>OZ025289.1:399429426-400086261 GCA_964019185.1 Maratus speculifer
TTCGAACTTGATCAGGAACATAAGATAATTGAAATCGGAGAAAAATTCAATTTAACCCTTAGTAAACCCACTTACACACCGATGTGCACAAATTATTTCAGTTTAGATCCCGACGGAACACTATTAGATGATAATAAAAAATAGACAGGCAATTGGGGGTTACTATACATCGCAACACTGACTAGGTCCGACATATCGGCAGCAGTAAACATATTGGGCAGGAGGAATAAATCTCCAAGACAAACTGACTGGGAAGCCGTTGAAAAAGTCATTAGGTATCTATTGACTACCAGACGAATAAAATTCGTTATTGATAAGTCGAAACCGCCAGTGTTGACAGTCTATAGCGACTCCGACTGGGCCAATGACCGGGACGACAGGAAGTCAACGACGGGCAACCTATTCATGTTGGACAATAACGTGCTGGCCTGGACTTCTAAGAAACAATCCAGCGTCGCATTGTCTTCCACTGAAAGCGAATACGTTTCACTCTCCACTGCAACACAAGAAATAAAATGGCTACTCACAATACTCAATGACTTGGAACTTAACCAAGAATTACCCATAACCGTCTATGAGGACAATTTGCCTGCCATTAGGCTGACTAAAATTGAAAAGGCACATACCAAGTCAAAGCACATTGACGTGAAATTTCATCACATCAAACACAGCATGAATGTGGCATAATTAAAATTATTTACTGACCTACGGAAAAAATGCTAGCTGATATTCTCACCAAGCCCGTCTCTAAAATTAAACTGGAGAAGCTTAGGCTTCAGCTCCAATTAAATTCATGCAACCATGAAGGAAAAACTTAAGCAAGAGACAGTAAGTCTGGAGACTAGCACCAGATGGCAGCATCGAACATTTAAATCTCCATACGTACGAATTGAAATGCAAGCTCAGCTGTTTTACCTTTGTTTCCAAAAGTTGAGAACTTTTGGACACATTTGAAGGACCCTCAGTTTCGTCATATGTCCTCTAAGGGTAAAATGTATCCTCCCTTTCTGTGATTTTCTATTGTCTAAAAAAGGAAAGCTTATGCAGCTTCCTAGAGTTATTACACTGAGAGGACCTGTCTTAAAACTCAACATAACCAATTTTAATATTTATCTAACTGTGTGTTATTTTTGTTTGTTTTAGTGTTTATAATCAAGAATAAAAGGTTGTGTGATTACCCAAGCATCTTATAGTGAATTACTTCTTGCGTTGTTCTCAACATCAAAATTCTGTGTTTCTCCACTCTCTTCAGTCTTTATTTTTTATGTCCAGAAATCAGGTAGGATCATTCCTTTTTATACTTAGTACCAATATAATGTGCTGGAAATATTAATAACTTAATCCATCACCGTTCCCGCTTTCTACAGATGTAAAGTGGAGTTATTTTAAACCCGAGTTTAAGTATCTTGCGCAAATACTGAGAAATCAAAAACGGATTTTTTTCCCATCCATCCATATTTTTCCATCCCTTTTCGGTCCTCGGGAATTTTCAAATAACGGTGTTCTGTCCCGTGGACGGAAAACTTGCACCAAAGCTTCTGCCCTCCTCCTACCACGATATTAAAAATACATGTTTTAAGATAAATCTTATACATACAATTTCAAAATGAGCAAAAAAATTAGCATAAAACATAAGCTTAATTCATAAAAAATTAATTAATGTTATTTTACTGTTTATTAATACTAAATTTTTGCACAAATATGGAAAGTTATGCAAAAGGAAAAAGAGTTAAAATTTACAGCTTTTAGCATTAGAAAGGTTGTTGATATAGGACTGCTTCTCCCTATTAGCTTTTTTCCACGACACGATGTGCCTCCATTTATGCAAGCAGATAATATCAGCTGGTGTCACTTCCTCCTGCTGACTAATGTCTGCAGTGCTGCCTTAATCATCTTGAACTCTTCTGGATGTGGGATGAGATTTTTCCGGCCATTCTCTTTATCTTTTTCTTTTGGTTGCTTCTCCCTGTATCACCAATTCTACAATATCGTTGTTAATTAATTCATTAACTTTGTTGTTTGCCATCCATTCTATAATGTCCTCTGGATTGACATCACCAGCGCCCATCTTTCAGCAATGAAAGAGGCTTATTGTTCTCATCTTACATTTTAGTTTCCTTCATAGGTTTATGTCCATTTTAATAATTCAAAAAAATGCTCCAAGACCTTGAAATTACTACGTTTGGAATTCTTTTCCATGCTTCTGCCACCCACTTTATGACATCTAGCATGTAATTCTTTTCAAAGTTGTTATATAATCCTTTTTTCTAGTTCCTTATTGTAAATCGGTGATATTAACAAATGGAGAAGACATCATCAATATGTTTTCTTTATCAATTTAAGGCTACCTTTGCCCATCAGCTAACAAATAGCTGCTACATTGGGTGGTAAAAATTGAGCTTTGATGCCTAAATCTGCGAGTTTATCAATGGACGGGTGCAAAAGCAAATTGTCAAGAATTAGCAAAGCTTTTCTCAGCAAATTGTTGTCTTACAAATGTTTTTTTACAGTCAGTATGAATTCATTTTGGAACCAGCTTTTAAAGATACCTGAATTCATCCATGTTTTCTGTTGATACTAATAATATGGAGGTCGTATTACCTGATTTTTCAGTTTTTTAAAAGCTCTAAGTTTGTTTGACTTTCTTTTTAAAGTCAATCAAAGCGTAAAGTTACTAGTTGGATTATTGCAAATTAATATCGTCATGTTTCTTGTTTTTGACGTGACAACGTCTTGTAAATTGGTTTGCCGGGAGACACTTCAAGAAACTGCGTTACGTTACGTTACGCTCCGCTCACGATACGCGCTCACTTTTCTCTTAACTTTTTCCGGTCACTTGTGGGACCATTTTCTGAACGTGAATGTGAATTCGCTGCAAGGAAGGGGCGGTGCTTAATAGGAATTTTAGATAGTATCAAACTAAGACGAAATACGTTATGTATTAGTTATTAGTATAAAGTACAAAGAAAATAAGTGTAGTTTATTTCGTAATTCGGTGGTATATTATGGAAAACTAATGATATGTGATTAGTGAAAGCCATTTTACTTTAGTTATATTCTGCTCATTGAAAAATTCTTTAATATGCTGTTTACAAAATTCAACATTTGACATCAATAAACATGAAGTAAAATGTGTTTAACAAACACAGTGTATTGCAAGTTATTGTATGTATATTTGTATATAAATACGTATGTATGTGTAAAGGTAAAAATAAAATTTTGTTAATATGAAATTCAGTGCGAGATTCTTTGTATAAATTAATGTTTTAAATATAATTCTTTGTATAAATAAATGTTTTAAATTGTTACTATTATTTCATCCTTCTTCCTACTATACGAATGAATATTCACATTAAAATTATTTTACAACTCAAAGTCGTTGTCACGTAAAACTTTCGCCCGTATACCGACTTTACAGGCAACCAATTTTATAAAAAAATTTCAACCCTGGATTTAACAGATTTCTTTTTTTTTATGTACTCTGCAGCAACAGCTTCTTTCTTTGATGCATTTTCAAGAGTCTTTGTGGAGGGCATCTTATAATTTAAACCAGTCTCATTGCAGTTGTACAACTGCTCCCAAGAAATCTCCTCCTATTGAATATTTCAATATAGTTTTCCTATTTTCCACTCCATTTCCACTGGTTTGGGCACCATTCCACTTTCCAATTTTTTCTCTTTTTTTTTTTTTTTTTTTTTTTTCTTTTTCCTTCCAATCATCCACTATACTTTTATCAACTCTTAACACTGAGGCTGTAGATTTTACTTTTATTCCAGATTTCAGTCAATTTACAGCGCATAATTCTTCTGCATAATCAGCACAATTTTTTTTCATTTATCATCCATTTCAGAAATCTTCAATAAATAAACATGAAGCAGACCAAAAGACTATACAAATGTAACCAAGAACAACGGCATAATGTTTACACTTGTTAATACCTGAAGTACAGGGGCGTGCCGAGCAGAGGGGGGTGTTGGGGGTGTAACACACCCACACACACTTATTTGGAAGAGTTGGTAAAATTTAGAAAAATCGGAAAATTAAAAGCACATCCTGCAAAAAGACCCCTCTCCAGGCATAAGATTCTTCCGCGGATCCGCGATTTTCCGCTTTTTGTCATTTTCTGCGTTTCCGATTTTTATTTTATTTTCAAGCATCATATGTAAAAACGAGAATTACAACAAAAGATCGCGGAAAAAACGCTTATTTTCGACAGAAGGTCGCGAAAAAAAGCCCTTATTTTCGACAAAAGATCGAGAAAAAAATGCGATTTTCGTCAAAATATTACGGAATAAAAATGCTATTTTCGTCGGAAGGACGCGAAAAAATCTATATTTTCGTCGAAAGATCGCGAAAAAATGATATTTTCGTCAAAGTACCGCGAGAAAAACGCGGTTTTCGACAAAATAACGCGAGAAAAACGCGGTTTTCGGTAAAATATCGCGAGAAAAATGCGGTTTTCGTCTAAAATAACGATTTTTGTTAAGACATCGCGAGAAAAACGGGGATTCCGTCAAAATATCGCGTGAAAAACTTAGATACCATCAAAAGAAAAGCACGATTTTCGTTAAAATATTGGGAAATAAAAATACGTCTTTCGTCGAAAAATCGCGAGAAAAAAACGCTATTTTCATCGAAATATCGCAAAAAACGCTATTGTGGTCGAAATATCGCGAAAAAACGCCATTTTCGTCAACACATCGCGAGAGAAACGCAGATTCCGACAAAATATCGCGAGAAAAACACGATTTTCTTCAAAATATCGCGATAAATACACGATTTTTATCAAAATATCACGAGAAAAATGCGATTTTTGTCAAAATATCGCGGAAAACACGATGATTTTCTTCAAAAAATTGCAAAATAACCGTGATTTTTGACAAAAGACTGTGGAAAAGTACGAATTTTGTCAAAGAATTGCAGAAAATTTGCTGTAATATTGTTTTTAGCAACTTTTTTGCAATTGATTGGCAATTTAAACATTAGCTTGCCATGTTTGTTAGGTGAAAACATGTTAAAATTTAAATTGGACAACTAGTTAAGATTGCTGTGTAAAACATTGCATCAGAGAAATATGAACTTAAAATAGAAATTTTAATTTCAAAACTGCTTATTATATTTTCATAAATGGATCCTCCTCCCGTCCTCTCCAAACAATAAAATAACTAAGTAAAAGAAAACAGAATTTAAACAAAAGTATTAACAATTTTGTTGTGAATAAAATAAGCTTCTTAATTGTCTTACACGCGCGCTATTTAAAATAATTTCTCATTTTCCGGTTCACGCGCTTTTCTTCTTTTTTTAACTTTTTGCAATCTCACGCCTACCTCTCCCGTCGTCAGTATCATTTCAATTCTCTGTTGTCTATCTTTAAAGAAGAAAAGAAAAAACTTCTTACGGAAGATTTTGTATGATTCTGTGTGGGTGGGAGGGGTTGTCAAAGAGCGGAGGTGATAGAGAGCATAGAGAGAGAAAGAACCGCGTTTCTGAGAATTTGAGAATTCCGTGAAAAGAAAGGAGAGGAGGGGGGGGGGGGGGTTGTTGGTTGCAATCTCTATTTTAAGTTTTCTCAAGTAGCATCTTTAATTGCTCCCTTCTGCTATGGACTGATTCATAGAATTTGGTGACCTCTTGCAGGGCCGTGCTTAGGACTTTGGCGGCCCTGGGCGAAATACATTTTGGCGGCCTTTTTTTCTGAAACCTTTTAAATGTATATAAAATGCTATAAATTGTACAAAATGCATCATAAGAGTGAAATTAGTATGACTTATGTGTAAAAAAGACATCATAAAAATTATTAAAAATACTGCCCCTGACATATTTAGATTAAACTTCAGATCCTCTGAAATTCTCAAGTTTTAACATCATAA
Source organism: Maratus speculifer (assembly GCA_964019185.1). Taxonomy (NCBI): domain Eukaryota; kingdom Metazoa; phylum Arthropoda; class Arachnida; order Araneae; family Salticidae; genus Maratus; species Maratus speculifer. The sequence goes on from OZ025289.1 coordinate 399,435,297, forward strand.
ATCGTACGTAGTATAATGGTAGATGTTTTGCCACATACATTTACATATATTCTATAAACTGAACTTCATTTCTACCCAGGCATTCAAAATCAAAATAAAGTAATTGCACAACAGAATTTGTATAACTCTTTTTATGAATGAAACTTGTGGAATATACAAAATCAGCTACTTGTGCATCATAAAGAAATTTTTCTTGCTTTTTTAGCAACAAAATAATCTATTAATTTTGAAAAAAAAAATAAATTGCCAAATTGTTTTTAATCGATATAAGAACGAGAGCAGAGAGAGTGATCTTATATAAGCCTTTACAAATTTTAACTTTCAAAAAGAAAGTTCTGCTAATGCAATGATTACAGAAATAGTGAATAAAATTTCCAATGCAATGACACTATTCAGCACAATTCCTGAAATCTATTGCTGAACAAATATTTCATGGTTTCCAATATAGAATTTACATCACTTGAACTAATATCATCAGTTTCTTATGGGGACTTATCTCGCGGGGAAAAAAGCAGAGGAGAATCCCATGCTACCATATGGGAAAATTACTTATTCTTCTTCTTCATTCAAATTTGAAACTTTCAAAAATAATTTTTTCAGCATTTAGATAAGGTTTTTTTTTTATCCCTCTGTAAACTCCAAATTTCTATATATTTTTTCTAGCCATAAGTTACAAACGAGTAAAGAATACTTTTTAGCTCACAGGCTATCATAGCCTGAGAGCTTATGTGCCCGTCCGTTCTGTATGTTTGTTCGTGCGTAACGCGATAACTCATGATAAAAATATCCGATTCACTTGAAATTTTGTATGTAGGTATATCCTGACAAGGCGCTTCCCTGATTAGTTTTTGGAGCTCATTCGATATGTATAAGAGGGGGAACGGGGGGCTCATGCCCCTCCCCTTAATTGATATAAATGGGATTTTCATGCAGAATTAAGTTTTCGTTCAAAATTTAGATTAGGATCATTCTGATGAGGCGATTCCGTGACTGTTCTTAGGTGTTCATTGAATAAGTATAAATAGGGGGTACAGGGGTTCTAATGCCCTCCCCCCACCTTAATTTTCATAAATGGGTTTTTCAAGCAGAATTTTCAGATTTCGTTCAAATCTCTGAATAGTTTTGGAAGTTTAATGGTTAAGTATAAAAGAAGGGGATAACTCCTTTTAAATTATATAAATGCTAAATGGGTTTTTATTAAGAATTATCTCATTTTCTCTGAATTTTGGATATAGATTTTTTATATGATTAAGCATGTCTTTGATAGTATAGGAGGTACAATGATTAAGTATAAAAAAAGAGGAAAGGGGAGAGCTATTTCCCCTTCTTAATTTTTTTTCGAACGGAATTAACTCTTGAAAATATAAGGCTTTAATGTACAATTAGTATTTGTAGCCTGTGAGCTCAATGCCATCAGTTTAACTGGGCAGTATTCTTTATTTTGTTTTTTGGAATTTTTAAAATTTTAGCACAAATTTTAAAATACTCGTAATTACCTTTAAAATATTTTAAGCTTACAGAGCGATAAAGAATATTTCCATCTAAGCGCAGAAAAAAATAGTGTTGAAATTTCCAAATTTGAATGAACAAGAAGGATAAGAATTTTTCCCATAGGATAACATGTGGTACCACTTTGTTTCTACCCCTTCAAATAAGTCCCCTTAAAAAAAATTTTAAAGCTTCTCCAGCATTCAACTCATGCTCTTCAAATAGTTCACTTCCTGAAATTTGAGCATTATTTTCTTTATAGTCTTTTAAAATTTGAAGCACATTCAATATTAATTACAAAGTATAGTCAATTTTCATACCAGAACGTTGTACTGCTTTTCTAACAAGTCTCAATTATGACAAAATGTTGTCTGAAAGACACAGTGTCGTAAGACATGGAAAACTTTTTTTTCCCAATGAAGCTGTTTTTGTTCGACTTTTCATGTCATTTAAAGCTTCAGAAACTTCTACTAACACCACATAACTAATTTTCAAATGAGAGATAGATCTTGCATAATAAATCACGAAAACTGCCACTAGGTGTCGCGAGAGCATTGTATGCGGACTTGAACCGAAAAATCCCTCAGGCAATAGTCAACAAGAAATGAATGGAAAGCCGATTACAGAAAATCGTCACTGATCGACATACGGCTACACCACTAATCTTTGCTCCAGAAAAAGTTGATTGAAACATTGCCCATTCCATCTTATCTCGTTTCGATGGTCCTAAGTTGTGTGCCTTCTACATCCCACATTCAAGCTTCAGTCGGCAAATTTAGAACAGATAAATCTGCAATTAAATCAGGAAAATCTTGGAAATTGTTGGGAAATTTTGAAAATTGTTGGCAAAAATGTACAGTAATCAAGTCGAAAATTTCTAAATTTACAAAAGTGATCTAACTGTCCTATTATTTATTAAAAGAACGTAGAAATATACATATCCAATAAGAAATTCCAAGTTCTTTAGAGTAGTAAGCAGTTTTCTCGATTCCCATGTATAGGTGAAGCATCCATAATAATATAACAAAGTTTAGCTCTGTCTGCGTGTGTGTGCGATGGCTAGCACAACCCAAGGTACATACAAGGCTGAAAAATTTTGTGGGGCTAGTTCAAAGTGTCTCATGACGCACCTGAGACTCACCATTTTTAAATTCTTATAATTAGTTGAGTTGTTAATTAACAACAAACTCACTGTCATTAAAAACTCATCTCGGTGCAGTCGTGTGACAAGGGAAAAGTTATGGCGCATGTTCTAAAGTCTTATTTACGAGTCGATTGAAACTGAAGAAGAGAAAAAGGAGATTTCTGATTAGTTTTGTCATCATTTATCAACTAATATATCGTCCAAACCGCGTAGTAAACTTTAAAACGAAAGCCATATTACAAATCATACTATTGCATCTCAAATGCCGCAATGAATTAAAAAAATATATCGCTGTTAAACCTATTGAATCATTATTATTAACTATTTGGAAAATAGTTGTATATATACTCTTACAGCTGAAATTTTCTAATCGATGGCGCCATCAGTTTTAAAATATATGAATTCTAATCTTTTCAATACACCGACGAAGCAGGTCATATCGCATCAAACGGAAACGATATTTTCTACGCTAAAAGTAATTAAACGTCCGCATATTAACACAATCTTTTTAGAGCATTTCAATAAACACGATTTACAATCACCTACTAGAACTTTGCAAAGTTTGGACGAATAGAAATATTTTTTACAAAATAAAGTATGGGAAATTTCGACGAAATCGGTAGGAAACTGGGGATTTCGTCGCGAAGTGGGTAATAAAAAAATAAAACATAGCGCACTTTCAATTCAATATTTTTTCATGCAAAAATATAAATTCAGATTAAATGGATTCTTAAGCTATAAAATCATACAAATTTGAGGTTAATGAAGGTTCATTCATGGGCGTGTGCAGTGCCGCACTGGCCAGTTAGTATCTACATAAAAACTGGTGAAATGTAAAAACATCATTGTTTTTTGCGGCCCCAAATTTTGGCGGCCCTGGGCAAATGTCCGGCTCGCCCCCCCTTAAGCACGGCCCTGACCTCTTGGCTCTGGATTTGGCGCTAGTTAATTGAGGTTGCTGCATTTAAAAGATGAAGTCACGGACACAGAAGAAGAGCTATTTGCAAAAGTTTGTTTTTGTCGCATGATGACGGATAATTCAGTGAAAATTTTATGCACACACTGTGATCGCGTACACACACATTTCACAGAAAAAATACATTTATATCGCCATATAAGAAATTTTCATCTGAATGAAAACATCGACCTCCATAAAGGAAAACGGATTCAATGTACAATATGTAGATATTTCTGCATTTCTATTAGAGACCTGCATAGTCATATTCAAACAGATCAACCAGATGTAAAATTATCTTTTGAAAAGGCTCCTATATAGCTCTGTCCGTCACCCCCCCCCCCCCAAAAAAAAAGCCGGTCTTATTCTTCAAATTGTCATAGAAACATGAATTTTGTAGACAGATACATCTAGAATAGTAATCATGCTTAAAGTACATGTTACTCTTTTTGTGGGAGTGACCATCTTTAAGCCTCATTCGTTGAAAATTCCAAAATCAGAGCATTTAAGCATCATCACTCTTCAGGCTGGTTTTAACTGCGTCCAAAGTTTTTACCCTTAGCAAAAAAAGGCATAGAATTACCATAAAAAAAACCCATAAGGGCAATCATATGGATTTTTGCCTATGGTAAAAGTGATTCTATGGAAAACCATATAATCGTTAAGTGTATGGTAATTCTTAATGGTACTATATATTAAAAATAATAACGATATCAACTTTGGTGGCGCCATCTTTTAGGAATACTGGGAACTAAGCTTACTAATGCACTTCGACCTTGGGAAGCAGTGGGATTTGATCCACGGACGGTAGGGATGGGAGACTAGCGTCCTAACCATTCGGCCATGCAGAGTGATGAGCTGTGCTTATAAAACGTTGTATGAATAAAGCGTTTCGGTAAATCATCATTATTTGTCATTCTAAGTTAATGGTTGACAAAAGAAGGTAGTTTTAAAGGTTTTATTTTATTTTTTATTTATTTATTTTTTTTTTATAAATTGTTTTATAGACATGTATTTATAAGTTAATTTATTATTTTAATGAACGGAGTAAATATCGTAGCAAATATTATTTAGTTATAAAATCCAATTAATTAAAGGAAAAACTATTTTCTGTTTATTAAAATTAATTTTAAAAAAATAGAAAGTCGATAAGAAATAATATTTAATAAGAATAAGAAATCATTTGATAACTTAGTGTATAATATATTTTTAATGATTATATTAATGTATTATATTGATTCTTTACTTACGAGCATTTTTTAATTTTAAAGTAAAAAAAATATATTACTATTTTTTAGATAATTTTTACGGAAATTTTGAATCTTTCTTTTAAATTTTAATACCAAAAAGATTAATAGATATATTCAATATTTTTATACATTGTAAAATGATTTTTAATCTTTTCAATAATTATTAACGTTTAAATAAAATAAAAACTTTGTTGTTGCATATAAAAAGAATATAAATGAATATAAAAACCAAAACTAAAAAATACTACTATTGTCTGACTATTGTCTCTTCGAATTATAATAGAAAACATGATTTAAACATCATTATATGCATAAGAAAAAATAAAGAAAATTTTAATGCAGTTTTAAGAATGTGTTTATATTTACAGAGGTTTGTAATTTTGAAGTTTGTAATTACAAACTTCTTTAAACGCTGTTAGAATTTTATAGGAAATATGTCATCAAATATATATTTTTGTTAAATCATTTTATTTCTCCCATAGGATTTTTTATTTATAACGCATAGACTCTGCTCACATATATGAAATACATAAGAACAAAATAACAACACTATTATTTCATATATTATCATAATTTGAGGTCGATAAAAATATCGGTAGATTTTTTGATATTTTTATAGATCGTAAAATAATTTTTAATCTTTTTAATAATTTTTAACTTTTAAATAAAATAAAAATCCTTGTTGTTCCATATAAAGTGACTTTAAAATTATCAAATAACGTAAATTAATTATAAACCGTTTTTTTTTTTTTTTTTTTTTTTTTTTTTTTTTTTTTTTACTATTAAGTTTATTAATATTTAATTAGCATATTATAATATATTATATTAATATATATGTATTAATAATTTGTTGTTAATATTTTTAAAAGATATTTCAAAAATTCTTTTGGTGATTCAAATATTTGTAGGTCCTTTTTAAAATAAATTCAAAAAGATTTTCTTTAAATAATTGTAGGCTATTTTTGACAATTTGTTTATTTTGAGGGGGTCCGGGACACATTAAAAAATCTTTTATTGAATTAAAATTTCGCAATTTTTTGTGATATTAAACATACCATTTTAAAACAAACTCACATGATAAAACTTCTCTATATATTTTTTTAATTTAAAATTTATTAAAAAAAAGTGGAGGTAAATTAAAAATTATTGTAACTCAATGTAATAATTGTAGAATTTTAGTTTTTTAGCAATTAAATAAACAGAAACACCTACATTTTAATTTTGATTCAGCCTTTTTAAAAATATTAATAAAAAATTTATTTAAAGTAAAAGTTTGAAAAAAAAATACTTTCAAAAATAAATATTTTTTTCAAATTTGCTGAATCAATATTAAAGTAAAGCAATTAAAAAAAGGCATGTTCTAATTTTAAAGTATTTATGTTTAACGGTTCTTGAGTTATAACAATTTAAATGTGAAAACCCATCATGAAGAAAAACGCATACAAGAAATCTTATTCATGACAATCAATGCTTAAAAGCTAGATGCTGATAACGAAAAAAAAAAAAAAAAAAAAAAAACATAATATTTCCTTTTCTAAATATGATTTTAAAAAATTTCATTATAAGCATAAAAAATCAGATAAATTTTTAATGCAGTATTTTTTTATGTGTGTCTCTGACTCCTTTAATCGCTGTTAGAATTTTATAGGAAATATGTCAATTATATATTTTTATTGAATAATTTATTTTTCTCAAGATTTTTATTTTTTATTTTTAACGCATTTACACACTCATATATATGAATTATATAAGAATAAAATAATATGTTATTTTATGTTATATTAATTTGAGATCAAGGGATTTTCATTAGACTGGTTATAAGTTAACATAAGTTGTTCCTAAATAGATTTTGGTTTAAACTATCTAACCAGTGGCGTTGCTATGATTCTATTTTTTAGAAGTGCATAAAACATACATAAAGATAGTAGAAAGTTTTGAGATGACCACAACCGAGTAATTTTACATTATAGTTACACAAAATCTAATATATTATAAACTTTCAAAAGGCATTAAGATTATACCATACACCATGCTTCGAAATACTATACAATTTATGGTGCAAACAATTATGTATTATTTTACTATACATCAAGCTATGGAACACCATTGAATGTATGGTAAATTTCATTTCTCTATAGTTTTACCATACACCTGGTTATGGAATACCATATCATGTATGGTGTATATCATTATCCTATAACTTTAACATACACATTTCTCTGGATACCATAAAATGTATGGTATATATCATTATCCTATAACTTTACCATAGACATTGCTCTGCAATACCACAGAGCGATGAATGTTTACCATATGAATACAATATGTTTACATATAATGACATAATTTTTTTATGATTTTCCATATAAAACCATGTGTTTCCATAAAAAATCCTATGCCATTTTTTGCTAAGGGTAGTGTCTAAGACTATTTGAAGACTCAAAGAAAAATATTATTTTTTGTCGCAGGGAGGAAGGGATAGACCATGTTCTCTTTAAATCATATATATATATATTATAAAGCAGAAGTTCTGAAACTTCCAAACGGGTGTTTTCAAAAACTACCCGATGGATCTTTTTGCAGATTATATCATTCGATAGGAAATATTTTTGCGGAGGTTTATGATACAAATATACAGGGATAACTCTGATTTTTCGTACTAAATTTCGTATTTTTCGGTTATTTTTGACGAAAGGGTTGCCAATACTTATTTTTTGGCGAAAATTATCATTACTAAAGAAATTAAAAAGGATATATCTGTTAGAAATATTACAAACATCTTGCAAATAAAGGCAGAAAATATTTACTGATAATAAAATAACTATTGATAACAATAATAATAATAATAATAATAAAGAAAAACCATTTAATGAGACATGATATCATAAAAAAAATATTTATCTTAAAAATAAAAGAAATATTTGTAACGCTTAAAAAATAACGTGAACTATTACATTTGATGCAACATTTGGCGACTTATCCTTGCGTTAGAATAAAAAAAAAAAAAAAAAAAACTTGAAAATTTGATTAAATGAATTTTGAACGATATTTATTTTCCTTTCTCTTTTTTATCAAATTTCGATAGTATATAACTTACTCCAGAGAAAGGCAGATCTAATTATAAAAGTAATTGTGAGTTATTTGTTTGTTTCTTTGAGATTTTTTTTTTACTTTTGTCGGCAAAGAATTAAGCCAAAAATGCATATGTCTAACATTAGGTCGCAATGAAGTTGTTTTTTCCAAAAGGAGATTTTTTTTTTTTTTTTTTTTTTGGAGTATATTTTAGTATTCAATTGTAAGTTCAATAAACATAAGTTAATATTTTAAAAATTGTAATCAAATATTTACATTTTAGCTTCAGTGTGAAATTCTGCCACACACATATATATTGTAAAATAATGTCATTCTTTTTCAAAAGTTTTTCACCGTAATTTTGAAAATTGTAATAAACAAACATACTTTTTTGCGCCATTTTGTCAAATTCTCTTCCAGGGAAAATTAGTTTTAAAATTTACAAACTGAACAAGGAAATCTATGCAATTTAAATGAAATTTATGCAATTTCGCGTTATTACTATCGATAAATTCAACATTTTGAAATAAAAATTGCCTGCTGAAAAAAATGGCACAGATGTCATATATGCACCACATTGGCGCGATTGCAACAAAACGTCGATTTTATGTTCATATGATAGCTCGGCTATTGTATATCATATATATTATAAAGCAGAAATTCTGAAACTTCCAAACGGGTGTTTTCAAAAACTGCCCGATGGATTATTTTGCCGATTGTATCATTCGATAGGAAATATTTTTCCGAAGGTTTATGATACAAATATACAGGGATAACTCTGATTTTTCGTACTAAATTTCTTATTTTTCGGTTATTTTTGACGGAAGGGTTGCCAGTAATTATTTTTGGCGAAAATTATAACTGCTAAAAGAATTGAATTGGCTATATCTATCAAAAATATTACACATATCTTGCAAATAAAAGCAGAAAATAACTACTGATAATAATAATAATAATAATAATAATAATAATAATAATAATAATAATAATAATAATAATAATAATAATAATAATAATAATAATAATAATAATAATAATAAAGAAAAACCGCTTAAATGAGGCGTAATATTATAAAAATATATTTATCTTGAAAATGAAAAAAATATTTGTAATGCTTAAAAAATAAATTAACGCGAAATACAACAATTGGTTCAACTTTTGGCGACTTATCCCTTACGTTAGAATAAAAACATGAATATTTGAAAATTTGATTAAATGAATTTTGAAAGATAGTTATATCCCTTTTTATTATTTTCTTTCTCTTTTTTATCGAATTTCCGTATAATATAACTAGAAAAAAGCAGATCTGATTGTAAAAGACATTGTAAGTTGTGAGTTACATGTTCGTTTCTACGCAATTTTCATTTTGCTTTTGTCGCCAAAGAATGTGTTTTTAACCTCTTCAGTCCCTGAGTACCCAAATGGGTACATCAGTTTTGTCCCATTTTATTAATGATACTCAAATATGAAAGAAATTTCGATATAAGAATAATGTGTTTCGAATTCTAAGATTCGAGCTAATGAAAATTAAACAAAAATCTTGCTCTGAAGTCAAACGAGAGAAGAAATAATTCAGTAATAATTAAAAATACTGTAATAATCGCTCGTAGCGAAGAGGTTAAGCCGAAAATGCACTACTGATTTAATGCCTGAGTTAGGTTCTTAATGGCCGCAATAATGTCGTTTTTTTTCAAGTGAAGATAATTTTTGGTGTATATTTTAATATTCAATCGTAAATTATATAGATATTAGTTAATATTTAAAAAATTTGAATCAAATATTTAAATTTTAGCTTTAGTATGAATTTTTGCCACACATATATATTGTAAAATATTGTCATACTTTTTCAAAAGTTTTTCACCGTAATTTTGAAGAATGTGATCAACGAATATAACCCTTTTATTTCTTTTTGCAAATGTTTTTTATTGTTAATTTAATATTTCTTTCGCCATTTCGTCGATTTCACTTGCAGGAAAAATTACAGTTTTAAAATTTGGAAACTAGAGAAAGAAAGGTTATCCCGTCGATTTAAAATCTACCGCCAAATTCCAAGATTAAATGTCAATAATGGATGATCGTAAATGTCACTTTCACTTACCATTAAGCATAATATAAATATTAATTATGTCATCAAATGATTTTTAATTCGACATTTTATTTCTACTTTTATATATGCTCTGATAATTTGTTTTTCGTTACTTAAATGAAAAATTATGCTAATCTATATAGTTTGACGATTTGTATAATTTGGCGAAATTGGTCGACGGTATAACCAAGTAGTACTGAAGGAAAAATTTTGCAATTCAAAGGAAATTATGCAATTATGCGTTATTATTATTGATAAATTCCACATTTTGAAATAAAAAAATCCTGCTGAATAAAATTTACAAGGCTTTTTTAATTAACCATTTCCTCTTCTATATTTCTTATATCAATATTTCGCTATTTTTCTCTTTCGCGCCAGGCTAAAAAAAAATGAATGTATTTTAAATATTTTATTAGATAAAACGTAAATAACACTTTTCTGTTTTTTAAAAAATATTTTTAAAATCTAATTCTACCATTATGTGTCTTACAGGATGAAATAGCAGAATTACTTTCAAAGATAGTTTTACCTGTTAATTGTATGTTATTTGTTTATTTGGGTGTTTGAATTTACTTTTGTCATCAAACAATGCGATTTTATGCCAAGAAGGTATAAACAGGAGCGATGTTCGCAATAACTAAATTCTCTCACACTTTTAAATGTGTGAGAGCATTTTTAGGATCATTTTGGTACTTCTAGGTTATCCCGTCGACCGAAGAATTATCGCCAAACTATAAGATTAAATGCCAGTAATGGATGATCGTGAATGTCACATTCAATGACATTAAATGCGATTCACGTGTTTAAAATGTCATTAAGTGATTTTTATTTCGAATTTTTATTTGTATTTTTATCAATATTCTACTAAATATTTGTTTTTTCGTTATTTAAAATAAAAATTATGTCGACATGTATAATTTGGCTATTAGTTTGGCGATTTGTATAATTTGGCGAAATTGGTCGACGGGATAACCTAGAAGTACCATATTTTTTATGTTTAAATGTAAATATATAAATAGCAGTTATAGCAAAAAAAAAAAAAATGCTTATAATGTTTAAATTTTAGTATAAATGTCTTCCTCATCCAAACCATAAAATAATTTAATTGAAACTTTTTAAAGTTTTGGCGCAGATATCATATACGCACCAATTAAAAGCGAGGTTTTCTCCAAATTGGCATCAGAAAAAAATGCGCCAATGTGGAGCGTACATGACATTTGTGGCAAAGTTTTTTCACTATACATCATAAGTAGGGAAAATGCAATATAAATACAGATTAAAGTTTTTTCCAAATATGAAAATTTTGTCACAGATTTGGTCATATACTCATCGAGGTTTCTCACTGGCGCAAAAATGGCATTATTTGCCTTATATGGTAACCCAGCTATAGTTGTTTATCTATAGATAAGTTGTTTATTTACTTTCTTTTTTAAAATGATATTTTTTGTTTTGATCTACAGTTACTTTTTTATTTATTGTTAATTCCTGTTTAAAATGATAGAAAATTATAAAATATATATAAATTTCTTTGGTATTCTAAAACGAGGATTTTTCCACATTGTAGTTGCAAGAAAATCGTGCTAAACCTATTGCGTATATGATGTCTGTGTAGGAATCTTTTGTGAAATATGAAAAGTGTAAATTAGCTACTACTTGATTATCACATCAACCAATTTCGCCAAATTGTTCACCAGATTATACAAATTTACGTAATTTTATCTTAAATAACTAAAGAGAAAATACTTAAATACGAAAAAGCAAATATTTTTTTTTTTTTTCATTTTTCTGGAGAAAATTTTGCAATAATAAAGTAATTATTGTAGAGAGAATTTTAATTTTTTTTTTAATCGTTGGCAACTGCTGTAACGAAATATGTTTATTTTTTACCCTGCAATTGTTTTCTAACAGCTGGTTTTGTCAAAGCCATTTTAAGGGGGTATTCAAATTTTTGAACCCTTCCCCATTACCACCCCCTTGGGACGATTTTGCTCATTTGCAATCCCCTCTGAAATATTAACCATCTCAATGTATTTGACAAGTTTGGAGATGATTCTTGCATAATTGTGCCTTTTATCGCACGGACAAAATTTAGTATATATATATATATATAAAGCTTTTAGGTGGAAGTAGCTTTGGGTTCCTGGCTTCACATAATGAAAGGTTGTGAAAAAAAATTTCAGAAGTCGTACCATGGTAACGACTGTAATAATTAATACTTCTTCAGATAAGGGAAAATTTTAAATCCTGTTGCCATAATGGTCTCATTACGCTTCCAAATGTGTACTGTTAGTAATAAACTAAAATAGTTACTTCTTAATAGCTGGATTTTGTCCAACGTTTAAGATATTTTAATATCACAATGGTGGCTAAATCGTTTTCAGCAATGAGCAAGGTGTTGCTGGAGGTCCAAATTGTTTAAAATATAAATTCACCAGTTTATTTCATCCACAGTTGATTTTGAAATATTGACCAGCGCAGCGGGCATAGCCTGCTAGTTTATTAATAAACTATTTACTCTTATTTATTTTTTTAATGATGTAAATTGTTTTATTTTATAATTTTTAACAAAACATTATTTATTTATTTTTATTTCCTTTTTAAAATAATAGAAAACAATTAAAAAATATATGTGTAATTGATATTTAAAACGAAGTTTTCGCCAATTTTGTGTAAAAAAAAGAAAAAAATGCACAAATGTGGTGCATATATGGCATATGTGCCAAAATATTTTACAAATCTGTTTTAATTAGCCATTTCTTCTTCAATTTTCTTCATATTTTTTCCTGCGTTAGATAATATTTAAAATGATATTGGACTAATCTTCGATAATTGAACACCGCCAAGTAGCATATGTACTACTAGCAGGGGAGACCGAGCTTAGCTCGGTCAAAATTAACTTTGTGTTCAACTCGATATAGTATTTTCACTGTATCATTAACTCTGTATTATTATTGTAAAACATGTTTATAATAGTATTATTTAGAAAAACAATCAATAAGAAAACTATGTTTTTATGCGCATGTTTATAAATTTTACTTTATTTTAAAATTTACAACGAAAGGACATCGATCTAAATCACTTTTTTAGCTCGACTCTGGTTTAACCATGCATCTCGAATCCTCTTAAGAATGTATAAAAAAATTCTTTATATTCTGAATGACAATGTTTTTTGCTAGATATAGCTAAATTTGGAGGCATTCTTTCATTTGGCTCCAAATACGTGTTTTGGTTTTCGTAATTTTTATAGTCGATTTTTTGGCCATATGTCGCCAATATTTTGTCAAATATCACCAAGTTATTGGCTAATGCCATATTCTCGTGACCCTGACCCGTATTACCCAAAATGAGCCACTAATCAAATTTGATCAAGCATGTGACATAGCTCAATCGTCTTCAGGTAATCAAAAACAGTAGAATATAAAATTGAATCAAAATCGTTTAAGCCATTTTTTAGGTAAAATTAGCTTGGCAGCATTCAGCAATGAAGCGAAATGACCCACTAATATAATTTTGTTTAACATGCGACTCAGCCCAATAGTCTTCTCGTGACAAAAAACGTTTTGTTTCAAAATTTAGGTAAAATTGATTGAGTCTTCTTATATATAATTAGAATGACCCTAGCTCATTAAGACCCAAAATGACCCGCTAATCGAATTTTCGCGAGCATGTGTCCAAGCCAAATGGTTTTCTCATGCTCATAAACGATATAATACAAAGTATAGTCAAAATGGTGAGTAACATTTTCTATATAAAATTAGCATGGCCCATCATGACCAACAAATGACCCTTATAATCGAAATCTCTCGAACGTGTGGCCTAGCTCATTAGTTTTAGCATGCCGAAAAACATTAGATACAAAATTTAGATGAAATCGATTGAGCCGTTTTTTAGATAGAGTTAGTTTGACCCTGACCCCTTATGATACAAAATGACCCATTGATCGAAATTTCTCAAAAATCTGTCATAACCCAATAATTTTCTTGTGCCCGAAAACGATAAAATACAAAATTTAGTCAAAATTGCGCGAAACGTTGTCTAGGTAAAATTAGAATGACCCAAAAGTGGCCCACTAATCGAAATTTCTTGAACATGTGACATACCCTAATGATTTTCTCATGCCAAAAATATGTTGTATACAAAATTTCGTTAAAATCGACCCACCCATTCTTTAGATATAGCTTGACCTTGACCCATTAAGACCCACAAATGACCCTTATAACCGAAAGCTCTCAAATATGTGACTTAGTCCATTAGTTTTCTCCTTTCTGAAAATTGTTACATACAGAATTTCGTTAAAATTGACCCTGCCGTTCTTTAATTATACATAGCTTGACCCAGACCCTTTATGATCCAAAATGACCAATTAATCGAAATTTTTCGAACATATAACCTAGTCCAATGATTTTATCGTGCCAAAAAAAATGTTGCATACAAAATTTCATGAAAATCGATCCACCTGTTCTTTTGATATAGCTTGACCATGACCCATTATGACCCATCATGACCCACAAATGACCCTCATAGTCGAAATCTCTCAAACATGTGATTTAGCCCATTAGTTTTCTTCTGTCAAAAAACTGTTACATACAAAATTTCGTTATAATCCATCACGCCGTTCTTTAAATATAAATAGCTTGACCCAGACTCTTAATGACCCAAAATGACCCATTAATCGAAATTTTTCGAACATGTAACCTAGTCCAATTATTTTATCGTGCCAAAAAATATGTTGCATACAGAATTTCGTTAAAATCGATCCACCTGTTCTTTAGATATAGCTTGACCATGACCCATTATGACCCACAAATGACCCTCATAGTCGAAATCTCTTAAACATGTGATTTAGCCCATTAGTTTTCTCGTGTCAAAACACTGTTACATAAAAAATTTTGTTATAATCCATCACGCCGTTCTTTAAATATAAATAGCTTGACCCAGACTCTTAATGACCCAATATGACCCATTAAAATTTTTTCTCGAACATGTAACCTAGCCCAATGTTTTTCTCGTGCCCGAAAACCATAGAATGCAATTTTTAGTCAAAATTGCGTGAGAAAATCTCTAGATAAAAATAGCATGACCCACAATGACCCCAAAAATGACCCACTAACCGAATTTTCTCGAACATGTTACCTAACCCAATGGTCTTCTTGTAATCCAAAACGATACGATATAAAATTTGGCCAAAATCGTTAGAGCCGTTTTTTAGATAAAAATGGCTTGACCCATAATGACCCAAAAATGACCCACTAATCGAAATTTTTGGAACATGTGACCCAGCCCAATAGTTTTCTCGTGCCAAAAAACGATTGGATACAAAATTTCCTAAAAATCGATCCAGCCGTTCGCTAGATATAAATAGCTCGATCCTGACCCATTATGACCCAAAATGACCCAATAATCGAATTTTCTCGAACATGTGACCTAGCCCAATGGTCTTCTCGTGCCCGAAAATGGTAAAATCCAAATTTTTGCGAAAATCGTTAGAGCCGTTTTTGAGATAAAATTTACCCACACACACACACACACACACACACACACAATTTTTGCTCGCATTATAGTATAAGATATTATTGAAAGTTTTACTGGCACAGATATTATATATCACCGAGGTAAGTAATAGACTTTAAATTGGCATTTTGTCTGACATATTAACCCGACTATTAATATTTATTTATAAATAAAATGTTTATTTACTTTATAAATTATATAAATTGTTTTGTTATATACTTATTAATTAAACTTTTTTCATTAATTTTTATTACTATTTAAATAATATAAAATAATTTAAATATACACATGTAACTGGTATTCGAAAACAATGTTTCCGCTAAATTAGCATAAAAAATTATCGCGCCAAACTCGGCGCATATGACATCTTTGCCGTTTTGTTTATGTATTAAGGAGACTTCTAGATCATCAACGATGTTATAGAAAATTTGTCAGATTATTTTATTTGAGATTATTAAATTTATGGTTTTTCATTATGAAACAAACGAAGAAAAGAAATTTTACTATTGATGCAACTACAGAATTAACGACTGCTTGGTGTTTTTTTTTTTTTTAATCGAAAAGGCAATTTTTTAATTATTTGTTTACTTTCTTTTGTTTACATTATTATAATCATTTTTTCCATTTTTATATACGCATCACCTTAGCGCTTTTTTTTTTTTTTTTTTTTTTTTTTTTTTTTTATCTGACACCAGTTTGGCAAACACTAAGTTTTCAAATACCAGTTACATATTATATTATTTTCAATTATTTTCTATGATTTTACAAAAGAAACAATAATAAATAAGTGAAGTTTAATTAATAACTATAGAACAAAACAATAAAGAAAAGTAAAGAAACAGTTTATTAGTAAATAAACAACAATAACCAGATTACCACGCAATCCATAAAATCACAATTTTGTTGAGAGGTTCGGACCTCTCAACTGGTAGACAGCAGGTGCTGGGTTCGAACCCAATCGCGGCTGTCGGCCTAACCGTTCGGAGTTTTCCGTGGTTTTCTTCGAACCTTGCGTAAATACGGGTTAGGTTCCCTTAGAAAGACCCCCACGGAGGGCACTCCCCCTAGTCCTATATCCCTAGCGTAGATAATCGGATGACAAAAATCAACCAACCAACCAACCACAATTTTGTTGCAATCGCGCCAACGTGATACATACATGACACCTGGCCAAAATATTATTGGCTATATTATTATTTATATATTTTTATATTATCTGGTACTACTTAATTATCCCATCGATCAAAAAACTGCTGCATTTAAAATATAAGATTAAATGTCAATAATGGATTATCGTAAATGTCACATTCATTTGACATTAAACATGTTACCTGCGTTTGTTACGTCATCAACTATTTTTTGATTCGACGTTTTATTTGTATTTCCATAAATATTTTAGTAATTTATTGATTCTTTTGTTATTTAAAATAAAAGTTATATCCGTTTGTATAATATGGTGAATCGTTTTGCAATATGTATAATTTGGCGAAATTGATCTATGGAATAATAAAGTAGTACCTATTATTTGTTAAAATTCTATCTGGATATTTAAGTTGACAGAACTCGCGTACTTTTCGAGTCTCCGAAGAGGCATTCGCCAAGCTGTCGTTAATTCTGGGTTTTAGCCTTATTATCTATTTTTCATCTGCAGTTATTTTACTATCACTAAAAAAGCAATATTTGCA
Organism: Maratus speculifer; assembly: GCA_964019185.1. NCBI lineage: Eukaryota > Metazoa > Arthropoda > Arachnida > Araneae > Salticidae > Maratus > Maratus speculifer. The sequence continues at coordinate 399,452,488 of OZ025289.1, forward strand.
ATGCGCAGGAAAAATCTTCGGAATAACAATGATATAGAATTAAAAAAAAAATATTTGCAATTAATTTATCAATCATTCAGGTTAAAAAAAAAATACTTTAAAATTGGCTAAGAAAAAAATATACATGAAATACCGACAGTAGAAAATTTTGTTTTTAATGTTTATGTTGCAGTTTTAATTAACATTTAAGCCCTATCAACAGAATTTTATCAAAAATTAACTATTAAATACTACTTCATTACCCCGTCGAACCCCCGCCCCAAAAAAACTATCGCCAAGGTATAAGATTAAATGCCAATAATAGATTATTGTAAACTTCACTTTCATTTGACAATAGACACGAAATAAGTCTATCGTTATAAATGTTTGGCGCCAAAAATCATAATGGAATTGATTACAAGCTGAAGTTTTATTTTTCTATAAAATTTAGCATAAAGATTATCCCCTATTTAAAAGCTACATGTTTGCAACTGGTTTAAAAAAATGAAGAGGCAATGAAACTGATGTAATTTTAATTTTACTCAAATAATTCAGCTTTAAAACACACCTTTTATGCTTCATTGTTCTAATAAATATATAAGTTAAACACTCTTTTTTACATATTTTGCTATGTACTTTGCTGGAACAGACCAAGGTAGAGAGAAAATTGTAGTAGACCTGCCAGGAGAGGACGGTTATTAAAAAATGTAACGCAATATGTAATGGAGATTGTATTTAGGCTACCAGATCTACACATAGTGCAAGTTCAGATTCGGGAGTTTAAGAACTAACATATGATAATGTGCGATATGAAAATTAATAGAGTTTGTTAATCATTGCAATTCTTTCTAACAAAATAATGTGATGAGTAGAGAACATTTTGATTCCTGCTGTCATAACGATCTCATTTTCATATCAAACTCTACTATAAATGATAAAACAAGAGAGATAGTACTTAATTACCCAAATTTTGTCCAATGCATACAATAGTGCACTATCGCAATGTCATTGGCACTGGCATCGTTTTCAGCATTGCGGAAGGACATTCCAGGTGATGGTATACACTGCTTTAAAAACGAAATTTCAAATCCCCATTTTGTTTGAGTCAAGATTCGTTTAGAAAAGTGGACCAGAGCAGCGGGCATAGCCTGCTAGTTTTCAATAAAAGAGTACTTAATCTTTCAACAAAGAATGCTTTCGCATGATTATTATTTAGCTCTGCTTCCTCTTGAATTCAGTTCAAAACGCCGACTTTGACAGTATTTTCTGAAAGCTTTTAACAAAAATAAATATATACAGTCGAGTCTCTCTATAACGAAACTCCATCCACGAATTTCTCTATTTAAGGAATATTTTGCTGGAACGGTCAATTTTTTCATTATTACATTTAAAATAATCTCCATACAGCGAAATATGTATCTCCTCTTAACGAATTTTTTCAGAAAATTTTCATCATTTTCTTTAAACAACGCTTTAAATCATTTGTGAAATGCATTTAAATTTGCTGTTTCTTGGTTTATATTTCATAGCTGTACATTACTTTATTGATCATGTGAAAAAAAAAGAAGGTATTCACCACCCACCCCAACACGACACACATACATGCACGCACACACACACACAAAATAAAACTTTACGTTAACCTTTGAAAGGAAAATGAGAAATTTTATAAAGTTTAGCGATTCAAAGATACAGAAAGTAAGATTTGCATTATCTTTATAAAGTCACGCTTTTCAGTAAATTCTGAAGCTGATGATAGTACACTAAAAAGAGAAATTAAGAAAAATTAAGATGCGTGGGAGTATCGAAGAAAATTTAACTCGCTTTAAATTTTCGGAGATGCATACCAATTTTATTGATACGTAAAGTTCTATTAATAGTAACATTTTAACAACATTGTGAACAATTCTGATGAAAGAAACAATGAAAATGAAATAAATAAATAAATAAAATAAACAAAACCAGGAAAAGAAATGAATATTGTCTTTGACTTTACAAGGGGATGACGTCAAATGGGAAAAAAAAAAAAGTTTTTCACTCATATTTGCATTTTTTGTTAAATTTGAAAATTTTTAAACATTCAAAAGCTTTAAAATCAACAACAGAAAATTATAGATTTCTTCAACACATTTTTATTATTTTACTGTCCAAGGCCCCCTTATCATAATATCATAACTTATTATATTATGATAAGTTAGCCTTGTTACTGTCCTTTCAAATAAACGACGATTTTCTTGTTTTGAAATTGTTTAAGTAAATAAAAAAATATCAAATTAATGTTTAGAAGTAACTGTGGTGGTTACTCGATAACCCCTCACATATTTTTATTTTAATTCAATTGTATTAACTATTTTATTTCCTATCACCCCTTTTTATTAATGTTATCAATTTAAAATATTATTTCGTTTTCGTTTCTTTTGATATCTTCCCCTGTAAATTTTTCTTCCTCACGTAGCTTATCGTGTGTTCTAAAACGGTAAAATCTTGTTTGAATTCATTCCTTCCGGTGTAAAAAGCTTCTAGAAATTTCTCGATTGTTCGATGGGTGGTTACTTCCGTTTAATCTCGCCCTCCCTTTGGCCTATCAAATTAAATTCCACATGTGACGTGATTTAAGCAGTTAAGTGCCTGTCCACCTTCTTTGGCTTTCCTTCTTTAAGTGTATTATCATTTTTTCCTTATTAAATTCATATTTCCCTATACCTGACACGTAACTTGGCCTCTTTTTCCTCGCTTTCCCCATCCTAACGTTGCCAACTTGGCGTATTCCGGGTTTGCGGTAACCCTTTATTTTTGCTCTCCCCTCTCTCTGCGCCGCGAGTTCAGTTGAGCGGATGCTGCACTGCAAGATGGAACGTAAACCTCCGAATCGTCGTTCTGCTGCGAAGAATAGTGCACCTCTGCCGCTGCGACCTAATCCGTTTGGCCTATTTCTATGTCAGCCACTCAAATGTTCTCTTGGCTTTTTGAGAATCAATTAATCTTTTTCATATGTGCTTCGTCGTAGTTTTAAAAAAAGGGCTCTCTTCAATTTATTCAAGTTCTTCCAGTTATTTCCATATTGTTATTATCAATGAAATCATCTTTTCCTCCGATGTGCATGAAAGAGAATATATATTAAAAATATAAAGTCATGTCGTATTTCACAAATAATTATAAATAAAAAATGTTGTTCTTCAATTTTTCTTCTTTTGATTTGTCCCAAGTTAATTTATTCGTCGTCTGGAATATTTCTTCATTTGCCAAGATTCCAGGTAACATTCTTCTTATTATTTTATATTTTTCTTTTACAATTTACTTTGAGTTATTATTATCATAGTTAAAGGATTTACTACTAAGAACTATAAAGGTTGCCTTTTGTCATGTTCTTTAATTACGGGTCTTTTGCGAGTGAAAATCTTAATTCAACAGCTCAAAAATATTATTTTTAATCAAAAATCAAATTGCAAATGAAAGTTTTTGCAATTTTTTCTATACAACGAATTCTTGTATATAACGAATTTTTTGGCAGAACAATGAATTTCATTATATAGGGACTCGACTGTATATATATTTAGGTTGGGGGCTATCACAAAGCCTTTGTAACGATCTCGATCAGTATAAAGCGAGTTACTACCTGTGAGTAACTGGCTTGGCCTTTTGCTCAACAGTTAAAGCACTCGCTTCCTGATCAGAGGTCCTCAGATCAAAACCAGGCGCCACCAATCTCCTCATTGGTGACTCTGGACACGCACGCAACTCTCGCTCTCTCATCATCAACTTTCAGCGCACAACAATCAACTCACCTCATCATCAACAGATGGCAGCACCAAAACAATCTCTCTCAACGCAAAGCCTGTCCTCGTATCACAATATGCGTACGACAGCATTCATTCACGAGTGCATATCGCTCGTCAGACGTCAGTAATACGTCTTTCTCACTGGGGGCATACTCTGTAACGATCTCGATCAGTATAAAGCGAGTTACTACCTGAGAGTAACTGGCTTGGCCTTTTGCTCAACGGTTAAAGCACTCGCTTCCTGATCAGAGGTCCTCAGATCAAAACCAGGCGCCACCAATCTCCTCACCTTTCTCATCCCCAAACTTCCAGTTGGCAAAATTCGGCTCACACCCCCCTACTAAAACAGCCTTCGGCACGTCCCTGCCCTGAAGTATAACTGACAAAACAAGTTATCAAACCTTACCCTCCCATCCCTTCCAGTCTGTCATTGCTCGCTACTGCATCTTGCAATCCTTTCTTGCTTTTTTCTGTCATGAGTCAGCACTTTTTCTTGGACAAGAACCTGCCTGTTTGGGCCCCTTGCAACATTCCTGATTTTTTTTATTAGATTGGATAATCGCAAGCTTGATAAATAGAAGTTTACTGTATTCATACATAATTATGTGATTTAAAATTTTTCATAAGTATCATAGCAAACGCGGTAGCGTTTGGTATAATATGTTTAAGAAATAGAAAATGCGAACGTCTTTTTGAAATTTCTGGCGAACCAGTTGACGTACAACAGTGATTTTGTTTGGGTCAATCCATTTCAAGTGGTCCAGAAAATATCTTTTTGGTCGCTCGACCATTTTTAAAAAATCTGAAATTTTTTTTTACAACAACCCTAACATGACGGAAGTCCAAAATGACCGTTATTTTAATTTTACTATTTTTTGTTTGTGCATGGCGGCCATCTGTGTTTCATCGTGTTCAGCGATTTTCTCAGATACTAGGATACACAAAATTGTGAATATCTCGTCTTTTATTTTACCAATTGAAATGGGGTTTGCAGCATTTCGTTCAGAATAAAATAGGCTAAATGTACAGTGGTAGAATAATTTTGAAAAATAAATTTTTACCGGTGAAATTTTAGCCCAAAATTTAAGATTTTTTCCGAAATCGATCCATTTGCAAGAGGAAATTTTTTATGCAAGGAAAACTGTCAACCTTGCACAATCTTTTCTACAATTAGGTCAAAAGTGTGTATACTCATACACCAAGTCCCAGATCTGGGAGTTAATTTCTCTTTGCGAAAAAAATTCCGAAATTCTCCAAAAATTTCAAAAATCGCACTTTTTAGGCTTTGATATCTTTGGTGGGGCACAAGATAAAAATTTGAAATTCTGGCCTTTGATAGTATTGTGTAGCAGTGTTATGTACAAAAAAATTCAAGAAGGAGATTTGACTACAAGCTGAGATATGACATGGACAATTTGTGAAAAATAATATTGTCAAACTATTGTAACGTACTATGTAATTGTTCCACAAGACTGTCAACCTTACACAATTTTTTCTACAAATAGGTCAAAAGTGCGTGTACTCATACACCAAGTCCCAGATCAGGGAGTTGATTTCTCCTTGCGAAAAAAATTCCGAAATTCGTCAAAAATTTCAAAAATCGCACTTTTTAGGCTTTGATATCTCTGGTGGAGCACGAGATAAAAATCTGAAATTCTGGCCTTTGATAGTATTGTGTAATAGTGTTATGTACAAAAAATTTCAAGAAGGAGATTTGACTACAAGCTGAGATATGACATGGACAATATGTGAAAACAATACTGCCAAACCATTTTAACCTTCTATGTAATTGTTCATACCTCCAAAATTTTAAATTAATTAATTATGGTACAGAGTTAAATGTTAATTACAAATATCTTCTTCAAATGCGTCTGTGTGATTTAAACAATTCAGAATGTATGCTAAAGCATTACACTATTTGTCCAGAGGAACAAACCTGCTACAAATGCTATTGCAACAATTTTACTCGGTACACATTTCAGGAAAAGTAAATTTCAGACAATGGGTTGCAACTGATCGAGTTGACATGGTTCCAGTTATTAAACCTAGAGAATTTTATTCAAGTTAACAAGGGATGACAAGACTTGGGTGGCTTCAAATAAAATTTTGAGAAAGAACAGCCTGATGGATTGACAACAGTAACTGGTCGAACTCATAACATCTCTCGTAAATAGTGTTAAGTTCTTTGTTGAGCATATATAGTATCTTTGTAAATTAAACATTTATTATTAAACTGTTTTCAACAAACGATATTTTCTGTGTAAATATTGTAATAAATGAGACTAATCTCATTTCTCCTAATGTACTCATAATAGCATTTCTTAACATTTTTTAACCACCTTATCTCAGCTTATAATCAAATCTCCTTCTTGAAATTTTTTGTACTTAACACTACTACACAATACTATCAAAGGTCAGAATTTCAGATTTTTATCTCGTGCTCCACCAGAGATATCAAAGCCTAGAAAGTGCGATTTTTGAAATTTTTGACGAATTTTGGAATTTTTTTTGCAAAGAGAAATCAACTCCCAGATCTGGGACTTGGTGTATGAGTACACGCACTTTTGACCTATTTGTAAAAAAAAATTGTGTAAGGTTGACAGTCTTGTTGAACAATTACATAGTAGGTTAGAATAGTTTGGTAGTATTGTTTTCACATATTGTCCATGTTATATCTCCGCTTGTAGTCAAATCTCCTTCTTGAAATTTTTTGTACATAACATTACTACATAATACTATTAAAGGCCAGAATTTCAGATTTTTATCTCGTGCCCCACCAGAGATATCAAAGCCTAAAAAGTGCGATTTTTGAAATTTTTGTCGAATTTCGGAATTTTTTTCGCAAAGAGAAATCAACTCCTAGATCTGGGTCTTGGTGTATGAGTACACGCACTTTTTACCTATTTGTAGAAAAAATTGTGTAAGTGTGACAGTTTTAATTGAATGAAAAATTTCCTCTTGAAAACGGATAGATTTTGGAAAAAATCTTAAATTTTGTGCTAAAATTTCACTTGTAAAATTTTATTTTCCAAAATTATTCTACCACCATATATTTAGCTTATTTTATTCTGAACAAAATGCTGCAAACCCCACTTCAATTGGGAAAATAAAAGACGAGATATTTACAATTTTGTGTATCCTAGTATCTGAGAAAATCGCTGCACACGATGAAACAAAGATGGCCGCCATGCACAAACAAAAAATAGTAAAATTAAAATAACGGTCATTTTGAACTTCCGTCATGTTAGGGTTGTTGTACAAAAAATTTCAGATTTTTTAAAAATGGTCGAGCGACCAGTGCTGGACCACTTGAAATGGATTGACCCGTTTTCAAAAGATAGAACTCGACGAGACGAATAAAATGATAGCATTAAAAAAGATATCGCAGTTTACTGTAGTTTTTTATTTAACTTTTAACGAAAAAATGAAGACGAAAAATTCAACAAGCAATAGCTAACATTATTATGGATGGATTAACTTCGTTTATTGTTTATTCTTATCGTCTTGATAAAACTTAGAACAGTTTTTTTTTTTCATCTTTGTATGTTTGATGGTTTCTGAGAAAATCTAATTTATGTCTTAAACCTTCAGTTGAATATTGTCTTTTGCTGTTGTGATTGTAGTTTTTTTAATCATTGCCACCAAATTTAATATAAAATTGTCATGTATGTATCATCATTCAAATTAAACAAATCACGTGAAAAACATGGTTATTTGTTTTTATTGAGAAGCTTTTAGTTTCAGTTCTTTAAATAATAAAGTTGTAAACGCAGTGTTTTTTTTTTTTTTTTTTTTTTTTTTTTTTTTGCTTGAATCTATGGTTAATTTTTCAAATAACATGCAATTTATATGACCATGGGATGATTTTCTCGAGTGTCCTAACATTTTGAATTTTAGTAGTAGAAAAAAATGGGAAAAAAACAAGTACATCGAAAAAAAAAGTATCTAGGAAAACCAAAATTTCTTTTCAGGAACTAAATGTAAGATTTTTTAATTATGATCATATAACGTCCCAATTTACATAAGGAAAATATATGGAGTAAAACAAAAACTTCACATTCTGTCCATATCTTAAATAGCATTCAATCGATTTTAAATAGGGATGAGATGTCAAATACGCTTTAGGGTACCTAATTGGCACGAAAATTATGTTATTTTGTCTGATATGATAACCGGGCTAATGTTTATTAAAAATATATATTTACTTACCTTTATTTAATTTTGTTGAATTTTATAAATCATTTCATTCTGTTGTTATTAATTAAACTTTTCAATACTACTTGATTATCCCGTCGACCAATTTCGCCAATCATCAATTTATTCACCATGTAATTCATATTGGCATAATTTTTATTTTAAATAACGAAAGAAGAATTAGTAAAACATCAATAAAAGTACAAATAAAAAGTTGAATTCAAAATCACATTATGGCATAACAAACATGGGTAACCTATTAATGTAAACTGAATGTAACATTTATGATAATCCGTTATTGGCATTTAATTTTATAATTTGGCGATAATTTTTTGGTCGAAGGGTAATCAATTATCACCGGTTTTTAGTCATTATTATTTTCTTTTGAAAATAATAGAAAATAGTTAACAGAGGTACTACTTGGTTATCCCGTCGACCAAAAAACCATCGCCAAACTATAATATTATATGCCAATAATGGATGATCGTGAATGTCGCATCCAATGACATTAAATACGATGCACGTGCTTAAAACGCCATTAACGGATTTTTATTTCGACTTTTTATTTGTATTTTTTATTAAGATTCTACAAATTATTTTTTTGTGTTATTTAAAATAAAAATTATGTCTATATGTATAATTTCGCTATGAGTTTGGCAATTTGTATAGTTTGGCGAAATTGGTCGACAGGATAACTAAGTAGTACCTTAATATATATGCATGTAATTGAAGTTTGAAAACTAAGCTTTTGCGAAATTGGCGTCAGAAGAATATCGCACAATGTCGTGCATATACGGCATCTGTGCCAAGCAAGCATCAAATGAAAAAACACATGGTGATGCAAAAAACTTTTGTGATGGTGTGAAGTGAATGTAACATTTACGATCAGCAATTATTGGCATTTAAAAGTATTTTTGCTTGAGATGTTGTCGAAAAAGCATTGCAAAGATATACTTTCCCTCTCCCTTCCATTTCCAAATGTACTAAATTTAAAATTATGGAAAAAAATCAGAGTTTACTTAAAACTGTGCATAAAAATTATAGTAATTATCCTAATTTTTCTAATAGAAATTCTCAATTTTCCGTTATTAACAAAGCTATTTTAAAATTGCAAATTTAATCGGCTAAATTGCCAAGTGCCAATTGCATAATGATCATCGCCACTGAATATATAAATAATACCATATTTGCAAACTCATCGGTCAAAAAACAGTGGAACCTTGGTTTACGGCCGCCTCTGTTTTTGACAAGTTCAGATTATGACCAACTTCAGTGATCAAAATTTTACTCTTTCGGCGTAGGATAACTCGATTCGCGACCAAAGCTGTCGAATATAGTTCAGTTGGCAACCCTCACATAACTCTTGTTATAAGTCAAGTTTGGAGTAAAGTGCGCATATCAGAGTGCTTTGTGACCTTCAGTACAGTAAAAAAATTAACTTATTGTTTTAATTTTAATCAGTTTTGCGAAATTTTTAGCCTTGTTTATGACTTCTAAGAATGAAAAAACGTTTTGTGATAGCAGTAGTAAGAAGCTTAAGCGAATTACTGATCAATTATAAAAAGAAGTAGTGACAAAACTTAAGAACGATGGTAGTGTAATCAAAATAGCTAAACAATACGGTGTAGATAAACCGTCGATTACTCCGATTATAAAGAACTAGTCGGATGTGGCAACCTCAAAACTATTTTCTATCTCATGCATTTAATGAATCAAAATTCATTATTACAGTGCCAAAATCAAATGACAATCATATGCTCACCGTGAGGATTCTAAAGGCATGAAATTCCGAACATTAGTTTTCGAAATTTGAAATAGGACTGTTGCGGATATCGGGAAAAATACAGCATACATGCGACACTTGTTGGGAGATTTACCCAAAACACGCAATGAGCAATAATATAAATCAAAGTGTGCCTAAATCTCAAGTTTGATGAAAATTTGTGCATTAATTCCTGCGATAGAGATATTGTGGTAATCGGAACAATTCAGCATATCAGCGCTATGTGTTTGGTTATTGAAACCAAAACATAAACAAAGCCAATTCATATAAAGATTAACTGAATTTGAAGTTTGATGAAAATCCGTGCGTTAATTCTCGAGATAGAACTATTGCGAAAATAATGAAAAATGCAACACGGTTAAGCCATTTGTTGAACGATTTAAATCAAAATGTAAACAGCAAACAGCATCAATTTTTATCAGGGATTACGTGAATATAATTTTTTTTAAGAGCGCCCAAAAAATTTATATCACATACAGAAAGTCAGATACAAGAACGGATTATGATCGTGAACTGAGGTTCCACTGTATATTATATAAAAATTTAATTACAGCTGGTGATTCCAATGTCAATTTTACAAATAATACTAGAAATGAATTTTCAGTATATTTTCATCCTTGGTTGCAAATCTGTGTTTCGAGCGACTTTCACCAAGGAAGATAATTTAACCAATAATTTTCCTGAAAATGCCCTAGAATATTATTCAATAATTGGAATAAGCTATTCAAATAGATAAGGAAGGAGAAATAAAAATATTTCACTTAATTTTTTTTTTTTTTTTAATTTAAATGGGAAAATTCGTTTTTATGTGCATTGACTACAAAATTATGTTTAGCGACCTTTGGGTGCCATGATTACAAAAATCGTGCTAATGGCGGAAATATTTCATATTTATAACATCTGATTTTTAAAACAAGTAGATAAGAATGCTACGCGAATCCTATGCGAAAAGAATAAAAATTTCTATTCGCATTATTTTTGTATAAAATATGTATTATCTAAAATTAATTCAATCTGTCAATTTCTGTACGAACAAATTAAAATTAATTTCGTTTTTTCACGTTTTTTGTCCATTGATTAAATAGTTCAATATTGAGCGAAATAAGAAAAAGTACTGGGAATATTTAAAAGCAACTGAGGTTTTCTTATATTCAATTTATAATTATCAAAAAATTTAAATGACTAGTATTAAAAAATGCTCTGACGAGCACCAAAAAAGTTTAATATGTTTTAAAGTATGAAAAAGTGTTTGACAAGAGCTTCTAATTGAGAATAAGAAAGGACAAGGGGTCCCTTCTTGGCTGCAATTCACTGTCAATGCCAAATTTGAAAAAATCATATTTGCGCTTTTTCCATATAAAAGAAATCAGACACTGTTACGGTAAAATTGTGTAGTGTAAAAGCATAATTAGGAAAGACACCACGCGATTAAACATGAATGTAAAGCAAAATAGGGCCAAAAACCATAGTTCCCGCAGCCAGTGTTGAATTCAGACATTTTCTCCGGGAGGGTCTTCTGTGGTTTCGGGGGGGAGGACACAATAGAGTTCTAAGGGGATTATACTTTTTTACCATTAAAAACACAAAATCTAAATTTTATTGGGGGTGGGGGAAGCATTTGATACCTTCGGTAAGGAATGTCCCCCTGGCCCACCTCCTGCATTCAACACTGCCTGCAGCATATCACATTCACGCAGTCCCACCATAAACTGTCGCAGTGTAAAACAGCATAGAAAACTGATTTGTAGTGCAGTTGCAGTGCAGTTAACATGTAAAGCACGATTGAAAGTTTTACTAAAAAGTAAAGATAGAAAGTTTTACGCAAATTTCTTTTATATGGAAAAAGCACACATATGATTTTTTCAAATTTGGCATTGACAGTGAATTGCAGCCAAGAAGGGACCCCTTGTCCTTTCTTATTCTCAATTAGAAGCTCTTGTCAAACACTTTTTCATACTTTAAAACATATTAAACTTTTTTGGTGCTCGTCAGAGCATTTTTTAATACTAGTAATATAATACTTGAAAAATAATTATATGTAGCAATGGATTTTTAAGCTGAAACTGGTTTTTACAAACTTTGAAGGAGTATTCAAAATTATAGCTCAATCCAGTAAGTTTTGAATTTTGCTTAGAAAATATAAGCATAACAGTTTGATAGACTCATATGGCCATTACAAAAAGAATAATTTCATTTTAAATAATAATAATAATGTAACAGCTCTTAAGTATTTATTAGTTTTTTTTTTCTTTTTGACATAAATAATATTCCTCACTGAAAAGAAGTTTTTAATTTTTATTAAATCTAAATCTAAACCCCTTAAGCACTGTACAGTGTACATACTCAGGCTCTTATATATAAAATAGCAGAATGCATGTGCATATGTGCCCATTTTAAATCCAGACTGTGATGTTTTAAGCATCTATCTTTTGGAGTTGCTAATTTGTATCGTGATTGGTTTTTATAGGCTTTACAGCAACATTTTTTTTTCTCTTTTTTTTTTTTTTTTTTTTTTTTTTTCACACAAAGAAAAAATAATTTAATTTTCCCACTGCTTTGTTGCATGTACTAGTTGTTTAGATCAAATGTTAATTCTGTTTGTATAACATACTTTTATTTCATCTTTTATCTTATTTCGTTACGTACCATAAAATAATTCACATGTAATTAAAAACAATCACAACTACTCTTTTAATAAAATTTAATGTATCTGATATTTAATATAATAACACTAAATTGAATATGCTGGTTAAGGGGTTAAAGTAACATTTTGAATTTTTGAGATGATTCTTTCCCACATCATTCTGCCTCTCTCCCTACACATACACACAAATTAGCCCAATTTTTAATATTGTATATCTATAGAGCTAATCAAAGAAATGTCATGCAAATGATGTATACCTAGGCTAATCTGAGAATCAGGAATTTTATTTTCATATCAAAATAAGATATATGAACAATATGTAAAAATAACTCCTAAAGTTTTTTTTTTTTTTTTTTGTACATAAATTTAAGGAAAAGACAATTTTCAACGGCTTCTCTTGTTCTTGTTGCATATATTTCAAGATTTTAAAAAGGTCCTTTAAGCCAATACCATGAGAAAAAAGTTGCTTTCCATTCCTTAATTTTAAGAATTCAGCTAATTTTACTCAAAAATGGAACTTGTAATTGACTTATAAATATAATTAATACTGCATGGCAAAAATTAGATATATATCAATATTTGTACAGGATGTGGTTTGAACAAATCTTCAGTGGGAGGTCTTGATCAGTGAAGAAAATGCATCAAAATTTTACAGATTTGCTTTAAGATAGCTGCATTGGGTAATTTCTAATTTTTTGTAATTGAAGCTACATATGATGGGTTCTTCTTTTTTTAATTTCAGATTTTTGTTAATGAAAACACAAAATGTATGCAGTGTTTTTAAACATCTGAATAGTATTAAAAAGATAAATAACAAAATATAAAGTTTTAAAAATATGTTAAATTAATATGATTTACATTATAAAATATGCTGAATTTTATTTAACACAGGAAACACGAAAAGGTATGATTAAACTTTAAAAAATAATTTTGAATTTTTAATATGTGAAATGTGTTTGTAGAGGTATGGAAAATATCTTTTAAATGTGTTATTTAAATGTGCTACTAAAGTAAATACATTTCTAATTTGTATGATTAATTGAATCAATGAATAATTTGCAAAATTTTGTTTCTTTTGTTTGGCTTTACTTAAATACTTTTAATTCTCAGATAAAAGTTTCTTAAGTGATAAATTAAGTATTGTAAAGAAATTCATGGGCTGCATATTAAAAACCCCTGAGATATTCCATTACATTTGAGTAAAAATGTTAATAATTTGAAATAAATAACATACTTAAAGACTATGTCTTAGTTTATTAATAATACATATTTACCAATTATAAATCTTACACATAATGAATTTATTAATTTTAAATGAATTTATTCATTTATTAATGAAATTATTAATCTTATACAGAATAAATAACGAAATTGAAAAATGTGTTGAACATAAATATACAAGTTTAGTGAAAGATTTTTTATATGATTATTCAAAATGATTTCTTGGTATAAAAATTTACAAATGTAACAGCATTATTTAGATGCATTTTCTGTATCATCAGTGTTTTCTTTTTCAGCAGAATCTGCTTCCGTAGCATCATCAAGTATTTCTTTTGATTTATCTTCTGGTGAATCTTTATCTTTCTTTTTCCACAATTTTTTCAAATGCTTTTTCAACTTAGTAAGGAATGAATTATCTTCAGTTTCATCTAAAGGGCATAAACTAAAAAGAAAAAAGAAAAAGAAAAAAATATAAATAAAATAGAATAAATCTAAAAATTTATATGGCTTTTAAATGCATACCAATTTATGTTAAAGCTACCGTATTTTCGGGTGTATAGCCCACACCCTGAGTATAACCCGCACTCCTAAATCGAGCAGTGCAGTAAAAAAAGTTTGTGTATAAGCCGTGGAGATGCATCGGTGTATAGTCCACGGGCTATACACCATTTACGAACTTATATTTTGATCAGGGTTCAAAGTCAAAGCCATTAAAATATATACGCAAATTTTAGATAAAAAAAGAATTTCTAAATGGGGGAGGGGTGGGGGTCAACTTATACACGAGACCTTAAAAAAAATCTATGAATAAAATATCCGAAAATAGTTTGCTAGAGAATCGGTGCTGCTAACACCCCTTTGAGTTCGTAGAGTAGAAAATCCAAAATCTGGAACCTTTCCTACCTTGACAATTCTGAGTTTAAGATCATTTTTAGTTTATTTCTCGAAAAAAAAAAAATCTACCCTGCCCTGTTTTAAAGAACAAAAAAAAAGTGTGTGATTTATGTCATTTCGGAACGATTCAGAGGAGTCGGTCTTTTTCAGAACGAATCCGAGAAATCCTTCCTTTTCAGAGTCGTTTCACTACGGACGAGTCAGAGGAATTGCTCCTTTTTGGAACGAGTCCGAGGAATCGAACCTTTTCGGAGTTGTTTCATTTCGGAACGAGTCCAAGGATTTTGCCCTTTTCAGAGTTTCGGACCGATTCCGAGGAACCTTTCCAAAAAAGGAACGATTACGTGATTTTGTTCCTTTTCGGAATCGTACCAAAAAGGACGGATCTTTTTCACAGATTGGAATCATTCCTTTAGTTCCACTGTCGGAATCGTTCCTTTTGAATCGTTCCTGAACAAAAGACACATCTCTACTAAAAAACTGTTTACAGTTAACATTAAAACGACTTATTCCAGCAAAAAGTAAGTTTAAAATAAATAACATGTTATACTGTTGTTTTACCCTCGCAAATCAAGAGCAAACTGCGTTCAAGCATCATTATTTCTCGCTGCCGGTTAGTGCAATACTTGGCGATAGTTGCGACAGTTCTTCCAAACCCGGAAATAGCTGTATTTAAGCAATAAAAAAAGAATAAAAAAGCTTTTACAAACATAAGAGAACTCTATATTTCGCGGCATAGCAAAAAAAACTTTACAAATTTCGATGATTTTTTCTAATTTTTTGAGGTTTAAAAATTGTAGAAAAAATATCACGATTTCCATTAAAAAAAAATCTTTATATAACCCGCACCGTGTATAAGTTGCAGCAGCCTTTTCGAAGGTTTTTTTCTTGTATAAGCCGCAGACTATACACCTGAAAATACGGTATTTAAGTATCAAGATTTAAATAAGAAATTCATGTTATAATTGAAAGATGTAATTTGCCTTTTGATTACCACATTCAAATTAAAAAGAATCCTAAAAAAATAAATATGCAACAAAAACAATGCATGTATCAAGGCAGATTCATTACAATTTTTAAAAAATGCAAAAACTGAAATTTGATCTATTATAAACTGACTCAAGAAGGACTAGCTCAACAAAGGATCTATATAAATCAAGAAATATAAATTCAAAATATGCAAAATTTGAAATTTGACTTAAAGTAGTATTGATTCATCACACGCAAAGTCAAGAAAGACTACTCTCTTAAAAAGTCAGCCACAAAATAGCTTAAGTTGAGCTGAAATCCACTCGTCTCAATGTTGAAAGGCAGCTTCTCAAAAAAGAGTTGAAATAACTCGAGTTTTAACTAATTTAAATGAAGTTGAGCTATTTAAATAACTAATTTAGATCAAGAAGATTTAATCGTTTGAAAAACAACTCTTTTATGATCGAAAAATTACAGCTCTTTCATGAGAAGCCAAATCAGCCCTTTCGTTTTAAGAGTGTAAAGAATTATTCAATACAAAATTTGCATGATACAAATTTGAAATATGTAAAATGTAAAATGTAAAATTTAGTTTTAGTGACCTAAATGTACTCTCTCTTTAAATATACACTCTCTCCACTCCCTTCTAAGACATGAGAGATGTCAGCTGAATCCTGAACAGTAAATCTGAACCAATCATAATTTAGTGCACAAAAAATAAAAACAATTTATGTAACATTCTGTCAAGATATTGGTGCATATATGATATCTGCGCCAAAACTTTAAAAAGTTTCAATTAAATTATTTTATGGTTTGGATGAGGAAGACATTTATACTAAAATTTAAACATTATAAGCATTTTTTTTTTTTTTTTTGCTATAACTGCTATTTATATATTTACATTTAAACATAAAAAATATGGTACTTCTAGGTTATCCCGTCGACCAATTTCGCCAAATTATACAAATCGCCAAACTAATAGCCAAATTATACATGTCGACATAATTTTTATTTTAAATAACGAAAAAACAAATATTTAGTAGAATATTGATAAAAATACAAATAAAAATTCGAAATAAAAATCACTTAATGACATTTTAAACACATGAATCGTATTCAATGTCATTGAATGTGTCATTCACGATCATCCATTATTGGAATTTAATCTTAAAATTTGGCAATAATTTTTTGGTCGACGGGATAACCTAGTAGTACCATATTATCTATAGGCACGGCAGTGCCCCTGCTGAGTCGAGGGAGCTCAACTGCAAGCATACATTGCTGGAAACAACTCTGGTACTTTTGACACCCCCATACCTTTAGGCGGAAATTTCCCAAAAGCTTGAAACTTTGTTTTTCTAAAAGTACTCTTCAAATGGAACTAAATGTCAAATTTTCCATTCTATCTTTTCTAGTTCAAAAAATAAAGAAGCGCAAATTTTCACTTTTTGACACTGACTGATTGACACAAATCATCAAAAATCTTACATATATATTGTAATCCTAGAAACTTGAAATTTGGAAAGAAAGTAGTGTTTGAGATACAAAAAAAGAAAAAATTTAAAATCAAAATTTTTATCTTTTGTAATCGAAATTCTTGCCACTATTGTTGGTGACTGATTATCAACAGGATAAAGTGCAGAATTATCTACTAAACTAATATACTAAATCCAACATGGTTTGCCATCTATACTAAATCCACCATGAAATAGCTCTGTCCTAAATATAGTAAAAATCACTTTAATTGACTAGAACAAATATAGATATTACTTGATTATCTAGTCAACCAAAAAACTATCGCCAAGCTACAAGATGAAATACCAATAATGGATGATCATAAATGTCACATTCACTTGACATAAAACATCATATATATATATATTTTTTTTTATCTCATCAAGTGTTTTTTAATTCGACTTTTTATTTGTAATTTTATTAAGGTTTTACTAGTTCATTTGCTCTTTAAAATAAAAATCCTGCCAATTCGTATAATTTGGCAGATAGTTTGGAGACACTGCCCACAGTATTATCAAGTAACACCCAAATAATTTTTTTTTTTCAAAAGTTGATTTGGTAAATTTAAATATTTTATAAACATTCTGGAACTATGCTAACATTTTTTTGATAGATAAATACTCTTATACTTTTGCTACATTTAAAATCACTACCATATTATTATAAACATTGCTATAGTTTGACACCATGGCAATATACCATAGCACAAAATTAATGACAATTTTTAAAGAGAATTTTTCTGCTGAACTTACCCCATAGCTAAAAAATAGTTCAATTTTACTGCCAAATTACTGACATAGGCAACAATTGTTGCAGAATAACAAATTTAATATTTATAGAATATGAGAGTGACACTCAGAATATGACTAATGTAATCAATATGTAAAAAACAAAGTTTTTTTTTTATGACAATGTGAATTCCCTGCAATGTGCAATTTTTTTAACACGTCTTTTAGGTACTCAAACTAACATATTGGAATTCAAAATCAAAATTCTGCATCCCCTTCTTCCCCAGAAAAAATGACATCATATTTAAAAAAAAAAAAAAAAACAGTTTTATATTTAAAGCTTACACACTGTGATGAAAAACATCACCTGTGCAACATTATCATCTCATTTTCACTGATTTTTCACTTTCGACTGTGTTAAGACTAAGAGTAGTAGATATAAGAACACAATGAACAACCATTAGTGCAGGCTTTTAAGGGAGACCATTTCTCATCTGCACTAACAAAAAACCACAAAAACAATGCCTTTAATATTAATAAAATAAGATGGAGAAATGAAACTTTCTGCATTTACAACCTAAGGGATACCTCTTAATAAGAATCTGCTATATTCTCCATTACTTATTGGTGTTTTGCAGATAGTATCTACGATTTTTCTGCATTTACTAAAAAAAAATAATAATAGTAATGAATAATAAAAAAATATTGAAAAAAACTTGGAATACTGTTTTTTTTATTGTATAAAGTTTGAATTCTAGATGTGTGTATGTACTTGTAAAATTGCTGAAAAAATGCAGTGTAGGATGGAAACCCATAATTGTATGACATTCCTACTAAAGAGATTGATGATTGAAATTTAAAAGGAAAAACCTGAAATATTATGTTTTAATCACAATGAAGAAATTCTCCTAAAATAGTTCCTACATCTGGAGATGATTTGCATCTATTTCATTTTTTTTTTTTTTTTTTTTTTTTTTTTTTGTGCTAGGTAACATAGACTTGTCATAATATTTCAAAAATGTTGTAGCTGAGTATAGGGTTGCTCACTGAAATTAGCTGCAAGCATACAATTGTGATGGTCAAAAAAATGTTTAATACTGAACTATAATTGAAGCTTATGTTGAATACTATTACTTACGGGTCAGTCTTGGATCTCATAGTAGCCAACAAACTGTGACCTTCAGGGGATCATTTAACGATAATTCTACTCTAGTGAAATGTTTACTTTTTTCTGGTAGTTTCTTAGGAGGTTACTATGACATTCAACTTCCTCTTCTTAATGCTTTATAAGAATCTATTATTTTTCTAAACAGTGGTGCCAACTTATATGGGCCCACGTGGCGCGAGCCAACCCAATAATTTGATATATCCACCCATCCATTATTAATAGAACCCACCAAATATTTTTGTATTTGTTCAAAATTTTTTTGAGCCCCCCAATATTTTTCAAAAGTTGGCACAACTGTTCCCAAATGAATGCCCATCATCGAGAGAATTCAATGGCAGAAAATAAAATTGAAAGACCTATTGGGGTCAAAAGAAGGAGGCCTAAAAGTTTTGAGAAATCACATTTTTAACAGATCTAAGAAGCAAAAGCTCTCTATCATCAATGCCACCTTAAAAAAACATTAAAATATTACAGTGATTCATACTCTGAAATGGGAAACCATAACTTGCTACATTTCTTTGATTCCTGAAGCCCATTTGGAAGCAGTCATGCATGCAGTGTTTCATACTGTGAAATGAATGTCAGAGTTCTCAAAAAAAAAAGGTGTAGAGATAGATTGCAATTTAAAATAAACACTTTAGAAACATCACCAAAGCTGTAACTCAAAAAATGGAAGCAGACAAAGATATAAAATGCTCTGCACCAGAAATTGAGTTTGGAGGACTTTGATAGAATAGCTGATAAACTGAAACAAAAACTTATAGTTACTAGAAAATTTGAGTGAATGCATTTCAAACAGTAACACACATGACAAATTTGATGCATTTCTAGGAAAAGTTGAACATTCAAGCAATCAGGAGCTATTTTATGCACATAAAGTTTATAAAGCCTATGAAACTAAAAATAAGGCAATTGAAATTGATGCTACAAGAAAAGTTTTCTTTGGCTTTTTTTTTAATAAAAAAAGATGAAATTTCATCAAAAATGTCTCATGTAAAACATAAGTCAAATCTCGAGCCTCTTAGGCCATAAAATGTTCTGAGATCATGTGTAGAGTCAAATTTAGCTCTCTTATTAAACCTGGCATTTTAATTCTCAAATTACTCCTTATCTCTAGACCTTTAATTAAGGATTATTTGGAAATTACACAGCAAGAGAATGTAAAGGCTGTTGTTTACATTTTAATATTAATTTTTTTATAAAATATTGCATAAAGTAGTATTTAAAAGAACACTGAATATACATGTATTTATAACATGGACATAATTTTACGTAACATTGTAAGCCCAGGTGTAAAAATTCTTTTGTGGTTTCTTTAAGTCTGTAATTTTGGGAGAACTTCTTCCTATGTAACATGAATGAGAGCCAGACCCCTCTTTTACAAAATCCTTCAACTGGTGCATTTTTCCTTTAGGCTTCTATACCTTGCATTCATTTTCAGTCTTAATCAAATAATTCGATCTCAACTCAAAACACAGTAAAGTGAATATTTGATATGTGATTTATCACTTGCTAACCAAGCGTAGAAACCAACAGTGTGAAAAATGTCCAAATCAGGAATTGAACCTAGAACCCTTGGAATATCGCTCCAAGTGCTCTATTCATTTAAGCTAGAGGATGCTGCCCAGCTTAATATTTTTCACTCGAATTAATTAAAATTGCATACATAATAAAGTGTTGATGTAATAACTTCCTTGTGCAGCATAATTACCAAGTCACAAAATAATCATTAACTAAAGATGTAGAGATCAGGATTAATTTTTTAATTAAAATATCAGAGTTAATAAGACAGCTAAACACATGATCTCATAATTTTACATGGTCAAAGAATCACGATACTTGGTTTATATTTTACATGAGGGGTTTTTGATAGAATTAAAGAGAAGTTCAATGCCTTCAAAATGCATACTGCTTGATTTTATGCAAATAACAGATACATAAATATTCTTGTATGCATTGCATAAAATTTCATTCATACTTTTATATTTAAACAAGCATTAACACTGTAGTATAAAAGATGTCTATATAAATATTGCATATTCAAAATATTTTATAGAGGCTTATCAGATCTCCCTTTTGATGATTTTTAATATCCACTCAATTGAGCTTATGAGTGTCGAGGAAAAAAAAGAAAGAAAGAAAATGGTAAAAAAATTTTAAATAAGGAAAAATTAAATTTTATTTTAGTGAGTAAGATTCACTTTACATTTATTTAAAACTCATTATGATTTCAATTATGCATTTTTGGAGAGGGGAAGGCGGAGGCTGGAAGGAACAATTCTTTGGAATTGAATCTTTTTATTTTGAAATAAATCAAAATATCACTATTTAGAAAATTATTTTAGAACTTTTTAAGCAAATAAACACTATAACTTATTGAAGGAGAACAAAAAATGTTTTATAAAAATAAAAACAAAGTTTTAAAATATATTACAATGTAAAGTGTTCATTTGAAAATTTATTTGAAAATAAAATATTGTCACTTAGAAAAAAAAAAATAAGCATTTTATGTAAAAATAAATACCATAATTTATAGAAACTGAACAACAAAAAAGAAAGTTTTATAAGGATAATGAGGGAAATAAAATTAAAAAATATATATGTACTTCTTCTTACCTTTTAGTTGTAATATTATGTATGGGTCCAAAAGCCAAAGCTACGACTGTACAAGTAAGGCAAATGACATTATATGGCATGCTGAAATCTGGTGTTGGTAGTGACACAAGTAAAATCTGAGTATGTAACCGTAAGAAGAATTTATCACTTTGCCTGAAAGAATAAAAATACTTGTGCTAAATTTATTGGACAGTTATAGAGAGGAATTATGTTTTCATTGATATTTCATTTGCATGAATACTCAGCAGCATAAAATCCACGTAAGAGAAAGATTTTGATGCAAAAGTACCCCTGTTTATCAGCAAAGATTGGTAATAAATTTCTCAAACTGATCACTACATTGAAAGTTTAAAAAAATTACAGTTATCCCAAAATTACTCACTTTCAAAAACATCAAATCAATGATTTTTTTTTTTTTTTTTTATAAACTATATTTACATGAAATAGACTAAAGTAAAACTTATTGACAGATAATTTTAAAATTTATCTATCAGCACTAATGCAGATTTATCTATACAATCTGCAGGTAAAATATTTTTACAACTGAAGCATTAATTAACCAAACAATCACTAACCTGTAGCATTTTTAGGCATTTTAATTTTTATTAATAATAATCTTAACTTTTTGTATTAATAAAGAGCAAAACTTAATATGAAGGAAAATAAAGGTTCACAGAAAAAAGAATCTGCAAAAAAGAAAATAAAATCTGTGGCATCCATCACATGTCTAGAAGTTTCTGCTACCAGTGTGGCAGCATTAATTCCCCTGATGAAAAGTGGAAACTGAAGCATAATTCAGTTCAGAGTTTTAGGTTAGCAAAAACATCCTCCTATTTGACAAATGTTTGGTGTGGTTTTGGCAAGAATATAGATTGCTGGAGGATTCAGTAAAATTCTGTTGGGCACTTATTGTACGGCATTAATCGATGAAGTGTTGCATTGAGAACAGCTGCTGGTTGGCAATCAAATATCATATTTAATATGTTTATTACCATACATTAAGTTATTTATATTTTCAGTTGACCTTTTTATATGTTTAGTTAAATAAAGATTTGTACAGTGAAAAAGGTCATATATATAATCACAGCTTGCATCCCTACAACTGGTGAATTGCTAAACACGCTTAATGCTGTGATTTAAAATGAGTTAAAAAAAAAAAAAAAAGATTTGCTTACAATTTTTTATCTTGGCTAATGGAATATATTTTATGGTTTAAGGTATGAGATTTCATTTAATTTATTCCCTTTTGCATGTATCCTCTGAGACTGGGAAGTAGGGTGGTGTGAAAAAACAAAAGTTATTACTGCCGAATCACTATAGTGCTGAAAAGTTGCGATAGGTAAATACAAGAAAAACAAAAAAATAATTTTTCAAATTGGACTTTATCTACCAACCGTGCAAATCACTTAAAAATTCAAAAAAAAAAAATTAAATTCATGATTTTTTCAGAATTTTTTTAAAATGTTATATACATGTTTTTTTATCGCTATAGTGAAATATACGTACAGATTGTACTATTTAATAACAATAACTTTAAAATAATGTGTTTAGAGAATATTTTCCAATTACCCAAGCTCAAGGAAAGTCTGAAAATTTTCAGTTTTAAGTGATTTTTATAAAATAAGAAAGTATGACTTGAGGTTAGTTTGCATTTCAATGCTAACATTTGCATAACTTGTGCAGCACTTCAGATATTTTTAAATAATTTATGATTACTTAAAGATATGTTTAGATATTTTTAAACAATTAAACAACCCAGAATTCACCACAGAGAGGTGGCTGCACTTCGAGTTCCACCCACATCCTTCCCTCCATCCACCAATGAGGATGTTTGCTATTTACACTAGTAAATCTGCAGATCAGGAGCCTCAACGTCAGCTCTTGAAATAACTACATTTTACTACACTTTGCGTAACATTTATGATTATACAAACAGCAATTGAAAGTTTTCAAATAATATAAATGAATATAAGAATATTCAAGGGGGAAATGGCACTTCAAACCTATGAAATGAGGTGTGTTCTTACTATAATGAAAATTTAAAAATATTCAGATCTTGGTGTTAAAACTGCTGCACTTTTATGCAAAAATGTATCAATAGAAAATTTATAACGATTTTATATATTAAACTCTGTAATGCATAAATAAAATTGTTACCTGTTAAATGACGCATAATCACCATTGAAACATAGAATCAATACCTATCATGGCATATGACTGAATTATTTACTAATGATAGGATTTGATAGATTGGAGAAAATTTTGATTAAGTAGTGACTGGATTCTCATAAATTTGAAATGATTTGCAATGATTCTTATATAAATTCAAACTATACAGATTAGAAGTTTTTGCGCTATTACATGGGGACAGGCAGACAAACAAATGGATGGACCAGAGGGAGCTACATACTTGTATAATTATGATATTTTCCCATGACACATAATGTAATTCTTTTGAGTGTCTCTGCAAATAAACTATAAGCTTTAAGCACTTTTTTTCAGTATCGAACATGGCATAGTAAATCTCAATAACACGTAACAATTCCAGATCAATCAAACTATATTAATGCAAGTTCGAGTTCAGAAAGACAGACAAATGACCAGATGGACAGAAAAACATAATTGACATACACTTTTTAACTATCTTGCAACGTTTTAAAAATGCATAAAAAATTTTAATTTCACTTTTAGCAAATTATAACAACAAATGAAATCATACTTGAATAGTCTTATACAATCCTGTATATCACCTACCATTTTTATTTACACGCTACCAATTAACTGTAATATAATTATTAACTGTAATTTAATTAAAACTTACACACGCTTAAATCTATTGAAATCACTCTTCCAGAGATTATCATCCATAGAAGTCCTTACATCCAATTATTAGCATGGCCTTGTAAATTGTTTTATTTATGTTGTACAAAGATATTTTAGTGTGCTAAATGTAGTCCAGCGTAAAAATACATAATTTAAAGTGGGGAGGGGGGAATCTTTTAAGCTATTTCTGTTCATAATCACAAAGAAGGTCTCCAAACTGCACATACTCAGATTTTTTTTAAATACTAATTAAACTAATCATGCATGTAATAAAGGATCAGTGAAAATTAGCGGCGGAATCGTAGTAGAAAACATGTAAAAAAATAAAATACTTTCGAATATTTGATGTGAAAAGATGAAAGTGTCACACGATTTGGCGAGCAACACATTTCCCCACCAAAAGCAAACGATTTTACTGCAACTGAAAACTATTGCATTTTTAGAATGCATGTAAATGATGTTTAATGAATTTAAACATAAAAAATCAGCGAGTTTAGTATATTATATGCATATAAATACATTAAATTGCATATATATGTGACGATTTAAAAGTTAGGAGCCAGAGACATCAACGCCGGGTTTCCCTTTCACCGCAGAGAAGTCATGGCCACCGAGGAAAATAAATAAATAGATGTAGAGAATCCAAATAATTACTCATTGGCTGCTGTAAGTTCATTTATTTAATCCGTAATCATGAGAAAGGGAAAAGCTCCTTTTGCAAACATTCCATCATTATTTCAGCGAGCCGTACTCATCGAAGAAGAAACCCAAGAATCTCCCTTCTCAACTCGAGGCTTCCACCTTTAAAACTAAAAAGAAAATTCCAGAACATTCTGTAACCTCAAACCATCATTATTTTATGTAAACAGAATTCTTGTCCAGCTATGAGACTATTTTCCACAGACGATAAATTTATTTTTTTTTAAATATTATTTAACCAATTTATAATCGACTCGGGATTTCTTAGGCAGACGATTTTTAGAGATGATTAATTTTAAGAGAAAAAGAAAAGAAATGAATTTATTAATATGCACACTATCAAAGATTGACGGAGGAAAAATAAATAGATAAAATAAAATTATATTTTTTGAAAGGTATGGTTTTGGAATAAATTTAATAAGACTTTCTTAAAAAGGGTTGATAAAAACATAGAAAAAATGAATTTTATTTGGAATATTAAGAAATAAAATTTAATTAAGAATATTTTTAATTTAGAGCCATCTTTTAAATTTACGCGTATTGGAATAAATGTTTTTTAAGGCAAATTAAGAATTTATATCGTCTGCATAAAGATTAACAGATTAGACCTAGAAACAAGATTTTAATTTAATAATTTGAAGTAAATACGGAACATTATTATAAGAAAATTAAGATAGCATAAAGGTTAGTTTTGGCGAAATTTTTTTTAATTTGTAATATTATCCCCCCTCCCCAAAACTTTGTATGAAATTGATAGTTAAATAAAACTACAAGTTCAGACAACAGAAATATAATAATTTAGAAAAGTTAAATTTTGGAGTAAAACTGTCAAACTCCTGAAGCCAAGAGATGGAAGAAAAGAAAATTAACGCAATATAAAAAATATTAGCGATTAAAATAAAATAGTTAAGAGAAAATTAATCTGAATTAAATTTAAATAGGAGCATTTCCCTAAAAGAAATACAATAATGTTACAATATCACTTACTATTTGTAAGTGCATAGGAGATAATACATACAATAACAGTAAATAAGTTATAAATATTAATAAGCAAGAGATAAAAAATGTAATAAAAACAATAAAAATTCGTTTTCATGGAAGTTTAAATAATTACAATAACTTAATGCATAGTTTATTTTAAATAAAGTCCTGTAAATGAAAAAAGTCTTTCAATAGTGTATATAAAAGAGTCTTTTCCAATGTTCACTGAATACAGTCTCTTTAATTAAAGATCTTCAAACCTAGTTTAATCTTTGGTTTTAATGTTATGTTGGATCCAACATCTTTAATAATCAAATCTTTTATTTATTAAATATTTTAATTATATAAATAGTCCTAACACCAATAATAAATAATATAGAAAATTTTAAATAATAATAACAACAATAATAATAATAAGTAGTATAATAAGACTCAAAATTTATAGCAATAATAATAATAATTCTCCATATTCTAATACTTCTCAATAAGAGTATAATTAATACTAAACTTCCTTATAGAAATCATAATGATAGTAAATAATAAAACAATAGTATAATCAAAAGAAAATATCACAGTTACTTTATTATTGATAGGGAAAATATTGGTTGAGGATAAAAATAATTACATAGCAACTAAATAATTTTCTTTTAATAGCATAAGAAAGTATTTTTTGCTAGCTGAAAGTATAAATAAAAAAATCATAATAATTGCAAAATCCAAATAAAATTAAATCTAACTATTTAGAAAATGGACTCTCAACCAATAATTCCTTACAATAATTCCTCTCTGATACTCTTTTACAAAATTGCCAAATTTGGTTAGAAGTTTTCAAATGCCAAATGTAGAATAATGTTTTATCTACACATGGTTTATAAACTTTAACAATAAAAAACAAATACGAATAAAAGGTGTCATTCTTAATTGAGAAATGGAAATAAAAATAGTTTGCATTTTTTAAAATCTTTTAATATCTGTAGTTTTCACAATCACTGAAAATCACATATTAAGTTATAGGTTTGAGTAAAGTCATCAAATTTTATAACTGTTATCACATAATATCTGTTGAGTAAGTAGAATAATACTAATGTCAAATAAATGAGTAAATATAGTTAGACTTAAATACACTTAAAATTAATTTATCAACATCAATTTGAAAGCTTTTACAATCAAAGTGTACACCTTATGCCTGCATAAGGAGCCCAATTTAATCCCAAATTCTCCCAAAAACAAGTAATAGTCTTGTTGCGCACCAAGAACATACCTGCTAATGTTGAAAATTATGGTGATAAAATATTTAAAGAATAAGAATTAAAATTTAATCTACTGTCTTGACTTTAGTTTGATCTAGTGATTGTGATTGTATCTGAGGATTTGTTTGTTTTTTGGGTTGCTCATGAAACAGTTTAAAATCTTCTGGTGAAAAATAGGGTCTTAATTTAGAAACATGCACAATAACGGAATTCTGTCCTGTCTCATAATTAAATTTATCTATTTCATAAGTTACATCAGAAAGTTTATTTATAATTTTGTATGGTCCAGAGAAAGTAGATTCTAATTTTTGAGTGTTAGGGTATTTAAATTCTTCATAAATTACAGAGTCTTGTATTTTTAATGGGCATTCGACAAAATTTCGATCATAAAGTCTTTTACTTTTAAGGTGAAATTCATGAGTTCGTGCTTTTGCAATTTTGAGGGCTTTGTCTACTGGTGGGTAATAGTTCTGTTTTAAAGGAGATTCATAAGGCAATTGACCATAAAATAAATAGGCAGGTAGGAATTTGGTGATAGAATGGGGCGTATTGTTGTATTCTTCGATGACTTGGTTTAATAATCTAGTCCAAAGTATTTTAGAAGAAGTGGAATTAACTTTACATTTAAGCCTGGTAACTATAGTCTGATTAACGCGCTCTACCTTTCCATTGGTCTGAGGATGATGTGCGGATGTAAAACGCTGTTGAACATGATGATTTCTAAGGAATTTCTTAAATCTTGGAGATCTGAAAGATTTATGCCTGTCACTAAGTATTTTTTGAGGTGCTTTGATATTGAAAATTTGTTTTAAACAATTAGTGTATGTTTCAGTGGTAACATTTTTGGAGGGAAAAGCCCAAACAAACCTAGTTGCATGATCTATTATTATGTGTAAGAATTTTTTTGTTGAGTTGTAATAGTTAAATCCACCAACAGTATCAATAGAAAGACATTCAAAAGGTAGATCTGTGGCTGGCATAGCTTGTAATAAGCCGAATCTTTTTTGTTTTGTTTTTTTATTTTTCTGACAGGTATCGCAATGTTTAATAAATTCTGTAATGTCTATTGTCATATTAGGCCAATAATAGTTGGAAGATATTAAATTAAGCATTTTTTAAATCCCTAAATGTCCAAAATTATCATGAGCAATATGGAGTAATTTTTTTCTTAATGACATTGGTACAGCAATTTTTTTGAATCCCTTTTTCTGAACTATAATAATTCCATTCTCTTTTTTATATTTTTTGTCACAAACATTGTCTTTGTCTTGCATCTCTATAATTTCTTTCCTATCTAGCAATAAACTAATATGTTGATTAAAATGACAAACAGGATTTCGTGACAACATGTCTGCTTCGACATTTGTTGAACCCTTTTCATATTTTATCTCATAATCAAACATACTAAGTTTGAGTGAGCATCTAAAAAGCCTACCTCTTAAGTTTTTAACACTCTTTAACCATACTAGAGATGTGTGGTCCGTATGAATTGTAAACTTGACACCATGAAAGTAATGATAGAATTTGTCAAGAGTATCTATAATAGCTAAACATTCTAATTCAGTTATGAAATAATTTTGTTCATAACTCTTCAAAATTCTAGAATGATAAGCAATAGGATGCAAGAAATTATCTTCATCAGGTTGTTTTAGAACGGCACCTACTGCTATCTGAGAGGCATCTACAAACATATGTAAAGGTAATTTAGGATCATAAATTTTGAGGATGGGTTTTGCAATTAAAGAATTTTTTAATTTTTCAAAAGAGTCCTGGCACTCTGAGTTCCATTTCCATATTGTGTCTTTTTTAAGTAATCAATTTAGAGGATATCTAATTTCAGCTTTGAAAAATCAGAAAAACTCGGGATGTCTAATTCAATGAATCTTTCTATCAAAATTTTCTTAATTTGTTCATAATCCATACAATTTAAACAGTCATTGATATAAATTTTTTGCGCTTCTCCTTTCAAATATTGTGCAATAAAATTAAATTTCCATTCTAGATTTTTCTGTTCCCTATCACATGTTTTATCAAAATAAGTTAACCAAGACAAAATGTTCATTCCAGAACTCGGGTCAAATGGTACGAATTTAGGATCTTCCATAATTTTTTTTTTTTTTTTTTTATTCTTACTTAAAATCACAAAATTTACTGAAAAAATGAATCATATTTATCAGCCAAAACTCTAGCAACAGTTTGTACAGTTCCATCTTTCTTACTGAATTTAAATAAATTATAAGAATCCGGGAACCAAAGCTCACTGTCACCAGAAATTCTAACAAATAAAGGAAAAAACATAAATGTTAATTTAGTTTTCTAGCTCCAATGTCTAGTTGTAGGAACATTATCATGAAAATACTGCATTCTGAGACTATTTCTTGATAACAAACAAATATCAATAAATTAGAAAATGTACTTTTAAAAATAAACTTGAGCTTCTAGGTTTTTTATATAATTCCTTATTATTACGAACTTATCTTTAAATGTGCATAAAAATATCATAATAATCTTTAATATGCAACAGTAATTGTCTAAGAATATCATACTCTTCAATTTAATCCTTAAGAACAAAAATGTTTCAATCTCCAACACATAATAATGATAATAATAATACTCATAAATAGGTAAGTAAATAAGATTCACAGACAAATAATCAAATAAATAAACCTGAGAAACAGAGAATAATTAATTTAAATAAATACATAAAAAGTATACAAATAATAATAATCAAAACACTACGAAAAAATTCTCACCGAAATCTTATTGGGCTCAACTACCTCGAAAAATATTTGTCTATTCACCAATTTACAAGAAATGGTCTTGTAATTATTATTTTTTTTTTCTTCTTTTTCATCATCATGAGGACTACTTTTTCTCGACTATGAAAGAAAGGATCTCAATCGTCATGGAACACACAAGCAAACTCAAAGCAAGCACTAATTCTTTCAGATTACCATCTTTCCAAGTATAGCTGTTCTACTATGCGATAGCATGTTCTACTTTGCTCCATCGCAATTTTCTTTAAATATCCGAAAAAGGCAGCACAGATAAATAATCCTGTCGACTTTAGAGTTTATTGTGACGATTTAAAAGTTAGGAGCCAGAGACATCAACGCCGGGTTTCCCTTTCACCGCAGAGAAGTCATGGCCACCGAGGAAAATAAATAAATAGATGTAGAGAATCCAAATAATTACTCATTGGCTGCTGTAAGTTCATTTATTTAATCCTTAATCATGAGAAAGGGAAAAGCTCCTTTTGCAAACATTCCATCATTATTTCAGCGAGCCGTACTCATCGAAGAAGAAACCCAAGAATCTCCCTTTTCAACTCGAGGCTTCCACCTTTAAAACTAAAAAGAAAATTCCAGAACATTCTGTAACCTCAAACCATCATTCTTTTATGTAAACAGAATTCTTGTTCAGCTACGAGACTATTTTCCACAGACGATAAATTTATTTTTTTTTTAAATATTATTTAACCAATTTATAATCGACTCAGGATTTCTTAGGCAGACAATTTTTAGAGATGATTAATTTTAAGAGAAAAAGAAAAGAAATGAATTTATTAATATGCACACTATCAGAGATTGACGGAGGAAAAATAAATAAATAGATAAAATAAAATAATGATATTTTTTGAAAGGTATGGTTTTGGAATAAATTTAATAAGACTTTCTTAAAAAGGGTTGATAAAAACATAGAAAAAATGAATTTTATTTGGAATATTAAGAAATAAAATTTAATTAAGAATATTTTTAATTTAGCGCCATCTTTTAAATTTACGCGTATTGGAATAAATGTTTTTTAAGGCAAATTAAGAATTTATATCATCTGCATAAAGATTAACAGATTAGATCTAGAAACAAGATTTTAATTTAATAATTTGAAGTAAATATGGAACATTATTATAAGAAAATTAAGATAGTATAAAGGTTAGTTTTGGCGAAAATTTTTTTAATTTGTAATATATATATATATATATATATATATATATATATATATATATATATATATGTATATTATTTGTTGCTGTAGTTATTTAATTTACCTCTGGAAAAAATATTTTCATACATAAAAAATTCTTATTCAGTAAAATTATTTTCATACCGTTTAAGCATATTAAAAAATAAAAGCCGGATGTTTCCATAGCAACAAAATCTAATACACAATGCTCAATTGCACTTTGAGCTTGAAACAATTTTAATTAATTTAAATTTGAATTTCGTTTTAAATCTCAAATTTTGATGATTAAATTTGAATATAAATGCATATAAATATCAATATAACGAAATTATATTTAAAACAAACTAAAGCTGACAAAATTAAAGATATTTAATTTATCTAAAGACGTTGAACATGAAACTTTTCTCCTTTAAAATGCATTTGACATAAAAAAGTATTTTTTGAAATTGCTTTTCATCGCCAACCGATGATAAATCGCCAAATAATGAAACTTTCATTATTTTTTTACAGACAGGGTACGGAGATTCCGCCGAAAATTTTTTTATGAACCTATATATCCTCATGAGAAGAACAATCTGTAATTTTTTCAGATTTTTCGGAGTATGCCCGTATGGAGACCTTCCTTGTCATGATCCCTTACAGATTGTTTTGTGTAACTCTGTATATGATTTTTAGCATTTATACATGTAACGTAACATGAAAAAAATTAGTTAAAAGCACATATCAAAACTAAAAATGAATTCCAGGAATCATCGCTTATATACAGTACTTTGGATAAGATACCGCATCTGAAATCTAGATTTCAAAATAAATGTCACTAAGGCTTTTAAGTCATCTGATGGGTTTTTCATGCACATGTAAAGTCGAAGGACTTTTTTTGCACAAGTTTGCCACCTGGCATGTGAATTAGGGCTATGACCATGTTTTAATAAGTAATTTGGACAGTTGCCGCTCCTAATTGCTTGACTTACACAAACAGACATCTTTGGTCCTTCCTCAACATTTGTCTGCCCACTTCTGGAATTTCACAATCAATTGATTGATAATTTTTCACTGAGAACTTTTCACAACCAATGAGATTCTGCCCAATTGGTCCACTAAATGATCTTGGGTCAGTTGTTTCTCCATTCAAATATTGAAAAAGTTGGCAAAAAGGTAATTCAACAAAATGGAATAAACAAATAACCCACTGCAGTGGTCGTCCAAGATACACTTCATGCTTTCTGATAGCATCACCTTTCCATTGAGTATAGTTGTTTGTAGGTAGTGGCGATGATACAAAAAGGTGCACTGTGGAAGTGGATGGAGGAGGGGAGATATAGGTGTGAGCCCGTATGGTGACTTCAGCCCTGTTTTGCAATGTGGCTAACGGGAATTGCATGAACTACATTATATTATCTTTTTGCCCTGCAGCAATCTCATCATCACAAGATCTAGGTTGTTCAAAAATGGTAGCATATGCTCAATAGCAGGGTTGCAAAAAACCCACCTGCCCAAAAAAAACCCGGGTGGGTTTTATTGGGTAAAACCCACTCTAAAAAACCCAATAAAACCCACGTTAAAGTGAGTTTTTTACAATCTGTGGTCAAAGTGTTTAATATTCAGCAGGTTTTATGTTAGTTTTTTAACTTTTATGTTTAAAAAGTTACACTATCCTACAAAATAAATTGTGAGTGCACTGCTAAGTATAACAAAGCCAAAATTGTCAAAATATAATATTGTGCTTAATTATTTTAAAAACTTGTTAATGTTATGAAAAAAGGGCCAAAATCAATATATATGACTAATTATAATGTTTTCGCATAGAAGAAAAATGACAAGATCTTTTATTTCGAGATTTAACAATGTAAATTTTCATAATGCCCCAACCAGATACAAATTTGACTAATTCCCTTTTGGCCAATGTTGTTTAAAAGGGAAAAAAAAAGGAGGGGACTTTTTTCAAAACACTCATATATATATATATATGAGGACCCCAGAAGCCAAGGGGTATAAGTGACAAAATTGAAAAAAATAAATTAAGTACACAAACGACCTGAAAACAGCACTGTTTTCATTTCAGGTAAAGAAATATAGGTGATTTTCTTATTATTTCCTGAGTTATAGAGATAAACCACTTTTTTCGAAAAACAAACAATATTGATTAATTATACATTTAAAGAAAATTGTACTCTTATTTTTTAAAAAGTTATTGAAATAAAAATTCAAAAGCCAGAATGCAACAAGCAGAAGTTTCCTATTTCAATTTAGTCCATTGTTATTGATGTTCCAATTTAACATCAATTATCTTTAAACTCGGTTTACTCCAAATCGAAATTTTGTCACTTGTACCCATTGGCTTCTGAGGTCGTCATATATATTTGTTTATTTAAATCAGTTTTTTTACCCTGTGTTTTATTTCCTAATAAATATTGTACCATCCATACTTGTATATAAAAATAAACATCATTGTTTATTATATAAGCATCATAAATTCATTTCAAAATACAGTTCTCCCCACTTAATCGGGTAACGGATAATCGAATACCCCGCTTATTCGAATAAAATCCTCTGGAACTGAATTTAATCCCATTGGGCTAATGTTATTTTACCCCGCTTAACCGAATACTTTTCACGAAATATCCTCGCTTAATCGAATAACAAATGATTGAGACAATTTGAAAAATGGGTGTGAAAAACACGTTTCAATTGAAATTTCCTCGACACTTTTTGTCATTTTCGGTTGTTATACAAAAAACAAAAATCCAGAACTCCAGAATGCCTGGCAGGTATATAATGGACTGGTCAAGTGAGATCCCTTCCTTGTTCATTTTTTCGATTTAATTTAAAAAATGGTGAAATAAATTGGACAGTAATTTCCATCAATTTTGTATGTTGTTTACTTTCGTTTGTCAAAGGACTTTTTTTTCACTTTTTCGATTTCTTTTTACAGTTATTTTTAATGGAGACACTTTTATTTTCAAAATCGGCTCCGAAACTGAAATAATCCTCATTAAAAATATCAGCAATAAAAACCGAATGTTAAAAACAACGATGTCCTTTGTACAGATCGATCTCAGCTATTCATTGCAAAAAAGATCATTTAAAAATATTGAAATGCGATAGAGATATCTTTATAAATTTCTTCTATAGGATCAGCATTAGCCAGCAAATCCTGTCGCATGATCGAAGTAGCCCTTTAATAATAATGTGTTGTCACTTAGAGGCTCAAGATTATTGCGATACCATTCAAAAAAAATGTCTCGCATTTTTTACCCTACAATTTCACATAAACTACTTTCATCTACTTTTTAGAACCTGTATAAATTACGCAAATTAACTTCTAATAACAAAATTTGCCGTCAATTCACACGATCTGCATTAAATGTAATGTAAACAAAATGCATGTGTTTACTGTCATTTAACTATTGCGTATTTACTTGTCATTTTGTTTTTATTTTAGTTTGTATATCAAAGTTTTTAACGATTTTCTTACTCTGGTAATTAAATATACTATATTTAATAATTTTGTCACTTTATTACACATTAAATATTACATTTATATTCCTCCCCGTTTAATCAAATACCCCGCTTAATCGAATATTTTTTCTGGAACCGCCAATATTCGTTTAAGCGGGGCCGACTGTATTCAAATTAAATAATTATAATCAATTATGTAGATAATTGTAAAATATTTTGCAAAATACATTTGTAAAATAATTTTAGTAATAGCTCTGTATTATGTTCAGAGAATAGTAAACTACTCTATATAATGACCATAGATATCTTGACTATATTATCAAGTACCTATCCTTTGATTGATAAAGAATAAAACATTTGCTTAAAAAATGTGTTCTTAGTGGGGAATATTGATAAAAAGTAATTTATTAAAGTAACTTTTAAATATGTGCTATGTGGTTATTATGTTATATCATATAATATCAGAAATAAAAAAAAAAAAAAAATTACAACTTTTTACACAGATTTATTTGTGTTATTTCGATAAAAATTCCTTGTATATTAAATTAATTAAAAAAAATATCAAAAGATTTTTAAATATAATACATACTTTCTAGAAATAAGAGACTTCCCCTGCCATCACCTCTTAAAAAAACAAAAAACCCAATAAAACCCGAAAAAACCCAATAAAGCCCAAAAAAACCCAATAAAGCCCACCTGGGTTGGGTTTTTTATAAAAAAAACCAGGTTTTTTGCAACCCTGCTCAATAGTATTAATTTACATTTAAATTTTATCACAAGACCACAAATTGAACTCATTTAATTATTCTCTTAATACATCAAAATCACTGATCATTGAATTTTTCCTGATTTTTATTGAGCTTGCGCAATTGGAAGATATTCTCTAAACACAGTTTATTTTTTTATTATTATTAAACAATTTAATATGCAAATATTTTTCACTATAATAAATGATGTATGATAAAATATATGTCTATGTAACATTTTTTTTAAATTCTGAAAAAATTGGAAATTTTCAATTTTTAGGCAGTTTGTGTGATCAAAAGATAAAGTCCGATTTGAAAAATTTTTCTTTTGTTTTTCCTGTATTTACCAATCGAATCTTTTCTGTACTATAGCGATTCAGAAATAATAACTTTTGTTTTTTCGCACCACTCTACTGGGGTGGCTTTGTTCACCTTCTTCCACATTTAATTGTTCTCCAGTATGACTGTACAATATTTTCTCACTGATTTCATTGCCTGAAACTTCTTCAGTGAGGCTATGTTTTTGACTACTGACAGAAAATCTCTGAAAGTTAAGTCTACAGGAACTTTGGAATCTCTTGTTCAAAAATCTTGCATAAATAATTTATTTGTAGAGGCATTAGTATCTCTTACAGTTCTTTTTTTTTTGGGGGGGGGGGGGTGAAACATCATTCCATGTGGTAACTGATAAATGCATTGCATTTCTAAATCAATGCATTCAATGCTGCAATCAATGCATATCAATGCTGCATTTCTAAATTAAGCACAAATCTTTTCAAAAGAAGTCTCCCATAGTTTCTTTTGAATAAATTAATCACTTCTCAATCCATCGGCTGCAAAACTGTGGTGACATTTGGTGGAAGAAACACCGAATGGATCACCTTGAGCATAGAAACTTCAATGAGTGCAGTACAATTATCTACTATTAGGAGAATTTTACGATTCTTTTTTCAAAATGAAGGTTCAACTCTTTCAACCACTTCTCATATATTTGGCCAGTCATCCTTGCTTTCTTGTCGATAAAGTATGCTGATGAAAGTTTTTTAATATTCTTGAAACATCTTAATGCTTTATATTTACTGGTGAATAGAAACAGGATTTTCTCAGAACCAATCATATTAGCACCAAACAAGTTATTCTTTGTTATAGTTACTCTTTGTTTTACCCTTTTCCCACCATTGCATGCTTCATCTTAAAAGCTAATATTTTTTTTCTGGAAGAACTTTAAAAAATAATCCAGTTTTGTCTGCATTGAAAATATTTTTCAGTGCATATTTTACGATCAGGGACCGACAACTTTCCTCCTTTCCCATTGTCCTCATCATAATGAATGTCCAATCATTATGATGGTTGTAACATAAGCTGCATTTTTATTGCATAATTTTCAGAAACTCAGACCATGTCTTAACTTACACTTTTGCAAGCAACCATCTGAACCCTTAAAGTCCTTCACATCTAGCTTCGAGACAAATATATCAGCTTGTCTTTAAAAGATTTTCATCATTAAGAATATTCTTGTTTCTCATCTTCCAAAGCTGAGCAGCAAGAACCTTCTCAAGATCAGAAAATTTTGCTTTCTGAAAATGTTTTTGAGAACATACAACTTCATCAAGTGCATTTTCTACAGCCAGTATTTTTTGTTTCTGCTTGTTGAAAATGCTCAATGTAATTTTTAGTATTCCATATTTTTTAACAATTTCAGTCTTTGTCAGAGTTTTTTAATCTACTTCTTTCAGCCCTTTTTTTTTCTTTACATCAAATTGTCAAGCATGTTCTATTCCATTTGATTGACATCTTTAAAAAATCTGAAAGACTGTATGAATATGCATGAGAATGATAAAATGTGAAATGGCTATGTAAATCTGATAACCAGACCATAAAAGACGAACTCAGAACAATATCCAATTATAGTAAAAGAAAAATTTTTGACACTCACCATTTTCTTTCCTCCCTCATACTAGACAACCTTGCACCTGCACATGAAGATTTTCTTCCACACTTCCCAGTTATCAGTCATTAATTCTCTTTCCCCCCACCTCCTTACCTACTTTTCGACAAGACACAAGAGAGAAATTAAAAACATGCCAAAAGATAAAGTTCACAACAAAGAGAGTTTGTGTTATTTTAATTCAAAAAATGGATCGGATTTTAACATTACTTAAATGGAATGCTGGTCAGCACCAGTTCATCAGTAAACAAAGAACTTATTTTAAAAAAATAATTTATAAAATTAAGCATCTACTGTATAAATTAAACTTTTCAACAAATTTATCAAAATTATGTAACTCTAAATACATGTATGTACATTACAAAGCTTGAATAAATAAAAAACATAATATCACAAAAAATTATTGTTCTTCATTAATCTCATTATTATTTTCTTTCCTTTCTAAGAAAATTATTTTAACGAAATTATTTAGGCAAAAACACTAAACCTATCCTTAAAGTGCCAGCTTAATGATAATTTACCTAAGATAATAATTTTACAAATACTTTTTTGACATGATTCTTCAAATTCTGAATTTTTCTACTTTCTGCTTTATAGTTTTTTGCATATGTTCATATATTTAATTTAAAACACCACTTATTTATATTTTCTATGATTTATAATTACTAAGTAAAAGGTCAGTCATGTGATTTATCATTAGATCATTTAAGTTTGATGCTTCTAGTCAACAATTAAAATTTTTGTCAAGCTTTGATTATAAAAGAAAATGTTATGTTAAAATAAACATAAAATTAAACACAAAAGATTAGAATAAGTCAAACTTAAACTAGTCCAAGAATGTAAAAAAAGAATTACTTCTTCATACAAAATGGAAAAGAAATATTGTTGCACAGGTGGAGAGAGGGAGAAAAGGTACTGTGGAAGTAGAGTTATTCTGAGTATTTTCTGAACTTTTCTCTTTCATACACACACTAGCAATTTTTACTTTCTTCTATCTTCAATAGAAGAAAGTATTGTAATCGAAATTTTTTTCGACTTCCGGTTTTCGACGGAT
Organism: Maratus speculifer; assembly: GCA_964019185.1. Classification (NCBI taxonomy): domain Eukaryota; kingdom Metazoa; phylum Arthropoda; class Arachnida; order Araneae; family Salticidae; genus Maratus; species Maratus speculifer. The sequence continues at coordinate 399,490,901 of OZ025289.1, forward strand.
TTACACGTTTTAGGGATCAGAAATTCCAAAAAACATGTTTTTACAAAATGTCTGTCTGTCCGTGTGTCTGTGTGTCCGTGTGTCTGTCTGTCTGTGTGTCTGTATGTCGCCATTCTCCCATCAAAAAGTGTATGAAGTTATGCATAGAATTGAACCAAATTTTTTGTGAATGTTTTTGGCTGTGGCAAGCAGGTCCTCCTTCAGTTTTGAAATATTCCGCCGGAAGGGGGCGCTGCAATCGCGATTTTTGTGCCATTTTCAATATTGTACCGACCAAAAGTATATGAAGTTATGCATCAAATTGAACCAAAATTTTTGTGTATGTGTATGACTATGGCTAGTTGGTCCGCCCTGAATTTGAAAATAATCCGCTGGAAGGGGGCGCTGCAATCGTGATTTTTGTGCCATTTTCAATATTGTACCGACCAAAAGTATATGAAGTTATGCATCGAATTGAACCAAATTTTTTGTGTATGTGTATGACTATGGCTAGTTGGTCCGCCCTGAATTTGAAAGTTATCCGCCGGAAGGGGGCGCTGCAATCGCTATTTTTGTGCCATTTTCAATATTGTATCGACCAAAAGTATATGAAGTTATGAATCGAATTGAACCAAATTTTTTGTGTATGTGTATGACTATGGCTAGTTGGTCCTCCCTGAATTTGAAAATAATCCGCCGGAAGGGGGCGCTGCAATCGTGATTTTTGTGCCATTTTCAATATTGTACCGACCAAAAGTATATGAAGTTATGCATCGAATTGAACCAAATTTTTTTGTATGTGTATGACTATGGATAATTGTTCCGCCCTGAATTTGAAAGTTATCCGCCGGAAGGGGGCGCTGCAATCGCTATTTTTGTGCCATTTTGAATATTGTACCGACCAAAAGTATATGAAGTTATGAATCGAATTGAACTAATTTTTTTGTGTATGTGTATGACTATGGCTAGTTGATCCTCCCTGAATTTGAAAAAAATCCGCCGGAAGGGGGCGCTAAAATCGTGATTTATGTGCCATTTTCAATATTGTACCGACCAAAAGTACATGAAGTTAGGCATCGAATTGAACGAAATTTTTTTGTGTAAGTGTATGGCTATGGGTAGTTAGATCGCCCTGAATCTGAAAAAAATTCGCCGGAAGGGGGCGCTGCAATACCGAATTTTATGCTATTTTCAATATTGCACCACATAAAAGTGTATGAAGTTAGTTCTAGAACTGAAATAAACATTTTGTATAAGATTATTTTTTGGTAAGGCAAATAGGTCCTCCCTGAATTTGAAAAAAAAATCTGCTTATCATTCTATTGTCCATCAGCTCGTGCAGAGACGGAAATTCGTTTTTACTCCGATTAATTGATTGAAGCAGAAATTTAAGATGAAAATCAAAGTTGGTAAGGTATTGAATTAAAATTATTAAAGCATTAAAATGAGTAACTATTTTTTTTAATATTAAAATGTATGTATGAGATAGAAGAAAGTTTTGGGATTGGCACATCCAACTAGTTTTTCTTATTATTAAAGTTAAAAAAAAAAAAAAAAGTTGTATAAAAAAACACATTTCATGAGTTGTATTTTCCTTTATATTAGTTTTGCATATCACAAAAAAACTAAATTTACACTTATATAAAATAACAAAGGTGCTCATTTTCATGTTTATTAGCCATATTAATGGTTCAAAAGCATCTCTCAAAGAAAAATTTTATCTGTTTCTGTGTTTTGAACTACATTAACTATTATTTAAAATAGATTTTAATTACTTGGAATGCTTTTTATTGGGACAAAATATAAAATAATAATATTATTATTATTAATTTTATTCTGATAACTGGGCAGTCACTTAATTAGGACAAATCATGAAAAAGTGATCTATCCCAATTAACCAGATCAACTCAACTGTATATGATTTTGATAACTTGTCATAAATTTGTGTTAGCACAAAGATGCATTTTACGTATGTATCTTTACTGTATCTAAAGAAAGAAAAATCTAAAGCTGAAAAATTATTTCTAACAAAAAATAAGAATTAACTGCAATTAAAATACATGACAATCACAAAATTAACCATTAATTAATTACTTATCATATTGCTAAAATTTTTTTTATATTTTTATGAATTTTCTAAAATAATAATAATAATTTCATAAGTTAAAAAAAAATCAGTATTTCAAAAAATATAACCCTTGAAACTTACAGATTTTCACGAACTTTTTTTTTAACCAATACAAATAAGTACTTTAAATTAATAATAATAACAATAAAACTGTATATATATTCAATATTAATCAATTTCTCAATTAATTTTCAGCAGTGAAGTTATGCTTGAAAATCTAGGATATTTAATACGTAAGTTTTCACATTGCTAACTAAGCGCAGAACCAACTTAGTAAAAATGTCCAAGCAGGAGATCAAACTCCAGAACCTTGGAAAAGCGCTCCAAGTGCTCCACCACTTGGTGGAGTGCACCAAATGCATTTGGTGCAGCACTTGGAGTGCTATTTATTCCAAGAGCTCCGGGTTCAATCCCTGGCTTGGACATATTTCACTAAGTTGGTTCTACACTTAGTTAGCAATGTGAACATTCATGTATTAAATGTAATAAAACTGTAATTCAACAAATTATGTAATGATATAATAATAAATATGTTAATATAATATGATACGATAATAATTTTGGAAAATGAAATTCTAATCAATTTCACATGTTAGATTCAGATGATGTAAGTTTACCAGATTCGGATTTGCATTTATCTAATGCAAATGGTCAGCTAATGGTTTAATAATAATAAGCTTGACACAGCCTATGGTAGCTTCAGAACTACAAGCCTACCCTTTCTGCTTTTTATTGTCTTTGATTTAATCAATTTTCCTGTTAAATCTGTACAGTTTCAATTTTTGATTCCCCCCCCCCTCCCCCCCAACCTGGTTTTTGCTAGAATCTCTGCTATTCAGATGTGAGTTGGGATTTTTGAACCTGGCTTTCGCTAGAGAGTCACAATAACAGAAGAAAAGCTAAAGGATCCCAGGTGTTAAGAAAGGTAAAAAAATAAATAAAATGTAGATACCACAAGGTCCATTCTCAACCAAAAACAACAATTTTTTAAATGGTTAAAAAAAAACTGTAAGAAGGACACATATAATTCAGATGATTATTTTTGTATTATTTTTATTGTAAAACAAATTAAAGAATTCCAGAATGATATAATTTCTTTTTTATATTATTATTACGGGAAGCTTTGAATACAGTAACCGCCGCTTAATAAAATCATATTCATTCTGAACCAAACTGATTTTAATAAGCGGCTGATTTTTATAACGAGCGAACATTCCTGAACCTAAAATGATGATGGTGCCTTGCAGTGGTGTAGTTGCAAAAAAAATCAGAAGGTATACACTCTAAGCAGAGGGTATATACTACATAACTTTCATGAGAAACAGAGGATATGTGGTGTTACTTAAAAAAATCTAGAAGGCATACCGCATATATTCCCATATACATACTCCACTACACTGCAAATTTGAAAGCAAATAACAAAAAGTCTCAAAATGGTAAAATCCCTCTGGGTCAATCCATTTCAAGTGGTCCAGAAAATATTTTTTTGGTCGCTCGACCATTTTTAAAAAATCTGAAATTTTTTGTACAACAACTCTAATATGACGGAAGTTCAAAATGACCATTATTTTAATTTTACTATTTTTTGTTTGTGCATGGCGGCCATCTTTGTTTCATCGTGTTCAGCGATTTTCTCAGATACTAGGATACACAAAATTGTAAATATCTCGTCTTTTATTTTCCCAATTGAAATGGGGTTTGCAGCATTTTGTTCAGAATACAATAGGCTAAATGTACAGTGGTAGAATAATTTTGAAAAATAAATTTTTACAGGTGAAATTTTAACACAAAATTTGAGATTTTTTCAAAAAACTATCCATTTGCAAGAGGAAATTTTTCATGGAAGGAAAACTGTCAACCTTACACAATTTTTTCTACAAATAGGTCAAAAGTGCGTGTACTCATACACCAAATTCCAGATCTGGGAGTTAATTTCTTTTCGCTAAAAAAATTCTGAAATTCTTCAAAAATTTCAAAAATCGCACTTTTTAAGCTTTAATATCTCTGGTGGGGCACGAGATAAAAAATTGAAATTCTGGCCTTTGATAGTATTGTGTAGTAGTGTTACGTACAAAAAATTTCAAGAAGGAGATTTGACTACAAGCTGAGATATGACATGGACAATATGTGAAAACAATATTGTCTAACTACTGTAACCTACTATGTAATTGTTCCACAAGACTGTCAATCTTACACAATTTTTTTCTACAAATAGGCCAAAAGTGTGTGTACTCATACACCAAGTCCCAGATCTGGGAGTTGTTTTCCTTTTGCGAAAAAAATTCCGAAATTCGTCAAAAATTTCAAAAATCGCACTTTTTAGGCTTTGATATCTCTGATGGAGCACGAGATAAAAATCTGAAATTCTGGCCTTTGATAGCATTGTGTAGTAGTGTTATGTATAAAAAATTTCATCAAGGAGATTTGACTACAAGCTGAGATATGACATGGACAATATGTGAAAATGATATTGTCTAACTATTGTAACCTACTATGTAATTGTTCCACAAGACTGTCAACCTTACACAATTTTTTTCTACAAATAGGCCAAAAGTGTGTGTACTCATACGCCAAGTCCCAGATCTGGGAGTTGATTTTCCTTTGCGAAAAAAATTTCGAAATTCGTACAAATTATCAAAAATCGCACTTTTTGGGCTTTGATATCTCTGGTGGAGCACAAGATAAAAATCTGAAATTCTGGCCTTTGATAGTATTGTGTAGTAGTGTTATGTACAAAACATTTCAAGAAAGAGATTTGACTACAAGATGAGATATGACATGGACAATATGTGAAAACAATATTGCCAAACTATTGTAACATACTATGTAATTGTTCATACCTCCAAAATTTTAAATTAATTATTTATGGTACAAAGTTAAATGTTAATTACAAATATCTTCTTCAAATGCGTCTGTGTGACTTAAACAATTCAGAATGTATGCTAAGCCAATACACTATTTGTCCAGAGGAACAAACCTACTAGAAATGCGATTGCAACAATTTTACTCGGTACACATTTCAGGAAATGTAAACTTCAGACAATGAGTTGCAACTGATCGAGTTGACATGGTTTCAATTATTAAACCTAGAGAATTTCATTCAAGTTAACAAGGGATGACAAGACTTGGGTGGCTTCAAATAAAATTTTGAGAAAGAACAGCCTGATGGAGTGATAACAGTAACTGGTCGAACTCATAACATCTCTCGTAAATAGTGTTAAGCTCTTTGTTGAGCATATATAGTATCTTTGTAAATTAAACATTTATTATTAAACTGTTTTTAACAAACGATATTTTCTGTGTAAATATTGTAATAAAAGAGACTAATTCATTTCTCCTAATGTACTCATAACAGCATTTCTTAACATTTTTTAATCACCGTATCTCAGCTTATAGTCAAATCTCCTTTTTGAAATTTTTTGTACATAACACTACTACATAATACTATCAAATGTCAGAATTTCAGATTTTTATCTCGTGCTCCACCAGAGATATCAAAACCTAAAAAGTGCGATTTTTGAAATTTTTGACGAATTTCGGAACTTTTTTCGCAAAAGGAAATCAATTCCCAGATCTGGGACTTGGTGTATGAGTACACGCACTTTTGACCTATTTGTAGAAAAAATTGTGTAAGGTTGACAGTCTTATGGAACAATTACATAGTAGATTACAATAGTTAGACAATATTGTTTTCACATATAGTCCCTCTCATATCTCAACTTGTAGTCAAATCTCCTTCTTGAAATTTTTTGTACATAACACTACTACATAGTACTATCAAAGGCCAGAATTTCAAATTTTTATCTCGTGCACCACCAGAGATATCAAAGCCTAAAAAGTGCGATTTTTGAAATTTTTGAAGAATTTCGGAATTTTTTTCGCAAAGAGAAATTAACTCCCAGATCTGGGACTTGGTGTATGAGTACATGCACTTTTGACCAATTTGTAGAAAAAATTGTGTGAAGTTGACAGTTTTCCTTGCATAAAAAATTTCCTCTTGCAAATGGATAGATTTTGGAAAAAATCTTAAATTTTGTGTTAAAATTTCCCCTGTAAAAATTTATTTTTCAAAATTATTCTACCACCGTACATTTAGCCTATTGTATTCTGAACAAAATGCTGCAAACCCCATTTAAATTGGGAAAATAAAAGACGAGATATTTACAATTTTGTGTATACTAGTATCTGAGAAAATCGCTGAACACGATGAAACAAAGATGGCTGCCATGCACAAACAAAAAATAGTAAAATTAAAATAACGGTCATTTTGAACTTCCGTCATGTTAGGGTTGTTGTACAAAAAATTTCAGATTTTTTAAAAATGGTCGAGCGACCAGTGCTGGACCACTTGAAATGGATTGACCCCTCTTTTCTTTCTATGCAAATCTTTGACGAAATCTGAGGGAAAAAACTGATAGGTGTGTTTATTGCTAAGCAGGTAAAACTCTGTAGAATATGAGCTGTAATGTTGTTGGTGTTTTGTTTTATCTGAAAATAAAACAAAAATAAAAATTTTCAATGAAGATTAAACTGATTATTTTGCTGCTGCAGAAAATTTTTGAGTTTATTAACCAGCAATACTGATTTTATTAAGCAACAGTTTTAATAGAAGTTTGTATTGATTTGATTCCAGTCCTCACAATTTGATTAGATTAAGCGGCTGATTTTATTAACCAATGATTTTATAAAGCGGGCATTGTGTTAAAAAACTAATAAATGTAACTAAATGTTGCAAAAAATTATCAATGAAAATGATAAAACATATCAATTGACATTAACTTTTACCTGAAGTCAAGAGTGTCAGGAAATCTTGAAAAGTTCCTATTTGAGTCTAACATTGTACTTATGACAGCAGATCCAACATAAAATCCATGGTTTGCATCAGGAGGATATTCTGTCCATTTTAAAAAGGCAAAATCAAATTCTATGCTTAGCTCTGTAGTGGATTTTGGAGGGAGTCTAAAAACAACTTCCATATGATGAGGCCTTTGTCTGTCTTTAGAAGGCAGGTAGTAATAATGATCTGTAATATGAATTCATAAAACAATTTTGTTCTAAAGATGAAGTATTATGTTTAATTATTTATAATTTCATTGCAGTTTATCAAAATAATTTTAAAATAAATAACTATAATATACATAATGACATGAATTTCAAAACTCAATCAAAAGAAAAGAGAAAATCAAATTTTAGGAAATTGCAAAAAATCTCTGATTGTGTCCATCAGTTTTCATTGTAAAACAAGATTTTACAATTCCAGAAATACAAGATAAAACTCATTTTTTATCAGACCATAGTATTTTTACAGTGCATATTAACAAATAGAATAAATTAATAGAGAAAACTTAATATTTTAAATTTTAGATAAGGCAAGCTTTGAAACTCATGTCCTAATATATATATATATATATATATATTTATTTATTTATTTATTTATATATATATATAATTATATATATATATATATATATATATTTACAGGGTGTCCGAAAAGTCTGGAAACGGCCGAATAACTCGAGAAATACATATGAGATTGAAAAACGTAAATATACGTGTTAAATATTTTTAAATAAGCTACTCTGTGATACCAAATTTGACCTTCGAAACCGACCCCCTGGGTGTCAGAGGGGGTCCAACTTTGAAATCTTAAATTATAACCCCCATTTTTTATTGCAGATTCGGATTCTACGGACAAAAATACGTAACTTTTGTATTTGATGTTTATTTCAAATCTTCGTTTATCACGGTGTAATCGAGCATATTAAATCGATACATATTCCCACTTTTCCAACGGGATTTTCCCTAATCGAAACTGATTGGGCAGAATTTTTGACGTCAAATTCCTCGCCTTTTGTAGGAATAGCGTTTCCTGAAAATCACCCGTGGCAATTATTTCAATAGTGCTACACTGTTAAAAATTTGACCCATTTGCTGTAGCGTCACTCCACAGCTATTATAGAATATCTCTTTTGTGACCAATGAGAATGCTCCATAACACAATAAAGTAATCGTTTTCTATAAAAGCGGTGGAGTGACGATGCAGCAAAAGGGTCAATTTTTTTACAGTGTACTTTACTGTGTTATGGAACATTCTCATTGGTTATGAAAGAGATATTCTATAAAAGCTGTGGAGTGACGCTACAGCAAATGGATCAAATTTTTAACTGTGTAGCACTACCGAAATAATCGGCATGGGCGATTTTCAGGAAACGCTATTATTGCAAAAGACGAGGAATTTGATGTCATAAATTCTCCCCAATTAGTTTCGATTAGGGAAAATCCCGTTGGAAAAGGCGAAATATGTATCGATTTAATATGCTCAATTACACTGTGATAAACGAGGATTCGAAATAAACATCAAATACAAAAGTTACGTATTTTTGTCCGTAGAATCCGAATCTACAATAAAAAATGGGGGTTATGATTTAAGATTTCAAAGTTGGACCCCCTCTGACCCCCAGGGGGTCGGTTACGAAGGTCAAATTTGGTATCACTGAGTAGCTTATTTAAAAATATTTAACACGTATATTTACGTTTTTCAATCTCATATGTATTTCTCGAGTTATTCGACCGTTTCCAGACTTTTCGGACACCCTGTATATATATATATATATATATATATATATATATATATATATATATATATATATATATATATATATATATATATATATATATATATATATTATGTGAATTATAACTTGTAGCATTATATATGAGCTGCTTCAGGGCCTGATTAATGCACGGGCCTCTGGGGCCTCGGCCCTGGGCCCACCAATTTCAGGGGCCCAGAAATTATGTGGCTGATATTTTTTTTTTTAATCAAATACTTTTCGAATAATATTTTTTTATAAAATATGAAACGTAAAATTTAAACAGTCTGAATGATTCAATAAAATTTTTAGAAGTTTTTATCCTAGGCACTTTTAACCCAAACAACTTTGTCAACTCATCAAATAAATCTTTTTTATGTGAAAGTATCGCCGAAAATGGGTAGGTAGGGGGGCCCAACTTAAGCTTGATCGGTCTCTGAGCTGCTTAAAGCGCCAATGGTGCTGCAATTTTTTCTTGGTGAATTTATACTATATGTGTATATATATATATATATATATAATATATTTAACGAAATTCTAGTAAAATGACTTTAAATAAAAGACTCTTTGATTATTAATTTTGAAAATTATAGCAGAAAAATCAATGAAAGTTTAGTATTATGATATTGTTAATTTTTTGCTATATCTAACCTATCATATATGCTTTCGTACACTATCATCCTCTAACACAATTTTATTTGGATACAATCAGTTGGCAGAATTTCCTATCTACAAAGAAATTTCCTTACACATATTTCAAAAATAACAAATCATCAAAAAGTATAAAGTACATTATACTGCCTTAGGGAAGCTACTTGCTTTTTTAAATCAACAAATTTTACATTTGATTATTAGATAAATATTTGTATTTTAAAAAAATAGAACAAATAATAGTTTATGATAATTTATGAAGACAGGTATTAAAGATACAAAAAATATCTAAACAGACAACAGTTTATTACATTTTTCAATCACCGAAAATTAACTGTATAGATCTTGTTTAACCTTTAATGCTTCAATGATACTTTAAAGCAACAGTAGAATCATATTGATATAAAAAATATTTGATTCATCCCTTATCAACAGTACATTTTCAGAATCAATATTAAACACATCACTCTATCATCAATAGACAGCCTACACAGGTTTGTGAAGAAAATTTTTTTGAAAAGGATATTTTTTTCGTCTATATATTTCATACTAGTTTCTATTTTGTTGTGTAATGAATGGCAATAAGCTTCTATTATAAAACCTTACAATATGTATTGGTAAAGACATTGTATATTTTTTCTTGGAAAATATATTATGTTTCATTTTAATTTTAGTATACTTTTTGAGGTGGTACTTTTAAATATTGGCAAGATTAGATTAAGCATTTGCTAATGTCCCTTTTATAATTTTAACACAATTTTAATACTGGATGTTAAATAAATCAAATGTGAAATTATTATTATGTCTTTCTTCTAGAATAGGTTTTTTGTCCCCATTCACAGTATAATAAACTGTTCTAAAATTGAAATATATAAAATATTAGTCTTGAATACTGCAATACTTTTTTGTTGTTGTTATTACTGATCTTTTTGTTGTTAATACAATAACAACATATTTGTTTATCCATTTAACATAATAAAATTACATAGCATAAATATAAATTAAAATTAAATGCGAATAGATTAGATTAAGTGTGATTGATTTAGATTAGATTACCTTAAATTTAAGAAATGTGAGACTCAAAGTAAAAACCAGGTTTTTTTTTAAACAAAATAGTTATTTATTAAAAAAAATTACATTTTGAAATGTTAATGTCAAGTACATATAACTTTATGAGAAACTTAAAAAAAAAAAAAAAAACTTTCCTGAAATAATTAAATTACATATGGTTAAATAAAATTTTTCAAAGAAAACTAATATAAATAAGAACAAATAATAAATTTCATAGATAAAAAAAATGAATGAAAAAAAATTGTGCATCAAATAGACAAAGCCAGACTCAGACTGGCATGCCAGCTAGCATGCTAGTCCAAGTCGAATGGCTAATCCCAAGGCTTTGCCCAGTCATAAAAAAAAGGTTTATTTCCTTAAATGTGCTTAGAATAATAAATTTACTCAGTTATTTAACTGATTTTTTAAAGCGGCAATTTTAATTGCATTTTTCTGTAAAAATCTTGTAAATTGCAATATCAATTTAGCATTTTAAGAACAAATAGTCATTTTTCTTAATGAGACAATATACTTCTTATTCCAAGTATTCTAAGTGTAACAAATATTATTTTTATCTACAAGTATTATTTTGACATGACGTCAATTGCATCTGTAATACATGCTGATTTTGTACAACCTAGAAAATAACTATGAACAACAATAAAAAGTCAAAAATAACTTTAAAAAAATATACCTGGTTTGATGATTTTCCCTTTTTGTTTTATGGTCAAAGTGTGACTATATAATCGTAAATACCATGGAATTACATCAAAATATATAACTTTTAATGATTTCTTAGGATGGTTGTTATAAAAAGTGCAATGTATGCCTCCATTTTCTTGACCATAACCTAGAAAAAGATTTTAAAGAATTAAAGTAATAAATATAATAAAGTGAGAAATTTTTACAAAACAGATTTACCTATTACCAAAAGAAAACAATTAAAAAAAAATAGACTTCAATTGATTCTTTTTATTTATTTACTTGTTTTATTCTATTTGGTGTGGTTTATTGAGAGTGGCTTGGCATAATAGATAAATTTTTATGATAACCCTTTATTGTTATCCTTATTTACTTTAAACCACATTATTGCATGTATCATTCATGCTTAACACATAATAGACAATCATACATTAAATTTTTTTATGTAATTCTATTAAAAAAAAAAAAAAAAACTATATATGACTAAGTACGAGGTGATCATACATAAAATAAAAGAAAATTGCCAACTATTTTTAATCTTAGACATGTTTTAAGCCCAAACAAAGCTTAAAAAAATAGAAATTTACATAATGGCAATTAATTATTTTGTTTTCATTTAAATATTAACTGGATGAACTAATATAACTGAAATGTGTGATTGAATGAAATAATACATACTAATGTTATATGAATTGACGCATTACTTACAGAAGAATTAAGAATGTATAATTCAGTGTTCGTAATACTGATTTATATAGTATTATCATTGCATTGGTTTTGCTGTACAACCCTTTTAAGGTTAGTTAACTGTTTTTAATATTTCCCTGAAACTTCTGATAATACACACACACACAAAACTAATAATGTTTATAGCCTTGATAGCTTCTACCTGAATTTACAGAATGAATTTTCAATTCACCATTATTTTTTCATCATTGCTTCCAACACCATTTGAATTTAACACTTTGGCGATGATTTCAGCAATGGACACTTTGAGAGATATAGGTAAATCATTGCCAATAGTTACATATTCATATCATTAGGTATGATGCATCTGTAATTTTGAAGACACTGTGTAAACTCAGACAAAGACACGTCCTCATCATCATTCTCTGATAATTCATCAATTTCAGAGGAGAAAAAATGATCATGTCTAAAACAATTTGAACTTTTTTTTTTTTCGTGTGTGTACTTTATTACTTTAATATTCATAAGTACATTCATCAATAATGTTAAACTATTTGTCAAAAATCGCTTCTAAATTATATTTATTTTGATTGATAAATTAACAATAAACATTTATTCATAGAAATATCTATTAAAGTAATTAGTTAAATATTGTTCTAAAAATGTAAACAATTGAAGCTTTTGATAAAAAATAATTCTTAGTAATTTTCTAACATTCTCAAATTTTCAAAAATAAAAATTTTAGAATTTATTTAGTATTGTTTAATGCAGTTTATAAATAATTTAATTATATTCTAGACTTTATTTGCAAGCCATAGCCAAAATTTCATTGATTTTCAACTATAACTCTCTGAGATATATAAATTTAAAATTTTCCTTTTCAAAAGTCATTTTAAAAATCCCATATAGCATTTTGCATGCAAGCCAGAAAAGTTCAACTATTGACTGTTCCTGGAGATAATGCATAAATCGATTCAAATAATTTCAGCATAGTGACTCACTGAAATTTATTGTCAGGAATTGATAAATTAATATATCAGTTTCTTCACAGAAAATCGTTTGCAAATTTGCAATTGTGATATTTATTTTTTTTTTCTTACGTGACTCGTTACTATGGCAGCAAAACTGTTTTTTCGTCTGCTTTAGTTTTACATTTTTTATCTTACGAGATGAGGTAAAAGTTTAGATAAAAAAGTTGGCATCAATTTTTGATGGAATGAAAAAGAATTTTTTTAGAGAGAATGTTTATATTTTTTGTTTGTCGTGCATGTCTTGAGTTTTATTGAAGAATTATGATATTTTTATGAAAAGGTACGCAGAAATGCATATAGGATCATCTTTCCAGTTTTTAGTACGATGATCAGAAATTATCAAGGTAAAAGAAATTTATATTTTGTACATATTATACATTTTGTACATAGTATGTAAATAATTTGAATTCAATATTTCTTTATTCTATAATTCTAAGTATATAATAAAATTTATTAAAAGAAAATTCAAGAATATTTAGAAGATTTTTGAACCCAAATAATGAAGTTTTGATTGTTTACAAAACATTTATAACGCTTTGATCCTTCAGCACCAGCACTCTGCAATATATTATTATCTTCAACTAAATAGTATCTAAATAAGATTGCATGATTGCAGTAACTCATTGTAATCAGAAAATTAATGATCCTGAAGTACTACCGATCGGTAGTCAATCACCATCTACAATTAGATGTTGCCTAAATAACTATGGCACTGTTATTTTTGAAAATTTGTAATCAGCAAAATGTTCTCCAGTACCAGCAATCAATAATATATTAATCATCTGTAATTAAATATAGCCTAAACGATGACTGCATCTCTGTTCTGACTCATCAAGATCAATAAAATATAATCCTTCCGGTAGTACTGCTTTCTGTGAACATCCTGTGTTACAGATTGGCAAATGAATCAATTTCAGTACTATAAGTGTTCCTCATGAAACATCTATTTTATTCTGAACAAATTTCATGTAAAATTATAATATTCCTGAAATTAATCTTTAGACTTAAAGAATATTCATTATTTAAATCTACCTTTTAATAGGATGCCACAATAACTAAGTTTTATGGATCTATTTCATTTGTGTTTCTGAAATTTTTCATCTATTTCTTAGTTATTTGGCAAAATGAAAATATTGGATTAATTTGTGCTTTGCTATATAAACGTTTTTATGCTTCCAATGTTGCATTGATGTAATCATCTACAAATGGTTGAGTGGGATTTCTTTTTTTTTTCGACCTTGAAAATAAATTTCTGACAACTTTAATAAATTTAATTAATATTTTAATTATATTTAATAGATTTAAATCCTAAGTTTGAGTTGCGAAGTAATGCCTTTTATATGATCTCAGCCATATGATGATTGTGGAGTTACATTTTGCGAACTGCATTTAATAGTTTTAGCAACATTTAATCAATAATTTTAATTAACAATTTAATCACTAATTTAAATTAAGTTTATTATCAGTTTTCAATTTATAAGTCCACAACTATCACACAGATTCATTCCCAACTAAGATGCATCAACTTTGTAATAATCTATGGCACATACAAGTATATTTATATCAAAACTAATAACAGAATACGATGCCATAATTATTAACCTTTACACGGGAGCTCAGGCAGCATCAGTCCGGCTTAGCATGCATTCTTGGACAGATGCTGTATGAGTCCCTGTGTAAAGGTTAAGTTATAATAAGCAAAAAATAAATTACTCTAGGATAAACTTTTAAAAATCGACTTTTGGCCAGCTAAAATCGGTAAATCACCCACTGTGATGTGACTTAAATTGATTTCATGTTTAAAAAAAATTGATCGTTTTTTTTATGGCAATTTTTTTTATTTTGCAGCTATGATTTGCAAGTATAATCACTTGAAAGTAAATTCTGAACAAAAAAGCAGCGACCAAATGCACATGAAACAATTTTGGAATTTTATTGGCATGGACACAACACTTGTACTGCACATGTTTTTATCTACTGCACATGTAAATTAGTGACCAAAAGTTGGATGCAATCCCATTTTCTAAGAAAGGAGAATGGAACATGAAAATCTTTCAGTAGCAATATGAGGGGTGTAAAGGGAGGGAAAGAAGAATAGCCCTTTTGTAAGGGAGTCCCTGTCCTTTTTAAATACTCTCCCCTACATAAATCATATTGACAGCATCCACTCAGCTATACTGAAATAGAAATAAAAGGGAACTTTTTCACTTATCAGAGATATGGCTAATTGCTTTTTGAAAGAAAAACACTGCCAAAAGTAAAATTATCATATAAGCTGGTACAGATATTCAGAAAAGACCATACATGCAATAACAAAATATACAGAATTCCTATTAAGTTAGCCAGGACTTTCCAAAAGTGACCATATAAGTGGGGTGACCACAGACTTCTCATATAAGAAGACTCCCATTTATAACCTTTTCTTGAAGCCAATATGTCTGCCTTCCATCACGTGAGGGCAGATTTAGTGCCCCAAAAAATGGCATTCCTTTTTTGTGATGAAAGTGAAAGGTATTGGATTCAAAATCTGGCCAAAAGAGCAACTGAATTTAGAGCCTACTTATATGAGAAATCTGTAGGGTTGACCATATTACAAGTTTTGACTGTATGCATACAAATATATATACATATATATACAATATCATTTGTTTTAAGTCAGTTAAAAATTAAATTACATTGGAAAACTAGGTTCTCATTAGTGAAATGCATTAATATAAATAAGATATTATTTTATACAAATAAACTCAAGAAAAAAAGATTTTCTTTTACTTTGAGATTTTCAAAAAATAACTTTTTTATTTAATTTTTCTACCAAAATTTTGGAGAAGAAATTTAAAATGAGCATATAAGTACATTTGCATATATTTGCATATAAGTATATTTCAAATAATTTTAAGCAGAACAAAAACATACATAATTAACAGCTTTATGAAACAAAACATAATTAATGAGCAACAATCAGTATATTTTAATTTAGAATTTTATGTTATCTGTACAGAATTCTAGTATACAAAACCATAATGAATAATATTTCCCCAGAAAAATAATACAAAACATACAATCACTAAAACTTTTTTGTAGTTACTCAGAAAATAACTCTTAATTTATTCATTTGACTGTCATTTCAATAATCTATTTTTCAATTAACTTCATTTTTTTTTTTTTTTTTTTTAATATAAGGCATTGCTATGCTATATTTTTATGGTGAACATTTTATAGTGGTATTTCTTTTTTTACTAAAAAAAAATGAATGAGCAAAATTTTGCATTCGAAGTTTAAATTGAAATTATATGTGTTAATTCAACTTTTTATTTGAATAATCAACAGAGGTTGCTGTTGAATTGTAACTTTTCAAGATTTCGTACTTAAAAAGTGATAATGAAACCATCATAAAATCACTTGTGTTGGTCTGTCTGTTGCAGCTATTTTTCTCATAAATTATGAAAAAAGGAAAGTTCAAACTGGCTGAACTAATAAAGGTTATTGACATTCACAAATATATCTAGGAAAAATGTAGAGGGGATAATTAAGTTACTTGAAAAGAAAAAAAATTCTTAATATTCTTGTTTTGGTAACACTCAATTCAAAAAAATATTTCTTTTAATTTAATTCTTTTAATTTCCAAAGATATCATTGAAAATGTAATGCAAAAATCTGTTCCCATTCATCTATTTCCGAATCTAGTGAAATTAAAATCAGGAAAAAAATTAGGGATAATAGAAGTTAATTTAAACTTTTCAGGAAAAGTATAGTGATTACCCTAGGTCACATGTTTTTAAGAAAATCCTATTTTTCTATTACACACAAATTTTGATTTGCAGTTATACAGCAAAGCAGTTACGGAGCACTGGAGGTAACTACTGTCACAGAAGTATCCTTGATAATGGATAAAGAATTATTGGTAATGATTTTCTAAAAAAATTTTGATAATTAGTCAACATATTAACCCTTAAAAAACATAGATGATATACTAAATGCACCATCGGCTTTTAAAACCTAGATACCAACTTTTAATATACACTAGCAAGGGTGACCGAGCTCAGCTCGGTCAAAATTAACTTTGTGTTCAACTCGATATTGTATTATTACTGTAAAACATGTTATTAATAATAGTATTATTTATAAAAACAATCAACTATGTTTGTAGCACATGTTCATAAATTTTACTTTATTTTAAAATTTACAATGAAAGGACATCAATCCAAATCACTTTTATAGCTCGACTCTGATTAGTTTAACTATGCATTTCGAAGACTATTAAGAATGTATAAGAAATTTCTTCACATTCTGAAAGACAATATTTTTTGCCAGATATAACCAAATTTGGACACATTCTTTCATTTGGCGCCAAATATGTGTTTTGGTTTCGTAACCTTAATAGTCGATTTTTCGGCCAAATTTCGTCAGTATTTTGTCAAATATCGCCAACTTATTGGCTTTTGCCATAGTCTCGTGATCCTGACCCTTTTTTACCCAAATGATCCACTAATCACATATGATCAAACATGTGACTTAGCTTAATGGTCTTCAGGTAATCAAAAACAGTAGAGTATAAAATGAATCAAAATCGTTTAAGCCATTTCTTAAGTAAAATTAGCATGACAGCATTCAGCAATGAAGCGATATGACCCACTAATATAATTTTGTTTAATATGCAACTTAGCTCAATAGTCTTCTCGTGACAAAAGACGTTCCATTGCAAAATTTAGGTAAAATTGACTGAGTCGTTGTTATATATAATTAGAATGACCCGAACCCATTAAGATCTAAAACGACCCACTTACTGAATTGTTACGTGCATGTGTCCTATCTCAATGGTTTTCTTTTGTCCGAAAACATATAATAGAAAATATACTGAAAATGGTGAGAACAATTTTCTAGATAAAATTAGCAAGACCCACAAATGACCCTTATATCGAAATCTCTCGAAAATGTGACTTAGTTCATTAATTTTTGCGTGCCGAAAAACGTTAAATACAAAATTTAGATAAAATCGATTGAGCCAATTTTTAGGTATAAATAGTTTGACCTTGACCCATTATGACCCAAAATGACTCATTAATTGAGTTTTCTGAAACATCTGACCTAACCCAATGATTTTCTTGTGTCCGAAAACGATAGAATATAAAATTCAGTCAAATTTGCGCGAGACATTGTCTAGATAAAATTAGAATAACCCAAAAGTGACCCATTGATCGAAATTTCTCGAACATGTGACATAGCCCAATGATTTTCTCGTGCCAAAAATATGCTGTATACAAAATTTCGTTAAAATCGATTCACCCATTCTTTAGATATAGCTTGACCATGACCCATCATGACCCACAAATGAACCTTATAATCGAAATCTCTCGAACATGTGACTTAGCCCATTAGTTTTCTCGTGTATAAATATTGTTACACTCAAAATTTCGTTAAACTCGATCCTGCTGTTCTTTAAATATAAATAACTTGACCCAGACCCTTTATGACCCTTTATGACCCATTAATCGAAATTTCTCGATCATGTGACCTAGTCCAATGATTTTCTCGTGCCAAAAAATGTTGTATACAAAATTTCGTTAAAACTGATCCACGTGTTCTTTAGATATAGCTTGACATGACCCGTTATGACCCATCATGACTCATAATATAATGACCCATAACCTCTTATAATCGAAATCTTTCAAACATGTGAGATAGCCCATTAATTTTCTCGTGTCCAAAAACTTACATACAAAATTTCATTAAATTTTATACTGTCGTAGTTTACATATAAATAGCTTGACCCAGACCTTTTATTACCCAAAATGACCCAGTAATCGAAATTTCTCGAACTTAGACCTAGCCCAATAGTTTTCTCGTGCCAAAAAAATGTTGTAAACAAAATTTCGTTAAAATCGATCCACCTGTTCTTTAGCTATAGCTTGACTATGACCCATTATGACCCATCATGACCCACAAATGACTCTTATAATCGAAATCTCTCGATCGTGTGAGCCCATTAGCTTTCTCGTGTCAAAAAACTGTTACAGGCAAAATTTCGATGAAATTGATTCTGCGGTTCTTTAAATATAAATAGCTTGACCCAGACTCTTAATGACCCACTATGACCCATTAAAATTTTTTCTCGAGCATGTAACCTAGCCCAATGTTTTTCTCGTGCCCGAAAACCATAGAATGCAATTTTTAGTCAAAATTGCGTGAGAAAATCTCTAGATAAAAATAGCATGACCCACAATGACCCCAAAAATGACCCATTAACCGAATTTTCTCGAACATGTTACCTAACCCAATGGTCTTCTGGTAATCCAAAACGATAAAATGTAAAATTTGGTCGAAATCGTTAGAGCCGTTTTTTAGATAAAAATGGCTTGACACATAATGACCCAAAAATGACCCAATAATCGAAATTTTTCGAACATGTGACCCAGCCCAATAGTTTTCTCGTGCCAAAAAACGATTGGTTACAAAATTTCCTTAAAATCGATCCAGCCGTTCTCTAGATATAAATAGCTTGATCTTGACCCATTATGACCCAAAATGACCCAATAATCGAATTTTCTCGAACATGTGACCTAGCCCAATGGTCTTCTCGTGCCCGAAAATGGTAAAATCCAAATTTTTGCGAAAATCGTTAGAGCCGTTTTTGAGATAAAATTTACCCACACACACACACACACACAATTTTTGCTCGCATTATAGTATAAGATTTGTGTAAGTAATGCAGTGTCCAGATACTACTAATTCATATATAATATTTATTGTACAGAGCCTTCTGTCATGAGTAACACAAAGTTAAATTCAAAGAAATGCACTATATTTCATAATTACTGATATGTAACGATACTGTTTAAATTAATATGTTGATATAATGCAGGAGAAAGTTTTGCAATGGCCTCAGCATATTAATTTATACAATACAATGATAATAACAGACAAAAAAAAATCAGTTTTTGTACACTTTATTTGTTTTTTATGGAACACAAATAATAAATAAAATAGTATTAACATTTCTTTATAGAATATGGATAGAAAAACAAAAAGAAATTTCACATACCAGTAATTTTTCTATCTGCATAAAGAAGTGGAGGTGGAATAATGCCATACTGGTGAACTGAATTGTATGTAGCTCCAATATTTGCACGACCAGTATTTTTAATAGTCTCCTTTATATCAAACACAGCAAATGCAGCTTTTGATTCGTCAAAGGGCTGATTAAGCTCTTCAAAAGTCTTATCAGTAACTTTATAAGATTTGGGAGTTAAAGAAAATGGAATTGCAGTCTATCAAAAATAAACAGTTTTGAGTGAGCTTTACAAAAAATAGACAATTTTATATAATTAATCTTTCTTTATTATTATTATTATTATTATTATTATTATTATTATTATTATTAAGAGCAAAAGAACTAACTTAATATTATCAAAAACTTTTAAAGCTGCACAGAATTTCAATCATTAGAAAGGTAATCTTACACATGTCAATAACTTTGTAAAATTTGGAAGTTAATGAAAATAAAATTGCAGTCTATCAAATGTAAACAGTTGTGTGTGTGTTTTAATATAAAAGACATAATTTTATGTAATTAATCATTTTTTAAAGAACAAAAAAAAATATTTAGTATTGTCAATAACTTTAAAGCTACATGAAATTGCAATCATTGGAAAAATAATCCTGTAGACATTAACTTTATAAGATTTGGGAGTTAAGGAAAATAGAATTGCAGTCAATCAAATATAAACAGCTTTCTGAGCTTTACAATAAAAAACAATTTTATATAATTAATCTTTTTTAAAAATATCAGAACAATTGATTTAATATTATCAATAACTTTTACAACTGCATGAAATTACAATCTTCAGAAAAATAATCCTACACTAATACTTGAATTTAAAAAATGATACTAAAGTGGAACTCCAGTTATAAATTTTGTTCAAGATTGGATGAAACAAAAAAACCTACAACTCATTAAAACATACAACTCAATTAACAGTTTACCAAGACCTTTTTTAAAAAATACATCATTAAAAATTTGTTTTGCTGGCGAATTTCAGTTACCTTTTAGATTGAAAACCAAAATTTCATATTTTTTTTTACCCCGTGGCACAGAGAAAAGTACTCTTATTATAAAAATTCCATTAAAAGTACTATTGGTGCATATAGAATATTTAAAACAAATCATTGAAATTAAGTAAATCAAATTATCAAAAGATACTTTTGTTGAAAACTATTTTGTACATTAAGAACATTTATTTTAGAGTGTTTTTGTTCTGCATTAAGTCATGATGAATATACTGAAATATTGTTTTGTGATAATGTAATTTACAACTTGCAAAAATGCCCAAAAGTAAGAGCTGCAATTTTCTAGTGCAACTGGCCAAGGTATACTTCCCTTGGATGTTATCGAGCTGTCTTGAGAGTAGGTGAGCAGCACAATGTTTCATAAAGAGAATAATTTTTTATTTCTCTTGTGGTATATGCGCATTTAGATTTAACCAACTGTCCATGGCTGCACGTGTGATCGATGTTTATATATTCAACTCAAAATTTGTTAGGAACATGACAACATTTTTATAACAATGTGGCTTTTTGTATTTTCAAATGACCAAAGGTCATAGCTTATCAGTATCAACACCATTTGCTATCAACATTGTGCATTCTGCATGCCTTTTTGTCATGGGTTGAGGAAACAAATTGAAGAGGAGTCCGGTCTTTTGTCTATGTTGTAATCATTTTTGCCTAACAGCCTTGAATTAAATTTGGAAGCATTTGATCTTTGAGAGGATCAACTGTATGATCATCCATAGCATTATACTAGCTGCATATAAAGTGACCAACAATACCATGGTGTTCCTAGAATCCTGTAAGCCAACCCTGAGAATCCTTGGATTCTGCTGATACGTTGTTCTTTGTTGTTAACTCAAAGACTTTTTTTACAACAGATTTCTGTTTAAGGGAATATCAGCCAAATGCTTAAACTGAAACCACAATGATAGAGGTTTTTCTGATACAGAAAATCATCCTTCTTGTAGACATGTTCTTTTGGAAGATCTTGGTCTGGCTCCAGTTAAAGAATCTTTTATTTCTTCTTTTTTGCTTAAAATTGTGTTGAAACTAGAGTATGGTATTCTAATACTTTAAGACAAATTTTTCAGCTTGCATCTGGGATGGCCTCTGCTGTCCAAATATTTTTTAGCTTTTTCTCTAATGAGAGGTCTATGTATTTCTGACTCCTTTTTGAATTGCACGATGATCTACAACACAGCACATTGTATATTCATATAAATGTTGTAACCCACACTAACCAAACTGGACCCTAGCTCAGCATTAATATATCAACAGAGCTTGGGTTTTTTTATTTCCAGAAATACACTGAGAGAGATGCATCAGGCTGCATTATGGGAGTTCTAGCTGAAGTCAAACAGACACATGGTTGTGGTAGTAAAAGGAAACAAGAATCAGAAATAGAATGTGGGATCCCTGCATCCACGGCCTATGTCTCTATCCCCCCTTACCTCTCATGCACTCCATTTTTCATATGGCTAGTAAAGTTCCCAGAAACCTTAAAATGGTAGTTGGCAAAGAGTAAAAAAAATCTTTTTCACAAAAATCTGCAAAACGTAAAAGTATGACAAAATTTCATTTAACTCAAAAATGAAACATATAAATGAGGTAAACTTATATTTAAAAAATTTACAACTCATCTATTTTTTAACAGCAAGTGATCGGCACCACTAAGTTTATACATTTAACTGAGGGAAACTTACAACTCAGAAAACGCATAATGTCACTGTAGTAAAATAGCTATTTATGCAAGGAAGAACAAAATCTAAGAAAGGAAAGAGTTTCTATATGAAGGATTAGAGTTTTGTGATAATCTGATGCTATTTTATAACAATTATCAAAAATTTTTATTCTCAGTTTCAGATTAATGTTCATTTAATCATCTAGATTTTTTTTTCTTTTAAGATCATAAAGAAAAACTATTTTAACAAAATTTCAAAATTCAAGAGGAACAACGTTTCCCTTACATCCACCTGATAGGACCCTGAATGTAATTACAATTCGTTTAGCAGTTTGGTTAAATTTACCATAGAAAAAAAAAAATTCACTGAAGAAATGAAAAGACTACCATATTAATGCGATCTTCATATTCTAAAATGAAATCATACAACTTTTTAAACTTATTTTCACTTCACAATCAATTATTGGTCAATTTCTGTCATACAATTAAATTTTAAAAATCAACTATAAAATTAACCACAAAATGTCTATAAGTGTTAGACTAATGATAAAGTACATAGATAATTTTCTTTCATTTATCAATATTTCAGCTTGCTTTATGATTCTTGCTTGTAATTATCCTTCATAAGCATACAAACACGAGGTTTTGGGGAAGATAATTAAAAATTACAAAGTTAAACTTAAGAAAATAAATATTAAAAAGTGTATTTAAAAAATAATTATTTTAGTTTTAAGCATTAAACACTTTAATATTATTAAAACTCATATTGAAACAGTATAAAGATGAATTTGGTAATTTTATTTTATTTCTTTTGGCTATCACAAAAAACAAAATTATCTACACAATAAAAATTATTGAAATATAATAAATTTTGAATTACTGAGATGCTAGATTTTCAAATTATTTTTATTACATTCAACATTAGGTTGAAATAGCTTTAAGATATTTAATACTGAATTTTCTTTATAATGTTAATAATCATATGATTCATTACAATTGTATGAAGACTTACATACACACACACACAGACAAAAAAAAATCACAAACCTGATTACTTGAGATATCAACATATGCCATAGTGCTAGATGCTAATGGGCAAGTACTTAGAAGCACAGATCCAAAGAGTTTCACAAAAGACCAATCTGCATAGAATAAAGAAATATTATCGAAAATAATGGATAAATACAAATATATAAATAAAGCTCACATATATAAATAACACATGTAAGTAAATTTATTAAAATATATATAATTTTTTTTTCTTTTTTTTTTGCTCTGTTTCTTTTTTAAAGTAAGGCAACAAGGAAAAAAAAAACATTATTTAAACTATCTTTTTAGGATTTCTATATTGATTTATCAATGTATAATAGTAAACTGATTAATATTAAACTGTTGATTGATAAAATCATATTTTTTTTACTTAGAATCTTAATTTATTTTCTACTTTTTAGCCTTTAAAATGTCTTATCATGGCAGTTTCAGAACCATGTGAGATATTTTGGTGGCCATTTATTGGTGCATAATAAAATGAATAATTAAATAATGCCCATTGTTGTTTCACCTCCCATATATTTGGTTTGTATGAATTATAAATAATATATAGCTATCTATCACTTGTGGTAGGAAAATAAAAATATCTTTGAATTAATGTATCAATTTACAATTAAGTTCTAAAAATGTTAAAATGTTGATTGTGTTTGGAAACCACCTGTGAATGTGACTTTTATAATACTAGCTAGGGATGTACCGAATATTCGGTATCTATTTGGTATACGGACTATTCGGCCATGTTACCGAATATTTGGTTAGGCCGAATATCAAACTATTTGGTTAAGCCAAACATGAAACTATTTGGCCTGCCAAATATTCATTTTGGCCGAATATCAAACTATTCGGCCGAATCCAATACTTAATAAAGCCTTTAAAACACATTTTTTAAAACTTTTCACAATTTCTACTTTTAACTGTCAATTTATAAATTTATTTAAAATAATTAGAAAGAAAATCATATTTAAATTAAATAGAATGTTTTTACATTATTTATTTGCTCTTTGTAAAGTTTAACTTAAGAAAATTAACCATGAGAAGGATTAAAATGGTGATTTATTAAGATTCTCCTTAGGAATAAATGATGCAAGTTCAGATGCAAGTTCCTAAATTTTATTTAACAAATACTCTGTTTATTGCTTTTCCCAAATAAAAATCCTTAAACAAGAAAGAAAAACTTTTGAGATTAGTAAAAGCTATAAATGCAGACAATTTTTGTTCATGAAACCATGATCAACTTATTGAATCATAAGTACATTGTATTTGTATTTCATCTCACTCTAGGATAAACTTGTGTTTTTGTTTGTTGCATTAACAATAATAAATAAGATACCATAACTATATTTTCAGCTCACATGCTTTGATTTCTGTAAAATATGATATGATGGGAAAGATGGAAAATGCCACCATTCATAAGAAAAGAACTGAACTAGACATTCATTTATTCAGAATTAAATTGAAAGTATACTTTACACTAAAAAAAAAAAAATCTGCCTTGAGTTATTTAAAAAGAACAATTATGAGACTGTACAGTGTTTTTCTTCAACCATTTTTTCATTATTTCTCTTTCATTTTAAAATGTTTGTTTCAATTTGTAGAAGAAATCATGAAATGTAAAATTTTATTAATTAAAAAAGTCTCATAATTGTGCTTCTTAAATTAAAAAAAGGTAGATTTTTTTTTCAACACTAAATATTTTTATAAAAAGCTCTTGTTTATCAAAATATAAGTTTCTCTTATTAAATATTATGTAAAATTGTTTTAAAAAGTAAGATTTTAATAACTTTAAACTTTGAAATATAAAAAGTATTTGGAAAGCCGAATATTTAGTATTCGGCCGAATGTTCGGTATTCAGCCCAACAATTATTATTCGGCTTGCCGAATATTCGGTATTTGGTTCAGCTTTTGGCCAAATATTCAGCATTCAGTCAAAATCACTATTCGGTGCATCCCTAATTCTAGCATATCAGGAAAAGGATTAAGAACTGCTTAGAAATTCCATTTATATTAGAGATGGGAAATATAGTTACTTTTGGTTAACAGAGTACATTGTTCCAAATTTGCACAGGTAACAGATTTTAGCATCCTGTTATTTTTGTAATGTATAACTTATCAATGAGTATGCTGTCAACAGACATTTTAATTAGAAGTCCTTTACGATATCTTGAATAATTTTGGGACATAAATACAAATGCTATTTTAGTTCAGATAAATCTACACTATTAAAATTAGCTTGGAGTTAAAAATGAAATTTTTGCAAGACAAATATTTACTTAGTTATGATACTTTGCAATTCACACATTTTTAGAGTCTTCTTGCACTAAAAACACATTTTTCTCCGATGAAAATTCACAAATATCATCAGGGGCAAGCTAAGAGAAAATAGCACCCGGGCGTTTAAAAACATAAATTCCTTCAACATTAACTTTAGGTATATTTAAGGCTTTATAACGGCCCAGCAGGGCTTAATTTCTAACAAAAGAAGTACTGGAACTCTAATATTTTGCAATTAAAACAACAGCAATTTATCATTGTGTACTCTTCACCCATATTTACATTTCATACATCATTTGCAATATTTAAAGCAATTTTGTCTCCTGCAAAATAAATTTTTTAACATATTTTGACTATATATATATATGGATTTATCTATACTAATATTATAAAGAGGAAAGATTTGTTTGTTTGTTTGAATTGAATAGGCTCCGAAACTACTTGACGGATTTGAAAAATTCTTTCACCGTTGAAAAGCTACACTATTCCGACCTATTCCGGTGAACATAGGCTATATTATATTTTCAAAAAAAAAAGGGGGTATCCTTACTAAAATACCAATAATGTAACCCAAGATGTAGAAAAATGACCTTAAAATTACCTTACATCGCGTCCTTTGCAAATACTATTCATTATCTATACTAATATTATAAAGAGGAAAGATTTGTTTGTTTGTTTGAATTGAATAGGCTCCGAAACTACTTGATGGATTTGAAAAATTCTTTCACCGTTGGAAAGCTACACTATTTTCGTTGAACATAGGCTATAATATATTTTCAAAAAAAAAGAGGGATCCTAACTAAAATACCGATAATGTAACCCAAGGTGTAGAAAAATGACCTTAAAATTACCTTACATCATGTCCGCTGCGAATACTATTGATTATCTATACTAATATTATAAAGAGGAAAGATTTGTTTGTTTGTTTGAATTGAATAGGCTTCGAAACTACTTGACGAATTTGAAAAATTCTTTCACCGTTGGAAAGATACACTATTTCCGGTGAACATAGGCTATATTATATTTAAAATAAAAAAGTGATCCTTACTAAAATATCAATAATGTAACCCAAGGTGTAGAAAAATTACCTTAAAATTACCTTACATTGCGCCCGCTGCGAATACTATTGATTATAATCTATATACATAAAACAAAGTCGGGTTCTTTATGCCGTTTATAACTCAAGAACGGATGGATCGATTTTTATGAAATTTTGTATGAAGGTATCTGAGACCTTAGTTTAACATATAGGCTACTTTTTACCCGACTATCTAAAAGGAGGGTACTGTTTTTAGTAGTTAAATTTAATGGGATGAAGTAGTAGTAACAATTTGCCGTGCCAGTATAGTGGCACGGGACTGGGCAACTTGCTGTTCCTGTAGCAAAGCGAGGGCGGGCTGCTAGTTTATAATAAAATCTAATGAATAAACAGAGTAAAAATATTAAAATCAGGGGTGATATTTTTCAGGATATCCTACTCTTCAAGATTTTTTTTTTTTTTATGTCAATAGCAAAGCATTGTTCCACAAAGTTAAACTAACACTTGAATATTCATGTTAAAAAATTTTTGAGCTGTGTTTCTGTGAGCTTCCGCGCAAATTAAAGCTGGTAGTCACTCAGTTTCTGAGTTTTCCACTCTTATGTTAAGTCTACGAGCATTTGATGTATTTGTATATTTAAAATATCTCCTCAGGAAATTAACATTTTTTACTCTTTTGTGCGTGTGTGCTCTTCTTAAAGATTTTCTGTTTTTTTTTTTTTTCCTTAGTTCTTAAAATATTTCTAAACTATGTATTTAATTTTATATGAAGTGTTAAAATCTTATTCACAGTTCATCAGCTTTTAGCATATAAAATATCAAACTAAGCATAAATTTTAGAAATATATTGAAAATAAAGGGAAAAAACATTATTTAACCCTTTGAATGCACCAGTACCTTTTGTGAGAGGTCAACTAGCTCGCTCGGACATTTTGGTCAAATGGACTCTGCATTTAAAGGATTAAGAAGAATACACTAAAAAAAGGAGTTAAAAATATTAACTTCCTAATGTGATATTTTAAATATATGAATGCATTCTACATCCATAGACTTAACATTAGCCATGGGAATTCAGAAGGGTGACTTAGCAATCTATTACTTCCAGCCAGGGATTATATGATCGATGCAGAGGGTATATGTTCAAGGTACAGAATATGCACTAAAGAGTATATACTACAGCTTTCATAAGAAACATAAGGTAAATGGCGTTCCCTAAAAAAATCCAGAAAGTATACTATATATACCCCCATACATCCTCCATTACATCTCTGCTAACAGCTGAAAAGTTGATCAGTAAGAACTTTTGATAAACACAAACAAAAAGCAGCATGTAACTATAACAAAACTGGAATAAAAGCAGCAAGTACAGTCTTGGTTAGTTCTAGCATTTCTGTCTCCATTTGGAAATTATTAAAACAGAAACGATTGAGTGTACTCTTATGAGCATTAAATCAAAATATGCTTCTAAGTGTCTGACATACTATGTCACATATGTAAACGATTTAGCAGAAGAGAACGTAAATTATTGGAGATGATAGGAAGAAAACAAGATAATTTAGGATTCAGTTTTTAAAAAGTATTGTTCAATTGGGCTTTGGAGTGCAGAATTTATGAGCTTTAGTAAATTGTGACTATTGCTTAAATAGTAAATATAAAAATGTAATACCAGATTTGAGCTTTGGTGCATATCAAATAATGGGACAAGATTATTCTCAGTAGGTCAGCTAAAATAAAATGTCTAATTATTACTAAATTAATTTTCAGTCTTAAAAAAGTGACTAATTTTCATATTTATGAAAAAAAAAAAAAACAATAGTTGCAACACTTTATCATTTTACATCTAAACAGAGGTGCCAAGTTCACACAACTTTTCCATAGTATATGGGTTAATTTGATCCAAGTTTAAGATATTTCGCAACATAATTTTTTCTACGAATGAATTTTTTTAAGAAGCAATTAAATTCATTACATATGGTAACCTGACATTAAATAAATAAAGATTTACCAAATAAATTTACTAATTCAAAACATTATTAAATTCGGTTAATTAATCGACATATTACAGGAAATTAGTAGGAGATTCTCTCTAAATTAAAAAAAAATTGCTGTTTTTAAGAAACGCTCACTAATTGAAAATATGACACAATAAGCTAATTATATCACTAATATTGACCTTAAGCATAAAAGTTAGGAAATTTTCTGTATCTATTTCCAAACATTTGTGAAACAGTAAAAGAGATGGACAGATTAATAGACAGGCTAATGAATCAAGTATTTAATAAATTGATGACTGTACAAACAAATAAACAATCAAATGTGTGTCCCACACATTTATCAATTATAAAAAGGAAGAAAAAAAAATAATAATAATAAAACAGTTAAAAGAATTCTACACAAACTGTTTTACCTTGTGCTCCCATTTGTTGTATTGGAGGATCAAAAACAACAGAAACAGTCTGAATTAATTGCAGAGTTACACTGGAGCAATCTTCATCCTGCAAAGTCAAAAATAACTAATCAATTACAAGGAAAGGAAAAATATTTAACTCAAAGTAATGACTTAAACAACATAAAAATATTCTGTTTTTAATGTTTAAAAGAAATTAATCAGAAATTATTTTTACAGGCTATAGTATTTGAATAAAAATCCTAACTAGTTCTTATCAGCTGTTTAAATATTTGAATTTAATTAAATGTAAACATAAAAAAATAATGATAAATTATCTATTATATCATGCTTTTAAAACTACACATTTATTCTTTCTACAAATGGCATTAAAAAGCAATGATGATAAATTAAATTAACCTATAATTTAAGTGATTTTTAAATCATCAGCAATTACTAGTTCAAGCAGAAGTTAACTTATCTTAACTCAAATTAAAAAAAATACAGTAGACTCATGATTTAACACCCTTTATGGGATCTCTGCAAGAAAAGCACAAAATCAAATGCTGTTGAATCAAAAGTTGATAATATTTAATGTTTTTAATGTCATTCAAACTTATCTAACATTATAATGTAATAAAAAACAACAATTGTGGCCATACCATAAAGATTATTTAGGTATAAATCAAAATTCCTTCTATTAAAGAAAATCTTTTTTAGAATGTTAATTAAATGAAAAACTGATTTTGAATGGAAAATAAAAAAACTAACAACTATTTAGGTATATTTTTCAAGAAAATTATAAGTTCACTTATCTTGAATTTTTTTCAAAAATTTCCAAAACACAATGTTCAATATAATGAATTAATGTTAACAAGAAAAATATGAACACATGATAACCATAATTAATAGTTTGAAAAAAAAAATATTCCATTTACCAAAAATTACCTTGAGAAATAGAATTGCTTTATTTGATTTATTTATATATTTTGCAGAAGTATCAGATTTTACCTTGCAAACAGACTGTACATCAACAGCAAGAGAGACAAATGGCCCATTGAAGATATTCAAGGCATTCAGCAAAGTTGAAAAACCAGCCTGTAAATATTTTTAACTATAATCAAATCAAACATACATTCATTTAACTATTAAATCTATAAGACAAAGGTTACTACAGATATAGCATACATTTTTTCAATTAAGTGTTTCATATTTTTAACTAGCAAATCTGCAGATCAGGAGCCTCAACATCAGCTTTGCACATCATTTTTTTTAAACACACTTTGGGCAAAATTCAACTTTCTGAAAACTGTATTTTAAAATTTTAAAATTGCATAATTATTTATAAGAATAAAAAGTTTTTAGCCATCAAATCCATTAAATTAAAATTTTAGTTATGTCAGGAAATTCTGAAATTTTCATGATATATTATTTTTGTTTTGTTATTATAACATAGTAGATCTCTTCAGGGGGCTCCGCCCCCCTGAACCCCCACCCCACCCCCCGTATTCTAAAATTTTCAATTTTCTTTAAATTTTCAACTTTCTGTTAAGTGTGCTAATGGTTATCATACACCTTGCATTTCTTTATACATTTTGATTTATAAGGATAAGTAACAGTTTGGACAAGCATTTTTCATTAACCTCATACTTCTATATGCCTGCCAACCACAAACACATAAATCTCATGTATAAGGAACTTTTTAAAGTGTAAAATTAGTAATCTAGAGTTTTATATTTTTTTTTTTTTCGAAAACAAAAGTTTGATTGCGTTTTGCAGCAGTTATCGCGGAACATACAGACAGAAGAACAGACTGACAGACAGAATAAACAATAAATTTCGCACAATTTCATGAACAATAAATTTCGAGTCACCAAAGTAAGCCTTCACTGAAGTTTCGGCAATGACGTCATTATTCATGAGTCATTGATATCCATGTTTCTTGTATTTTTAACAACTACTATAAAATACCTGTTTTATTTCAATTATGACGTCATATTTTACCAAGTGAATTGTTTGTTAAAAATTTTCTTTTTTATTTCTTTTACTTCTAATTATGTCTCCATTTTTGTCAGAAAAATTCTTATTAACGAAACAAATATCCGTGTTTAATATTTAACAAAAAGTACTATATCTATTTTTATTTTAATTCAGAAGTCATATTTTTTTTTTTTTTTAGTTTAATTTCTCGAAT
The DNA here is from genome assembly GCA_964019185.1 of Maratus speculifer. Taxonomy (NCBI): domain Eukaryota; kingdom Metazoa; phylum Arthropoda; class Arachnida; order Araneae; family Salticidae; genus Maratus; species Maratus speculifer. The sequence continues at coordinate 399,522,390 of OZ025289.1, forward strand.
GGAAATTGCTCAATTGAAACTTATTGCCATTGAAAAATAATTATTCCAGATTTTAATTTTTTTGGCAACGATAAAGGAAATTGGTCAAATTGTATCTAAAAAGTCTCTATTGATTGTGTATGAAAAAGAATGAAATTTTTAATTATTAAGGAAAATATTTGAATAAAATTAATAAAACATAAGCTATGTTCTTTTCTGGGTTATGTTATATTTATACGCAAAGATACAAATTACCTAATTAATTCATCAATTTTGATGTTGACTTCATTTAAATTTTCGTACACGCTTTCAAATTATGGATAAGAATTAGAATGAATGGTTGCTTAGCAACCAATATGAGAAAATAAAGAAAATGAAATAAATACATTTGAAATAAGTAAATCTCTAAAACAAATTTGTCTATATTATTGGAACACATTTATAAAAAATCTTAAAAATTTACAATAATAATTTTAAAAATCTGACAAATGCGTAGACAAAATTTCAAAACAATACGAATAAATTAACCGGTAAATTTCAGTTATCCATTTATCATTGAATTCCTTTAATCAAATGTGTCATTTTCTCTCAAGAAAAAAAAATAAATTGGAAATCATTGGATTTGCCATAAAAAAGCAAAATTGCAGAAAATAAAATATTCTATATTTTCCGAACGAATGAATCAGATCTAACAAAAAACTATACAGCTTAATCCCAGTGCCTCACTAACATACCCACTTAGTTTCAAGTCAATCGAATGCTTTTTATGTCAGTTATCGTGGAACAGACAGACTGACAGACAGACAGAAACAAAAAAATTTCGTGTCTCCAAAGTAAGCCTTCACTGACGTTTCAGCAATTAACATTATATTGTTTCAAAATGTTGGAAAATCATATAAGTATTTAATACAGGGTTGCAAAAAAACTGTCATTTCTTTAAAAAGGCCAGACCAGCCAAATTTTATTGCAAAAGAAAGCATTCTTTTTTTTAAGCTGGCTTTTATTGGCTTTTTTTCAGTGCATATCTTAATATTTATTTTTAACAACTATATACGTTAATTTACTTTACTAAAGGTTATTTTGTATATATAAGAACTGAAATCTTACGAAATTTATTTATAATCATATCTCAGATGTCCATTTTTAAAGAGTTTATTATACTAGAAAAGCCTCATAAATAGCCAATGATATTTTAAAAAAATCTATATTATAGGTCCAGTGGCACATCCTCTGCTTAGTAAAGATATTTTCACATTGTTAAGAGTAAGAATTATAGTTAAATAAATAATATACGAAATTAAACTGTCTATAAAGTATTTGCATAATGTATCTTAGTATATATGATTGTGTTAACACTATGAATGAAAAGTTTTTTCATGAAGCAGCATTCTATTCTTAAAATAAAAAAATGTAAATTAATAATTTGCATAGCTTTTATGTTCATTTATTTTCTATAATTCATACTTTTTCACTTTTTTTTTTATCTTATAAGGAAATTGTAGCATGTCATTATGGATTAAATTACTGTAATACCTATAAACACCTGTCTCCAAAAATCTAACCATACATTTGGACCAAATAGCATACTTTCCCATCGTCAAATTTCTCATAGTGGGAGAGAATGTAAAAAAATAATTTATAAAAAGCTCTTTTCCTTTCTTTTTGAAAAAGAAAGTTGATTTAAAAAAATGGTAACTGATAAAATTAATCCTAAATGTTAAATAATTATTAGCATAAAAATAAACGAATAAAATAAGCCTTTTAAAATTTTATTTGCTCCCTGTTTAAAAGATTTTTTTTTAAAGCAATATAAATGTTTTAAGATATAATGACTAAAACTTACCATAGAACTACAAGGCAATAACTTTCTAAAAGGGGTTAAATTTTCAGTACATACTATCTCAGGAGGCATACTGGAATATCTCACAAAACTGGAATTGTACTGAAAATCAGAGGGCATAGAGCCTTCAGGTCGAAAAGAAAATTTGGGAACAGCAGTATTAGTGTCATCAATAAAATTTAATGATGCACAAAATTGTCCAGAAAGAATATTAGTTAATTTCTTCCAATTTGAAGAAACCCTAAAATAATAATAATAATAAGCAATAATTGTTATTTCAATCAAAAAATTTATTCATATATAGCAAAAATATCTAAAGAATTCAATGATACCTATCAGCCAAAAGCTTACTTAAAAAACTAGTTAGATAATCTTTGATGTAAATAAATGGATTCAATAAGTGCAACATTTTCAAATAATTCAAAGAAGTCTTTTATTAATAAACATTTCTAAATAATATTTTTAAAGGCAATAGATAATCATTTTAATATAAATTTTTAAATCTTGACATCTAATATAAATTTCCCTTATATTATTATTCAAGAAACATTATTATTATTCAAATTCAAAATATTCTAACATTTGATAACAATTTATATGTCAGTTATTTGTATTAACATTTTACATTAAAAATAATGACATTAGAAATACTGAATCAAAAATAATGACAATTGTCATACTGTTGTATTTTATTCAATTTAAGAAGAGTCAAATTAGTACTGCAGTCAATCATAGCATGATTGATTAATGAACTTTGATAGCATCAAAGGTATCAACATAAATAGAAATATAATCTGCCAGATCAACATATTCATTCAGAAATTTAAAGTTGGTGCAAGAAGGCAGCATACATAATCGTATAATTGATGGACTATAATTCTTTATGTTTGTATTTATCCATGAAATAGAGCTTTTAATTTTCCCAGCCTCTTGATTCCATAATGATCTTTTAATTACCTAAATATGTAGGATTCTACTTCCAATTTCCAAATAATAGTATATACAATATTATTCTGACAAAGATATTCCTAATTTTAAAATGAAGAGTGAGCTTAAATTTCATTGCTATATTTTATTGACTTTTTAAGGAGAGTACTGTATAAATCAGACACAAAAACTGTATAATTCAGAGACTTCAAATTTTGTGTACTTAAATCTGAATACCTCATGTCACATAACAAATCATAAATTTTTTAAAGTCTATTATTTTAATTAAATTAATTTTATCAATGTTATCCATTCATTTTTGTGATTTACATTTTGAAAGAGAATCTTAATTTGAACGTTTTTTATGTAGACATCACAGCTTGCAAGAAAAGCGCCTTGCTAATAAACAGAAGATTAATAGTTCAATCTCCAGTGCTGCAAGTTGAAATTTTCATATTTAATTTAAGGATTAAATATTAAAAAAATTTATATTTTTTGTCAACTTAAGGGTTTATATTATTAGGCTTTTGTTTATCTGATATTCATAATATTTTATAGAGTTTAGTTTTCTTTCTATTTTAAAAACTATTATGATTTATTAATGATTCAAAAATTTAAATTTCTTTGTAAGAAAATTAAAATTTTATTTATATATCCATTATTTTATTTATTTATTTTGGATTTTTAAAAATTTTGGTATTTTAGATTTTATTTAAATTATTTGATTTGAACATTTTTAATTTGATTAAAATAACTTTCTTTTATAATTATTTTAAAATTAAATTTGTTTGTGCTACCATCTATGCAAGAAATTAATAATTATAAATTAACAATTTGAATTTATTAATTAAAGGATAAGTTGGTTCGAAAGAAATATTAACCGAAACCCTCTGTGCAGTCTGTGATCACACTTACTAAGAATAAAAATACTTATTTAAAGTGTGCAAAAAAACTTTGCGCTGGTGAAAGGGGCTTTATGCTTAGTTTAAAATACATTTTTACTTTGACAAAAGTGAAGAGGAAAAATTATTTGGCGGCGTCAAGATGATATGATTTTAATTTATTTTTCATTTTTAATTATGAAGATTAGAATTTGAGCTGATTACAATTTATCTTTTACTTAAAAAAATAACTACAGGCAAGATGAATTAAGTTTTTGATAAAATATTCAGGAAAGTAAATAATTTAAGAGTGATTACGATTAATAAAAAATTGTGCTACAGTAAAAAAAAAAGCCTAAAATAATAATTGTTTTGAGAATTAGATAGCATAAAGTTGGTTTATATTTTATAGGACTAATTTTTGCATGCTTATTATAAGTTCATTTATAGATCCCAAAGCCCTCCCACTACCACACTTTCCAATTGATAATGCTGTTTAATTTGCACTTAGAAATTTTCATACCATGTATTTGACAATTTTTTTTAAATTACAGTAAGGAATATATCTCCTAAGAATGTGTGAAAATGTATGCTCTTATCCAGTTTGTTTACATGTACCATTTTGAAAGAAGAATAAGTTTTAATTGTAACAGGCAATAATTTTTATTTTAAATAATAAGTTCTTGCCCTAAATATTTGCATTCTAAAATGCTTTATCGAAACCATTCTAAAAATGTGTATACATTTTCTGTATTTTGAATAAATCATCAACACATTTCCCTGTTATTTTTAGCAACAAAAAAATAAGTGTTTTTGACACAGTGCTGTAATTGGGCAGGAACAAGTAGGAACACCGTTCCCAGAATAATTTAGTTTGTTACTGGGGAGAAAAATGTATCAAAAAGAACTTCTTTTTAAGAGTGAAACTATAATTTATGCCAGTTTTAAGAAGATCTGTTTCCAAGTCTTGAGATCTAGATTTCTTGAAATTGTCATGCTGCCATCGTCCTCTGAATACTAGGCCTGAGCGTATACACAAAAATGGTGGCTGCCGAAGATTTTTTTTTTTTTTTTTTTAACATGCGTACGGTGCTCAAAATTTTGACTCTGGTATTTTATAAAAGATTTCTTGGAATTGTTTAATCTCAGAAGAATAAAGGAGGATAAATTAAAAAAAAATAACGGTACCAAAACTGAATGGATCATACACAGGCTGAAAAAAATCTGCCATTGGCAGCTGCCATTTTTGTATCAGTGTACAAACCTAATATGCTGGGGGCGGAAATTCTGCCATGAGTGACGTCAGCTACCCTATCCTTATTGGATGAAAACAAACTACAATTCTATAAAAACTTGAATATAATAATAATAATTATAAGTTAATAATAATTTTAAAATGTTGGCTTTTGATGTATCAAAAATCTGGTAGCTTCAACATTTACTCTATGAAGAGGCGAGTTCCCACAAATATTTTTTTCCAACTACAGCACTGCACTCAAACAAAAATGCTTTTTATAATCTAAACTCAATAAAGGTACCCATTTATAAAGCATATAATTTACATAAAACTAGTAAAAAATGGGCTCTTAAAATATGCACTTTCTAAGATACAAAAGGTCAAACACTTAAAATAAAAAAGTTTATTTTTAACAACTACAAACTTTTAACACTATTTTAGCTCTGATTTGCACTATTAAATAATAAAATTTAATTTTTAACAATTTTTGGTTTTACTCAAAATAAATAAATGCATAGTATATAATATAAAAACAAAGAACATTTAAAATGTTGTCATTCAATAAAAAAAAAACCTAAATAATACATAAAATAAGAACTGGTGACTTATTTATTTTATTAAACAGAAATCACAATCGATTACAATAAATACAGTTGAAAACAACACTAATTTATACTTACTCAGAAACATTGCCTTTAAATATTGCCCACAATTCAGCACCTGATGGAGCACTCCTAATGGGATATCCCCATTTTTCATATCTCCACAATCCTTGTGTTAAACTAAAGTGTAGTTCTTGAACATTATACTTATATAATATCTCTCCTAATGAACGGGGAAACAGATGAAAATGATGAACTGAAAAATCAAAAAAGAAAAAGTGTGTATTATTGATCACATTTTATTGAATTATATTTACAACCATTCAGATATTTTTCCATTACACACAGATTAATCACAGTTATGCTCAAAGATTAAAATAGCAAAACTGGTAAATTGTTAATTTTATATCAACCAGTGTAGTAACCTTATGATAAATAGTCACTTATAAATTATTTTTTCTATCATGTTTTCTTTTTCTGTCTATTGTCCCTTTTAAGTGCTCTGCCCCTTTTACATATTTTTCTTTGCACCCTCTATGTAATATATATATATTTTTTTTTTTTTTTTTTTTTTTTTTTGTTATGTGTGTGTGTGTAAAAAAAAATTTTTACTTTTTACTTTCATTAAAAAATGTAACATCTGTGCATGGTTTATTTCTGGTATAAGAAAACATATTATTCATGCAAAGCTGATTATCTGATTCTGATAATATTCAACTTCTGACATTATCCGAAGTTGAATAAACAAAACAGATAACAGAAAATTTTCCAAGTGCCTGTGACAGATATTTTACAGTCAAAAATAATCTGCAGATAAAATATTTTTACAATTAAACCATTAATTAATCAATCACTTAACTGTAGCATTTTTAGACATTTTATAAATTTTTATTAATAAAAATCTTAACTTTTTATACTAAGAAATAAAGAGAAACATAATATGAAGAAAAATAAAGATTCAGTGAAAAGGAATCTGCAAAAGAGAAAAGAAAATCTGCGACGCCTGTCTCAAACTTTCTACTACCGGGATCTATAATGAGCTTTTTTGTTCATTGCTCAAATTTTCTAAGAATTTATTATATTTTAATGAAAATTTGTTACACAACTTAATTTTTTATTATTGCAGCTCGCTGAAAATTTGAACGAAATGAGTCAATTAATAACAGAGATAGTTTCTGTCAGGGTTGGGTTTCTGACGTCAGAAACTGGTTTTTGACATGACAAGTGTCAAAAACTGGTTTAAACCGTCAAAAACTAGCTTAAACTGTCAAAAACGTGTAATGCGCTTTAAACATTTTAAGAACAAAAGTGAAACATTGAGTAATTTTTTATTTAAAATTAATTATACTGTAATTTAATAGTTACAAAAAAATTAAATTACTTTAATTGCAATAAAACATTGTTTTTTAGAATGTTCAAACAGAAGAAAATGATTTTGTACAGTTAATAATCTGGATCAATTTTACCCCACAGCATCCTATAGCACTTAACCAATTTAGCACATTTATTTTCACCCAAATGGTTTATGAGTTTAGAGTGTCTGAAGCCAAAGTTACAAAATACTCTCTCAATTGATGCTGAGCTAGCAACACTTGATAGCAGAAGCATTGCCAGTTGAGCAAGTTTGGAGGCAGGCCAATTTTCAGATTTATGACAATTTCTTTTTCTTTTTTTCCGGAAATGATAATATACAATACAGTAAAAGTGAATTTTTAATATTACATCTAATATTGTATATTTGTGACAGATGTTTAATGTGAAATTTTACAGATCAGTTTAGTATTTGAGGTTTCTGACAAGAGGTTTTAGCCATGACGGTTTAAACCGTATAAAACCGCACACTGTCAAAAACTTGCCAACTTTGGTTTCTGTTTTACAGTAAGGAAAAAACAGGGATAACCATTAACTACTCCGGAAACACATTGCTCGGGAATTACCAATGTCCACCCTACTGTGTACCGTATTCTAGTAACAAAATATAAATGTACTTATTTATTTATTTTGCTTTTCAATACTATACTTACACGAAGAATCTACATTGATATCCTTTTCAGTAATAAATTGGAATACCGTGTACACATTACCACTAGGAAGAGGTTTTACTAATAATTTTTCACGATATTGATCACTCAAAGATTCACAATTCGCTATTATAAACGCAGTTATAATATACTTTATCATGTCAAAATATTAAGTTTAGCATTGCAATTAGATAAGCAAATTATACAAAAAACATTTTAAAATATATTCAAAGAATTATGCAGAAAAAAAATTATACTCGAGCAATAAAACACATAAAAACTTCATTTTTGCAATTTGTAAACAACTTTAAAAGCACCGGTGAACAAAAAAAAAGCGGTGATTAGCGACTTCATTCAAACGTCTGAGTTCTAGGCTAAAATTCGTCTGCTACGGCAGATGTTCTCCGTCACCAGCTGCTAGTTTTTAGGTTGCTGAATAATAATATGACGCTACACTATTTCTAGTTCAGTTTGGCATCAAAATGATTTTTAGCGGCATTGGTGGAAAAATGTGTTATGGTAATTGTTTACATAGGCTTTCTTTGTCAAAAGTGTGATCTTTAAATTTCTTATGTTCATTTCTGAACAATATTTATTCGACAAACAAAATGTCGGATATCTATTCTTAAATGCATATGAACTTATTTGTTGGGAAGATGTAGTTATAATTAAGAATTATAATAATCATTTGGTGAGTAGCACAAAACATTTATTTCTGTGTTTTTGCAATTAAAGTTCTTTTAAGTTTTTTTTTTTTTTTTTTTTTTTTTTTTTTTTTTTTTTTTTTGTTATTAATGCCTGATGTTAATTTTTTTACGAAATTACAATTTAAAAAATAGCAGTAGCGAATTTAATATTTTTCTCTAATAAGTAAAGTACATCAATTGAATGAATAAAGTTGATCTGAATAATTGAAACATAAATTTTCTGAAACATGTAATGATTTATATTTTATACAGCTTTATCTGTCTCATATTTAATAAAATGCAATTAAAAATACTTTTAACATATTTATATAGGTTTTACACCATGAAGCCTTTTGACAAGAAAGAAAAATCCGAGAGTTCTGCTTCAGACGATTCTCCACCCCAAAGACCAAAGCGTAATACTTGTCAAAAAACTGCTGTAAGTTTCTTATTTTCAATTTGAAAAAGTTTTTAATTTGTAGTGCGTTTCTGAAATTGATTTCACGAATTCTCATAACGAGAAAAAAAATAGCTCCATGGATGTGCTTTTTTATTCATTTTTACGTCTGAAATATTTACACCTTACTTGTAATATTAATCGCATCAATGTCTAATTTTATTTATTTAATTTAACAGATGCTGTTAATATGTTGATAACATCATATTTTTTCTACAGGTGTAGCTTGTAAAACATGTTTAGGAACTTTGGCTTAATGATGATGTATACATTTACATAAAAAGAATCTAAAGTTTTTATTGTTGTTTTTATTTCGATACTTCATCAAGACTCTCTGTTAAATATGCATATACATGGTATATGTAGCATTGAATCTGCATTCTACTAATAAATTAATTTCAAAACATTCAAACTCTTCATTTTAACAAAGGAAGTGAATTTTTATTTTTAAAAATGGGGGTTTATTGGTCCTTTTATTTTAGCATAATTTAATACATACCGTAAAATGGGGTGAATCAGAACACTTTTCAACTTCAACGTTAAAAAAAGCAACAACTGACATTTTAATTTTTTTATTTCTGTACTAGAAACTTCGGTCTTATTTTGTTCTTTATATTTTAAGCAAAAACGAAACATTTTTACTGTTTATATATAAATTATTTAGTTTTTTAATGGTGTTCCGATTCACCCTGCAGACAGGGGTGAATCGGAACAAATGTTATAATTTTTATTTATTCCGATTCAAACTTTAATAGGGTTAATAAAAACAGGTAATAATGATAAGGGAGGAATAGGAACACGTAGTTATTGTGAAACCAAGCCTTTATTTTGTATACAAATAAAGATATGCCCTATTAAAACTTAGAAAACAACTTTGAAATCAATAAAAATTAAAATTTATTTTAAAAAATTATATTCAAATTGCAGAAGTAGAATTTAATAAAAATTCAGCCTTGTTCTGTGTTATCCTTTACTAGTAGGCAATGGGTAAGTGAATATATTGAGTAGCCCCAATCGCTGCATGTATTAATACGATCTACTATTACATCCTCATCCCCCAGCCCTTAGTACTGTTTGCATCCCTCTCTTTTTCAATTGATTTTTCATTTTGTGATGTTTGTGTAATATTGTGGATATCAGAGAATAATTCTGTGCAGTTTTTCTAACTAATTAGCTATTTTTAAGTTCTTTTATTGTGTGTTCCATGTCTGTTCGATTAGGCGTTGACTTTTTCGTTTAACCAAGTAATTTCCTGGCATCTTTAAACTCTTCAAGTAATTAGAACAAACAAAATATTGTTACAATACATATTCATACTTATATTTTCATATATTACATGAAACTATTACTGTATAGAAAAATAAACCATGGGAGAAAACGTGTTGCGATTCACCCCGTAAATCTTAAACCTCTGATGTTACAAGCCATTTTTCATTTTTTCATTATGTAGCTTAAAAATAAATAGAATTTGTTACAGCATACCGTTTACAGGTCTATCATTAATTAATATTTCCCTCTCTTAAGTTTAGAATACAAAAAATACTATAGCTACATATAGTGTTCATTCTAGGTCATTTTTGAAGGGTGCAGCACCCTGCCCTTTTTCAAATTTATAAAATGCACCCTGCCCTTTTTAAAAGTAGTAAAATGCACCACTCGTTTTAACCAAGGATTTTTAAAATATTTTTTTTTATTCCATAGTATTTCTAAATTTGTGTGTGCCCAAAAATGATGGAATTTTTTCATTTCTTTAAGAAAAAGAACATGAAACTATTCAATCATGTTTTAATTTAATTGTATTTTTAATTTTTATATCATAAAATAGATCGAAATTAATGTTACTTGACTTATACTTAAAAATTATGTATTTTCCCCGCTTTCTTTTTTCCTCTTCTAAAGGGAATAACAAATTTTTTCTTAGCAAAAGTGCCTTTTTCTGATGCAGTAGTGCCCTTTTTAATGAACAGCACCATGCCCTTTTTATTTCTACAGTGAACACTACTACTACTACATACAAAGTTTTGAAGACGTTGAAAAAATGAGGTTTTTGAGGATACGCTTGAAGTTTTCTTATATACCCCAGTAGTACTGCCAACATGTCTAAACTGAATTTCCCAACTCTTAATGTTATTACATTCTTGTAAAGAAAATTGGCAACTAAAAATATCATCTCATATATTTACTAGCAAAAGCCGTGCTTTGTTTGGATTCGCGAAGCATTATTTCATAAGATAAATATTTGAAAATAACATTATTATTTTATATTATTTTTGCATCTTTATTAAGCCAAAACTTTATCTTATGTTTTGGCGTATTTAAATTTTAAAAATGTAAATTCAGCCAAATAATTAAGAATTTCCTCGGAATTTTTTATCTGTGATATAAGACTGGTATAAATAAAATATTTTCGAAGCAAAATTTTACAAAATATTTTTTTAATTTTTAATCAAAAGTTTTAAAGATGTTTTTACATTTCCCAATAGCCTCTGGAGTTATGTGAAATGATTTGAAATAGGTATGTTTTCAATCTTTGTAATTCACATCAAATAATCTTTGATAGCAATCTTAGAATAATACATTCAAACAAAATATTTGGAAAAACATTAAAATCTACTCTCGTTGATACTAAGAACTATTAAATGTAATTTTTTTTTAATTCTAATTTCTTCTTTTTTTCTGCATACCAGCATATGAAAATTTTTTATATTGTAGAATCTCTCGTAAGGAAATTTTCTATTAAATGATAAACCTTGAAGAAATTTCACTCTCGACAACGCTACGTGCGTTAAGCAAATTGGTGTCTCTTTATCCCCAATATCTACTATTGCTTTATCTGATGTCAAACCTTGAGATTTATGAATTATAACTGCAAAAACTGATTGCAAAGGAAATTGTTTTATTGAACAATTTATGCTTCCATTTTTCCAGAATTTAATTATTGGAGGAATTGGTACGCACCAATTCTTATAAGTTAAATTACTGCAGTATTCAAATTTATCCATGATTATTCGCGGTATCTGGTCTGATGGCTTGTGATTTTCTTTAATACGCGCAACAAAGTCTAAAGTACCGTTCACTAAACCTTTTTCGGTCCACAAATAAGAACGTAACATTACTTTAAATCCAAATGATAAAGTAAGAAATGATTAAAGTCCATTTATAGTTTCTGAATCGGCCAACTTTGCTTTAGTACATTTATAAAGAGCTTGAATCGAGGCAACAACTTTAAGCAGTTTTTTTAATTTTTCATTTATATGGCAAATTTAAAAATTAATTTTATTTGCTTACAATTCTTTTGTTGCTACTTTACTAAAAAAAAAAAATTCCATAATACAATTCTAGTGTCATCTGTGCAAACGATTTTGCGGAGTGATGAAAACATATTTCATTCATTAAATTAATCATGATTCTATCTATAATTATTTACTCCATGATTTATATATTTTTTTTCTGAAAATATACACGTTTCATTTTTTATTTATTTTCTAAAATGCGTCCGCATTGGAAATGCATGTAAAATAAATTAATTAAAATAATAATTTTTTGAAAAGTATTTCTGTAAAAAAAATAATATTCTGCAAATCTACAGATCATAATTTATATTTGTGTTTAATTTCAAGTGAAAATACTGTATAGTTTTTTTGTAAAGTGTACGACAAAGTGTCATTTGAGTGGACTAGTAGAGGATTCGCTTCGCTCATCCTAATAATGAATTTATTTGTATGACTGGGAAATTTCGTTCCTTTTCACCCCGCTGTTCCTATTCACCCCATTTTACGGTAGCTATTAGTATCTTCTTGAAAAATAATCACATGAATGATTTTTTTCCACACATACATTTTTAATTTCAAATATAAAAGTAGAAGAAAATTGTAATGAATGGGATACTTTTTTTTCTATTCATCTCTGATCATAAGGTCCAATGGAACATGAAATGCAATTCAAGAAAAATAATCACATTAATCACTTTTTTAAAAATATAAACACATAAAGAAAAATATGTTAAAAATATCATTTACGTCACTAAAAATAAATAATTGCTCCTTGAAATATCAATAAAATGATGTGTCCAAACATATCATTTGATTGGAAACTATTTTTATTCATGGAGAACTTTCACCACCTAATGAAAACAATATCTTTGGGGTGATTTGTAGTGATCATAGGCTGTTTTTGATTATCTGGTTTATAAAAAAAAAAATGTTAATAACACAGAAAATTTATTATTTATTTAATCAAATATTTTATTGAATAAGCATTGATGCTTATTGCATCTAATGAGCATTAATGATTTTTTTTTCTTATCTTTGTAAGAAAAAAAAAATCATGATCATGATGTTAAACAAGTTTTTAATTTTAAATAAAGATCATTTGAAAATAATTACTGTTGATATTAAGCATAAAGGCATTCTCATGTTAAAACAGAGTAAGAAAATGTCACAACCCTCTTCCCTTTATTTATCCTTGTGATGGAAATTTAAAAGTAAATGTCTGTTAGTGTTTCCTCTGGGCCTGGGCTATTTTTTAAAGGTGCTCCTTTTAAATTTGGCAAAATTTTAAGTAATAAAATACCCCACAAGTTGTACCTAAAGATTTCTATAAAATTTTGTCAATTTGTTATTAAAAACACAGAAAATTATCTAATCATATTGAAATTTAATTTATGCTTTCTACTTCAATTAATAAAATCTTCCAAAATTAATAGTATACTTTATTAATCATGTAATTAAATGCTTTACCTGTTTTGTCTTGCAAAATGGCCTTTTTACAGAATTAATGACCTTTTTATTTTTTAGTGACTATTTGCCTGCTTCTTCTCTTACTAGAGTGAACACTATATCTGTTTTAATTCATGCACATATAATTTAAAACTTATTTATTAAATTAAAAAACTTCTTTTCAGATTTATTTGTTCAACTGTATCCAAGTGAAATCAACTTTTAATTATTTTTTGTCAACTGAACTAGTGAACACTTGCCAGAATTATATCTGAATAAAAATTTTAAATTCTGATGATTATTAAAATACTTAAACTTTCTCTTAAAACTCCCACTTGCCAACTAATTTTTTTAAATATGGCGACTAAAAAATTTATTCAACTGGGCAAATAATTTTTAGTGTCTTTTTCAATCATTTTTGTTTTAAATTTAAGCTGACTTCTTGAAAGAATGGAATTTTCACATATTCAAATAACGTTAAATTGTTACTTCTTTAATCATTAAAGAAAATGTGATAAAAAGAAGATAATGACTTATTTATATAAAGTTCTATTTTTAATTATTATTATAAAAATTTGAATGCATCAAAATAAAACTCAATAAGTTAAATCATCATCATTATTATTTTAAAAATTAGATAAGAAATAACTTTATTAGGTTATTTTGCAAATTTATTTATTTATTTTTATATTTAAACAAAAACAATTTTAAGAAACTTCTATATATTGTTTTTTCAGTTTTCAAATATTAGTAATATATTAATTCTTTTTATTTCTAATATTCATTTATTATAGCTACTCATAATATGTTTTTTCAATTAATAAGCAAGTTCTCAATTACAGGTAAATGCCTACTTAGTAAAAATTAATTACCACACAGGCCTACTTATTTAAAAGAACCATCTTATTAGTCAGGGACTACTAATCACAATTTGTTATTTTCAGCTTTATTGTTTTTAAACATAAAAAATTATAAATCATGTTTAATGTTTTGATATGAATATGAATCAAAATGTTTCTTAATAAAAAAAATAATATATTTGTCAAAGACAATTACAGTAGAACCCTGCTAATTCAGACCCCGTTAATCTGGATCTCTGGATAATCCAGATCGGTTTGTTATTTTTATTTATTTATTTATTTATTTTTATTTATTTATTTATTTATTTTTTTTCAAATTTGAGAAGCAATTGGCTAATTTCCATAAAATTAACTTGTTTCATTGTCGTATTCTGGAAAATTCTCCGGATTTTCGGTAATCCGGATTCGGTCTGGTCCCAATTAATCCGAATTATCGGGGTTTTACTGTACATCAATACTTTTTATGTATTAAATTTGATGTTCTCCTTGAACAAAATATTTCTTAAAATATATATATATACACAGTAAAACCCTGATCTATCATTCCCACATCCATCATTTTCCAGCATTGATAATTTTATTTCTATGGTCCCTGCACAAATTATACTTAAATAATGTTATTGAAACCTGCAAGTATTGTTTTTCAATTAGATGTTTTCCCTGCATTCATCGTTGTAAAATTTTTCTTATCACTGAAATGAAATTTAAAGTCATTCGAATCCTTATGACATACGAAATGGAATTAACTTTTTCTATCCTAAAAAACTCATTTGTGCTGTTTGTGTTGATGATGACGAAAATAATGCTGATGAAAAATGGTTGTATATAGCAGAGGGTGTGATTGTGATTCCATTGAATCAAAATGTTGCAACATGTTGTATCCTAAACCTAAGAGAAATATGTGATAATGCAAAAAATGAAAATAATGGTGAAGAGGCAGAAGATAATGTGCATGCCGGTGAAACTGAGCCACCTTTGCCATGTCTGTCTCATCCAATTATGGCATTCAAAACTGTACGAATTTTTATGTATGTATATGAAATTATAGAAAAAGACACAAAAAATATTGTGTATCTCGAAATTTTATTAGTTAGCAATATATTAGTATTTATTAAAATACTATATACATTGCATGCATTAGTAAAGAATAAACAGTACTACTCTGTTATCCCATCAACCAATTTCTCATAATTATACAAATCGCCAAACTAATAGCCAAATTATACAAATTGACATATTTTTATTTCAAATAAAATAAAAAAAAATTAGTAGAATATTAATAAAAATATTAATAAGAAGTCGAAATAAAAATCACTTAATGACATTTTAAACACGTGAATCGTATTTAATGTCATTGAATGTGACATTCACGATCATCCATTATTGGCATTTAATCTTATAGTTTGGTGATAATTTTTTGGTCGGCGGGATAACTTAGTAGTACTGAATAAACATTGTGTTTTGAAGTTAATTCACATTCATCATGTTTTTTTCCCCCCGCATCCAGCGAAAAACGATAGATCAAGGTTCTACTGTATATATTTGTCAAAGACAATTTACTTATATATTTTGCCTTTTGCAGGGTGTTACTAATGGTCTTTTGTGGAGAGAAGAAACTGATCTTAAGAAAGCTTTGTATGCTTCACTGCAAGAAAATAAAAGAAAGAATTGGGAGGATGGTGATGAGCAGATAGAGGATGAAGAGCAAAACATGTCCCCAGAAGGTGCCATTGAAAATGGTGAAGAAGAGAGTCCCAAAAAGTACACAAAAATTTAATTTGATGGTTATTTAAAAATAATACATCATATTGTAATTGTATCATTAATTAATTTTGATGCCTAAATACTTATATTTCTTTAGAATTTCAAAGTGTCATTTTTAAAAATGCAGTACACTCCCTCAAATCTGCACAGCTTGGGACCAGAGGTTGAGCTAATTTTGTGAATTTCTGGTCATTGCTATGTTTGCATTTTTTAACCATTAATTTCAATGTAATTAATAATACAATTGAGATTATAATGAATGCTTACAATATAGTAAAATATTAAAATTATTAAGTAAAGTAATAAACTAATACAATTTGAGACAATTTTTTAAAATGATTAAAATATCAAAAACAAATGTCAAATAAATAATCAATAATGTATAGTTAGATATTCGTTATAAAGATGAGATGCATTTTTTCCTAAATTATTCAATGAAACTTGCTCCATAAAAGTGCACTACTAATTCACATCAAAATCATATAACAAGGATGTTTGATTTCAGGTTTAGCTACACTTATTAATTAAAAGAACTTGGTTAATGCATAAATACATTTGGCAAAAAAAATGTGATTACCAGCATGATAGCAATATCTTGAATTTTTTCAGAAATAAATTTCTTCTTGCTTCATGAAAAAATGAGTTCTGTAATATTAGTGAAAATTACTGATTAAAATATGTATTGGATTGATATAAAAATAAAAAAGTCAAATTTTGTCCCTATTTCTGAACTGAAAGTTTCATTGTTTACATATATAAATTATGTGTGGATTTTTGGGTTGCAGATTTCAGAGAATCTATTGTAATTGATTTATCGGGACATTCTCAGAAAAAGGTATATTTTATGGTCCAAAGGAAAAAATATTTGAAAATTATAGCAAATTTCCTAATACTTTCATCCATATGTTTATTTAGGTTTTAAAAAAGTTATTTGCTAAAGGCTAATTTCTTACAAAATAATTTTAATCTATATTTAAGTATAATCTTCTAATGAATGGGTGAGAAAGGTCTTCTCTGTGAACATTCCCACATTTAAAACACAACATTTATTTCACTGATGTTTAAACAATTTAAATATTTTAAAAATAAAACTAATTAAAGGTATTTAATTAAAAAGATCTAACTTATTTTCTTTTTGTGCTTTAATATTTACTAAGAAATTAACTTATAACCTTTTTCTTGCAAAAATTATCTTTTCCTATAGACACTGAAAAAAAATCTTAAAAGTGCCATAAATGATGACAGTACATTTCAAATCATCATTAGGTAATTTGGATTATAAAAAAAATATTTTTGTTTTTTAGCTGTAACTCTTAGTGTTTAGTTTTGAAATTATTGAATCTCTTCCAGTTTATTAATTTCATTTGGGTTTGGCAAAGTTTTCAGTGTATAATCCATAGTTATTATAAGTAAGATAAGAAAGTGCTTATTTATCATTATAATATAAATTTTAGGTAGCAACATTGCATTTAATAAAAAGAAATACACCATTTTAAAACTTAAAAAGAAAATCAAAATTGTTAAAAATTCAAAACTAAATTTTTGACTTCAACTCATCTAATTTCACTGATATTGTCTAGTTGATCGCTCATCTACTTATAATAAAATGCGTTTTGGAGAGGTGTGTGGAACGGTTCCAGGATTCGCCACTCCTATCTGTGAATGGACCCTAGCAATACACCACGTTAGGCTTAATGGAAAACAAATGCAGACATATGACAGCTAAAAGATAATTTCTTTTACTTAAAATAACGTTTAAACAGCATATTTTTCTATAAAACATGTATATCATATCCAATTATAATGTGTTAGGCTCCAAATTAAAAATAAGTAATTGCAAACATCAGATTACGATATAAACAAACGAACTCTGTTGCCATTCAGATTTTCCAAATCTTGAAACAAATGAATGACTCTTTGAACGCATTATTAAAAAAAAAAAAAAAAAAAAAAAAAAAAAAAAAAAATACACGTCAATTATCTAATTCTGTTCTTAAAATATTTGTAAAATCATATTAAACTCTTTAAATAATTTGATTTTGTTTAAAACTGTCAAAAACTCTTTTTGCAATCATCTATTGGCAAATAATATAAAGAATCGAACTTTGTAATAAACACGAGTTAATGTTCGGCATATCAAAAAGTTAATGTGATATTTAGCTTGCAACAAAAATCAAAGCAAAGCAGATTCTTCCCGTGTTGCCAAACTAGCAAGCGAAAGAAACAACCTATCCAGCATAAAATACGATCTACGGAGAAAAAGAGGTTTATTTCTTACTCCCTGAACGCGCCTGCTTTTTTATGACGTCATATGTTAGCCAATCAACGCCGATTCCAAATAAAGTTCTGTTGGAGAAAGAGTGGAAAGCCAGATACCTATAAACGAAGTGTGTTTACGTTCAGATGGACGATAAAATCGACAAAAAAAAGCTAGATTTTCGTTGAATTTTACACTTACCACAGACATGTTATTCACACATTTTTGTTTTCATTTTTTGTGAAGAATCCATT
The DNA here is from genome assembly GCA_964019185.1 of Maratus speculifer. Taxonomy (NCBI): domain Eukaryota; kingdom Metazoa; phylum Arthropoda; class Arachnida; order Araneae; family Salticidae; genus Maratus; species Maratus speculifer. Next base: position 399,540,873 of record OZ025289.1, read on the forward strand.
TTTATAAAATTTATTTTTGTGAAGAGTCTGTTTTCGTAAAATTTATTTTTGTGAAAAGTCCGTTTTCGTAAAATTTATTTTTGTGAAGAGTCCGTTTTCATAAAATTTATTTTTGTGAAGAGTCTGTTAACGGACTCAATTTTTCCCCTTGATAGATCCCTGAGTATTCTATTATTAATGAAAAAGTAATTTTATTGCATCTAAATTTTTGTGGCTTTTGAAAGGTTCTGCTATTTGTTTAATATTTTGTCATTATGAAAACTTTGCTATTCAAAAAACATTTAAATTGAACTCTCTTCTACTATTGTATGAGAAACAGATACTTGCAATAGTCAAGTTTACAATATATTTGTTATTATTTGAGGTAAAGGTACATACAATTTTTTGTCATATTTGATGTGCTAACATTTTAATTTTGTTTAAAGTTTCTGCTGAACTTTACACTAAAAGATAATTTTTCTTTTTCCTAACCTATATCATGTTAAATGAAAACACTGATAATAGAGTGTTTACAAAAAAATATTTTTCTGGAGATTCTTTTCTAAAAAAGTTTTGCATCTATTGTATTAGTAATGGAATAAGTGTTTTAATTGCATCTAAATTTCTGTTATTTTTGATAAGCTATCTTTCTTTTTCTTTTTTTCTAATTTATATATATATAGTATTATTTAATTGTTGCAACACTTTGCCATTCAAGAAATGTTAAAATTTATATTCTTCTATTAATTTAAAAATATATACTTGCCAATATTCAAATAAAAAATATTTTTGTCTTTATTTCTGGAAAAGATATTTTATGAGAAATAGATACTTGCATTAATCAAGTTTATAGTATATTTGTTATTATTTATGGTAAAGCTGCATGCAATTTTCTGTTGTATTTGAAGTGTTAATATTTTGATTTTGTTTAATATTAATGCTGAACTTTATACTAAAGGGTAATTTTTTTTTCATAGCCAGTATTATGTTAAATGTAAACTTTATCAGATAGTAGTGTGTTTACAAAAAAATATAATGTTTCTAGAGATTCTTTTCTAGAAAATATTTGTTGTAATTGTATTACAAATGGAATATGTTCTTTAATTGCACCTAAAGTTCTGTAATTTTTGATGTGTTATCTTTTTTTTTTTTTTTTTTTTCCTTTTTTTGATCAAAGTTTTATTTTATTACTGGAATGCTTTGTTACTCAAGATACATTAAAATTTGTTTTCTACTATTAACTATTAAATAGATGCTTGCCAATATGCAAATTTACAATAATTTTGATTTATTCATGGAAAAGCTATAAACAATTCATAAGCATGAATTTGCTGTCATATTTTTTGGCTAACTCTTTAATTTATAAATATCGCTGCAAAACTTCATCATAAAAAACTAACTTATATAGTAGTAAGTGTTGACTTACCACAAGCTTGGCAGCCCTTTTTAATTAATTAATATATCCAGCGGCTCTTTTTCATCAACTTATGTACATGATAACCCTTACTGTATTTTTTTTTTTTTTTTTTTTTTTTTTTTTTTTTTTTTTTCAAATAACAAACATGATTTTAAAAGGAGGGTAGTTTTTCAAGACTTTTTGACACTCAGTCGACAACATTTGGAATTTTTCTACAGGCAGTCAACAAATCTCACGAATTTCATGTTCTTGATCAACGAAATTCATATTTTCTCTGTGCATGATAAGTAAAATTCACATTTTTTATCTGTATGCAATTGACAAAATTCATGTCCTCTGTGAGCATGATCGATGATATTTAAAATATTTTTAGAACAGTGACTGACAAAATTCTCAACTTAAGAATTTCCTATATAAATAGCTATGGTATTGGTTACCTATATAACAAAATTCATAATTTTTAACTGGCTCGATAAAACTTTCAATTTTGCCATGAGAGAAAATGTCGAAATTCATGATTTTTTTTTTTTTTTTTTTTTTTTTTTTCTGCCATCCATGACAAAATCTACAATTTTTTAAAATTATACATTTAAGAAATTTGCAGACCACATACTTACATAACCCATCGTGGGTCACAGGTTCATCCCTACCATTGTACTATTAACCTAAACAATTACTTAAAATAACATAATTTTAATCGTTAGTGTAATCGTTAAACTATTTGTGAAACTCATTTTGATTTTGCTTATGTAACATTATGATTAACAATGTGATGTGTTAGAAATTCATTGATAACACATTTCACAAAAACTTTTGTACATGGTTTTTTTTTTTTTTTTTTTTTTTTTTTTTTAATGTTTTGTCCATTTAAATTTGTTGAACTATATTGAAAATTGAATGTTTAGTTAAAATCCTGTCATTTTTGACAGGGGTTATATACTAGTTTATTATATATTTTGTGAAGTGTAATGAGGTCATAAATAGAAAGGGAAGATAGAAAAGTAAAGAAATCCTGATGCACATTTCCCCCCAAAAAAATTAATTTAATAAATTCTTTTTAGCTAATTTTGTCTTCTTTCTGAGAATGACTCATAATCATGAAAAGTTAATATATGTAGCAAATATGCCCAATAATTACTAAATTGTTCGTTTAAATTTTTAAAATACAGTAGACTCTCTCAAATCTGCAATCCTAAAATCCATAACTCTCTAAAATCTGCACATAATTTACAGATGTAAACAATGAAACTTTCAATTCAGATGTTGGGTTAAAATTTGACTTTTTTATTTGTATATCAATGATATATATTAATACATATGGGTGATTCTCAAAATAGGGGACAATTTCAAAAGTGAAATCTTGAAAAAAATACTTTTAGCAAAATTTCTGAAAAAAATAGGTGTTGTTAATGTAGTATTAGGTATACTTTACATGTAGTCAGCAGAGCTAAATATTTAAAAATTAACTTTAAAAAAAATAATTAGTATTTTTTGAGCCATGCTAATGACAAAACAAATTGCATGGAATAAATATATTAAGAAATTTTTATTTTCTTCCTGTTTAAATATTTTTTTCTATATTTATTAGCCTTCCTTTTCAGCAAATGGTTTCCATTTTTACATATATACATATAAGGAGAATAAAAACATTACCAAAGAGCAAACTTTGTTCACATAAGCAACATTCTGACACTAACAATGTAAGAAGCTGTCTTAGTGATTTTCTGACAGATTTAATGCATATTTTAGGGATAATAAATGTAAACCTAAATTTATATGTAAAACTAAACTTTATAAAAGATACAATTTAAGCATTGGTTACATTTATGCACTTAGGAGTCTTTAGCATGGACAGGAAAACCATGCTAATTACACTGATATTTGTCCATGCTAATGACAAATTTTAATTTAAATAAGATTTTGAGCCATAATATAATCACAATGCAATAGTCCTTTCTGGGGCTTTTTAAAACACAAAAGTCCTATGCAAATAAGTAAAATAAAAATTTTAATTATAAAATAAATTTGAAAGTTATTATCCATTCTAATGACATACAATTGATGTACGCCCCTAATATTCAACTTCTATTCTTAAAATACAATACTTGCTTTTATTTTCAGGCTGGGATAAAATGGCTACTTGTTTCCATGAAGAAACTTTATATTTTCAAACTATTGTCATATGTGAAAATGAAATTTTGATTAATAACCAACTGTTATAATATGACCTTGTTTTGAAAATAGAATATGGAGGACAAACTTTAATTATTTTTTTATGTACTATAATTTTATTTTTAAAAAGAAATTTATTGGATAAATCCTCTCCTTGATTAATTTAAAGAAAGAATAACATTTGTTTCATTTTATAAACATGATATTAACTGTTGAAAAAGCTAGTATATACAAGGCACAGCTGCTGTGGACATCCATGCTAATGACATTTTGAACATTTATTCTGTTATTTTAAAGTGTTTTTAACTAAAAAGTGAGTAATTCTTGAGTGCAAATAATGAATAATATTAAGACAAACATATCTAAATATAAAAACATGACAGAAAACCTCTCAATTTTTTTTGTATGCCGAAAGACATAAATTGTCCCCTATTTTGAGAATCACCCATATATATACATTTCATCCTTATAATGAACATTTAATCATACATTGTTGATTATTAACTTGACATTTCCTTTTAATATTTTAATCATTTTATAAATTATCTAAATTTTTATTATTTTATTTATTACTTATTTTAATATTTTATTATATTGTAAGTATTCTCTATAGTATTATCACTTTGGATTTGAAAGATTTATTCAATAAAATCATTTTAGAAAATTTACATTCTACTACTAATACTTTATTCATGGAATATTTCTCATGATCAAATTTACCTGGCAATGTAGACATTGACTACTTAAAAACTTTAACTAATTTTCTATTCAATATTAATTATATTTTTCAAAATAATTCTATTTTTAAACAAATACAATGAATTCCTCAGAGAGCATCCATCTCCATTATGATCTCAAATTTATATTTCTACAAAAGAAAGTTTACTAACAATAATATTTTGTTCTTTAGATATATAGATGACATAATTATTCTTTCTCTTAATGATAGTAAATCTATATCTCTTTTTGTAAATTATCCTTCTAATTTTGTACTACTACATATCTTAATAATTCTAGCATTAATTTTTTAGATGTTGACATAAATATTTCACATGATAATACTCTAACATTTAAAATTTATGATAAACAAAATGATTTTTCTTTTATTGTAACCAGCCTCACTAATTTCAACTCTTGCCTTGCATATTTCCATTTATAGAAATGTTCTTCTAAATCATTGCCTTCATATTAAAGTTTATGTTCTTTCCATTATGTAAGACCTAACTTTTCTAATTTACAACATCTAAGAATGTTTATAATTATCCCCTAGTAGGGATGGGCATTATTTAACGTAATAGAATAAAAAACACTGTTACTATGCTGGAACCTAATATTGCGTTAATATGTTACCGAAAAGTCCCTATTAATTAAATAACACATGGTTTTAAATGGCAGCGTCTTTATTCATTTGCCTTAATCAAAAACTCAATTTTGCACCTCTAAAATAGAACAATATTCACTAAAAATGTTCTGAACCGTTTCTTTTGAGACGAGCGCACCTAATTGGCCCTATATTTACTTTCTAGTCATAGGCAACTCTGTTACGCGTGTAGTGCTTAAAAATTGTTTTGCATTTCATCAATCCCTAACGCATGAATAGAAACAATTTGCAGCCGTAATTAAATGCTTTTTCGACTTGGTGCCCTGTGTTAGGTCACAACCATCACATACTTTTTCCGATTCTGATAGCACAAAGTAGAGATAAACAAAACATTGGAACAAATAGTAGATCCGAAAAACATCTGAATATTTGTAAGAAAAAAAGCTTATGCTTCACAAGTTTGGTATTCACGAATCGCATATATGTTATAATCGTATCTAATATCATGATTGTTTTCATTTAGCATTTCCATAATAAAAAGTTTACTTATAAAACCCAGCAACATTTTGTCTAATTTTTGACCTGAGCATTTTTTTTTTTCAACTAAAAATGTATTTTCATGCTTTTATTTATTTATTTGTTGTTGTTGTTGTTTGGCGTCTGATATTCAGAGATATCTCTCAATATCATGTTCCCGACCCCCTAAAATGATAACGTTACATTTGCACTGCCACAAAGCGAAAATGCATTTATTTAAAATTCTATACCTTAAAAATTAATTCTCAATTTTAGATGAAAAACCTATTTTTTTAAAAACTGAACATTATTTTACTACATTCAAATAAAATGCACAAATTTATAATTTTTTAATTGATTAAATCATTCAAAACATGTACATTAGAACTTCACATTAAGTTTCAATTGTAAAACAACCACAGATAATTCCTAAATATTGCTTAATTCATTCTGAGATATTTTCTGTCGCTGCAGTAAATGTAGTTCTTAAAATAGATAATGATAATTTATCGTTTGGCTAACTTTGAATAGAAACAGATAATTTAACAACATTGCAATTATTTATCTATAAATATTTTCTGTGGTTACTGTAACATTTGGTACAAGAGCGTTTCAAATTGAAAAAATATGTTGATAATAAATATAACAGAATTAAGAATTTTATCTGAGTGAATGATATTTGATTAAAAGTGTTTGTTTATTCTTTATGGTTTTCAGAGTTAATGAAAGAGGTAGTATTAAATGGTTTTTAACAAGGTTGTTTGGTTAAAACCACGCTGGTTTAAACCGTGGTTAAAACCATGGTTTAAACCAAGTGGTTTTTTAAAAAAAAAACCATGCTGGGTTTTTTTTTATTTTTTTTTTTATTTTTATTTTTTTTTTTTTTTTAATGTTTTTATGTATTTTGCGCATTATTAAAATATCCAAAATCCAAGTTATGCAAAGCTACAAGCACAGCCTTTTTTTTTTTGCTTTTTTTAAAAGACATTAATAAATTTTTAAAGTGACAAACACTTTTAATCCGCCCAACTTTTCTTACTAGCTATAAATCTACACGGCAAACTAATTTTTTTAATTAAAGCTATGGAGGAAAAAAAAAGCTGTTTGTTTTGCTTCCTCTTTAAGCCTTTTATTTTTAAAAAATAGCCTAAGATACAATTTTACCATTTAAATTGCATCATATATCAAAGCATTAATGATGACGTAACATAAGTCATACTAACCTGGTAGGAAAATAGAAATACACCAAGAACAGGCTCGAGAGCCAAATGTATAAATTGCATGCAATGCAAATACTGTCAAATTAGATCTCTCTTATTATATTTGATGGAATTGTTTTTCAAGATGCCTTAGATGTTTGCCTTAAAAATTACCCCACTTAAAATTTGTGATGAAAATAGGAATGTTAATGATAAAAATATTCAAAAGTTTCTATCTATGTCTAATTTTAATCTAAAAAGAAATGTTGAAGATATGTTTGAAATGTTAACGCCTATTGCAGTTGCCCTGGATAATATCTAAAATAATAATTGTTCCATTGTTGATGTAGTTTATATTTGGAAAAATCCTCAAAAAATATTAAGAGAAAAAAGATAAGTAAAGAAGTCCTGCAGTGTTTTGAGTCCAGGTATAAAATGGCTCTAACACCCATGCATGCTTGATATCGTGGTACAGTCTAAGTGGTCTGACCAAGAAAAAAAAGGATGCATTAAATTTTGCAAAACTAGAATATCCATATAACTTTAGCTTGCACTGATAGTAAATTTTATGCCAATCTTCACCTTTTGAAAAACATTTTTTTGAGCAGAATGCAGTAAAGGAAGTTACCCCATATAAAATAAGGAAGAGTCAGCAAATTCAAATCAAGAAATTTAATAGCTCCGTCTTTACTGAAGTTGTACAACTTATAACAGCAAAAGCCTATTCAGTGAGTGTTGAAAGAATATTTTCAACATTTGGACTGGTATAGACAAATATACAAAATAAATTGGGATTAGAAAAGACCTCAAAACTTTTCTTTTTATTTTAGGCTTTTAATTAAAATTAAATAAATAGAATTGTTTTTATATAGAAATTGTTTACCTAAATATATTTAACTAGGAAAAATAAAGTTTGTACTAAAAAAAAAAAGAAAAAAAATAGTAATTTTTCAAAGCATATGTCTCAATATGTATAAATATTACACTCATTGATAAAACAAGTATGTCGATACACATGTGATTTATTTTAGCATTAAAAAAATGCATATTGATGTTTTTTATTTAAATAAATATATATATAGTAAAAGATTAATAATCATTTGTTGATGTTGATATTATTGATACAGTAAATGATTTCTAAATTAAGCACAGGAAAATGTTTTCTATTTTTGCTTATTTTTTGTTGATTTAATGAAATATATTTGTTTATCCCTCATTATGTTCTACATAATTATTTCTTTAATTATTATCTAAAGGCTTATATGAGTATACTAATAAATTAGTAGTTCAACATTTTTTAAACAATAAATATTTCCCTAAAGAAAGCTAAACTTACAGGTAATTTAATTATAATTTTTATATGCTTTAATTATTTAATTATATAAAAAATTAAGTACCAATGTGAATGTTTAACATTAATTACAAAAGAAAAATCATGACTTTCTAAAACTCAATTTTTGACGTGACAACGTCTTGTAAATTGGTTTGCCGGGAGACACTTCAAGAAACTGCGTTACGTTACGTTACGCTCCGCTCACGATACGCGCTCACTTTTCTCTTAACTTTTTCCGGTCACTTGTGGGACCATTTTCTGAACGTGAATGTGAATTCGCTGCAAGAAAGGGGCGGTGCTTAATAGGAATTTTAGATAGTATCAAACTAAGACGAAATACGTTATGTATTAGTATAAAGTACAAAGAAAATAAGTGTCGTTTATTTCGTAATTCGGTGGTATATTATGGAAAACTAATGATATGTGATTAGTGAAAGCCATTTTACTTTAGTTATATTCTGCTCATTGAAAAATTCTTTAATATGCTGTTTACAAAATTCAACATTTGACATCAATAAACATGAAGTAAAATGTGTTTAACAAACACAGTGTATTGCAAGTTATTGTATGTATATTTGTATATAAATACGTATGTATGTGTAAAGGTAAAAATAAAATTTTGTTAATATGAAATTCAGTGCGAGATTCTTTGTATAAATTAATGTTTTAAATATAATTCTTTGTATAAATAAATGTTTTAAATTGTTACTATTATTTCATCCTTCTTCCTACTATACGAATGAATATTCACATTAAAATTATTTTACAACTCAAAGTCGTTGTCACGTAAAACTTTCGCCCGTATACCGACTTTACAGGCAACCAATTTTTTTTTTTTTTTTTTTTTTCATTATTATACTATTGGGGCAGTTTCTTGGTTGGATGGCTAAATTAATTTTAATAAATGAAATATTGTTAAATTCGCCATGCTATTGCAAATGACATAAAGTATATAACGTATGTAGACGTATAATGGGCCATGTAACAATAGTGAGAATTATTTTTCTTGCAAATGCTTTTTAAGTAATGATGGGGGAAAAAACCCGGTTTAAACCAAAAAAAACCCAGTTTTTTGGGGTTTCTTCAAAAAAACCGGTTTTTATACCAACCCTGGTTTTTAATAGGGAAAGATTATGTGTTGATGTTGAAAGGGTGACATAAGATAGGTTTACTCGTTTTTGAATATTTAAAAGAGTTATTACTACATGCTCATGGAATTTTTTTAGGGAGTTGGTGTGTGTGTGGGGGGGGGGGGGATTTGGCACTATAAATTTTGTTTTTCGGCCAAATACTTTTATTATTTTTGTTTTGTATTTGCGTTAAAAGATTTTATTTTTGTGATTTTATTTCGCTGAAAAAAAATAAGACAGAAAGGAAAAGAAAGAAAAAAAATAATCTCCTATAGTTAGTGAAATAATTTAATTTTAGTACAGTTGTAATTAATTTGAAAAGCATATTTGTGCTAACGAAATTTGTTTGGATAAATTGCATTCAATTAAAAGTATGTAAATAATATTTTTGTGTTCTTCTGAAATTAACTTTGAATATTGTGTTGATAGATGTGTGTGTGGCCGCTATTAAGTCGCGGATCAATTTTTCCTTTATAATATTTTACAATGTAGTTGAAAAGTGTTTATGAATTCGGTTTCTCTGTCCTTGTTCTAACTCGTGTATATATAATTCGATTGCCATGAAATTGATATATTTATATATATTAGAATTTAGTATGGCATGTTCGGTTTTGAGAAGGAAGGTGTGTAGTTTATTATTTTTTTTTATTTTTGGTTCATTTGCATGGCCACTCAGAAGAATTCCATTAGTTTATGGTCTACCTTGAAAAATCACTCGCTATGTATTTTAATGATATTACAGTATTTAAAACATACTGAAATTGATACACATCACTGTGGTGTACTAAAAGGTTCTTACTAAAGAATATGGTGTGCATAGAACTTATTGCTTATTTATAACAACATACAAAAGTATTTAGGTATAAATGAAAATTAAAATTTGAACAATTAAAACCTACGAACATTAATTGCTGGAAGTGCATTTTCAATAATGGTATGGGTTTTAAAGTTTAATTACTTTTTAAATGTTACTTGGTTTGTACAAATTTCAGATGATATGTAAGGTCGAACAAATGTTTTCAACAACATCCGTCTGTTGGCTGAAATTGCTGTATGGAAATTTTCAACTGTACTATGCGTTTAACTGAACTAAATTTTAGCATACTATATGTAGTAAGCACACATGTCTGTAGATCATATACAGTGCTGAAAAAAAATCGCATATTTTAATGACTATTCGTGGTAATAGCAGAAATCGTGTTTTCAAATGCATTATGTTTTTTTTTTTTTTTTTCCAAATTGTTCAAATTGTCCACCTTTGTAAATTGTCAAGTTTTGTTATGGCATTCTAAATGTGTTGGAAGGTGTTTCATAATCTATACTGTATGAATTTATTTTTTTGTTAGAAATCGTGTTAAAACTCTACTTATTATTATGCAGGGTGTCTCCTATTATTTATCAATAACTAATTTCTAAACCATTAGTTTTAGAGTTATCGTTCCAATTGTAAAAATGTTTCACATTTTGTTTTCCTCTGCATTACAGAAAAATCAAGTTACATTATTTTTAAATAGATAAGAAATTACAAATTTTATCCAATGTGTGGGTCCTTAAAAACTTTATTTTGAAAAGTATTTTCATGTTCTAACAAGTTAAACAGTAAAAATGTATTCTTGTATGTTCAGAACTTACTGAGTTATAATACTTAGAACTTTATGAATTTTTAATGTTTTAATCACCATAATTGGAAAAACCTGTTTTTAGTGTCAGAAAACAACAAAAATACATTAAATTCAAAGTATTATAATTAATTTAGTCTTCTCTTGCAAAAATTAAGTTTTTAATCTGATTTTGATTAATCTTAGTAAAATATAGCATTTATATTTACATAAAAAAGTTATTTAAAACGTTTTGTTTGAAAGACCTTCTAATTAAAACATTTGTTAGTTATATGTTATAAAAATAACAGGTTGTTGGAACCTGTTAACCCATTCGTCCCCAGCATCTTTAGCGTAAATTTTATTTGGTTGGCACCACTATTTTTAGAAGATTTAAGTTCATTAATCACAAAAATGCATCATTTAAATAAAATAATTATTGCTTTTCTTTTTTACCGGTGTCAAAGACAGTGCTAAATGCACCCTTTGAAGCGTCCCTAAAAAGGAACTCTAGGCACTAATGGGTTAACCAAAAATAACTATATTTCCCATCTCTATCCCCTAGCATTCATTTTATCATCTATTAAACATCAATTCATTTTGATGAGACATATGGTATACATAAAAATCATGAAATGTTTTTAAAATATATACATAAAATTTATAAAATGCACAAAAATATATTTAAAAAAATTAATAAAACCATAAACACTATTATGGAGGTTTGGGTAATGGATTGCTGAAAAATGTATTAAAAGAATTGCAAAATATTTTCTTAAAAAATTATAAAATTCTATTTAGAAAAAAAAAAAAAAAAACTGGGTTTCTGTTTTTAATACTATTTTATTTTATTTTTCACTTATTGATACTTTGTGCATGGCTGCAGAATTTTCAGCTGGATTCTAACGTAGTCGCTGTTTTCCATTTCTTTTTTTATCCTGACAGTGAGTAGCAGCACTAAAATATTGTATTCAACATTTCTCGTTCATTTCAGTTTTGCTGATTTATGTGAGCTTGGGTATAATTTCTCTATCAATTGGATGACATTGTTTTTCTGCTGAGTTTCAAGTATTGCTTTTTGTACTTTCTATTTCATTTCATTTGTTCACTGATTTATTTCTTTATTCTACAATTTTTTCAACTGTTTTTGCCTTCTGGTATGTTATGAGGTGCTTAATTTTGTCTTTTAAAACACTACTAACAAAATTCAATGAAATAACATATCTTTTCTACGAACTAGCATGCATAGCACCTCTGATGAATCTGTATGCTTCTCATAGTTTTAAGGCTTATACATTTTTGTTTATCCTGTTTTTCTATTTATCCATTTATTTATTTTTTCACTTATTTATTTATATTTGTATTTGTGATTTCAATTTTATTATATATATAATATTTTATTTGTTGTTGTTATTTTAAATTTTGTAAATTTATTTATTAGTTTATGTAACAGTGAGTTCATGTTCTTTTATATAATTTTTTATTATTTTATCAATCTTTTATAGGGCTAAAATTCATGCACAGAGAAAATTCGCTCAAGGATCTACACCTAATAGTCCAGTATTAACTCCTCAGAAAGTACCTTCTGTAAATAATGCTAGTACTCAATTATTGCCTTATCGTAGACCAAAGACAGAAGATTTTTTAACATTTCTATGCTTAAGAGGTTTGTTCATATTCTCATCTCCAGAAATGTTGTATAAAGTACAATGATGTAACAATAATAAAATAGAATACATTTTAATTTCCCCTTGAGTTACAAAATTCTTCAATGCATGATGAGATTTTTTTTTTTTTTTTTTTTTTTTTTTTAATAAATTATCAGATTTCTACAAATATATTTTTATATTTTGCCAAATTCTTAAAACTTATCATTTTTGCCAGAATTCTGAAAAAATAGCACTTTGGAATTAGTAAATGCAAAGAAATAAAAATGTAATAGTCAAAGTAGATTTAAAATAATTTCTATGTTTCTCAAAAACATAATGCAAACTTATCAACCTTCCAAAGTTCTTTTATTAAAAAAAAAAAAAAAACATACTCTGTACAAGAAAATTTGGTACTTCTAGGTTATTCCGTCGACCAAAAAATTATCGCCAAACTATAAGATTAAATGCCATTAATGGATGATCGTGAATGTCACATTTAATGACATTAAAAGCGATTCACGTGTTTAAAATGTCATTAAGTGATTTTTATTTTGACTTTTTATTAATATTTTTATTAATATTCTACTAATTATTTGTTTTTTCGTTATCTATATTAATAAAATAACAAATCGCTCTGTGTGTGTGCGTGTGTGTCTGCGATAGTTAGCGAAAACTACGGTACGTACGAAGCTCAAAATTTTTCTGAGAGTAGCCCAATATCTCTCCTGATGCACCTGACGCTCAGAATTTCAAAGTTCTATTTATTAACTGAGTAATTAATTAAATTCCAAACCTCACTCTCATAAAAAATCGCTTTTTGTTAGCTTTTTTTCCTTTTTATTCTCTTATGGTTGGTTCGTTGCATAAAATTTTCGCAGAAATAATTTTAAAAACTGAGACTGACCTTTAAAATTCATAGACTGGCAAACTGTCAGTTTAAATGAGGATTATTTTTTTTTTTCTTTTTTTTTTATCACAGCTGCTGTACGCCATGGAGGAAAAAGATAGATGGTGGCGAAGTAAACTGAAAAAAAGAAAGGTTTGCAAGAGGAAATCATTTATCGCTGAAATTTTAATGTCTCAAAATAAAGCACGAGGAAGGAATTTTGTATTAATAAGACGGATTGGAAGAAATTAATTACAGCTGAAGCATATTTTACGAAGAAATCATAATTTTTTTAAATGTTTTTTTCTATTATATTATTTATTAAAATAAATGTTTGCTTTTTAAAAAATTGAAATTGGAAAATTAAAAATAATTAAATGTCAAAAGAAAAATAAAATATTGAAAACATATGATTTGAAGTAAAAAATTGTATTACTAAAAGTTTTCTCTTTTATTTTTCAGAAATTTTTAATACTTTATAACATAGATGAAAAATGTTTATGATTTAACAACATATTTATAATTCCATGTCAATATATAAAATATAGTGATGAAAAGATTCTTTTAAAATCATGCATGAACACTTAAATAATAATATTAATCTAAAATCTAGATTTCAGAGTGCAGACGATTTTTAAGACATTAACGGAAGAATGTTGATTTTTCAAGCAAAGTCTTAAATGATGCTTCTATATTGATATTTCAAAGTCATATGATAAAAATAATCAAATAATTCTTGCCTATGATTGATCAAATTGTATCTTTCATGCATTCTGATAGTGTATTACAGGCAATAATGGCACAAAACGTTATTTTTTAAACGAAATTTTAGTCATCTATTCAATAACAGTTTAAAAGGTAAAAAACAAAAATAAAGAAATACTGGTTTAAACCAGTTTGAATTGATAGGGGTTTCAAAGCACATGGTTTTGTTGGTGCTTATTTGGACTTAATGTCGCGGATTTTAGAGTTACATTTTTTGCGTCACCCCAGGACAGTATACTGCCACTCTATTAATTTCTTTTTACTATATGGTTGTACGCATATTTTTGGCATTTCGAACATTAGAATGTATGAGTCATTAGCTGTGTTGCAGTAAAAAAATTACACAACACTTTTCTATGAGTTTATTTTTTTAATCATTGATTAAATTTAAATGTGTTCTATTCCATTTAAAATTCTAATATGGCTTTAATTTTTTTTAAACAAAAATAAAATAGCTGTTTGGCGTACAATTGTTTGTATCCGCAAACGATTCATTCACCATAATAAATTATCAAATAGCTAAATAAATTATCTATCAGAAATAGCCATAAAAAGAATAGTAGCAAAACTGATTATAACCTTATTGTTTAGACTAATTTAAACATAACCCGATTCCAACCAGGAAAAAAAAAAACAGACCACACTCCGATCTGTGATACACAAAATTTCCGTGAGTATAAACCCGACCCTGACCTAAAAATTCTGTTTGGGAAAAACTATGGATTTGATAACTGACCCGAACCAAATCTGAATCCTGCAAAAATGTTCAAGTGAAGCATAACCCGATTCAAACAAGGAAAAATAATTTTCGTGGGCATGAAATCTGACCCGAACCTAAATATTTTCTTTAAACAAACCCGAAATATGACTCGAACGAAATCTGAAACCGATAAAAATATTCCAGAGAACTATAACCCGATCCCAGCAAGACAAAATACTTTCCATGGTCATAAACCCGACTGAAACCTAAAAAACTTGGTTTGAAAAATCCTGAACTTTGACCCAAACCACATCTAAATCTGACCAAAGTATTCGAAAGAACCATAACCGGATTCGAGTAAGACAAAATAATTTCCGTGGACAGGAACCCGATACAAATCTAAAACTCCCATTCAAAAAAATACCTGAAATTTGAATCGAACCAAATCTGAATCTGATAAAACTATTTCAAACAAATGCGACCGGATCCAAACAATACAACATATTTCCATGGACATAAACGCAATCCGAACTCAAAAAATTTCTTTGAAAAAATCGCAAACTGAATGAAATCTGAACTTGGCAGAAATATTCCAGTGAAGCATATCCTTATTCGAACAAGACAGAATTATTTCTGTGAACATGCAAGAAGACCCGAACACAACAGTTATATTTGAAGAAAAAACTCGAAATCTGAATTGAACCAAATCTGGACTTGACAAAAATATTCCAAAGAACTATAACCCAATCCAAGCAAGACAAAATAATTTCTATGGACATAAACCCAACTCGAACCTAAAAGATTCGATTTGAAAAAAAAAATGAATTTTTTGCTCCAAACCACATCTAAATTCGACCAAAATATTCGAAAGAATCATAACTGGATTTGAGTATGACAAAATAATTTCCGTGGACATGAATGAGATCCGAACCTAAAAAGTCTATTTGAAAAAATACCTGAAATTTGAATCGAACAAAATCGGAACCTATGATAAAAAATATTCCAAAGAATCGTAACCGGATCTGAATAAGACAAATTTCCATTCACCTGTACCGAATCTGAACCTAAAAAAATTCTTTGAAAAAAAAATCACAAAATCTGAACTGAACCAAATCTGAACTTGAAAAAAAATATTCCAGTGAAGCATGTTCTTATTCGAACAAGGCAGCATAATTTCCGCGAACACGCAAGAAAACCCGAACCCAAAAATTCCATTTGAAGAAAAAGCCGAAATCTGAATTGAAACAAATCTGTTCCCGACAGAAATATTCCAAAGAACCATAATTGTATCCGAGCAAGGCAAAATAATTTCCATGGACATGAATACGACCCGAACATTATAACTCAATATCAAAAAATACCTAAAATCTGAACCCAACAAAAATGTTCTAATGAATCATAACCAGATCCAAACAAAACAAAATAATTTCCATGGACATGAAACCAATATATAGTTTGGTAACATTTAGGTTGCAATTACATTACGGTAATTCTTTGATTATATTTAATATCCCGTTAGGTTTCAGTTAGGTCACAGTTAAGTTAAAGTTAGAGGTTAAAGTTAAATCGCATTTGTTTTATGGTTAGAATAAGGATATGTTACAATAAAGTGAAGGCTAGGTTGCATTTATGTTATATTTTATTTACGGTAAGGTACTGTTAAGTCAAAGTTAGGTTACAGGCAGGTTACGGTTACGGTAAAAAAGTTTATGGTTAGGAATTAATCCATAGAGTAGACATTATGCATGATTTGATTAAAAATAACACTTACTTTTGTTAAATGGCTCTGAAATTATAATACTAAATACCAACACTTTAGCTACGAGCGAGTATCGATTTCATTCATGGTATAGTCGGATTTAAGAGTGATATAATTAGTTAATATTAGTTGATATTAATATTTCACTTGAGATTTCTATGTGAAAAAAAAAAAAAAAAAAAATTAGTTACGTGACTTAACAGTGATTTTTGATAAATATCAACACTTTAACACGAAAATCACGCAGTCGTTGAATACATATTCCCTCCCACATTTCTCATCGCTCATTTTGAGTATTTTTAGAGCTTAACATTAGCTGTTTTTTAAACCGATTTTTCACACAGTCAGTGGCTACGTATTTCAGACAATGCATTTCTGCATGTTTCAAGTTAATGATAAAATCATACAAATTTCAAGTTCGTTTAATATTGTTAATACGGACCCGCGCAACGCTGGGCGGGTCAGCTAGTTTAAAATAAAAATTACGTCAACATGTATAATTTGGCTATTAGTTTGGCAATTTGTATAATTTGGCAAAATTGGTCGACAGGATAACCTAGAAGTACCGAAAATTTAATTGTATGTATCTTTCTCTCATATGGTAGTCATTTGAAATTTACTAGATGTCATTCATAAAATAAAATTTCTGGTTGAAACATGTTTATGTAAACAGAATCTTCTTGCTAAATTCAAGAGATTTGGCAAGTATGTTGATGTTAATGATCATAAAAATGTTAATATTTGACACATGAAGAGTTCTAAATTCATGAAATTTATAAAAATACAAATTGTTTTTGTTTTGTTTTGCCAAATTAGTGTGTTGCAAGTATCAGTTATCATTTTTCAATCAGTAAGAAAATATTTGTTGCAATACTCGGTAGCAAAATTTAAGCTGAATGAGTTGGTTGTAATCATGAAAAAAACTCAGGTAACATACGTAACTTAAAGTAAATAATAACTTATTTTCAGTTTATTTATCTATTGTTTAGCATAAAAAACTTATTCAGGATTAACTTCCTGCACTTTTTTTGCTACAAAATAACATACAATTAATATTTCAGAGTAAAAAATATATATGGTGTAAAATAACATTTTTTTATTTTATTTATTTATATATATATATTATTTATTTATTATAACATTTGACATTAAAAAAATGTAGTGCTATAAAACTGTCTGTTTTAATAAGTTTGTGAAAAAGGAATTTAAGTTTAGAGCCGTACCGAGTACTCGGTAAATACTCGGTACTTGACCTACACGGCCAGTACTGAGTAGTTGTAAGAATTTCATTTTTTAAACATATGAATTTATAACTGATCTGTAAAAAGTTATTTGAATATCAATGCATAATATATGTAGTAATTCATAAAACTATTTACTCTCTATTTAACAATATGTCTGCAAAATATAGAAAAAGTTAAGAACAAAAACCCTCATAAAATTTTACACTTATACAAATAAAAATATTTTTTTGGTATATAGGAAAACAGAAAAGACCAGTGGTGCAGTCGTAAAAATAGCAGATGGCATACGGTGTTCTTTTTAAAAATTCAGAGGGCATATGGCATATACTGCCATGTACCCTCTACTACATCCCTGGAAAAGGCTGTTATTTTAGATAAAGAAACTGAAAATACAATGAATGCAATAAAAAATTAGTAATTAAATTTATTATATTTCAAATTATGATGCAAAAACACCAAAGGTTCAACATTATCAGTAGACAGAGCATTTCTTTTACTAGTATAAATTTGGCCTGCCTCTGAAAATATACGTTCAGAATAAACAATTGTTGAAGGTGCACATAAGAGTTTTTTGAAAAGTTGCACATAATCGAAAAAGTTTTTTTTTTTTCTTCTTTTCCTCACAACTGGAGGGTCAGTTTTACATAAGTCTTCTGTTAAGAAAGCCTGTATCTCTTTCTGTACCAATTCTTCATGTGGAGATATTAAACTAGTACTAGTGCCACAATCTTTTTGCTCATTCGCAATTTCCTCAGAGCATTGCCAGAAAATAGATGAACTTTTTGCTGGTATTTTCTTTTTTGGTTCGTCTACATTAGCATTCTCATGATGCATTTTTTGTTTCTTTAGTGGATTTTCAAGTTCTAGATCATCTACACATCAATTCTATAGCTTGCTTTTTAAGGCATTCTTAATTCACACATTTATAATTTTCATTGAAAAAGGTTAGTTTTTTACTGAGATATTTAAAAAATAATAAATTTAAAATAACAATTTAATCTGTACACATGAAAAATGAAAAGAAACTGCAAAGTCAATACCTTTTTTTAATTAAGCAAAAATAAGGTACAAACAGTTACAAAATAAGTATGAAATGTTTTGCATTATTAAATGAATTATTACAGTAACCAATAAAATTTTTATTTTTGATAAACAGATTTCAATGATCTGAATAAATTGGAGGGTTAAAGAATGTTTTAATTTTATATAAGTTAATAATTGTACTTGTTATGTATCAATTCTCCTTTTTTATTAGTTTTGAAGTGTCAAATACTGTCTTTAAAAGGTGCCCAAATAAATTTCAAATTTAATCAGTTAATTTATTTATACTATATATGTATATTATATATATGTACACAGGTATATCTTATACTATAATGCGAGCAAAAATTGTGTGTGTGTAAATTTTATCTCAACGATTAAGTTTCCACAGACTTGCCATTGAAAGTTTCCTTCTTTTTTGCGAAAACACGCGGTTGTGTTAGGGTTTAATATTACATTTTTTGCACCACTTCCAGGCCCCACCAGTGGCCGAGAGGTTAGGACCTCTCAACTGGTAGACGGCAGGTGCTGGGTTCGAACCCAATCGCGGCTGTCGGCCTAACCGTTCGGAGTTTTCGTGATTTTCTTCGAACCTTTTGTAAATACGGGTTAGGTCCCTTAGAAAGACCCCCCCCCGGTCTTATATCCCTAGTGTAGATAATCGGACGGCAAAAATAAACCAAACCAAACCAAACTTTTGCACCACTTCCAGCCACCATAAGTTCTCTCCATTTCTTCTTTTTACTTTATGGCTATTTTTCCTTTACTTTGCACAGAGATGGAGTACTCAAGTTGCCACCTTTGGAAAAATTAAATTAAAAACTACGAAAAAATTAATATCTCAAAAACAAATTAAGATACAGTTTTCAAACAAATTGCATTTGAAAGTACATATTTTTCCCTACACAACGGTGTAAAGATTGAAAATGTGCGATGTCTAGGAATTAAAAAATTTGCAGTAATGAAAATTGCAAAAGCGAAATTTCATCAAAAACTGTTGCCATTCGAAAAATGACGTATGCGTTACGCACAGATACGTTTGGCCTTTATTATATAGATTTATACCAAAAATTTCCTTCCTTAGAAACAGGAGCACCATTTCAAGAGTTTCTTAAGTGGATTTCTTTAGGGGGTAGGGTTTGAAATAGTGTGCAGAATCGCAGGATTTGCACACTAAATAAATTTCATCAAAAGGTCACAGAAAAAAAACCCAAATTTCATCAAAAAATAGCAATAAAATATGCGAATTTCATCAGAAGTTCACAATATGATTGCAGATTTCACATCATAGCAAAGAATCATGAAAGAAAAACATGAAATATGATTATGGGAGAAAAAAATACGAATATTGTGAAATGATCACAAATTTTGTTAAAAGTTATTGCACTAAGCTGAAAAATTAAGGGCAAAAAGTCTCTTTTTTTTTTTTTTTTTTTTTTTTTGTTTTTAACAAATGTTCAAAAAACAAAAGCTGAAAAATGTGAAGAAATTCTAAAATTCATGTACAAATTTTCTGAAGAAAAAATTACTGTATTGAGTTGAAAGAGTGAAACCTTATTCCTTTTATCAATGTCAAAATATGGCTGCTAAATACAAAAAACACACCAACCAATCTCCAGATTAATTTAAATTTTGTGTGTTACGATTTTTGATTTTCAAAGGTTGGCAAGTCTTCTATGAATATTATAAATTGTAGCTGTCCTTTCTGATCCACCAATCAGCTGTTAAAGGGCAAAATTAGCACAAGCCACCAGCCACTGGGCCAGTCAATGAGAAAAAGTGGCCAGTGAAAAATTATCTATCAACGGCCACCTTGTGGCCACTTTTTTACGAGGAGAGAATACAATTTACTTACATTCCATCAATAATTCTACTTTTTTAGGTTCCAATGTATTAACATATTGTATATATTGTATTATAACATAATATATTAACATATTTATTTGTGCTATTCAGTCTTACATTAATACTTATAGAAATTTTAACTATTAGTACTTTTAAATAAAAAAAACCTCTTCAAAAATTGGTGGCCACTTGAAAAATTAGTTTTACTGGCCATTGGCCGCTAAAGAAATTTCACGATTTTGGCCTATATCAGCTGTAATCCAGTACTTCATTTACATCTGTTGTTAGTATTTGCAACATTCTAAAAAACACTTTTAAGCAGATTCACATGCAATTATTTATATAAAGAAAGAAATTAAAAGCTTTAAATAAGTTTTTTTTTTTTTCACGTAAGGTTATATAATTAATTGACAATGTGTTTTAAAATACCATTATCAGTTATAATTTGCATTTTTTTCATCCTTGAAATGTTGAGAGCAATGTTCATTTGCACGTTCTATGTTTTTGTTGTTGTTGTTGTTTTTTTTTTTGGGGGGGGGGGGGGCATATTAAAATAGTATATTTTTGGCAAGTTAACTATCATTTTAAAAAGTGCTGTTTTGTTTGTTCTATTTTATCTCATCTGACCCTAGTATTTACAATGTTGATATCTGTAATTTATTGTTGTTTATCTTTTTCACATATGTTATGTGCCAGGCCTGCTTGTACATATAAAGAATGTATATTTCCCTAAATCTATCATAGTTAATTTATCTAAAAAATTTTACCCTTTTATTTCTTTATATGAAGCTTTTAGAAACATTTATATTATGTTGTATTATTTCTATCATTATTATAATAGAACTATATAATTAAAGTTACATTCAAAATAAATAATCTTTAATATTGTAACTAATTAAATATAAAAATATATTTTAAAAACTAAGATGTGTTTAAATAAGAAAAAGCTGTTAATGGTATAAGGATACATCAGAAATGATTTTTCTTGCTAAATAAAATTTAAAGCTCTCAAAATTCTTTGCTTCCAAAAATATGAGAGAAATTTTAATCCATTGATTTCTTACCAAGAGTTAATGTTACCTACATTTATTCATATGCCAATTTTCTATTTAAAAAAATTATTTCATATAATTTATATAGAGTCATTATTAATGTATTTGTTTTTCATGCAAAAATACTTTATCATTCAAACAATTTTCCAACATGTAGTTTTTATCGAACAAATTTTGAATTTGGTTAGAATACAAAATTAGAAACGTTAAAAAGCACCAAATATTGTGCATAAAGAGCAGACCGGTTTCGGTAGCATTTAGCGTACCGTCATCAGTGCTATCGGAGGTAGAAATATGCTCATATATATAGTAGAGACAGAGGATTGAAGGCAACCAATAGGATGGCAGAGGACTGCAAGTAAGGGCCAATCGGAGAGCGCATGTGGAAAGTGACCAGAGGGGAGAGAACAAGGACAAAAAGGAGCGGGGAAAATATTAATAATAAGCATTACAAAATGGAGGTTTTAATGTAATATTTCCAGCAATGCGAAAGAGGCGGGATAGCGAATTCACAATTGACAATTTCGTCAAAATTTTTATAAATGTGAAACGCTTCAAGGAAGTCAAGTTCATCGATGGAGGTAGGTTTTAATATTATGATAGCTGAACCAAAATCGAAAGTATGGTTCATCTCCCAGCAATGTTTAGTAATAGAGGATTTATTGATTTCTTGTTTCTTATTATAATTTTTATGTTAATGATACGTTTTTTAAAAAAACGTTTGGTTTGACCAATGTAGGAAAGACCGCACTGAAAATTAATACTATAAATTCCCCATGAATTAGATAAATCTATAGGATCTTTGAGTTTGGAGAGGGTGAGTTTATTAATAGGCGCAAAAATTATTTTGAAGTCATGTTGTTTGAGAATTTTAGCAATGGTAAAGCTTGTTTTAGGAAAGAAGGGTAACACAACGCTGATATTGGATAGAGTAGAAGACTTTGATGAGTTTGAGGAACGAGGGCGCCACAGTTTAAATAGGGCGGCATCAATTATAGAATGATTGTAACCCCTATCAATCGCTATGGCTTTAATGTATTGAATTTCCTTATTTAATGTCTTGGAATCAGAACAAATATGCAATGCACGATTTACAAAGGTATAAAAAGTGGCCATTTTTTGGCTCGGAAGATGGCAAGAACGAGCATGGAGGGGTGGGGGGGGGGTAAACAAACGGCAAAACTGTTACGATAAACGGTCATAGAAAAACCAGTTACCGAGCGAGTTACTAAAGTAACAAGAAATGGAAGGGAACCATTTTTTTACCATTAATTACATTAAAACCTCCATTTTGTAATGCTTATTATTAATATTTTTCCCACTCCTTTTTGTCCTTGTTCTCTCCCCTCCAGTTACTTTCCATGTGCGCTCTCCAATTGGCGCTTACTTGCAGTCCTCTGCCATCCTATTGGTTGCCTTCAATCCTCCATCTCTACTATATATATGAGCAGATTTCTACCTCCTATAGCACTGATGACGGTTATGCTAAATGCTACCGAAACTGGTCTGCTATTTATACACAATATTTGGTGCTTTTTAATGTTGCTAGTTTTGTATTCTATTGCATTGCACCAAGCTCTATCTTAATACTAATTTAAATTTTGAATTTATGCTTATAATCTTTATAGCATGACAGTGGCAGGCCATAAATCATAAAATAGCTTTTTTGTGGGCAGCTGTGGGCTAAATTTAATCCTTGCAAACACAAATGGCTGATTTAGAGTGAACTTCTGTTATTTTTAATGACCGTTAAAAGAATAAATATGAAAAGTTTGAGGCTATCTAAAATTTTTGGTGAATAGTTAGTGGTGAGATTAAGGGCAACATCATGTGTTTACAGTCAATAAGCCACTTCTTTCTGGATGATGTGACACTTTTTCAATGGCGCTGTCCATCCAAAGACAGCAAGCCCCCATCATTATTTTAATATGCTAATTTAATTTAGCACCTGGTATATTAAGTCTTATAATTACATCTAACTAAATTTGTTACAGCTATCAATGCATGTATGTTTATCTTATTGATCTAAAACAATGTTTTTTAATTTATAGGAACATCAATTCTGCCTCCATCTTTAGATTTTCTCAATTCTTGCTCAAGGAGTGACACTAGCTCAGAATGTAGAAGTTTAAGCCCAGAACTTGAAGAATATTCTTCTAAAGATGCAATATCAAGAAATGGTGATGCACGTGAAAAAGGCATTAAGCATGAAAATTTGTTGAACGGCTTATCTCGTAAAGTTGGAGCATGTAAGGCATCTTCTAGGCGTTATGTAGATACTTCTGCATCAGTTAAGAAAAATTTGGGCAATAAAGAGGTATATATATATTTATTTTCCTGTTGTTGATTTTACAACTTGATGTAACACCCTGTGACAGAATCTTAATAATTATGTACTCAAAAGCAAAGATTTCTTCTGAAGTATTTTTTGATTGAGAGATAAATTATATTTATCTGCGAATAAAAAAAAGACCTATACAACAGCCTAAAACTTGTCCTGGAGAAAGAAAATATATTTTATAGCATGATATTGCTCAGGGGTGTGAATATTCTGCATTTCAACAATTTTTTATCTTCTTCCCACCTTTTAAAATCTTTAAGTTTTCAAGTTAAAACTCATTATTGTTTTGTCCTAGTAGTTTTATTTGTTAATTTGAAATGCCAATTAATAATCAATCATCTAAATTCTTCTCTCCATCTCCTAAAACTTCATGTTCCTCTCTGTTGCTCCTATAATATGCAGTTTAAAATTAAACTCTTCCATTTAAAAAAATTTCTACTCGCTTTATTACTTTCAATGATGCTACAGACATGCTATAATGCATAAATTATGCAAAAAATTGGAGATGGGGCCAAAAAAAAAAAAAAAAAAAAAAAAAAAATTACCTCTTATCCATCCCATGAAAAACGTAATTTTGTCAAAAAATTGCCGAAAAAAATGCAATTTCGTCAAAAAATTGAAAAAAAAAAATCAAAAGATTGCAGGGAAAACAGCAAATTTCATCAAGAAAAATTGCAATAAATGGCCGATTTCATCAAAAGATTGCAAAAAATGACAACTTTTGTCTAAAAATTGTGATAAAACGGCAAATTTCGACCAAAGATTTGGTTGAAAAATGGCAAATTTTGTCAAAAAATTCTCTTAGTTGTTTAAAAAATATATGGTTTTAATTATTCATTAATTATTATTAGAACAATAATTCATGCTTTTTTTTTTTTTTTTTTTTTTTTTTTTTCTAAATGAACATGTTTAATTTTTGCATTGAAAATATGTTTATTAGCAAAAACCCTTGTTTTGTAAAAAAAAAAATAAATAAAAATAAAAATAAAAAAGAGACCCAGAATTTTAGAAGTTCTGGATCCTGGAGACCGAAAATGTTTCAAGTCCAGCGGCATCACTGACTTCTATTGATCATCTTCTGATCATCTATTACCGCATTTCCATGAAATTTTCACTCAAGCATATTAATTTTTAAATTCTTTAATTTTGAAATTATTTTTGTTTTATTTCTTCCTTTGTGAAATTAATAAATAAATAACCTATTATCTTGCCCCTAAACCCAATTGTTTAAATGTTTAATAAAACTTGCCTACTTAGCAAAAACTTTATATTCAATGATCATATTGACTTGTGAATGATGTCATTCAATTCAGAATTTTAAAAATAGTACATAATAAATAATATACCACTTGAACTATTTAAAAAAGCTGAATTCTTATGCCCCTCCCTATTCCTGCTGTGTTAAAATATTGGCTTTTGTGCCCTAAAAATATTTTAAAACAACTTTATTTTGGAAGACACATCATATTTTCATTTCTTGTGCCAAAATATTTTATCTATAAAGTATAATTTTCAACTTTGTACTCATAAAAACTTTGTAACAAATAGTTATATTGACTTGCAGATGATGTCATTCAATTCAGAATTGAGAAATGCATAATGAACAATACTTCGCTTATCCTATTTATAAAAATTGAGTTTTCTTCCCCCTTGAGTTATGATTGCATCCCTAGTATGGATGCTGTGAGTAATCTCTGAGACTACATAATCAAAAGATGAGAAAAAGGCTTGATTAACTCAGGATATTTATTCTGTATTGAGCTTTATGTGCAGGACTGTTATAATTAAAATTTACTCACTCAGAATTCTCTAGTAATACTACAAGAGTTCCAAAGAAAAAACAAAATTCATTAGTATTTAAACTGCGAAAATAAAAGAAAATAGCGGTCTGTAAACGGTCAACAGCAGTTAAGGATTAAGTTGTTAATCTTAATAATTCTCAAGCTTTTTTTTTTATTGTCTTCCAATTTTTTAACCGTTAAAACGCCAATGTTCCCAAATGGGAACATAACATTATTTGTCATACAAAAGATATATTTTCCAACATAATAGCGATGTCCTTATTTTTCCTATAAAATATAACGTTGATTTGAAATTTCGAAAAGAAAATATTTATGTTTAAGCATTTATCACAGGTATTAAGGAATATATAAATTAATTAATTTGCATAAAAAATAAATTATTTGCTTTTATTGTTTTCTTTATATTACTTACATTTGACCTCTAGGAATCTAAATGATTTTATAATTCGAGAAAATACTCAAGATAGGGCTTGAATTTCAGGGCGGGATGGCGGGATTCGCGCAAAATTTTGAAATCCCGCCCAAAAGAATAACGTGGACGGGAGGCTCCCGCCCAAAAAATTTTGCATTTTGAAACTATAATCAACTCCCACGACCGTTTTGCGAATTTTATGATATTTTCGTGCGAGTAATCGGCACATTTTGCGAGTTTTTTTACAGAGAAAAATCATTGAAAATCACGATTTTTTCCGCGACTGATTGACAAATTTTGCAATTTTTCCTGCAATCAATTGACGAGTTTCGTTGTATTTTCCGTGGCGAAATAGAGGTGATTCTGTTCAGAATTTCCACTCCCCCCCCCCCCCCACACACACACACACACAAAAAAAAAAAACGCATTCAATTCCAAAAATTATGAAATAGTGATGCCGCGGACGCGCTATTGCGCATAAATTACTCAAAAGATCGAAGATGACACACAAAAGAAACAGCTCTTATACGTTTCACAAGACGCGTGATTTCGTAAAAGTTTGCTAAAAAAACAGCAAATATTGTTAAAAGATCGCGAAAAAACAACTAATTTCCGGCAAATTTCGTCAAAAGATTCACGAAAGAATGCCTAATTTCGTCACAGAATTCTGTAAAACGGCAGTTTTTGTTAAATAAGTCGCGAAAAAACGTCAAATTTCGTCCAAAAATCGCGAAAAACGACAAATTTCGACAAAAGATTCACTATAAATGACAAATTCCCCCAAAATATCACGGAAAGCGGCAATTTTCGTAAAAAAAATCGAGATAAAACATCAGATTTCATCAAAAGATCGCCAAAAAACGGCAAATTTCCTCAGAAAATTCACAAAAAACATCAAATTTCGTCCAAAAATTGCAAAAACGACAAATTTTGACAAAAGTTTCACTATAAACAACAAATTTCCCGAAAATATCGCGAAAAACGACAATTTTCGTAAAAAAAATCTCGATAAAACTTCAGATTTCATCAAAAATTCACGAAAAAAAGGCAGTTTTTCTCAGAAAATTCACGAAAAAACGGCAAATTTCGTCAAAAAATCCCGAAAAAAATGGCAGATTTCATCAAAAGATAGCGAAAAAATGCAACTTTCGTCAAGGGGAACCTCTCCCCCCTTCTTCCCCCCAAAAATAATATAACGGGGAGTTCATTTTTCTATTCAACAAACTAATTTTCCTGCTTCAATATATATATTTTTTTCCTTGCTACTCTCAAATCAGTTTCTGACAGCTCCAAATCTTTCTGAGTAAGTGCAATTCCTGAAAGCTGCCATATATTAAACAAAAAGTATCCCTTTACTCAACAAAGTATTCATTTTTTAAGAAAATCTTTTTCAATGAATTTGACTTGCCCCTTTTTTAAAGAAATGCAAACAATAGTGATACTTCTTATCTTCTACATTCAAATAAGTATTATTTTATGATTAAATTTGTATCTTGCACATTTAAAATACAGAAAAATAACATTATTAATTATAATTATAAATCATTAATTATAAATATAAATTTATTAAATTAATTGAAGTTTTATTAATTATTATTAAAATAATAATTAGACCTGTGACAAAAATAATTAGCACCGGGAGGGAATTTATCACCAGTAAAAACTAGACAGTATAAAAGTTTTTTTACACATTTCGCATAATTATTCTGAATTGTTGATAAAAATTGCTTCAGTGATATTTTTTTATGTCTGTATTCTGTTAATTCTTTAAATAGCACATAAAATAATGGCGGATTTTAAACATTTTTTCTCCCTCCCAAACATCCAAACTCCCCTCCATTTATAAATGTTGGTAGGGAGACTCCCCTCCTTCGAAAAATTGAATTTCAAGCCCTGCAAGAACAATATACAATAGCATTATAGCGGAAAATAATTTGTTATATTTGCATAGGTTGTCAATTAATATACACGTTCCAAAATGCGAAAACTAAAATGAAAACAGCTAAAAAAAACTGCAGAAATATATTTTTTTGTCATTTTCTAAATTTGTATGCATAAATTAAAACATTTGAAGCTGTAACATAGGAAAAACAAAATTACTATTGCATTGCAATATTAATTCGGCGTCTAAACGGTTAATGTTGTTTTGTCTTGATCTTTTATTTGTTATTTTGAAATACTAATTCATAAATATTCATACAGAATTTTTGCTCCTCCCCTCAAACTTTTTGATCACATTTCCTTTGCTCCATCATCACACAATTTAAAGCTTTTTCATTAAAAAAATAAACAAAATTTTCTCTTTTTATTAGTATGAGATAACAATATGAATGATCCCATCCCATCTCAAAAATTTGAGCTTCTCTTCCCCTTCCTTACACTCAAATTTTTAAACATTAAAAGTTATTTATTTAAGTTTTCTTGTTAAAATTGTTACTTTTCATAAATGCTGAATACTAATATCATTTTTGCCCCAACATACAAAGTTAAGAATATTTTTAAAAAACAATTATTTTTTCTTTTTTTGTTAGCTTTGTTACTTTTCATAAATGATGAATACGCATTTTATTTTTTACCCCCCCCCCCCCTTCTCCCTGTAATTATTCTATTTCATCCTTTCCCTCCTTCCAGCATACAAAGTTAAGTATTCTTTAAAAATGTATTTGCCTTATTTGTTTGTTGTATTCCCTTAATGTCTAGGTTATCCTTATTTTTTACTTTGAAGTAAAAAAAAAAAAACCTTCAAATTTTGCAATGGAGGATTGCTAAATATGATGATTGGTGAGGGGAGCAAAGAATTTTTACTGTTTTGTAGTTTGGCCTATTTGGCTCTTCTTTTGACTTCAAGAACTGTCTCTGCAGAAAGATTTTGCTGTTAATAAAGTTTGGTAGGGAAAGCATAACAATTTTTGGCCACAGGGCAGACAGGTGATTTTGGTACTGAAATTCCATATTATCTTTTATTCTGTTTATGAACTGTTATATATTTCTTTATTATAATTCTTTGTATCTTTTTTTTCTTTAAGTTATTTGTATCTCTTCTCAGCTATTTCCATATTCTGAAATTGCTTTTTCAGGTGGTTATCACAAAAAAGAGAAAAATACGGGATGAAAATGAAGACCCTTCTAAAGTATCTAAATCAAAATCAACAGGTTTAAATGCATTAAGAGAAAAATATAAGAAACAAAGATTAGCAGCAGATAAAAAGAAATTGGCACCAGTGACATCATCAAAAAAAGTATCTGTTTCTAAAAAGCCTCAAGATAAAAATAGTAATAAATCAGTTCTTGCTCCTAAAACTGTTCCACAAAAAAAGCAAATGAAAGCCATTCCTGTTATCCCAAAAGTTAAATTAACAAAACTTCAGAAAAAGCTTGCTTTTGAAAAAAGAAAATGTTTGAGATCTGCCGATATTAGACCTAGAAGATTGGCAGCTCTCGGGAAAAAAACACCCTGGATACGTAGGGCCAAATTAGTACCTCCAATAGTTGATGTAGAATCAGACAGCAGTGAACCTGAAATTATTCATGCAACTCCTAAAAAAGACAACGAACAAGTTTCTAATTCATCACAAAAGAAAGTTACTAAACCGTCTAATGTTAGTGACAGACTTCGTAGTAGAAATGATCAGCCTAAACCTAAAGGTAATCTTACACCAAGGCAAATGTTATTGAGAAAGCACATGCAGAATCGAATGAAAACAAAAAAATCAGTTTTGCATACTAAAAATATCAGATCTAGGACTATTGTCAAGCAGAAAGCTAAAGCAACTATACTAAGGAAAGCAAGAAAAAATTTAGTTCTGAAAACAATGTCTTTAAGAAAAGATTTGCAGAATAAGAGAATAACTCGAAGTGCCAAAAATCAAATTCAAGAAATGCTTTGGTCCAATCCTGAGAAGAGAGCTAAGGCACAAAATCAAAAATCTATTGCATCTTCAAAAATTGAGAAAAAGAAATCTAGTGAAAATCAAAGTAAAGTTTTTAAAAAGCAAAAATCAACAATTGAGACTAAAAAGAAAGATAATGAAAAAGTTATCAAAACTGTCAAAGATAATTTAAAAAGAAAATCACATTCCTCTCCTCCTAATAATAAAAGTGCAAAACAAGGTGTACCACCTCAAAAAGTAACTGAAACGTCTGTAAACCCTGCTAAGATTTCAAGACGATCATTATCAAGAGATGAAAAACAAGGTTCTTCTGCAGTTAAATCTGTTGATCATCGTGTAAAGTCTAATACTGATGCTAAGTTGTCTTGTAACGAGTTAAAAAATAAACCGTCCACTCACAATGATGTCAAAAAAGAGTCAAAAAATGTTCTACATGATAATGCTGCAGATCAAAATAAAATGCATATTGTATCAAAAGAACAAACATTTGATGTTGTATCGAAAAGTTTTAAAACTTCAGAAAATTTGAAAAACAGTGTTTCTTGTGAACTGAATAAGGTCCGTTCAAAATCAGTTGAAGAGAAAGATAATAAAGTAAGTAATGTAGAAAAGACCAAAAATGATATTGGTAGTTCTTCAAACACTATTATAATAGGAAGTGATAAAAATGTTCAAAATAACTTAAATTTACTTATTCCTGAAAAAACTAGCAATAAAGACATATCAAATTTGATGGAACTAAATGTAAATATTGAAGAAAATGCATACATAAATAGTGAGCCATGTTCTAGTACTAGTGTTCAAGTTGTTAAAGAAAAAACAGTAAATAGAATTCATGATATAAAATTTGATCCAGATAAAGAAATTAATGTAAGTCCAGAAATAAAAGTTAAAAAGAATCTTGATAAAAAATCTCTCAAAAAGTGCACTTCTAAAGAGGAAAATAAATCTATAAAACATTCAGAAAAGGGAAAACCCACTAAAAAAGACAAAAATATTAAATCTGTTAAAAAGCACAATGTTGAAGAAAAGCATTCAAAAAATAACAGTGAGGAAGTTAGTGATACCAAAAAAGGTTCTCATAAAAAAGAAAATGCCAAATTAAGGATTGAAAGTGATGCTGAAATTGATACCAAGAAAAGTTCTCACAAAAAAGAAAATGCCAAATTAAGAATTGAAAGTGATGCTGAAAGTGATACCAAGAAAAGTTTTCATAAAAAAGAAAATGCCAAATTAAGAATTGAAAGTGATGCTGAAAGTGATACCAAGAAAAGTTCTCATAAAAAAGAAAATGTCAAATTAAGAATTGAAAGCGATGCTGAAAATGATATCAAGAAAAGTTCTCATAAAAAAGAAAATGCCAAATTAAGAATCGAAAGCGATGTTGAAAGTGATATCAAGAAAAGTTATCATAAAAAAGAAAATACCAAATTAAGAATTGAAAGTGATACTGAAAATGATACCAAGAAAAGCTCTCATAAAAAAGAAAATGCCAAATTAAAAATTGAAAATGATGCTGAAAAGAGTGAAATAAAGAAGATAAAATCTGATCATGAAAAGAAAAAGACTAGCAAAATGATTGTAGAAGTTTCAGATATCAATAAAAGCTCTTTCAAAAAAGAGGGAGTCAAATCTAAAACTGAAATCATTGAAGATAAAATTGAACTAAAAAAGGTGAAATCTGATGATTATGAAAAGAAAGATATTAATAAAGTAGAGAAAAGAAATAAATTTTTTGATCTTAATAATAAAAACACTGAAAATTTATTCAAGAAAGATAATAAAACGGAAAATAGTACTTTGAACAGTAAAAATGTTACATCCAATAATGAAATTAACTCTTCAGATTTAAGAAAAGATTTGAATAGCATTTCTGATACTGAAAAACCAATTGATGATGTTTTTATGATTAATAATCATTCTACTGTACCTATATCAGCAATGGAAAAGAAAATTTGTGATAATCATCAACCTTGTAGTAGTAAAGAAAAAACAAGAAATAGTGTAAATAGTACCTCAAGTAGTGCTACAAATCGAGAAACAGATGATGATTCTGATTATGATTTGACATTAGATCAGTTTATTAAATTACAAGCTTTAAAAGCCTCTGCTGCAAATTCTTCAAAATCAGAGAGTTCTGTAAAAACTTCCCTTAATGAAAGCAAGAATGTTAAATCAAATAATAAAGATTTAGACAAAAAAATAAAAAAAGATGGGGAATCTTCTAGGCATAAAAAAGAAAAGGATGGCTCAAAATCGAAAAGCCATGACAAGGATCAGCGATCTCCTAAAAAAGAAGATAAATTAAGCAAAAAAGATCCCAAGTCTTTAGCAAAGCTGCATAAAAAAGAAAAATCAAAATCAAAGAAGGAGGAAAAATCCAAACATAAAAAAGATGGTTCGAGTAGTAAATCCAAAAAAGATAGTGATAAAGATATTTCCAAATCAAGTAAAAGTGAAGATCCTTCCCTTTTGTTGAATTTAGATGACTTTAATGCTGATCATTCTGAAAACAAAAAAGATAAAACAAAAAAAGAATCAAAACTATCTAGGTCAAACAGTTGTGATGAAACAAAATCACCAAAGAAGAAAAAGAAACACAATGAATTCAAGGATATAGAAAAAATTAAGAATTTAATTAGCAAATCTAGTATTTTAAGTGAAATTTCTGGTTTCAAAGAATTCAGACGTAGAAGCTCATCTGATAAGTCAGAACTAAAAAAATTAAAGAAGAAAAAGAAGTTAGCTTTATTAAAAGATAAAAAATTATCTAAAAAGTTATCATCTAAATTGTTGAGAAAATATTCCAAGAAAAAGGGTTTAAAATCTAAGAAAAAATTACTGAAAAAAGAATTTAAAGACATGAAAATAGCTGAATTAGAAATTTTGTCAAAAAGTAAAAAACAAAAACATAAAGCGAAAGGAGATCATCATGGAAAGGATACTGGGGATAAAATAAAAAATATTGAATCATCCTCATCTGTTTTCTCTTGTAAGGTAACTAATACAACGTCTACATCTGAAACTGCTCATTTAATTGCCAAAGTAACTGAATCTTTGGCAGTTTCTAGCTGTAATTCTTCTAGCATAATTGATAATTCTCAAGTTTGTAATAGCAGTGCAAATACTGTTCCCACATACATTATTGAAAGTATCCCAGATGGTATTCCTCCAATTGATACATTGCCAACTCATATTTCTCAGTCTATTGGTGCTTCTACAGAACAGTATGTTTTTGGTTCTGCTGATGAATTACAAGGTCTTGTAGCTTCTGACTTTACTGGTGTTTTTGAGGAAACTTTTCCTACTGGTGCTATATTATTAGCAACTAGAGATACCATTTCACAAGTTCCTGTGCATTTCATTCAAGATATTGCACCTCCCAAAACTATGGCTGATGCTGCTACTAATACTGGAGAAGATGATATTGAGGAAATCCCAGAAATTCCTGAGAATTTAAAGAATGATGAAATGTCAGTTGGCACACAAACAATGACGCCTATTGGCTCTCCATCTCCCCTTGTAGAATTACATCCTTTAGTGCTTCCCCAAGCTATTGAAACTCTTCTTAAAGAGAAGAAGGGAGAAGAAATCAATAGTTCATTTACATCTATACCACCAATAAGATCTATTACAGCAGTAACTTCTTCTGGTACTGTTCCATTAGTAAATCAAGTAGAGATATCTTCAGCTGTACTCCCACCTAAAGTTTCTTCAGTAATAAGTCCTGCAAAGTCAGAAGAATCTCTCATGAAAACTACTCAATCTGTGACACCACAGAAGACAACTCCCATCTGTAATGTTTCATCTGTACCTTTAATAAAAACTGTCCCATCTGTAACTCAATCAAGAAGTCTTCCACCTGTATCTCAGTCAAAGAGTCCCCCACCTGTATCTCAAACAAAGAGTCTGTCACCTGTAACTCAGTTAAAGAGTATCCCATCTGTAACACAGTCAAAGAGTATCCCATCTGTAACTCAGGCAAAGAGTATTCCATCTGTAACACAGGAAAAGACTATCCCATCTGTAACTCCATTAAAAACTGTCTCATCTGTAAGTCCAATAAAGACTATTTCTTCTGTAACTCCAGTAATAACTATTCCATCTATGATGCCTATAGTGTCTCTTTCATCCGTTACTCCAGTAAAAGCTGTATCTCCAGTAAAGACTGTTGTCCAGTCAAGTTCATCTATAACTCCAGTAAAGACTGTCCCCTGCACAATTACAACAAAAATTACCCCATCTGAAACTCCAATAAAATCTGTTTCTCCTGCAACTCCTAAGAAAACTGCTGACACTGTAATTCCTTCAAAGAATAATTCAATTACTACTCCATTAAAAACTGCCTCACCTACAGTTTCTCCCTCTAAATCAGTTGCATCAAATATAATAAATGATGTTGCATCAGTATCACCTAAACCAAAAAGACGAAGTTCCTTTATTAAAAAATCTAAAACACAAAGCATTTTGCTACCAGAAGGTCAGCCTTTCCCTCTGAATTCTTCCAAAATGGTATCTGCTCCTGTTTATCATCCTACAGTTGAAGAATTTCGAGATCCTTTAGAATATATTTTCAAAATTCAAGCAGAAGCTGCCCAATTTGGTATTTGTAAAATAGTTCCACCGCCATCATTCAAGGTATGTACCAGTTTATGTCATCAATTATATCTTGTTCTAAAATAAAAATGTTTTATAGAACTTCTAAAGAACCTTACCTTTTTTAAAAAATAGTGAAATTTATCTGTAATTGTTGCCAAAAACTTTTTGCTAAAAAAATAAAAATAAATAAACCTTTCCATACTGCAGTATTTCTAAAATGTATGTGTGACTTTAGAAAAATGATAAAACTTTATTTCTTAAACAGAAAAAAAAAAAAAAAAAACAGAATATTATTAAAACGTGTTATTTTTTATTTATAATTTATAGAAGTATTGAAAATTAATGATTTTTTATTTATCATATTAAAATATTATTGGGATTTTTTTTCATTGTTACTAAACATACTAGTAATACGTTTTTTTATGAGATAGAGCCCTTTTTTGGAACTAGCATCATGCCTCTTTTTAACAGACTTCAAGGAGTAGGTTATGATTTCGACCTGTATATATTTCTTGTTCACTCATAAATTCTTTAAATATGAATCGATTTTGATAATTCTTTTTTTGTTTGAAAGTATAAGATACCCATATGGTCCCATTTTAATTTCATTAAATTATGATGATTAAATTTTTTTAAATAAAAAAATGTGGGTTTGATTAAAAAAAAAAATAAGGATGATTTGTTGCAAATCATCTTTCATTGTTGCAACTGTTTTCAAATCATAAGGATATTAAAACTATGGATTCATATGCGTTAGCGCCAAGTTGTTGCCAAGCTTGATATTTTTTTTTTTTTTTTTGAAGTCGGTTAGTATTTTTTTTTTTTTTTTAAGCATATTTTTCTTTTAGAATAAATATTAAATACTAAATTATCATTTTAGTAATTAAAGCATAAAAATATGTATTATATACCTAATTTGAAATTGTTAACAATTTAATTGTTAACTTAAATGCAGTTACTTATAATTTTAATAAATATAAATATCACTAGTATTTAATATAGTTTTACATAATAATTGCAAAATATAAATGTGTATAACTTTATTGTATTCTACTAACTAAGGAAACTTCTATTTTGCAGTTTTTATAATTTCTGTAATTCAGGGCCGTAACTATAAACTTGGCTGGCCCGGGACAAACTAGTGAGGCCCCTCGTGCATGGGGCAAATTAAAACTTTGCCCCGGGCGCAGTTTTTTTTTCGTACATGGCTGTTTAAACGTACACATTATTATAAGCCAAAAATGACTAAAAAACTTAGAATTGGGCAACCCTAGTCGTCAGGCACATAACGGCAATGCAATTTTTGCCAATCCCACTGAAGTTAGCTTAGGGGAGAAAATACAGTCTTCTGATTGGTTGAATACTTTAAAGAGCGTTTAGGTTCATTTTTACATTCATGTAATTTAATCATATATTTCTGTTTAAAAACCTTTTGAAAGATGGATTTTGATAATTTTTTTTTTTTTTTTTTTTTTTGATTTTATGTATTTATTAATAAATAAGAAGAAAGATTTTCTAGATTCTTTTTATATTATACAACCGATCAGAAGCCCATATTTTCTTCCTTATACTAGCTTCGGTGGGATCAGCAAACATGATGGCATGACATGACACATCCGACTC
Source organism: Maratus speculifer (assembly GCA_964019185.1). Lineage (NCBI taxonomy): Eukaryota > Metazoa > Arthropoda > Arachnida > Araneae > Salticidae > Maratus > Maratus speculifer. Next base: position 399,577,146 of record OZ025289.1, read on the forward strand.
GACATTGTGCTGTCTGCTCTAGAGCTGCTTTTGCATGCGAAGCGTTTAGAGTATATCGACGGACACACAAAAACATTTACTCTAGCACTTTGATTTTTTTTATTACTAACTTTTAGCTAGGTTTTGGGCATTTTATAGGAAGTTAGACTAGAAACTAATATCAATAGGTTTTTAACCATCAGTTTGGGGCCCCTCAGGCTTGGAGGCCCCAGGGCAGTAGTTACAGCCCTGCTGTAATTATTAACTAATAATTAAATTTATTAATTAAAGTGTAAAAACATAGATTATATTGGCAATTAAAGGTTTAATTGTTTTGGAAACCTGGTATTCAATATTTTAATGCTTAAAAAAAAAAAAAAAAAAAAAAATTAAAAAAAAAATCTGATTTTTTTTTTTTTATGATTTTTTTTTTTTTTATTATTAAAAAATTATGATTTTTTTTACATCCTACCTTATATTAATATTTACTTATTGCAGTTAGTGTATTTTAGTTATAATATTTATCACAACAGTATGTTTGTGGAAACACTTTATTGTTTATTCCATTCATTTTAAATTCATTTGTTGCCAATATTGTTAATTTTGATGCACAATTGATGACGATATATTAAAATTTTTGGATGTTCCCATTAAAATAAAATAAAAAAAATCTCTGAATTAGGTGTTTAGTAATTTTAAAATGTAAGGAAGTACTTTGTATCTTAACACCATATTCAAAATTTCTGACAACTGGCCGATTTCTACAAAAAATATAGCATATAAAGATTGTTGTTTTAAGACAAGAAACAGAAAGATCCAAAACATATCATTAAACATGACATGTGAAAACCAGGGTATTATGGGCGGCTCAGCCCCTCCCCCCCCCCCCCCCTGGAAAAGATTCCAAGGTCACTTAATTTCTGTTCCAAAAATTCAAATGAAATTCTGTTCAAAAATCGAATTCAGTTTTGAGACCCTTTCACAGTTTTCCAGAGTTGCTAAATTGTATCTAAAATAAGTGTTTCAACACTCCCTCATCCTATTTGTAAATATGAAACCAACATGATGTTTAATTTTGCATCAGTTATACATTCAAAATGTTCATCATCATATACTTTTCTTAGCATAAAATGAAGTTATTACAACAGTTTAATAAGAAACATAGTACCTACAATGAGAATATGCACTAATTCAGAGGTTCCCAAAGTGTGCTCCGCGGAGCCCTTAGGGCTCTGCCTGAACTTTCCAGGGACTCCGCGGCGTTTCAAGAAAATAAACAAAACATGAAAGAAATAAGCACATTGCAAGTAAAAGATTTTCAAAAGTATGCAAGAATTTTTGTGTCTGTGTGTGTGCCAAAAATGAATGAATCTATAAATGGGATGAAAAATATAATAATACACCTCAAAACGATGTATGAATTTCCATTATTCATGTATCTACTTTCTATATAATATTTTTGATTTGAATTGGTTTATTTTATATTTCAGCACTTATTGTGTTTTAAAAATTCGATTTAAAATAAGCTACAAGAAATAGTATTCTGAATCGAATGCACAATGTGTATCAAAACAGAAAGGGACCGCCAGTGCTGTTAACTCTGCTTGCCAAACAAAAGGAAAAACAGTTTAGTTCTTTGGAGCTCCGCCTATTTGTATGTTTATACGTAATCCTTACTGAATACTTAACTCTTATTAAAATATTTTTGAATGACCATAACATCAAGTTTGAAAAAAATTCAGAAAGTATCCATAATCATCTCGAAGCTCTGATAAATTAATTTCACCATTACTTTACAGCTGCTCAAAATAAGGTGCTGGACGATTTTAAATGGATATTAAATCCATTCAGTGTAAAAAGAAAACCACACAGCTTAAGCTCTGAGGAATACGAAACTATCGTTAATTTAACATCTCAAACCGATCTAGAAATCTCTTTTCAAAGCAAGCACATCACTGAATTTTTGTGTCATTTGACAGATGAATACAAAATTTTGTCAAACAGAGCAAAATTAATTTTACTTCTATTTTCAAAGACATATCTGTGTGAAGCTGGATTCTCCATTTATACACATATCAAAACAAAATACAGAAACCGGTCAAATGCAGAATCAGATATTCGCTTGCTATTGTCGAAAATTGCACCAGATAATAAAATCGCTATCCAAAATAATTCAAACATTTTTCACACTAAACTTTCATATATTTTGTTTGCCAAATTTATGCAGAATAATAATAATAATTAAAAAAAACTACAGGCATTTAATATTTGTGTATGTTACATATTGTATTATTTTTATTTTTGGAATTTTAATTTCTTTAAATGTTTATATTTTTTAAATTTTACTTACTTAAATCTTCTATCTTAGTTTTCAAAATTGTATTCAATTTTTAAAACAATATCTGTCGCTCAAAACATCATTTTAATAAAGATCTTGTATCATTTAAAATCCTTCACTAGATTCATTTGTGTGTGATGTGTGTATATATTTCTTTTTATTTATATATGTTGGATTTGTTTTAAAAATCTGTTTGTTATTTGTATTATTTTTTAGTTATTTAAATTTTTTATACTGTTTACTATAATAAAATAATGTTTGCCGCTGAAAACATATTTTATTGCATCTTCTATCATTTAAAGATCTTTATTAGATTCATATTATATTTGTGTATAATGTGTATGTATAATTCTTTTTTTATATATTAATTTAAATTCTTTAATCTGTTTATGTTATTGTATATTTAAATTTTCTAAACTGTTTTTCTCTGTACAACAATATTTGTCGATTTAAATGCCCCTTTTACGTAATATTTTGTATTATTTAAGAAACCCGTCATTAGGTTTATTTAATATTTATGTACGTTGCGTGTATAGTATTTTTCTTTTCGTAACTTTAATTACTTTAATCTGTTTGTTATATTTTATAATTTCTTAGTTATTTAAATTTTTTATGCTGTTTTACATAATTGTACTTAATTTTATAGGCAATGTATATTGCTGAAATGCTTTTTTTGTATCTTTTTACAACCCCTCTTTAAAAATTCCTTTTAATTGGTCTCTGCCACTTTATCTAATCAGAAATAAGTTTATAGCAGTTTAAAAAATATATATTGGTTATTTTTCATCACTTTAAGAATTTAAAATTTTGCTCTTCTCCAACCATTACTTAGACTTTTTGTCAATGAGTACCCACACTGATATAAATTTAATCTTACCCATGTATCATATTTTGTTAGAAAAGTTTTTCTACTAGTTGAAGTTCGTTTAACCCCTTGAAGGGCGGTTTAATTTATTTTATCCCCTTATTTAAATGAGATTTTCACCAGAAACTTTTAACGAAATTTTATATATATATATATCTTGGCGGCCAATTGTTGAAAAATTGCCTTTTCATATTTTAAAACAAAACTTTTCGATTTTTCCGGTGAAAATTCAATATTACAGAGACATTAATGCATGCCTCTCGAGGGGTTAATCTGTGTTTTTTTAAGTGCATGTCTGTTTTGAGAAAAAAGCAATTACGAAAGAAAGTTTCTTTCAAAACTGTATTTAATAGCTAAATGCTTTAAATAAAATATCCAAAAAAGTGAACATTGTTGCGCCAAACAATACAGCTTATAAATTTTTCCCCGCCCACTTAAACACTAAAACAATGACGTAATTCTAAATTTATTTTGTAAAATTGGCTAAAAAAAAAAGAAGCTGAGAGACGATTCATTTTCATTGCATATTTAGACATTACACATTACTAGAAACTTAAGAAAGAGTGAAAAAAATATTCCATAATCGCTTGATTCTATTACGGGTAGGCGGGACTAGTGAAAACGTGTTACATAATTACTCATAAGTGAGTGGAATTAGACATTTTCTTTTTTTTTTTTTTTTTCTTTCGCGAGTAGCCTATTGGAATTATACAGAAGTATCTCTCTGCAAACGAAAACTGTACAACTTACCTTTTTTTTCTGTGCGCGTGTGGTTTTCGACATAAATAGTAATAGTTTTACGTAAGCCCCAGTGTAATGCGTAATTCAAACATGATTACCATTTTGATCTTTTTTTCCGAGTTCATAAGGGAAATTCCAAAAGAATATTTTTTATCATTTAATTATAGTTAATTTTTCAATTAATTTTCAGCACTGAAATTATGCTATTAAATATTGAATATTTTTTATTTTGAAAATGGATGTCATTAACTCCTTAATAGCATTGCTTGAACATCGTTCAGGTAAAAAGAGCTTATTTTCCTTGTTACAAATTTTTAACTATAATTTTTGCTGCATTTGGAAGAAATATCTCGATTATACAAGGTAGATATTTTAATGCAAAAAAAGGGTTTTAATTCTTATTTCTATTTCATTGTGTTTGTTCCGCTTCTGTATTGTGATCTTGTAACATCGCCTTGGCGACAAACACAGCCCACGCCAATTATACGCCAATCGGTAATTTAGTGTAACCCTGCTCACATGTTGTGTGACGCAGTGGATGGAGATTGAGAGAAACGGTCTCTTAGCAACAGGCTCTGAATGCTGCAACAAGCGGCGACTCTTAGAAAATAAACATTCCATTAAAAATTTACAGTCTACTTGCTTTTTCCTTTTAATTTAGTACACCTCCGTACATTTTGGTCCTAGCGACCCTATCACGTTGTGACATATTTTTAATATCCTATCTTTTTAAATATTTTAATATCCTATCTTTTTAACTTTTAATGTCCCATCTTTTATTTTTTATGTTTGAATTCCAATATATTTATTCACCTTACTTTGATTCCTATCTATTTATTAAGTTTCTAAAATAGTATGTTTCCCTTCTCTTATCGCTCGTCTAAATTCCCATAGCTGACACTTATCTCTTTTCTTTCTCCCAGCTGCGTTTGTTTTTCGCTGTTTGCCAAACCTTTAGGCGCACTTTCGGCGAATATCGGAACGGCGTTTTCGATGCGTGCATCGACATGTGATAGGGCACTCCTGTTGGCTTCTCCTTGGCTTGGTACGTTTGGCGTACGTTTGTTTTGGCGAGCGTTTGGCGCATTGGTTTTGCGTGGTGGTTTTGAACGTCGGATCGGACTGCGGTCACTCTTCTTTTCGACTGCGGCTTGCCCAGACCTTTTCCGTTGACTCTCCGGAGCACGGCGTGGGGTGTAGGCTTATGGAAACATGCGTGTCACTGGAGCTGCTCAAGACTTCCCCAGCATATCTTCTCCCGAATAAACAAGTTTGTTTTCAAGTACATTTTGGTGTTATATCTTCTTTAATACAGAAAAACAGGTACGCCTTTTTCCTTTTTACTTTATTTTGATGGGAACTTTTGTACGCGGCCTAGCAAGTGAGAACTATTCTGCAAAAAAAAAAAAACTATTTGACAACAAGTTAAGGAACTATTAAGTTTTTATTCAACTACTAGTTTTTATTCAACAACGCAACAAAGAAATATCATAATAAAAATGGTGCCTCTCCAGAGCACATAAAGTGCGTATTTTTAATTTGTTTTTATCCGAACCACGTGTTAGAGAGTTATGTGAAATTGAAAATTTATAATATAAAAATGTTCATTTTTAAGAAATTTACCTTGTTTTAGCAAGATTTGCAGAAAAATAGAATGAACAGATTGTTTTTGTTGAAATTTTTACATTTTTGGTGAGGATTGAGAAAGATTGCGTCACGTGCGCGATCCCTGCAATATTTTGGAAATGTATATCGTCGAACTCATAATCAGAAACATATCCTTTTAATGTGTCAAATCAATGAATTTTAAATGAAAACTAAGAATTTTTAAGCAACTAATAAAAGAATACACATTTAAGGAGTGATTACAAATTTTGATTTAAAGAACTGTCTTATCTTCATTTATTACAAAAATTGTCAATCATGCGTACCACTAATAATTCTGCTCAATCAGTACTAGACACTAGTAGTACACAATCTTCTTCCAGTAGTCAGTCTTTGCACCAAGCAAATTTTTTTAACATTCAAATATCTTCATTTTTGGGAGACCCAGAATTATTGGAATTTTTCATTAGTCAGGTCAAGGATGTTTCTGCTAGTAATCGTTGGACTGACAAACAAACACTAACATTTGCTAAATCAAAATTAGATGGCCCTGCCCGCACATTTATTGTACAAACACTGGAATACAAACCTATTGCTACCAGTGCAGAGTCGTTCAATATTCTTCGTGCACAATTTAAAAAAGAAAATCTTTGCAAGGCTATTGCAGAGTTTAATTCTATGACGATGTTGCCAACTGAATCTATTAGTAATCTCGCCCATAGGTTGGACGCATTAACCCCTAGGGCTCATAATACTATAAAGGAAACGGATGCATTAAGTGCAATTAAATTTAACAAGTTCATATCCATTATTCCCAGTAACTATAGAGTTCACATCCTTCAAAATAATATTAAAACGTATGCTGAAGCTGTTGAGAAAGCAAAGCTCCTCCAAGATTGTGAGGTAAATAATGAATTGATTTGTCAGACATCTCTGACCACCCCATTGCAAGATATCAAAACTCAAATTAATAAACTTCAAGAAACAATTACTCACTTGAGTCAGAAGCCATCTAATGAAGATAATCCATCACAAAAAAAAGTTGCTAAAAACAAAAATTTAAATGTTCAAACTGTGAGAGAAAATAGGAATTTCAGAAACACTCAAAATTTTAGAGGAAGATTTAATAGATCCCGCTCTTTCCAAAGACGACCCAATCACAATTCTCAAAGGTTGTACAACAACCATACAAAAGAAGCTTTTTCAAACATTTGCCAATTTTGTGGTCTTCATGGACACACATGTCGTTTCTGCCCTTCATTCAAAAAATTTTTCGTACCTAGAAATTCCACAGCTTCGCAGGATCAGCAATTTCTAGCGCTTCCAACGCCTCAAAGTACCCCTGCGCCGTGCTCCAGCACTTCTACTGCTTATAATGAACCAATAGTTTCAGATTTAAATGTGGATGCTCCATCCTTTTCTATGCCACACCCAAACTGGTAGAGAGGAGTTGCGGGGATGCAACATCTCCTCCTTCCATATCAGCAATAGATGCATCCACCCAGACTATTGACAATCCGTTTCACCTTCAAAACAATATTCAAACTCATATGATCGCCAACATCTTAAAATCTAATCCAGTCCTCCCTTTAATCAATATCAGTATCACAAATTTTGACATAAAAATTCTTTTGGACACTGGCTCATCTGTATCCATCATCAGCAAATCCGTCTTTGAGCAGTTTAAACAAGCTACAAAAGTCAGATATTTATCTCGTCAAGTAAATATAACAACAGTTAATTCTTCTGTCAATTTCTCATCCTGTGTGGAGTTTTCATTTAAAATTTTGAACAAAACTTTCAAACATCAATTTTACATTATAAACATGAGTCAGGAATCTACATTCAGTGGAATTTTGGGATATGATTTTCTCAGAAAGTTTCGTGTAAACATCGACCAAGATTATACAAAATGTATTATTGGCGATATGTCGATTCCAATTTTTAATACGGAATCTGAAGACAAAAATGTATGTTGTAACACTTTCTCGGAGAATTTTTCTGATTGTTCACTTCTTCAGACAGAAATTTTATCTTGCCCATCCAATAATAGTCAACTTGTCAATACTCCTAATTCTATACTGCAGCATAAAGTAAATAAACATAATTTTAAAGTTTTGATAGCCAAGAATGCTTCCATTGAGCCTGGTGGCAAGCAATCAGGGTTGGCATTTTTGCCGGCAAAAAGGTATTTTTGCCAGGACAGTGGAAAAAACTGGAAAAAACCAGGGAAAAAATGGAAAAAACCGGCAAAAATGGAAAAAACCTATATGTCTTTAATGTGTAATAAAATCTGCACGCTAATAAGGATAGTAATGGTATAAACAATTAAATTTAACAGTGTATTATTTAATATTTTAATTTCATTTGTTAATTAATTAATATTAAATATTTTAAATCTTTAAAAAATAGGTGGAATTCAGTCTTACTTAGGAATTTAAGAACAAAATAAAAAATTACATATCTAATTTTTTTTACGTTAAGTCAGGGATATGTTTGGGAAAATTTTAGGTCCTTTAAAGGACCCTTCACAAAATTCTTTAACTTCAAACAGGATTCTTCATAAAATTATTTGTCTCTCAAATCAACATTTCACCTTTAAACTAAACTTTTCACAAATTTAATCATTTTAAAATAAAATCTGGCCTGTTAATAAACATTTGAACTCACCAAAAAATATATTACTTAGCTTCTCTATATGTGAAGGGTAGAACCTGAAAACCTGATAATTTAAAATTCACAAAACTGTCTAGAATTTTCACAAAGATGAGAAAAGTCTAGACAGACCCCTGTAAGTAAAGTATTTTATCAGTCATTAACATACATATTTTTTTAATTATCAAAAGATTTTCACTTTCAAATATGTCCAGCAAACAGTGCTGCTAATAAAAGATATTTTTCAAATTTTTCATTTGTGCAAACTGAGATTCAAAAGACTTCAACAGATACTCTTTCAAAACTTGTTTACTGTTATGCCATGCTAAAGCAGCAAACTTTAGGTTGTGAGGAAGATATTGCTGAAATATTTGAAATTTAATAGTTTTCTGCTTTAAATATAATTTTATATTAAATTAAATTTAGGTTACTATAACTGTTTCTTCGAATTTCTAACATATATAAACTATAAATATAAATGCTTTACTCAGTCTCAACAGTTCTATTATGTGAATTAATAATTGTATAAACATGAATAAATGAAGTTTCTATTTATTTATATTAAAATTTGTATTTTTTTCATTTATAATCTTGTTATAAAAGTTAGTATTCTTTCATAAAGTGCATAATTATACTTATTTAACTTAAAAGTTAAAATAAATTTAGAATAATATTGATTTTTTAATTAAGTATGCAGTTTATTTTTTCTTTTCTGAAATATTTTTCTCTTTCTGGGGAAAAAATTTAAATGGACAGCCTATTTTTGCCACTTCTTTGGCAAAAACCTATTTTTGCCAGGACGGTTTTTACCAGGTTTTTTCCGCGGTTTTTTCCACCTTTGGCAAAAACTCGCCAACCCTGCAAGCAATACATCAAAGTAACAACGAAAATACAACCTTCATGTTCAGGTAATTTTGTTTTTTCACCAAAAGAAACTCATAATCAGTTCAAAATGCATACATCTCTATATAATGTTCCTGAGATTCAGAATTCTTCAAATTCCAATTTAAATGAAGTAAAGTTCACATTTCATATTTACATTGAAAACTCATCTGTAAACCTTTCTAATTTAAAGAAGAACCAACACATTGGATTCTTTTCTCCTGTCGAGGACATTAAAATTCCACCTGATTCATCAACTCAGGATCATGAAAATAAGCAACTAAGTCCAGAATCTGTTAACGTAATTCATCCTTCTAAAGAAACACTGGAAGAAAGACTTGCCGAATTTAACATAGAACATTTTCACATAGACCATTTACCTCCATTACAAAAAGAAAAATTAACTAAAATTTTAACAGAAAATTATGCTGCATTCTCATTAACGTTAAAAACACTTGGGCACTCCGACCTTGTTAAACCGGAACTTAAATTTACATCCAATTGTCCTATTAAGTGTCTTCCCTTTCCAATTCCACAAGCCTTGCAAGCGGAAGCTAAAAAGCAAATACAAGATCTTATTGAAGCTGGAATTATTGAAAAGAATTTAACTAATTGGGCTTGTCCTATGATTCTTGTAAAGAAGAAAGCTCCTGATAATAAATCAACACAGTCTTATAGATTAGCCTTAGATCTCCGTCTCATCAACACAATTATCGAGAGTTCAAGTTATCCACTTCCCCGCATTCGAGATCTCATATCAAATCTAACAGAGTTTGCTTTTTTTTCTTCTTTGGATATGCCAAGCGCGTATCATCAGATCCTTTTACCAGAGGAATATCAGGACCAGCTAAGTTTTGCGACACCCTGGGCCACTTACAAATATTTACGCCTTGTTTTCGGTCTTAAGACCGCCGCACAGTATTTTCAGTCGATGGCTGATTCTATCATTGAAGAAGTTGCCGAAGATGGTCTTTTCGCCTATCAAGACGACTTCTTAGTTGGGAGCAGGAATTTTGACGACACATGCAGGAAACTTGAAAAAATTCTTAAAATTTTCCAGAAGCATAATTTGACCCTTAATCCAAAAAAATGTTCTTTCCATCAAACAAAAGTGAAATACCTTGGATTTGAAATTGAGCATCATAAAGTCTATCCAATTGCATCAAATATTACAAAAATTAATTCTTTTCCTGAACCTAAATCTAAGAAGCATGTAAAAAGATTTCTCGGTTTATGTGGTTATTATAGACATCTTATTCCGGCGTTTGCTAAAATTTCTGCCCCTCTTGTAAAAATCACCTCTTCAAAGGTTCCTTTTCAATGGAATACTGAACAACAACAAGCATTTGCACAGCTCCAATCTATTTTTTTTCAAAAGCCATTTTTAATACAACCGAACTTTAACAATAAATTTTACCTGAATACTGATGCAAGCTCATTTGCAATTTCCGCCATATTAATGCAGAAGCATGGTGACGACCTTTTACCCATTTCCTATTTTAGCAAAATGCTGAAGGATTCTGAATCCAGGTATCCAGCCATTCAACTTGAATTGATGGCGATTGTAAAAGGAGTGTGTGCATTTGAATATTATCTCAGGGGACGGCATTTTTTTATTCTGTCAGATAGTAAACCTTTAAAGCATTTCAAGAAAGTTGTTTCACCAGCTAACATAATTTCAAGATGGTTACTCACTTTAGGAGAATATGATTTTTCATTCGAGCATATCCCTGGCAAGAATAATGTATTAGCGGATTTTTTCTCCCGCACTCCGTTTCCAGACACTGAAGATCTTAGTAACAACCCACAATTAGTTAATTCAGAACAAGTACTTCCTGTAGACACAGAATCGATCAATATAACTTGTACATCTAAGCCTTTTGAAAAATCTGTTTCAAATTCTGTTCAACAAATTCTTGACTCGCTGAATAATTTACCTATTGACCCTCCTTTTCAAATCTCTGACAAGACTGTCCTTAAAGAACAACTACTCGACCGTAATCTTTCAAAGTTTTATAATGATATTCTAAATAAAAAGGAAACAAATGATACAAAATTTTTCTGCATTTGTCCTACTTCAAAAATTCTACTTTTCATCCAGGATCCTAAGTCTACAACTGAAGATGTGTCTCCGAAGATTGCTATGCCTCATTCGCTTCGTGAGAAAGCCCTTTCAATAGCTCATGTGCCTCACTTTGGCATTCACAAAACCTTTAAAAGTTTGTCCTCAAAATATTTTTGGAAAGGCATCTATGCAGATACTGTAAATTTTGTTAGATCGTGTAATAATTGCAATACATCAAAGCCTCATAGAATTCCACAAGCTCCGTTCCAAAACAATCCAATTCCTCAACATCCTGGTGATTTTGTATCCATCGATTTAGTAGGTCCTTTCAGAAATAACTACCATATTTTGACAATTATTGACAGATTCTCTAGACATTTGCAACTCTTTCCTGTAAGAACAATTTCCAGTCAAAATATTATTTATGCATTATTTAAATATATCTCAACTCATGGACGTCCATCTCTAATTCATTCAGACCTCGGAAAGCAATTCACAGCTCAAATTTTCAATGATTTTTGCACCAAGTTTGGCATTAGATTAACCTATTCAACTACTTCCCATCCACAAACTAATGCGATTTCTGAACGCATCAATCAATCGATAAAATCAACCATTATAGCTCTAGAAAGTGATGGTTACAATTTTTTTAATGCTGTGAAAATACATCAAATGATGTATAATTCATCTGTGCATTCTTCAACAAAACTTTCTCCTAATTTTGTCCATTTTGGCCGTGAACTATCCACTCTGTATGACACCTCATTACCGTTTCATCCAATCTTAACAACTGATCATAACAGAACTTATTTTCAATTAATGGAGGACTTAGAAAAAATCTACCTTAAAGTTTATAACAATTTACAACTTGCACAAAAGATCCAAAATCAAAAACAACAAAAATATGCCAAGCTTAGAGATCTGAATGTTGGTGATATTGTCTACATTATTAAAAGTTCCCATACATTCAAGCCTAGATTTACAGGTCCTTTCTCAGTCATCCAAAAATGCGGTCCTGTAAATGCCATTGTTCAGCGAGCCAACAGTCCTTCTTCAAAAGAATTTAAAATCCACATAGATAGATTGTGGATCTCTCCACCACGTAAACAATATCTCATCCCAGAGCCATCATCTGTTGTAACCTGTGATCCAGTGTGTCCTGATGTTAATGCGACTCCACCAGTCTCTACTCTCCATGCACCGTCAAATCTTACATCCAATGACACTACTCTGCAGAACTCTTCTGTGCCAAATGTTTCCGTGTCAGAACAGACTGTTAATCCACCTACGAACAATAGTAATACACCTGTTTTTCCTGTTCCACCTATCCAAGATGGACTATTGAATTCTAAGAACAATCGTAAAAATAGAAAGAAATGTATAACTAACAATTTTAATTCCTTTTCAGCCCAGTCACACTACAACCTGCGTTCAAGGGGTCTCACATTGTGAGTATTCAAGGTGGCCACCAGATACAATACAAATCTGCAGGCAGATCTATGTAATGTATTTTTCTCATAGTGTGTGATTTTATGAATGTCAGCTTTTTTTAACTTTATAAACCTGTAAATTATAGCCTATTCTTTCCTAAACTCAGTCTTTACTTTTGGTAATATAACTTATGTTTGTTCTGATATGGGTATAGTGTTTTGGGTGTTTCATTTTGGTTGTGCTAAGATTTTGAGTCAATTTTCCTATTTAGCTGTGATTAACATCACATTTCAGTCGTTTCCGACTATAAAGGATGTTTCATTTTATGATAGTTTTTCTATCATATTTTTTTATATTTTTGAAAATACACATAGTAACATGTTTTTCATGTGAAGTTGGTATCAATGGAAGTTCCTATTCCAAGTTTTTTTTTGTTTTGTATATAGTTTATCAAATTTTACTTTGATATTATTTTAACCCAGAAAAGTCATTGTTTTTGTATAAAAATTGGGAATCTTATATCAACAAATTTTGTATAATTTTATTTCAACAAATTTTTCACAGGTACATAATTTGTTTGAGCTTTATTCTTTTGTGATATATTATAACATGGTTAAACATAAAATGTGCTATTGTTTATGCAAAAATGATTTTTTCCTATGAAACATGCTATTGTTTTGATATTTTGTGTTTGTTTTTTAGTTTTATGGAACAAATTTATGTTAATATCATTGTTTGATATGCGAAGCACTAAAGCTTTATTGTGTATTATCCCATTTCCCTAGTTTTTTTGTGGTACCACTTCCCTTTTTTCCCCTCACCCTGCTTGTCCTTTCATTTGTACTTTTACTCATATTTTTACTTGTATTTTTACTTATACTGCTATGTGATACTTTGAACTATAATTCACTTTTCATGTATAATCTAGATGTTTATCAATTGGGATGCCCGTCTGTAGGGTATCTGATGTAATCCCATGTAGGTCTGAGCAGTTTCCGGTGATGTGCGTTCCTCATGTAGTATTAGTAATTTTTTATCGCATGTGCCTTGCTATCGGGTAAGCTTTTACATAGACCATATAATTTTTTTTCCCTTTTCCTCGGGGAGTAATATATCACGTTGTGACATATTTTTAATATCCTATCTTTTTAAATATTTTAATATCCTATCTTTTTAACTTTTAATGTCCCATCTTTTATTTTTTATGTTTGAATTCCAATATATTTATTCACCTTACTTTGATTCCCATCTATTTATTAAGTTTCTAAAATAGTATGTTTCCCTTCTCTTATCGCTCGTCTAAATTCCCATAGCTGACGCTTATCTCTTTTCTTTCTCCCAGCTGCGTTTGTTTTTGGCTGTTTGCCAAACCTTTAGGCGCACTTTCGGCGAATATCGGAACGGCGTTTTCGATGCGTGCATCGACATGTGATAGGGCACTCCTGTTGGCTTCTCCTTGGCTTGGTACGTTTGGCGTACGTTTGTTTTGGCGAGCGTTTGGCGCATTGGTTTTGCGTGGTGGTTTTGAACGTCGGATCGGACTGCGGTCACTCTTCTTTTCGACTGCGGCTTGCCCAGACCTTTTTCGTTGACTCTCCGGAGCACGGCGTGGGGTGTAGGCTTATGGAAACATGCGTGTCACTGGAGCTGCTCAAGACTTCCCCAGCATATCTTCTCCCGAATAAACAAGTTTGTTTTCAAGTACATTTTGGTGTTATATCTTCTTTAATACAGAAAAACAGGTACGCCTTTTTCCTTTTTACTTTATTTTGATGGGAACTTTTGTACGCGGCCTAGCAAGTGAGAACTATTCTGCAAAAAAAAAAAAACTATTTGATAACAAGTTAAGGAACTATTAAGTTTTTATTCAACTACTAGTTTTTATTCAACAACGCAACAAAGAAATATCATAATAGACCCGGAGGTATGAACGAGCCAGTGTCTTTTCTATTGAATTAAATATTGAATTTATCGAATTTTGTCAACAAGATGAATAATGTCGGAAACTGAAATAACATCGTTAAACAGAAGGCGAGGGAATATCAAGGCCCAAGTCACTAGAATATTTAACGCAATGGATGGAAAAACATTTAATTTATCCGAATGAAAAGCCCACCTGGACTTACTGTCGAAATTAGAAAAAAAGTTTGAAGCTCTTAAACTAGAGTATTACAGAATAATAGAGGAAGAAAAGTTGGAAGAAACGGAAAAAATCCTCTCGCAACTGGACGAAGATATTCTAAAACTAGAGGTAAGCTTAAAATCCTCTATTAATGCTTATTATGAAAATACTGATTCAAATAAAAAATCCATTGAACAGGACCAAGCTAAAACATCTAGCATTAAGCTACCTAGGGTCATATTGCCAGTTTTTAGTGGCAGAATTGAAGAATGGTCTGTATTTAAAAGTACTTTTAATGAGCTTATTAATGATAATTCAAATTTAAAAGATAATGAAAAATTATTTTATTTGCGTTCTGCTTTGACTGATGAAGCGAGGAGTTTGCTTAAACCAGATGAAAATTATGTTTCACTTTTCAATGCGTTAGAACAAAGATACGAGAATAAAAGAGTTATGGTAGATTGTCATATAAAGAATATTTTAAATCTTTATGTAATTAAACAGGAGTCCGCTAAGGATCTCCGCATTTTATTAGATATTGTAAAGAAAAATTTAAGGGCTTTGAAGATCTTAAAGTATGATAGAGATAATTTCTCGAACGCAATTTTGCTGAATATTATTCTAAATAAACTAGATAACGAAACTCGTAAACAATACAAACTAACATTAAAGGATAATGAAGTGCCTAATTTTGATGAATTTTTAGAATTTCTTGAGCGAAGATGTCAAATCTTAAATAGTATAAGTTCTAACGTATCCTCTAAATATATTGCAAAATCCTTATTCATAAAAACAAACAAACCTCAAAGTAAATGTTGCGTAATTTGTAAAAACGAAAACCACCCCTTATATCATTGTGTTAAATATAAAAACATGAAGTTAAGTGAGCGAATTAACCTTGTTAAGAAAAATAAACTTTGCTTCAATTGTTTAAGTTCAGCCCACCTCATTAATTATTGTAATTCAAAAGGCACTTGTCATGTTTGCAAGAGCGCAAGCCATCATTCATCATTATATAACTATACAACACCAGTAAACAATCCTATAAACAATCTCCCAATACATGAAACAATAAATAGCAATTTTGTTTCGAAAGATTTATCACAAAACGAAACTACTGCTCATTCATTTTTTTCGTATGAAAATGATAATAATAAATCTGTTTTAATTAGCACTGCAATGATTTATTTGACAGATGTAAATGGCATCAAAATTCCTTTCAGGGCAATATTAGATTCCGCATCGCAGAATTGTTTTTGTACATTTAAAGCAGCACAAATATTAGGCTTGAAAAAAGAGAAAATAATATTCCTATTCCTATAAATATTCCTGTAAGTGGAATAAATAAATTGCCTATTTACATTAAATCTAGAATCAAATCAAAGTTGTCAAATAAAATGAATAGTGCCAGTTATGATATTGAGTTATTAATCGTTCCAAACATTTGTGACTTCACACCCTCGAAAAAGATAAACATATCAGATTTAAAAATTCCAGCAAATATTTGTTTAGCGGATAAAAAATTTAACATTCCAAGCAGTGTGGAGATAATTATCGGTGCTGAACTGTATTTTTCTCTTTTAAATGAAGAAAAAATAAAGTTAGGCAATAATTTATATTTGCAATCAAGTATTTTCGGTTATATTGTATCTGGTTGTATTTATGACAAAACAGTAAATAATAATAATACTAATTATTGTTTCTTAACAAAAAATCTTGAAATACTTAATGACACTTTGAAGTCTTTCTGGGAAATTGAAGAAGTACAAAATTTAATCACTTCGATAAAACGCACTTCAGAAAACCGGATGGTAGGTTTGTGGTCACGATGCCGTTTAAACCACAGGTTTTAGAACCCGATTTGGGAAATTCCAAAAATCTTGCTTTGAAAAGATTAAACTCTCTGTAGCAACATTTAGATCGAGATCCTGTTATGAAAAACTTATACACAAAATTTATTAAAGAATATAGAGATTTAAATCACATGCATGAAATAAAAGAAAACACGAACTTTAATGATGGCTATTACTTACCACATCACAGCGTTTTACGACCCTCTAGTAAAACCACAAAACTATGCGTCGTTTTTGACGCTAGTGCCAAGTCAACCAACGGAAAATCTTTGAACGATTTATTATGTAAGGGTGGAGTTCTGCAAGATGATCTTTTTTCGATATTAATTAGATTTAGAAAGCATAGTTATGCTTTTACTGCGGATATTAAACAAATGTTTAGGATGATAGAAATAAATCCATCCCAGTACAAATATTTAAAAATTTTGTGGAAAGACAGTATGTCATCCCCGGTTAAGGTATTTCAGCTAACAACAGTTTCGTATGGAACATCTTGTGCTCCCTACTTAGCCACCAAAGTATTACAACAATTAGCTCTAGATGAGAAAAAGGAATTCCCGTTAGCATCGAAAAT
The DNA here is from genome assembly GCA_964019185.1 of Maratus speculifer. NCBI lineage: Eukaryota > Metazoa > Arthropoda > Arachnida > Araneae > Salticidae > Maratus > Maratus speculifer. Next base: position 399,594,256 of record OZ025289.1, read on the forward strand.
TGTTTTGAAGGACTTTTATATGGATGATTGCCTATCGGGCTCATCCAATTTAGAAGAATTCAGATTAATGAAATCGCAATTAACATAACTCCTCCTAAAGGGAGGGATGTTTTTACACAAATGGTGTACCAATGAGGTCCAATCTACTGATAATCACATGTTTCCCCTGGACAGAAATTCTGAAGAAATAACTGTTAAAACATTAGGGATGTTGTGGAACAGTTTCAATGATACGTTTAGGTATAAAGTTAATATCAACACAAAGAGTGATTTCACAAAAAGAGATGTACTTTCGCAAATTGCCCGCATTTATGATCCTCTCGGTCTCTTAGGGCCAGTGATTGCTAAAGCAAAAATATTCATGCAGAAGCTATGGCTTCTTAAAATAGAGTGGAATGAGAAGCTGCCCTCTCATGTTGCCAAACAATGGGAAACCTTCCTCGAAAGTCTTAAAGAACTGGAATCCATTGAAGTGCCAAGATGCTTCCTAGCTGTGAACCAATCAGTGGTGCTAAATGGTTTCGCAGATGCGTCTTCCAAGGCTTATGGCGCAGTGATATACATGCAAACATCTAATTCTAGTGAAACCATCAGTCACTTATTATGTAGTAAATCCCGCGTGTGTCCAACCAAAGTAATAACAGTGCCACGTCTCGAACTGTCAGCATGTCTTCTTCTGGCTAAACTCACTAACAAGGTCTTAAATTCATTAAACAAACAAGTAGCTTCAGTTAATTTGTTTTCTGATTCAACTATTGCTTTAGCTTGGATAGACACTGCTCCTCATCTCCTGAAAACGTTTGTGGGAAGCCGCATTGTGCAAATTAAGGAACAAACTAAGGACTTTCCATGGTTTCATATTCCGTCAGAACACAATCCAGCTGACTTGATATCAAGAGGTGCAAGTGTGGAAAACCTTTCTTCTAACCAGTTGTGGTGGCATGGCCCGCCTCTTTCAATTCTTGAAGAAACAATAGCAAAAACTGACTCTAATATAAGTGACATTAAAGATGAACATTATTCTAGTGAGCTTAAAGCTCCCAGCAACTTGACATTCGCTATTCATACTGACTCTAATTTGTGTGATAATTTAATTAATCTTAGCAATAATTTCCAAAAATTAATTAGAATTTTAGCTTATATTTTCAGATTCATACATAAATGTAAAAAAGCAACATCTGCAACCGGCCCTCTGTTGCTGGAGGAATTAAGAAAGGCAGAGAATTATGTAATAAAAGATATACAGGTAAAGTATTTCAAATATGAAATTTCGGCCCTCCAAGTGGGATCTTCGGTTCATTGCGCAAGTAAGTTAAAATTCTTAAATCCCTTTTTAGATGGAGATAGCTTATTGAGGGTGGGAGGAAGACTAGCAAAATCAAATTTGAATTTTGACCATAAACACCCCATTATACTTCCGGCGAGCTGTCGCTTGACGAAATTAATTTTTCAATATTATCATAAACGAGATTTTCATGTAGGACCCCAAGCTCTTTTGAATACTGTGCGTCAAAAATATTGGCTGCTTGGTGGCAGAAATATTGCGCGTAAAATTGTACATGAGTGTTTACAATGTTTTAAAATTAAACCTATAGCGGCTAGTCAAATGATGGGGGATCTCCCTCCTGAAAGAATAGTGCCCAGTTCCCCATTTTCAAATGTGGGATTAGATTTAAGTGGGCCTTTTGAAATAAAATATAAAGGTCAAAGAAAGGGTACTTTTCAGAAAATCTATGTTGCGATATTTGTATGTATGGTCACTAAAGCTGTGCACTTGGATTTTGTCTCAGATTTGACATCCGAGGCTATAATAGCGACTCTAAAAAGATTCTTCGCTCGTCGTGGGAAAAGCTCTGTAATCTTTAGCGACAATGCTACAAATTTCGTTGAGGCTTCAGCAGAACTAAAACGTTTACGCAGACTTGTTACGAGTGATGAAGTTTCGAACTTTTTAGCTTCTGAAGGTATTAACTGGAAGTTCTCCCCTCCTAGGGCGTCAAATTTTGGTGGCCTTTGGGAGGCAGGAGTCAAATCTTTCAAATACCACTTAAAAAGAGCTGTGGGCTCAGCTCATCTCACAATCGAGGAATTCCTGACAGTTATCACACAGATAGAGGCTATTTTAAATTTGCGACCACTTTGTCCTTTGTCAACAGATCCTGACGATCTTCAGGTGTTGACTCCTGGTCACTTCCTCATAGGAAAGCCTCTTAATTTAATTCCAGAACCCAATTTAAGTGAGGTCAAAGATAATTTGCTAAATAAATGGCAAAAGACTTAAAAATTAACGCAGTTAATATGGAAACGTTGGCAGAATAATTATCTGAGCCAGTTACAAGAAAGAAACAAGTGGCTATTTAAAAAGCCTAATATTCTGCCAGGAATGCTAGTTTTGCTTAAGGACTCACAACTACCCATTTGCACTTGGTCACTAGGCCGCATTAATAAGGTTTTCCCAGGCGCGGACGGGATAGTCAGGGTAGTTGAAGTTCGTACCGCTAAAGGTAATTTTAAACGACCTATTTCAAAAATAAGTATATTACCCATTGAGGACAACATCATAGATCCTAAACTTTAAATGTGCTTTATTATGTATTAGTATTTCATGTATTATTTGTGTTTATTTATTTTATTTATTTATTTTTGCTTATAATTTGTATCATGTTCTGTTATTACTTGTATTGCATATGTATCTTGAAATATAAAAATATTTCAACGCTGGGCGGGATGTTCCGCTTCTGTATTGTGATCTTGTAACATCGCCTTGGCGACAAACACAGCCCATGCCAATTATACGCCAATCGGCAATTTAGTGTAACCCTGCTCACATGTTGTGTGTCTACTTGCTTTTTCCTTTTAATTTAGTACACCTCCGTACAGTGTTCAATAATAGACAAAATTGCTAAAGGGTTATATAATAGAAAATTAGATTTTAAGACTTTCTAGTATGAATTCAGAATTCAGAAATTTCTAGTATGAATTCTATATCAAGAAAGGGGCAAACTGAGAATCTTGATCTAATGTTGGAATTTACTGGCTCGGATTTTTATCCAGCAGATTTTTCTATGCTCCATAAGCATAAAAAAACTTCAATTTGTAAACCACAGAGTATCGTAGTGTTCAGGGGCTCTGTCTGAAAAATTCTTCCCGAAAAGGGCTCCACGAGCCCAAAAGTTTGGGAACCGCTGCACTAATTCATCTTTCTGCATCAGAGAGAGAGGAAAAAAAAAATTATGAGACCCCCCCCCCCCCTTTTGTTTACTTCTAGCTACGGTCCTGGTGAAAACCCTGATGAAATTTAGCTTTTTCAATATTTCTTAAACTAAAACTATTTATCAAACACAATTGCTTGTGTTTATTATAAAAATAAGCAATCTATATTTTTGGTAACAATTTATTTGGTGTAGCAAAATGGGGATCACTCTGTAATGACAATGCTTATTGCTATAATGCTAGTTTAGAATTGTATTTATGTATTTTTATAATGGTAATTTAGAAATTATGTGTTTGAATTTTTAATTTTACAAATATGCAGCAGAAAAATATTAATAGTTTATTTTTATTTGTATTATATTTACATTAATTTTTTTTTCTTTCATTCTTGCTTTAGCCTGAATGTAAAGTAAATGATGACATGAGATTTACAGCTCATAATCAATATTTACACAAGATGCTTAATAGGTAATAAATCATTTAATGCATTCATTTCTTGTTTTCTTTTCCCTTGAAAAAATCATTCAATTTAATCTCTTTTTCATTTAGATGGGGACCAAATGTTCAGCATACGGCTTGTATAAAGAAGCATTTAAAATCACAGAAAGTTAAACTTGAACAAGCACCTTTGGTAAAAATTTTATTTAGTTGTTTGTTATTTTGTGTGTAATCACAATTGATTGTAACTGTAACAACATACCAATATATATATAATTATTTAAAGAATCCTAGGCTTTGTCATTATACAAATATTTGATGGATTTCCATTATAATGAATGCAATTTTTTCAGTTTACAGAATAATGTTTGTATTATTTAAAGAATCCTAGGCTTTGTCATTATAAAAATATTCATTTTAACAAATTTTTAAATCAACAAATTTATTAAAAGCACAATAAAAAAAAAAAAAGACATTTTATAAACATTGTGTTTAGAGCAAGTGCTAGAAGTAGTTGAGTATGTAAAATATGAGGATTGGCAGCTAAGTTCATATTCGTTTACTTGAGACTCTAAATAATTTTTAAGTGCATCTTGCCAGCCAGATTTTTTGGCATCCCCCCCCCCTCCCCTATTGAATAGCATAGCACACACAGCATATAGTCTATTTGCGGATTAGAAACAGTACATGAAGTATGAAAACTGCTTTTTCCAATTGATATAAACTTATAAATGAACAAAATATTAATCTGTAAAGTGCCAATCCATGTTATGGTCCAATTGTTTTTTATAGATCCTCTCCCCTAAGATATTGGGTGCATGCTGTAGTCTTAGTGTTTATTTTAAAAGACAGTTATTATTTATTATGAAGGAAATTTTTTATTATAGGTTATTATAATAAACAGCAACAAAGGTAAAGTTAAAATTATCTTTTATTCTTAACACGTGAATATGCAGATCAGGGGTCTCAACATCAGCTCTGCATATCATTAGAGCAGACAAAACAGTGAATTTAAACAAAAATATATGTAATCAAGAAAAATTATTTCTCATTTTTATTTAAACAATCATTATTGATGCATTTATACTCGGAAATAGAAAATAATCCAGACTTTTTGCATTTGCAAGACATTGTTTGACAATTTGACGTACATCTACAATGTTGAATTAAGGACTCTAGTGAATAGGGCATAGTTATTTCTTGTGGACATAAATCATTATTAAGCTCTTCATAGCCAAATAAGCAATAATCAATGGTCTGCAATTGTGTTTGATAAGCATTTTTCCAAATAAATGTTTGTACTGTTGCTCTTAACAAATGCAAATGCAAAGCATCTGATGTGCATATAACTTTCATTAAATTAAAGTTGAAACCTATGTTTTAAGAAATCAGTTTATATTAGATTCGTTAGCAGCTATTTATTTTATTTATATACAGGGCTTGAATTTCAGGGCGGGATGGCGGGATTCGCGCCCGAAATTTTGAAATCCCGCCGAAAAAAATATCATAGGCGGGATGTTCCCGCCCAAAAAAAATCACGAATTTTCCAAAAAATTTTGAATTTCGAAACTACAATTAACTCTCACGTTCTTTTTGCGAATTTTGTGATACTTTCGTGCGAGTTTTTTACTACAAAAAATCGCTGGAATTCAAAATATTTTTACTCAGCCGATCGTTAAATTTCACATTTTTTTCCGTGATCGATTGACAAGTTTCGTGCGATTTTTCGTCGCGAGAACAGAGTAATTCCGTTTCGAATTCTCAAAAAAATTAACGCACTCGATTCCAAAAGTTATGAAACATCGTTTATCAACCCGGAAATCCAGATAGTTATGTCCAAATTTCCAGGCTAATAGCCGATTTTTCACAGCTTTTGAGCCCAGCTCAATCGCATATTTTCACAATCAATTTCACCAACATCAATCGTTCGTAGAAAATGGAAACACAGAAAATTTCTTTACATTATCGTGATAGAAATGCCAATTTTCTCAAAAAATCGTGAAGAAAAAAAAAACAAAAAAACACGACTTTCCGCCTTTTTTGTCATTTTCGCATTTTCGATTTTTTTATCTTCAAGGATCACGAAAAGAAGGTCATTTTAATCAAAATATTGCGGAATAAAAATGCGATTTTCGTCGGAAGGTCGCAAAAAAAATCGCTATTTTTGCCGAAAGATCGCAAAAAATGCAATTTTCATTTAAAAAAGTGAGACAGCTTTCGACAAATATCGTGGGGAAAAAAAAAACGCTGATTCCGTAAAAATAGTGCAAGAATAACGCAGACTCAATCAAAATATCGCGTGAAAAATGCAGATTACGTTAAAAGATTGCAGACAAACGCAATTTTCTTCAAAATATTACGGAATAAACATGCGATTTTCGTGTGAAAAATCGTGTGAAAAATCGCGTGAAAAAAAAGCCATTTTCGTCGAAAGATAGCGAAAAAATGCTATTTTCGTCAATAACACAAGATGACGCAAATTTCGTCGAAATGTCGCGAGAAAAATGCAGTTTTCGTTAAAACATCACAAGAGAAACGCAGATTCCGTCAAAATATCGTGAGAAATATGCAGATTCTTTCAAAGTATCACAAGAAAAATGCAGATTTCGTCATAAGATTGCGAGAAAACCGTGATTTTCGCCAAAAGATCGCAGTAAACTGTGATTTTCATCAAAAGATCTGTAGAAAACCGTGATTTTCATCAAAAGATCACGGAAAAAATACTAATTTCATGATAGAATTTCAGAAAATTTGCTGTAATATTGTTTTCAACAACTTTTTTGCAAATTAAACTTTAGCTTGCCATGTTTGTTAATTAATGTTTTAAGTGAAAACATGTTAAAATTTAAATTGGAGAACTAGCTAAGATTGCTGTGTAAAACATTGTGTCAGAAGGATGAATTTAAAATAGAAACTTTAATTTCAGAACTACTTATAACATTTGCATAAATGGATTCACTCTGACCTCTTCTCCCCCCTCCCCCCAGAAAATAAAATTAAACAGGATTTAAACAAAAGTATCGACAATTTTTTGTGGATAATATAAGCTTCTTAATTGTCTTATTTGTGTTATTTAAAATAGTTTCTCATTTTCTGGTTTACACGCTTTTTCCTCTCTTTTTTTTAAACTTTTTGAAATCTCATGCCTGTTATTCTGAGATATTGATAAAAATTTCTTCAGTAGTATTTTGTCATGTCTGTATTCGTGTAACTCTTTAAATAGCACATAAAATAACAGTAGGTTTTAAAGTTTTTTTCTCCCTCCCAAATAGTTCAACTCCCCTCCATTTATAAATGTTGGGAGGGAGACTCCCCTCCTCTGGAAAATTGAATTTCAAGCCCTGATATATATTTTTTTGAAACAAGTATGTGCAAGCTATTTCTAATTGCTTTAATTGTTCATTATTTAGGTCAAGGTTTCCCAAAGGTATAAGAGCTGTTTGCACAAAATTCTTAATAGCAACTTTTAAACATTGCACTTTGCTGCCGAATCTGCTAGTCGCATCACAACTCTTATAGCATGCAATGCTGGCAAATCATTACACATTCTTTTGCCCAGAGATTCAGCAGCTAAATGGCATCCTAGAAAGTATTTCTTTGTATGAGAACTGTCGAACCATATACCTAAATAATCACATTTTTCTAATTCTTTCCAGTAATAAATTGCCAAAATAAATATATCTGTATCAGTGCTGAGGGTAATAACATGAGCAAATTGAATCCCAGCAGCAGAAAGTGCACGATGTGCATCACAGACTCATTTTTGTCCTTGTAGATAAATTTACACACTTAAAAAAAAAAAAAAAAAAAAAAGATGTCTTTATTTGATAAAAAATGCACATGGATATGACACGAAAAAATGAAAAATTCTTTCAAAGATCGTCAAAACATCACAAAAAATGACAGATTTCATCAAAAAGGTGCAAAAAAAACTGTAAATTTCATTAAAAAAAATCACAAAAAGTGCCAAGTTTTGTCAAGATTGCAAAAAAAAAAAAAAAAAAGGCAAATTTCTTCAATATACCACGAAAAAAATGGCAAGCTTTGTCAAAAAACCATAATAAAACGGCTAGTTTCGTCAAAAGATCACGAAAAAATGACAGATTACATTAGAAAGTCACAAAAAAAAGTAAAATTCGTTTAAAGATCACAAAAGCAAAAACTATAAATTTCGTCAAAAGATCAGGAAAAAATGCAAATTTTGTCCAAACATCATGAAAAACTCCTTTTTTGACAAAAAAATCATGAAAAAAAAGTAAATTCCCCCACCCCACCACCCTCAAAAAAAAAAAAAAAAAAAAAAAAAAAAGGGGGGGGGGAGTTTTTGTTGGGAGTGAATTTTTTTGCTCCAAAAACTGATTTTGTTGCTACAAAATTACATTTCTTTGCTATGCTTTCTCCAAAAATTATTTTTCCCGCCCCTTTTTTTTTTTTTTTTTTTTTTTTTGTTCTAAAAACAGATTTTTTGCACTAAAATCTGTTTTTGACTACTCTAAATCTTTCTGAATTAATGTGATTTTCTGTTCATGTTTTCAAAGAAATTTTTATAGTCTATCTTTTATAGTTAATCTATTTTACATTGTTGATTTCATGAGAGAGATGCCATATCATAGACATTATTTAACTATTTAGTTAAATAATGTAACAATTAATTTAATTAATTCTTTCTTTTTTTTTTCTATTTTATATCATAAATTAGTACTGCAAATTTAAACAAAATTTTAACTACGTATTTAAAAAATTATCATTCAGAATTTTCTTTTTCGTGATATTTACTTGGTATTTCAATGTGTCACTGCTATAAAACTATAACATATGTACTTTATGGTAAAGAAAAAGTGACTTTAAATTTTCGCTGCTGCTTTTTCCGAATAATTTTTTTAATTTTGATGTTTTGAGTGATTTTTCTTCTTTAAAAAAAAAAAAAAAAAAAAAAAAAAATTAACATTTTATTATAGTATTGCTGATTTAACAAGAAAAAAAAATATTTTTAGAAGTTACGGAAGCAGTATAGCATATATTGTTCAATAGAATTAGAATGCAGTAAAATCTCTAAATAACAGACACCTTGGGAGTGCGGAAAATGTTTGCTATTGGGAAAACTTCAGAGATTCAAAAATTACTAAAAAATACTTTGTTTCATTAATTGCCTTTTATATGTCCCAAAACCTGTATTTTATGATTAATCAGAAATTAAATTATTTTTTAAGCAATAAAACTAAAATAAAATTGTGCATACCTTTATCAACTATTCATTACAATCTTATTTTAAGAAATCGAAATTGTCATATGTACATTTAAAACAAAAGAGAAAATGATATATGTATTAAGGAATTCTGCCGATCAAGAAATTTGTGCTGCAGTGATTAATCAGCAGAAAAATCTTAAATATCTTTAAAGAAGGGAAGTTTTCTTTCTCAGACATGGACAGTATTGAATTCAGACATTTTTCTCTGGGAGAAATTTCTGTGTCTGGGGGAGGGGAATTCCTTTTTGACCATTAAAAGCATAAATAACAAATCTTCCTGGTGAATTTCAATATTCTGAAGGAATGTCTCTCCCGGGTCTCCCCTTGAATTCAACACTGGGCATAGAACGAGAATTTTCTCCAGCCCAACCTTTACATTTGTCTGTAATCATAAAGTTTGTGATGCATTGCTCTAAAAAATTTAAAGGCCTTTTTACTTTTAAAAAAAATTATCATTAAAAATTATTTTTCATCCTTTATTGCCAAAATTACTGTCTTCTATTCGGAATGTCTGTTATTCAGAGGTTAAACATACAAAAATTTAGATTTGGGAGTGGGGATTGGAAAAATGTCCGTTAAATAGAAGTGTTTGTATTCGGGAGTGTTCATTATGGAGATTTTATTGTAGTTGTTTTCTTCATTTTATCACCATTACATATGTAACAATATATATATATATATATATATATATATATATATTTTAAATCATTTTAGTATTTATTTTTTCTATAGATTTGAATATTTAAGCAAGGTAAGGGACTATACATTGTTTTCAATAGATATACACTATATCAGCGATTCCCAATCTATGGATCGCGACCCACTGGTGGGAGGCGGCAGTTGTCTTGGTGGGTCGTGGAACAATGGAGGTTTGTCATTAAAATGTATATTTTATGTCATCTGTTTAAAAAGATATGACAAATTCAACAGGAAATAATATTTCAAGAAAAAATCCTTAATTTCTTTCTAGATTAATATACGAACAGAATATCCTGAAATACTTAAATCAGCTATCCTTGATGAAATGAAACACTTTGTGCTTATAAAAACATGTTTTTTTTACTTTGCTGTTTTTGAAAGACAAGTACTGAGATAAACTGTGTGTTAATATAAGTTCCACAATGGAAAATACCAGTACAATCGACTCTCGTTATTTCGAAATCAGATAATTCGAATCTTCGCTTAATTCGAACTAAACATGAAGTCCCGAAATTTTCAATGGTAGAATAACCTTAAACATTTTAATTAATTCAAACTCATTTTCTCTTGACTTCGTTTAATTCGAACTAACAAGAATTCAGATTTTTCATTTTTCTTTTCTTTTTCACGGATTTTAGACATTTGAATAACTTTCCTACATTGATTTTTGTTAAAATCAAAGACGAGTATACATATAATCCAATGCATTTGATATCCACTTTCTTAGTGCCTCGTCTGTCCATCAATGATGTTTGAAATTTTTCTTCCATTGTGATTGTTTCTATTCTTTTAATTAGTTTATGTATTTATACATTCTAATTTAATATTTAGTCATATTCTAATGTTAACAGACGAAATAAACTTAAAAACACTATAAAATGAATTCCTTTGTGATATACCATATTAAGCATGTTCTCATTTCATATGTTCCATAATTCGAACGTTGGATAATTCAAACATTTCTTGTGGTCCCGAGGAATTCGAATTAACGAGAGTCGGCTGTACCAGAAATCTCATTGATTATAAATTTATGTTTTCATAATAATTAAACGTATTTTCAACCATCTTTGTGGTTTGTGCATTGTTTTAATCACTATTCACTTACACACATTGCGATTATTGATTCTTGTTTTTGTTGGTAATATATCTTCGGTATGAAAATTTGCTCTTTTCATAGAATAGGATAGCCATGCTTATAGAGATCGTACAAAAATTGCTATACTGATAAACAACTTTATCTTGACTGGGTCGCGAAATTTTTTTTTACTGAAAGATGGGTCGCAATTTTTTTTTTTTTTTCCACTGAAAGGTGAGTTGCGAAATTATTTTACTAAAAGGTGGGTCATGTACCAAGAAAGTTTGGGAACCGCTGCACTATATTTCAATTTGATTTTAAATAGATTTAACCTTATTTTCAAATTTAAAGAACCAATTTTCAAGTTCATTATTATCAAATGCTTCAAAAAATATTAATTTTGCTATTTACTTTTTTGGGTTGTATCATAATTGGAATATAGTTGTATTTTTATAACAGTAATCAGTAAGAAATATATTTATAACATACATAAGAAAAATGTAACATGCTACTTCCACCAGATATATATTTTTTTTTAAGCAAATAAAATGTAGCTTATTTTAATTTGCTTTTAAATGTGTTTGAGTTTGTGAATTTTTAAAAAATTGATTTGAAGAAAGCTTTTTATTATCCAATTTTAAAAGTTGAATTTTATCTAGCTCCTAGAAAACTCTTTATGTAGATATAAAGATTTTAAATGTATACTTTTTGATTCAACTATTTAATAAATTTTAATAATGTTTCAGATTGGAGGTATTGAGCTTGACATTTCTAGATTTTATCACACAGTGCAGCAGTATGGTGGTTTGCAGCAAGTGATTGAAAAGAAAAAATGGCAGCGAGTAGCTGATACTTTACGTGTGCCAAAAACGGTAAATTTCAATGATTTACACAATTTTTTTATAAAATGATTAAAAATGCATCTTTAATCCTTATACTACCAAGAATGCTCAATCTTCCTGTAAAACAAACCAACAAAATAAACAAGTAAGAAAAATCATGCGTTAAGCATAGATTATGAAACACTTTCCAACGTTTCCTGAAATCTTTAACAAAACTTTGTTATTTAGGGAAATAAGATGCTACTGTCCATAGCCAAATATGTATTAAAATGCTTTTGAACAGCCCTATATCTGATCCGTCGGTTGATATATATATATATATATATATATATATATATATATACAATATAATGGGAAAATTTAGTTTAGCAAGAAAATGCCTAACTGGCTGAAGTTTCTCTTGCAGCACTTTATTCTAATAGATGGAAAATACTTCAGTACCTTTGTTCAGCCCTGTAATTTATCTAGTATCTTTATTACATGCCAGTATTTTGTTAAAATTTAGTTCAAACAAACACATTTTTAAAGCTACTTAATTCACATTTCCAGAAATTATCACATATGGGTGACCATGTAGCAAATTCTTTGCGTGACCCTTTATATCATTTTATCTATATTCTACAAACATTTTTTAGTAAACTGAAAGCAGTTCAACGTAAAAATGCATAACTACCACCTTTAAGTTAATTACTGTCATAATTCAGTAACTTTTATGTGCTCTTTTGTGTAACCCTGTATATCAACTATAACATTTATATACACCATATAATTTGCAGACATTTTGTAAAACTCAAAAACGCATATCATAAATGAAAATGCATTTCAACCATCCATCAGCTATCATCGATAATACACAGTATTTCGGATAAAAATATAAGATGTAAAATATTTTATGTGTCCCTGTAAAAGCTATGCACTTCATATTATGTGTTAAATATTAAGTCTCAGTGGTGTATATCAATTTTATGATACTTGAAACCGTTTAACATTATTAAAATATGTTGCAAACAATTCCCTCCTTTATTATTGTGTAATGGAATTCTTTTGAGTGGCTCTTTAATTGAATAACAACTATTATTTTGACAGCACATTTTACAGAATGTGTATTTTAGTGCACTTTGCGAATCCATGTAAATTTGAATAAGCTTAACAGGGGCCTTTAAAATTCATTTGAAACGATTTTTTCCCATTGGCTGTAATGTATCGGAAAACTTTTGACTATCCCTGTAAATAAACTAATTATAGTAGAAACTTCATTTTCAATAGGGTTCGTGCTAGGATAAACATCAATAACATATAAAAATTTCAGAGCAATCCGAGTATATTTATGGGAGTTAGAGCGTGGACAGACAGCCATACAAACCGAATGCATAAACACTCTTCAACTTTGTTGGAAAGTGCTAAAATTGTTATATATATAAGGTTATGGAAAATTTGCTTCATGAGTTTAGAAGTTAAAAGGTAGGGTGAGAGATAAATTTATTTAAAAATCACTAAAGGATTTTAATTTCTTTTCCGATTTAAACTTTGTATATTCATTATAGAATCAAAATTTGTCTGCATGGTTCTTCAATAGCATGAATAACATTTTACCACATAATCTTATTTAAAAAGGTAAATATGACTTTTAAAGGAAAATTCATGTACTCTATTAGAAGTGAAATTTTAGCATTATCTGTTCGTCTTTCAAATTATTCGTTATAATATTAATCAATAAGTTAAATACAAAATATTCTCATTAATACATATATTTTATTCTAAATTAGTGTTTTTGATTGCTCTTTTTAAATTCATTCCAAAAAATCTAAATTTTGATTTATTTTAATTTTTTATTCCCTTAATACCATATATGCATTGTAAAACTAATTTAAATTAAATCTAAAAACTTAAGAAAGCACACTACCTTTGAAATCATCTCTTCAATCAACAGCCTATTTTACTAAAATTTAATTTTTTTTAATTAACTTTTTAAGTATTTCTACTACTATTATAAGTATGAGTATATTTTATATGTATATATTTTTTTTCCATATTCATTAAAATATACTACAGAAACTGCATGGATTTTTAGATGCATGGAATTCTACATTTAATATGATTTTTTCTCTCTCGTGTATATTAAAAATGAAAAAAATCAACTAACTTTCAATTTAAATATTTTTTTAAAAATAACTATAAACTTGAATGTTAAATGCATGCACAAAGATATTAAATACATCATGGAAAACAAATTCAAATAAATTCAAACCTCTATCTAAATCAGCAAAAAAGCCTAGTATTTATCGAGCTAGCAAGTTATAAGAATATGAACATGGAGAAAAATCAGTTTAAAGTTTTCATTTATATAGGTGATTGCGCTAGATCTATTAACAAAATTTACAATATCTTGCAATAAAATTGTTCCATAGGTAGAAATGAGGTGTCAAAATATTCTCAATTAAAGAAGCTTTCAGTTAATATTTTAAAAATGAAATTGATATTTTGACCAATTTCAAGGTAGTGTGTTCTTAAATTACATATATAGAAAACGATTGTTATGTATAATTTCATTATACATGTAAAATTTTTTTTAGAGAACTATATTTTATGATTTAAAAAAGAAATTAGTGATAAAACATTAAATTTGATTAAAATTTCATAAAATACACATTATTGAAATAAGTTTAATAATAAAATCACATCAATTACTGAAATTAAATTTTTATATTTAGAAATATATAACATAATTAAGAATTTCTTATACAAAGGTGCAAATTTGAATAACTTTCCATATAATAGAGGAACTTGTTCAGTGACACGATATTCTTTTGTTATTGTTAAAATGATAACATTAATGAATTAAAGTTTTCATGATAATTTTCATTAAAATTTGAAGATATGAAAACTTTGGAAAAATAAATCAACTTATAACATTTTAAAATAATTTTAAAACTTTTAAATGTTTGTTACTTATAAACTCATTTTGGCTTAATATTACTAAAATTGTTATAACATGTTGCTTTAGAAGGTAAATATAGATTTGATAGCTTCAACAGTTGTGTTTGTTTCTGTGAATTTCTTTCATTTCAGAAAAATGTTCTGTTATTTTTCCATAAATGTTTTAAAAAAATAATAATAACTTTCCATATAATAGAGGAACTTGTACAGTAGCACGATGTTCTTTTGTTATTGTTAGAATGATAATGTTAATGAATTGAAGTTTTCATGGTAATTTTCATTAAAACTTGAAGATATGAAAACTTTGGAAAAATAAATCAATTTATAACATTTAAAAATAATTCTAGAACTTTTAAATGTTTGTTAAGTATGAACTCATTTTGGCTTAATATTACTAATAATTTTATAACATGTTGCTTTAGAAGGTAAATACAGATTTGATAGCTTTAACAGTTGTGTTTGCTTCTGTGAATTTCTTTCATTTCAAAAAAATGTTCAATTTTTTTCCGTTAATGTTAATGAATAACTTTCCATATAATAGAGGAACTTGTTCAGTGACACAATGTTCTTTTGTTATTGTTAGAATGATAACATTAATGAATTAAAGTTTTCATGATAATTTTTATTAAAACTTGAAGATATGAAAACTTTAGAAAAATAAATCAATTTATAACATTTAAAAATAATTCTAGAACTTTTAAATGTTTGTTATGTATGAACTCATTTTGGCTTAATATTACTAAAATTGTTAGAACATGTTGCTTTAGAAGGTAAATATAGATTTGATAGCTTTAACAGTTGTGTTTGTTTCTGTGAATTTCTTTCATTTCAGAAAAATGTTCAATTATTTTTCCATAAATGTAAAAAAAAAAAAAAAGAAAGAAAGAAAAAAAAGAAAACTATTGTAAAATATAAATTAAGAAAATATTTTACATACATTAAAATTACGGTATAGCTATATAGCAAACATTTTCTTAATCCAAACACAAATATTTTATATACATTAAAATTACAGTATAGCTGTATAGCAAACATTTTTTTAATCCAAACACTGTATGTTTTATCTCTAAATAGTGGATATCGCTGAATAATAAGCAAATCATGCAATCTCATGGTATCCATTCTTTTAGAGATTTTCATTTATTTTTAATATTTACCTATTTTTTTTTTGTGTATTTTATTGATTCAATCAAAGTTAATTGTAAAAATCTTAACTTTACCCATCTAAATTCTCCTCCCCTCTTCCACACACACACACCTTCCTTTCTCTTCATTTAATTTCACATTTTTTTTAAATAGAACTACCAAAGCCCCTGACTTGAGAATGATTTTTATAAGTTTCTTATGAAAAGAAACTGCTATATTCATTTTGAAAATTTTTCATTAATGAAAATCATAATGCTAAGTTATTTATATTATATTAAATTCTAAATCTATATGAAATGCATCTAGCTCTATTAAGGCTCAAAGTTATAGTTATGTAAATTTGTTAAATCTATTGAATACTGCTTTTGATTTGTATACTTTGATCTAAATGTTCAGTGACATGATGTTCTTTTGTTATTGTTAGAGTGATAACATTAATGAATCGAAGTTTTAATGATATATTCAGTAAAACTGTACATATCTCTATTGATTTTTATGCATTATTTGAATGTATCACTTTTCCTCTTTTCTAATCTTAAAATTTTAAATTTTCTGCTTCCTTATTATTTGAAAGAAATCTTCAACTGTAAGTACTTTAAATTTAGCGTTTATTGTATTTATTTTTTTATTTCGTGATAAAATGTTGTTGTTCCAAAATAAATTATATTACAATTGTAGAATATAATCTTAGTTTAACCTTTAAAATGTTTTAATCAATTAAATATTAATTACTTTGTTAAATGAGTATTATAAACCTTTGGAGTTGTATTAAACTTATTCCTTCATCTTCTCACTCTAAATTCCAATTTTTGTTTAATTATTAAGAATACTGTTTGTAAATTTTCAACTGTTTTAATGTTTGTGTGAATAAAAATGTATATTTATTACTTTTTCTTTAAAAAATAACTGAGATCTTTTACTATTACTCATATAGGGCCTATATTCTTCTTGCTACATTTTAAATAGTAATTATTATTTATTTTTTATTTGTTTAATTTTGAATTAGTTAAATAGCAAAAGTTTAATGCCTCTATATGCATTTATATATATATATATATATATAACCATTAATTTTAATGCAATATACACCCTTAAAACAGGAAAAAAAGAATTAGAAGGAATATAATCAAAATGCAGAACCAAAGTAATTCATCAAACCTTAAATTCTATGGAACTACAGATAAAGTGTGTGTTTCATCTTCATATTAGCCATGAAAAAGCAAAATAAAATGAATTTGGGATTACCAACACACATAAAACTGTAAAAAAGTGCAGAAAACATTAAAAATAATTCATAATAACAAGATTAAAATGGATAAACATACCAAACACTAAAGATATCCTTCAAATAATCTATCAAAAAATAGACTGTCTTGATTATATTCAACTGTTGAAAAAAAAATAATAAATAAATAAAAGGCAGGAAGGATATTTCTAAAATTTAAGCTAGGAATATATCCCAATATCAAAGATACATACTTCAATATATGGTATCAGTGCCCTTTATAGTACTACCAAACTTCAATGTTGTCCAATTGATGTATATTGGTGGTGTTATTGTATGATTTCATGCATTTTTTGTTATAATTTTAATATGGAATTTGAATTTAGATAAACTGTTCCAAATACATTTTCAAAGTTAATCCATTTGATATTTAGATATGTTGTAAAAGATTATTCTCTCTATAGAGTTTTGGAAGATGAAAAAATCAGTACTGAAAACCGTTTGGGCAATTTAATTTAGTTTAAACCTTTCACAGTGAGAGAGATCTTAGTTTAATTTTTAATCTTTTACCACCGTATATTTCAAGACACCGTTGTTTTTCAAAACTAAATATTCTGTAATTCAATCACAAAAAATGCTCTGATTACATAAGGTAAAGTTTACAATTAAAAGTAACTGATGGGAATAATGAAGAATTCTGAGCACTTTAAATGGCATGTATACCAGTCCCTTGTCTCCAAGGGTTAAATGCATGGTGTACTGAAAATTTTAATCTACCTGTTTAATAGAAATTTCTGGGATGCAGCTTAAAAGAAGCAAATTTAAAGTTCTTTATATCATAAATGGGTTAAACCCCATAAGTCACTCATGAGACCAAAATCTTCTTTAACTTGAAGTAGTTCAAACCAAATATATGGTATCTGGTATGACAAACATTGTTACAATAGTTGTTTGCTTGCATTAAAATTTCTAAAGATTCCAGAACTGTACAACTATTAAAATCAGAAGCCTGCATGATGATTTTCACTCAATTAAAAAGGATTTAAATGTTATTAGTTTGGAACAATCTGCAAAGATTAGTAGCAGGTCTATTTTTATTAACATCCTGTATATGCTCATTAATTGTTGTCTGTAATTTTCTATTTTTCATATGAATAAAATATAACATTTTATTTCTTAAATTTAACATTTTATTTCTTAAATTTAACATTTTATTTCTTATTTTACCCCTGATGGGGATAATATAAATTCCTGATTAATTGTGCATACCAGTAGAATCAATTATTTTCTGTACAAAATAATTAATTTGGCAATGTGTCTGCTTATTAGTATTACATTTCCTCAGAAGGTATTAAACATTTCACATAAGTGAAAGTATAATCCACTGCTATAAATTTAAGTTTCTATTTTACTAATTTTCTCTATCTCAATTGCTCCTGTATGCTTGAATTTATAAATTTATTTTTAAAAAAATGATTTCTATTAATAATTAGCTTAATTCTATTAACTCATTGTGTAGATGAATAAGTTTTTAAGTTTTCAAGAGCTTCTTGTATTGCCTATATTTCATAAACCTATACTATCATAACCTATATTACAACCCATATTTCATCAACATCTATTTCAGTAATAAATGTTAACAAATCGTTTTTATGAATGCTTTCATATTTTATGTAGTAAAATTTATAAAAAATATTATAAATTATTGATAAAGTTAATGTTTTTGATATTATCAATTATTGGTAAATTATTGTTTATCCAATTATTGATCATTACTGACTCATTTTTATTTTTATTTATTTATTTTTTGATTTTCCTTACATTTTGTGTGCAGAATTTAGTAACATTATTGATGGTTTAATTTTAAAATACCATAAAAAATGCTATTTTAAATTGCTTTGCATCATGTAATATACATATAAGATATTTTGCTCCTGTTTACCATTTTTTATCTTGTGTAATTAGGCTCAAGACAGAGTTACCAAGCTCTATGATGCTTATTGTAAATATTTAGTATCTTATGATACTCTTCCTAAAGAAGAAAAGGAAAAATTAGAAAAAGAAGTTATAGCAGATCATGAAAGACGAGTTAAACTTCGAAATTCTCATAAGGATTCAGATAAAGAAGATGATGATTTTGATGAAGAAGAGAATACTGATTGTGTTTCAAAGGTAATGATTTTTTTTTACTTAAATACTGTTTAAAATCCCATGCAATTTTTCTTGACTTATGCCTTCAAATTCAATACAAAACATAAAACTGCCTTCGATACATTAATTATATTGTTTACTGGACTAAAAAATCCAAAATTTAAAATCTTCCAGACCTCAACAATTCTGAATTTGACTTTTCTGATTTATTTATACAGTCGAGTCTCTCTATAACGAAACTCCAAAAATTGAATTTCTCTATATAACGAATTTTTTGTAGGAACGGTCCCTTTTTCGCATGATTACATTAAAAACAGTCTCTATATAGCGAAATATCTATCTCCATATAACGAATTTTTTCATAAATTGGTCTTAATTTATTCAGTTTTAAAAAAGCTTCAAAATCATATGGAATCAATTTTCCATCAATTATTTTTGATTTATCATTCAGTGCTGAATTCTTTTTTAATATTAGTTCTCTCCTTGTTCTTTAAATCCAACAAATTCATCCCACTTCCCACACACCTTTCAACATCCTTCTCAAAACAGAGTCAATTAGATTGTTACACATATTAGAGAGGAATCAATGAGAGGCACATAAGAGAGGCCTTCAAATGGAGGAAAATGTTAATTATAATTTGTCATTCCTTGCTAAAATTTGAGCTTTTTTTTTTTTTTTTTTTTTTTGAAAGTGTGACAGTTTTAAAATCAAAACAACAAGAATTACAGATTTTTTCGTCTGAAATTAATGCAAGTCTTCCTTATTTGATTTTCATTGAGCTTTCAGATAAATGTCTGTTCTCTTTTTTTGAAACTGCTTAAATAATTAAGAAATAAAATGTTAGGTTAATATTTACTTTTAAACATTCCAAATTCTTAATTAAAAACATCAAAAATAATATTTGTTCAAAATTTACACGTTAAATACGACTTTTAACATCATTTTCTATACATCGAATTTCTCTATGTAATTGTCTGAGCGAAGCGAAGTCTTTATACTCAGAGATACGTAACGATATTAAAATTCAAAAAAATTCTTTCGTCAAGCAAATCTCAAAAAGTACTTGTCGGATTTTGATTCTGTTTGTACTAATAGGTACCTATGAAGGTAATCTGGTGAATGCACCTACTTTTAAAAATTAATTCCAAATAGTTTAAAAGTTATATTTAAAAAACTGATAAAAAAGCACAATTTATGTGCATACATCACAGAAATTTGGCGAGCGTGATTTTCACCGGCTGGACATTTTCGTAGATAACCGAATGAGTACATGGAGTAAATAGTAATCATTTTCGCACTCAGAAATATTGAATGCAATAAAACATTTTAAAATTTAATTATGCAGGAAAATAAAACTGTTATTTTTTTATATTAAAAAATGTCATAAAAATTTTGAGATTTTGTGATAATCTCTTAACAGCACTTTTTGATTGCTAAAAGATTGTTTTACATATTTCGCGTGTGAAAATTAGAAACAATTACATTTTTAAATAAAAAGTTTCTTTTATGACATCATTTTCCCTTTATATTTATTTTCATTGCATGTTTTCTTTTAACTTATATTTTGTTTGTGTATGGAAGTCAATTCTGGTCACTAATTTTTCGGCACGGATACCACAAGCGCATCAGATTTGGCGCAATTTTTTTCAAAGCCCATTTGGCGAAAACTTCCTTTTCAAATAACGCTTACATACACATTTTAAATTATTTTCTATTTTCAAAAAGAACTTACAGTAAATAAAATAATAACAATAATTAATAACTATAAAAAGAAATATTTTATATAATTAAAAGAAGGAAGTGAAAGTAAATAAACATTTTATGAGTAAATAAACAAATAATAAATAAATAAAGCCGGGTTACCATCTCAGGTAAAATAATGCCATTTTGACGGCAATTATGTACCCTGGTGCATATGTGACATTTTTTCCCATTTTTCATCCGTTTCCTGTTGGCATACAACTTTGAAATATGGAGTATGTATGCATACCTGGGAGCAATACTGGAATTAGACATTGATTTTTTTTTTAATTTGATCCAAAAAGGGGCAACGGGGCTATTTTTTAAAGTTTTATACAATTTATACTGCATAAAGGAGCCACTTACCTATTTCTATATACCAGAAGAAGTAAGTGGTATGTAAAAACAATCATAGTATACATAAATAAAATACTTGAGATAATATACTAGAGATATAAGCACCGGGTTTGGCGAGATTTTTTATGCCAATTAGGCGAAAACATCGTTTTGATTACCAGATGCATATAGCATGCTATAACAACACGTTATTTATTTATTTCAAAATGAAAAAAAGGAATAAATGAAACATTTCCTGTTATTAAAAAAGATATAACAATCAATAAATGATAATATTTTTAGAACAAACAATTTATTATAACATTTATATGATAGCCAGCATGTTAGGCGCCATTTTGGTACCAATTAGGTACCTCGGTGTATATAGGGGATATATGTGCCATATTTATTTGTAAAACTGAGCATGAAAGTTTACCAGGTGTGTTTTCATAGGCGCTTATATCTTTTTGCAACATAGCGCACCTTTCGAAGCCAAAACTGCACAAAAGAAAAAATAATCAATATTTGCAGCATTTTTTTTTTTTTTTTTTTTTTTATGTAATGCACATTTTGTAATCAGTAGGCTCGATGATCAGACCCCGTTTTTTTTGCTTTAAAAGATGATATTTCATACGACGTCTTTTTGGGATTCGTCGTTTTTCCATATTTGATAGTATGTGTCTACTCGTTTTGTACCCTTTTTCGTAACTTTCTTCTTTATTAACAGCGACATCTGGATTTCCTATTTAAATAAAAATTCTTCTAAATACAAAGAATTTTGTTAAAATAAATAAATAAATAGATGTATCAATATTACAATTAGTACCTTGTATGCAAAATGGAACAATTAGCAATACTTTTTGTACCTGAAAAATGGTCGTTGCTTTTTTTAAGGTTAAAAAGTAGATTACGAAATATTCCTATATAGAGATGCCAAACCCTCGCTTATTGCATAGCAGAATTTTCTTATAGGAAAAGTTATTTTTTTAATCCGCAGAATGTTCCAATTTAATAAAACATTTTCTGTATTAAAATACCGGTACCCAAAATGCCGGAGACTTGGCAGCTCTGCCTATAACATTTTTATTAATCACGGTACTTTTTTTAATCGGATTCAAATTTAGTGAAGACAACGTTTTTGTGGCCGAAAGCAGCTTTTTTCCACATGTGTAACTACGATACAATTCCTTGATGTTGACTTATGAATGTTTTGACTTATTCTATTATTGCTTCCTCTCATTTATTTATTTGAATTTTAAATAAGATGATTCAAAATCGTGTTTTTTAAATATACGAAAAAAAAAATGCATTTCGAGAGAGGGCGAAAAGGACAATATTTGGCGATTTATTACCTGCGTTTGGCTAAGTGTCTTACTACCTTGTATTTAATACTCTTCACAATACTTCGCTGTTATATGGACTTAGATGCTTTTATAAAAAGTTTGATGTAATTCGGGCTTAAGAAAGTGAGTTTTTTACTGAATAATACAAATAAATGAAAAATGAATACTAAGAAATACTAATAAAAGGAAAATGAAGCATTATATTGAACTATGTATATTTAAAAATTTATCTGCTAGCACTAATTAGATAATTTATGTCGTGTATATAATAGGAGATAAATAGCTTTTGATTCTGTATTTCTATGCTATAAAGCATTAACGTTTGTGTGTTTTTCGTTAGCATTGGGAGTATCTAGGGCAAAAAATGTTGGTAACCATCTTTGCTGCAAAATATATTATATTTTGCGTAGGAACAATAATCACCATCAATGCACGAGCAAAAAAAGTTCTAAAATTGAGAATTCTTTGATGTTGATATGACTAAAAATTTAAAATCTTTTTTTGTGGTGGCAACTTTTAAGATATAATATTCTCGTTATGAACGATTTCTAAAACATTCGACAATTTAATTTCACATATTAAACACTTTTTTTCTAGAAAAAGTTTTAAACCCAATTTATTGAGAATATTGCAATTTCTAGGATACTGTTGGGGTCAGAAACTATAACTTTGGCATCACAGTAACTTATAAGATGTAAGTGCTCGTTTAGGACAAATTTTTTTAAAAAAATATTCCTTAACTCTTATCGACAACCTCATTGCATCCGTGGAAAACAGATATTCAACATTATAAACTATTCGGAAGGATTTCACATCATATAAATTACACTCCATTTCTCTTCAAACATAATAGTTTATGTTATTTATAGTTTCTCAAATCGGTGCGAAGCTTCTGTTTATGCTCATGACATCATTTCAAAGAGCTATATTTCCAATATAGGAAAATTAGGTGTTTTATTTTCTGTATTACTTTTAACATTTTGCATATTTCCAATTTTATATCCATGCATGGTTTGCTTTTCTTTTATAAAAATAGTATATGCAACAAGTTTTGTAGTTCTATGATTCATATGCTTATTTTCATCATTATATTTTATCACAAAGAATGACCAATTAAAAGTAACATCTCATTTCTTTACTTATTAAATGTGTATTCTCAGCAATATCGCTCAGACTAATCCCTCTGAGGGAAGTCCTAGTGTATTTTTTACTGGAACAATGGATTTTGTTATATAGAGACTCGACTGTATTTTAGTTTTATTTGCCCAAAAAAAGAAAAAATAACATCTCATAAATTATTTATATGAAGAAAGTATTTTAGTGCTTAAAAAAAGATAATATTAAAATAGATGCTTAATTGAGGAATATATTTTTAAAGACTATAAAAAAGAGTACTTTTCTTTTGCAATTAAAACTAATTTCTCTCAATTTAATTTTTTATGATTTTTGATGCCTTATTTAATTTTGTAGTGATTTTTCCACATTAGTAAAAGGAGTCTCCAATGTGAATCTTTTAGTCCAATATAGTATATGTTGATGTCTTTTCAGTAAAGTTTACTTAAACTTTATATAGTGTTTTTTTTTTTTTTTTTTTTTTTTTTTTTTTCATGTGATTTTTTGGATTTTCTCATTTTTCTAGATGATTTTCTGACATTTGTGAAACAATCTGTTTATAATGTTTTATTGCAAATTTCGTCCTCTGCAATTTTTAAATTTTTAACAAAACTGCTTTTTGTGCCTAGGTGTAATTATAAATAATTCATTTTTAATCTTTTTGCCCAATATATTAAATTTGTTCTTTTTTTCAATAAAGTTTATTTGGAATTTATATAACAATTTTTATTTATTTATTTATTTTTTTTTTTTTAATTCCAAAGAGCTTTTCTGATATGGTAATTAAAAGGTATTTGGTTTAAAACTTTTTGTCTGATATCTTAAATTTTATCCTCTGCGAGTTTTGGAATTTTACCTTTTTTTGCATTTACAGCAATTTTTTGTCATTTGTGGAAAAATTCTAGTTGCAATGTTTTAGAACCCACTATAGTACATTTTGTCCTCTGCAATTAACTTTTTCTTCCAACTCTGCAGTGATTTTTCCACACTAATAAAAGAAATTTAGTTTTAATCAATATAGTAAAGTAGTACCCAATGTAGTAAATATTTCAGAAAATTCTCTTTTCTGAAAGGTATATTCATAATTTGTGTGACAATTTTTAAATTGCTTGTGAATTTTTTATGTTTTTAGTTTCCTTATTCTGGGGTGATTTAGTTTTATATATATATATAAGGAATTCTGTTTCAAATTTTGAGTCTGACAGGATAAATTTTTTCCTCTACGATTTTTTAATTTTAAGCAATTTTTCAAATTTTGTTGTGATTTTTTATCATTTACAAAAGAATTCTTATTACAATATTTTAGTCTATTATTGTAAATTCTGTCCTCCTCTATCTTATTTTTTTTTTTTTTTTTTTTTTTTTTTTTTTACATTTTACTGCAATTAGAAAAAGAACAAGACCAGTTAAAAACATTTGGATTATGGAGAGTTCCAAGTTTCAAGCATCTGAATTTGAAACTTCATTCTGTATTCAGTGGCGTAGCCCCCCCCCCCCCCAAACTCGATCGAAGACCTGATTTATTGAATTATGAATACAACAGTAAAAAGGGATAAGACGGACTCTCAAAAGACTTATAAAAAATTCCGCTTTAGACAGGTGTTTACCTTTGAAAATATAACTCGAAATTATCCTTTGACAGGACAGTAAACTTTTCCGTTTTAGACAGGTTTTCCTTATAAACCCTTTCCGTTTTCTAAACATACGTTAGCTACGTACGCTAAAACGTGCTTACTCTATAGTACACGTGTGAAGACTATTACATTAAAAAATTACAATAAATCTGTGAAAATGACAAAGAAAAACAATCAAGATTAGGCGAAAACAGCACTATAGATTTATGCTTGCTAACGTTTGAAATCTATTTAAAATAGAAATTATTCCAACTGTGACACATTTTTGGAAGGTTTTCTGTTAACACAGAATCATCCTGTAAACAAAAATATTTTAATCTTCCGAGACAGAAGGATAACTATGGATATATACCCGTTATTCCATTTACACAAATTTACTGAAACCAGATTAAGCGTAAAACTTCTTTAACTTGGACTTAGATGGGACCAAACGATGCTAACAATTAAGGAAAAGACGAGTTTATACTAATACAGCAATAACGGCACGTAGGTGAATTCGTGACTCTTATTTTTGTTAAGTTTATAATGAGGAATATTATAAGTAACATTTTTTTTACTGGCTATTTGTAACCACTTTCAAAGCATACTGGTTAAAAGAAAAATTATAAAAACGAGCTTTATGTTAGTTCTATGCTCTATTATGGGAACTTCCTTGAAAGGTGACTGGTTAGAAACGCAATGTCTACATTATCACGTAGTCTAATGGGATTAACCATTGCTACAAAAAAATATGCAATTTTTTCAACCCGTTCTTACGGTTCACGCATGAAAAGGAAAGCCCGGGGCGGGATTTGGAGTGTAATTTCAAGAACTGTACATGTGGTTAGGGAAATGTTTTGCTTGTGGTAGGTGAAATATGCCGTCAAGAACACATATTACAGACTGTGAGAAATGAAGTACGATAGGGAGAATGGAAGCAGGACAGACACTCTCAGGAATCTGTAAAGACTTAAAAATAAGCTAAAAGTGTCATGTCAAGAATCTGAAAATGAATTATGCTCGTATTCACCATCTACCTCAACCCAGAACAGCTTGGTCGAAAGCTCAAATGAAATTCATGATAACATTTGATTGGTCATTATCAAGGAGACGTCCAATCAGGATGAAAGATGAATACCGTTTATGCGTTTGACCAAGGATTTCGGCTTAACTCGGGGTCGAAGTAGTTGGTGAATAAGAGCTTTAAAGACACTGGCAATGTGCACAGACAATCAGATTAAAGGAAAAAACATGCCAAAATAGAGCTTCAGAACAGCTATTTGGACACGATTACTTAAAGAAACAGGCAATTGATGTCAGTTCACATTACAAGGGAGTTCACTGCAGCAATTATTTTTGCAGACTATTTAGATTTATGTGAGTAAGAGGCTGCAAAAAGGCTGCATGCAAGGAAGACCGTGATTTATATTCCGCTAACTCAAGCAGCGAAATGTGTTTGTTAAAGGGCTATCATCGTCACTGGAGTATTTCGGATTGAAACCGAGTTCTCTTTACCGATGAATCTTGATTTTGCTCGAAGAGTTCTTGCAGACGTATTACCATATGGTATATGTACATATGGAGAGAAAAAACACGCACAAACATCCGTGAAAGGCATCGATACAAAGATTGTGGAATCATGGTATGAGCAAGCATAGTTTTGAACGACCATACTAAACAAAATGTTTTTATCAGTGCAATGCTAATACATACAGAGATGAAGTTCTTGATCCAGTTTTCAAGATGTTTAAAGTTTCAATCGGAAGATTTGGAATTTTATGTTTATTAATGGCCTAAAAGTGCTACCAGCCCACAAGAGGACTCCAAAGTGTTTCTTTCAATGCTGTAGAAATCTCACCCGAAAAACAGTCTAGTTTCAACATTACCTTTCACACCAATTACAACTTAGGAACGTCCAGTTTAACATTGTTTCAAGAATTTCAGGGTAGCAAAAAGAGTTTTGTGTATGAAGAAGGTCCCAGGTGACATTTTGTCTTTGTTAATGAGAAATCGAAAGCAAAAATTGAAGTTAACTCAAGTACCAGAGCACGGAGCTTACTACAGAACTTGGAGAATGCTCTAAAACTGCTTCGAACATCTAAAATAAATTGGTTGGGAAACAATAACAGGAACCACCATCTTATATTTTACACATCCTAATACTTCAAAAAAAAAAAAAAAAGACCAATCAATTACAAGTAAATTTATTGCAAAAATTTAACTTTCTTAATTTGATCAGATGTCGGAAGCAAATATTAGATCGAATATTTGGTATCAAAAATGGCGAGAGGCGCGACATGAAACACTGAAATCCAAAAGCAGATATGCGTAATATAGACGAACGCGTGTACGCTGTACGCAGAAAATTTTAGCAAAAAAAAAAAATCAATCGTTATTTTAGCAATTTTTTTTAGTACCAAAAAATTTAAAATATTCCCTCATTTTTATATACGAATTATTTACTGTTACTTCACAGTTAAAAGCAGGGCCAAATTTTGAATTTTCCGAAAATTTAAGGCATTTGATGCCGAATAATTTAAAACATAACCAGTCAAAAGTTTCGGACACTAAAAATAGCAAATTTTGACAAACGGTTGTCGTAAAAATTGAATTTCGTCAATCGTTCGCAGAAATAAAAACCTCCAGCTTCGTCAAACTATTACGGAAAAAACACGAAAATAGTCAAAGTTGAAAGTGCACAAAATATTGTCGAAGGATCACAAAAATATAAATTTCGTCAAAGGATAGCGAAAAAAAACCCACAAAAATATAAATTTCGTCAAAGGATAGCGAAAAAAACCCACACAAATATCACAAAGGATGTCGAAAAAATATCGTGAATTTCAACAAAGAATCGCGTAAAAAACGTGCATTTTAACAAATGTCGGCGTAAAAAACTCTTAGTTCGACAAAGGATCACGCGAAAAAAGCAAATTTCGATTAAGGATCACACAGAAATCACGAATTTTGACAAAGGACCGCGTAAAAAACGTGAATTTCGTTCAAAGATCGCACAAAAAATGCGAATGCCATCAATGAATCCCACAAAAAACGCGAATGTTTTCATGAAATCTGTAAAAATTGAGAATTTCGTCCATGAATTCTATAAATTTGCGAATTTCGTCCATAAATCCTATAAATCTGCGAATTTCATCCATGAATCGCACAGAAGACGCAAATTTTGTTCATGAATCACAAAACAATGCTAATCTCGTCCATGAATCGCGTAAAAAACGCAAATTTCGTCTATGAAATATATAAAAAACGTTAACTACGTCCACAATCGTGTAAAAAACGCGAATTCGTCCATGTATAAATAATATAACACGTAAATTTATTAAACATTAAATTAATTTGCAGAAAGTTTTTGACCCAATTTTTTGGTTTTATACAAGTCTTCCCAAAATAATTATGGCTGTTCTAGACAATCTTAACTAAAACTATTTTTTCAAACTATTTTGACAAACTATTTTTTCAGCATGAACTATAATATGATGCGTTTGCTTCTTACATCACTAATTTCTGTAGCTGAAATTGCAAGATTTTTATCTTAGAGATTAAAACCTTATCTCAAAAATTCCATTGCAGAATGCAGTCTATGCGATTCACACTTATGTGAAATCATTATCCAATATTTATTGGAGCACAAGTTCTTAATTTAATGACATGACATTAAACATGAAAATTGCTATTTTAAACTTAACCACTCGATCTTTGCTTTATTGTTGGCAAATGTTATGTAATATGAAATTGAATATAAATAAATTTAATTCTTCAGTACGCGCTTAGATTTTTACTTTATAATGTTTGTAACACCTTTTTGACAGTCCGTAGTAAATATTAATGCAACTTTAATGTAATATCAGTTATAAAGATTAACCTTACATTTTTTTTTTATCCATACCTTCTTTTGAATTAGAGAATTAAATAAAAATAAAAAATTCTTAAAGTTGTTCAAAATACTTATTTTATGCATACACAAGCAATACTGTCAAGATGTGATCGCAAGGGACTAGAAAAAAATTCCATTTCAGACAGACTTCTGTTTAAGATATGTTTAAAGTTATGCAATTAGTTATACTTCTAAGATACACTATCTTAGTAAGATGTATTGTTCGTTTCGTCGGGATCCTGAAATTCTTTGAGACAGAATTCTGTTACAGAAACATTCCGCCTTCATCAAAGCTGCCACAGAACTACTTTCTTTAAACTGAAATTCTTAACACACACTTTGCTAAATTTTGTAAGACAAATACACTTCAAAATTCATATTGGAAAAATACTTATTCGAACAGAATATAAAAATAGTCGCCCATGACAGCCCTGCCTCATCTTTTACAGTGTTTTATTATAAAGCAGTGAAAATCCTCTTTCAGGCAAAATTCTTGCAAATTTAATTATATGGGAATTGATATTAAGACCATGTAACACTTTCGTTTAACGCAGGATTCTGTTATAAATAATTATTTTAACAGATTTTACTATTCAATAACATAAATGAGAATATCTATATAAATACACAAACTTAAATCCTGCCTAATACGGAATTCTTCGTTAAACGGATATGTTCCATAAAGCTTTCAAAAAAGAATGTTATATTACTACACTCGCTAACAGGAAAACCTGTGTAAAACGAAATATTTAATTAACATTTGCCATTCTATGCTGACAGATTTTACTACATATATATAAGCCGAAAGAAAAATTTTGGACCCCCTCTGAAACGAAAACCTGGCTACGCCACTGTAAAATCTGTTTGCTTAAAATAACATTAATATTTAATTAAAATTTTTTTAAGTTTTAGATTTCTGCTGTTTTTTTTTTCTTTTTAGTCAGCTTTAATACCTTTAATGCACTCTGTCAAAGACAGTAGGGAGCACTATTCTAGGTTTGTTTGATAAATTTTCATTTAAAAATACTAAATCATACAAATTTGAAAGTGTGTGATGCCGAAGGTAGTGTGAGGGCCAATATAAACTTGTCTGGAAAGATTTTCTTTTCAAAGTATAAACAATGAATATTGAGTTTAGGTATATTTAAGCTTTTTATTATGGGTTTGGGCAATGCTAGAAAATATGGCTGGACTGTATGGTTCAACTACTATTTTATAAATCATAAATATTGAAAAAAAAAAATTTCTCCTGCATATGAAATATTGAATAGGTTGCCTTAAAACATGTCAAATCTCCTTCTCTCTCACTCAAAAAACTCAAAGTGTTTCTCCTATCTGGTAAATTTCTTCTACTATAAAAATGAAAAAAATATTCATACATATTGATACAACATGTACATTTAAAGAATTAATTACAGTTGAGTCAATTTTAAAAATAAATTTGCTTTTGTGTTTTATTTATTTATTCATTTAAATTTTTTGGGCTTCAGGTTATTTGACTTTTTTAATTCCTTAACAATACTTTCATTAAAGTAAAATATTTATTCATTTTCATTTAATATATATACTTTTAAAGACTGAACTATTGTTACTTCTTTAATTCATTTTCAAAATTTTAAAAGTATATATATGTATATTTAAATCTGTATATTTTTAAAAATTTCAGGGAAGATCAATGTCTCTTAGCAATTTCTTCAGAATAGCTAGAAATATCATGAGTATGTGGTTTAAAAATGCTCCATCACCTGAAGAAGTTGAGGTATGTCCTAAAATAGTTGTTCGTACATTTCAAAATTATGTGTAATTTGTTTTAGATTTGTTTAAGGTGGTTCTCAAATTCCCTACTTAACAAACATAAAACTTACTGACTCTTTTTTAAATATAATAGCATAAAATTCGCAGGTCTGGCTGTTAAAGTAATTTTGAATTGTAATAGATTTTGCATCTTTTTATAAATAAATTGGTTATTGAATTATAAATGATTTTTGTCACTTGACAACAAGATTTTCTTTTTTCTAGCACTGTCACATCTGAAAAACATCAACCTTGACTGTATTTTTTGAAAAATCTTTTCACTTTACCTAAAAATGAAAATCACTATGCAATTACATAGATTCTGAATATGAGCAGCTATAAATTTTATGCATTTTCAAGCACAAATGAATTCAGAAATATGTCAAAAAGTAGCTGTTTGAGAACAGCCTATTAATTTATGTCAAATTCTGTTATAAATGTTTTTTTTTTTTTTTCTTTTAGCATGAGTACTGGAAAGTGGTGACAGAAAGACAACAGAATGTTGTTGTGCATGCTGGAAATATTGACAGCAGTGTGTATCAAAGTGGCTTTGCATGCAATAGAAATAGTCCATTTGCAAAGTATGAACATCTGTTTAAAATTTTATTCAATTCAAAAATATTTATGTAAAATATTAATATCCTAATACTGAAATTGATTAGTAGCAAATTCCATTGTTTGCACTCTTAAGTTTAAAGTTTGCTGGAGTTATATTAAACACAATCTTTAAAACTTTGAGAAATGAAATTATCATATGAGAACTACTTTTTCCTTACTGTTTAGTTTGAATATTTGATAAAATAAGTGGGGTATCAAAAAGAAAGTTCAAGGGGGTGTGGTAATGCCCACAAAGTTTATGCCTAAAAAGCATAATGCATTATATTTTATTATTTAAATTACTTTATCTAAATAATTCTTTATGTAATTTACTTCATCTATTTATTATTAGTAGTATTTTAACAAATTATGCTAAATATGATCCTGTTTTAGAACAAATATTGCATTTATTGTACATTTCTGTACACATCAATCTTGCGCCCAAATGACATATCAAATTCTGCTCATGATAATTGTCCTGACCTTGCATTTTACCCTTCTCATTCAACTAAAATTATTCCTTTCTTATGCTCAAGCATAATGGCCCCCATTTTAAATAATATTCATACTAATTTTTGCATTTCATTTTTAAAATATTTTAATGAAACAGTACTGAATGTTTATTATATGAAAATATTTTGGCATTTAAATTCATACTGATTATTCTGTAATAAGACTATGCTGAATTAAAATTTTGTAGCTAAAAGCACATCAAGTTAACTTGTATGTATGGAATTCTCGAAGTTTATAATAGCTGTTAAGGGAATACTGAATTCAACCAAAAAAAAAAAAAAAAAAATGCTGTAGGAAAAAAAGGGATGAGATAAAATATTACTCAAATTTTTTTATGGATTGTGTGCGCAACTGAAATTCAAGAAGTTTGCAAAGTTTATTCTAAATTTTAAAAATGCTGATATTTTCGAATTAATAGCGTCTTACAAGGAGAGGACACGAGGCTTGTGTTACAGAATTCAGCGACCCTTTGTGTTTCGATAGAGTATAGTCAATAGATAAACATATCACAAGGATAAAGTGCAATATTCAGGGGGGCCGTAAAAAATGGGCCCCAAAGTCATCCATTTTTAACTCTTTTAGTATGTAATGAAATAAATTACTCACGATAGCGAGTGGCCCAGATAGCCCAATTGGCAGCACGCCAGACCTTTAAATTTTCTCTTTCCGGATATCCGCAAGTTCGATTCCGAGTTTGGGTATTTCTTCTTTTTTTTTCCCCAGACAAAATAATGATTATTATTTTGGAACCACTATTCAAAAATATTTATTCAGTTGCTTAAACGTTAGAAAATATAATTAAAAATACGCTGCACCCACACACACATATATAAACACTTTTTTTAATTTACAGAGAGATTGCAGTTTTATGGATCTAGTTAAAAAAAACTGAATTATTCAGTCAAAATTTTTTTTTATTTTATTCACATCTACTTATAATAAAATGTGTTTGGAAAGAAGTGTGTAGAACGCTTCCAGTGCGTACCATTCTGCTGTAGGAATCCACAGTTGCTAAACGCCATGTTAGGCCTAATGGAAAACATATGTTAACAAATGACAGCTAAATGATAATTTCTTTTGCTTGAAATAATGCTTGTCGGGCAAATTTCTCTATAAAACATGTATATCATATCCAATTACAATACATTAAGTTCCAATTTAAACGTACGCTATTATAAACAAAATAAACAATCGACGGCTTCACAAGAAAGAAATGAATGATTCTTAGTGATTCATTAAAATAGTAACAATAAAAATATCTAATTATGATTTTAAAGTACAGTAGACTCCCTCAAATCCGCACTCCTAAAATCCGCAACTCTCTAAAATCCGCACATATTTTACGGATGTAAACAATGAAACATTCAGTTCAGATCTAGGAGCAAAAATTTATTTTTTTCAGTTTTATATCGATTCCATACATTTTTTAATTTATAATTTTTGTTAAGGTTATTGAATTAATGTTTTTTCATGAAGAAAGAATAATTTATTTCTGAAAAATAAACAAAGATATTGCTAATATCATTGGTAATCACAATCTTACCAAATATATTTATGTATTAATCAAGCTTTTTTTGGTTATTAAGTCCGGCTGAACCGGAAATAAAGTTTCATTATTTTATGATCATCCTGATGTGAATTAGATATGTACCTTTATGAGGCAAGTTTCATTGAATAATTTAGGAAAAATACATTTCCTCTTTTATAATGAATATTTAATTGTACATTATTGTTTATTAACTTAATCTTTCCTTTTAGTATTTTAATCATTTTTAAAAATATCTAAATTTTTATTATTTTAGTTTATTACTTATTTTAATATTTTAGTATATTGTATGCATTCATTATACCTTTGATTTCATTATTAATTGCATTTAAATTATTTTTTAAAAAATGTAAACAAAGCAATAACCAGAAATCCGCAAAATTCTAAAATCCGCAAAACCTCTGGTCCCAAGCTGTGCGGATTTAAGGGAGTCTACTGTATTTGTAAAATCACATTAAAACTTTTAAATACATTTTAAATTATATTTTTCACTTTCGTTTACATTTATTATAGGCAGTAAGTTTACAACATTAAAAAAAAACTCAATGGTTTTTTCATGGATTTATGCACTGTGGACGGACTTCAGCTTTTATTGTGCTGCCATCTATCAGCATCAATGCAAATGAATAATTTTTTCCATTGGATTTATAGTAAAATAATAATACTAATAGTAATAATAATACTAATAGTAAAAACTTTTTATATTGTAATTTAAAGAATATAAAATTTTAAAGAATCTTACCTTAAAAATCAATTATCTAGAACATAATATCACAAAAATTTCAGAAATAAAAAAGAAAAGAAAAGAGGAAAGCTACTTATTTTATGCATTCAAATTAATATTTATATTAAAATACAGAACAAATAAAATATAGGGTAACTTTGATACACAACACTGGTTTGTTTTTTATTTTAAAAAATATAAGATAATATTCAGCTTTCAAAATAAAGACGGGAAAAAAAAAAAAAAAAAGTTTGGATATAATACGGAAAAAAATTCTGTGTTTTCCAGGTTTTTTAGGATTTTCCCTGTTTTGGAAGGGGATTTTAAAATTCCCTGTGTTTTCCAGGTTCTCCAGGTGACGTGGCAACTCTGCCTTTATTTGAATTATTATTATTATTATTATTTTAATGCAAATTCTGCAAGTGATGATGATTCAGAAAATAATTATAAAAAATGTTGAATATTGGGGGAGGGGAGGGGGGGGTGTTCAACTCCTGAAACCAGTATTTTAATCCTGAAGTGTGTTAAAAACTTCTGAAATAGTCTGGAATGAACTTTAAATAGTCTACATTAATGTATTAAAACATGTGTTGGTGTTATTACGTATAAATAAAATTTCCTATATATTCCTATATTTTCTTCAAAAAAATTCATATATTTCCTATAATATTTTTGAAGAAAGTCACTTCTAGGCCTAAATAAAGAGCAATCTTGTTCGCACGCGCACAAAAAAATGGCATCAAAAATAGGCTAAAAAAGTACTAAAATACTAAAAATGACGTCAAAATGAGCAAAAAAAAAAAAAAAAAAAAAAAAAAAACTCTAAAAAGGCACGAACAACAAGATCACTCTTTTGGCGCATTAGCACAACTTCTACTGCGGTGGCATTAATACGAAGGTA
Organism: Maratus speculifer; assembly: GCA_964019185.1. Taxonomy (NCBI): domain Eukaryota; kingdom Metazoa; phylum Arthropoda; class Arachnida; order Araneae; family Salticidae; genus Maratus; species Maratus speculifer. Next base: position 399,629,343 of record OZ025289.1, read on the forward strand.
CCAAAAATATCAATGTTTACGGAAATTTGTAAGGAGTTCAATGCTTTTTATTTAACCAAATAATGTCGGCGGATACAACCATAAAGTAACTTTAATAAATTATATATCATATTTTTCTCAATTAATATCAAGAGCTATTCGTTTATTGGCATAAAATTCATATATTAAATAACAAAAGAACAAATAAATTAGTCAAATATTAATAAAAATATAAATAAATCATCGAATTTAAAATCATTTGATCACTTAACAAACAAGTGTAGTGGGTTTAATGTCAAGGAAGTGTAACATTTATGTTCATCCATTATTGGCATATAATCTTACAGTTTGTCTATCGTTCTTTGGTCGATGGGATAAATTAAGTAGTTATATATTTACTTATAGTATTTTTAATAAAATGAAAGAAAAATGTGCAAGTTAAATGTATCTGATATATGTATTTTTAATTATGTGTTTTTTAATGAAAGTCATGTATTTTAAATAAGACTAGTGACAGCTTTATATTTAAAATGAAATTGTGGCGAAGGAAACCTATTTGGCGATTGTTTCGTGTAGCTAAAATAAAAGTAGGAAAATAGCCGTCGGGCATATAAAAAATAAAACAATCAGATCGGAGCTGTTGATGACAGTCACAAGATTTATGCTGGTATTTATATAGGTACTATAGCAAAATTTGCAACATCTCTGGGTGTTAAACTAGGACTCTCGTGGTAAGGCATTTGGCTGCTCAGCAGCGGGTAGAGAGTTCAAATCCCGTCGGATGTAAGTTCGTTTTGTTTAGACATGCTTTTGTGTTAAATTATTATTCCTTCGGGAATATTCTTATGTTAATTGTTATTCAATTTCTAGAATTTTTCTAGTTGTAAATGTTTCATTTGAGAAATTACCTTGAATGTATTTAATTGGTATGGCTTTTAATTCTTTTAATAAAGTTCTGTACTTTTTTTGTTCAAATCCATGGTTTATTTTTCATATCATGCATTTTATATAGCAATGCAATGACTTTTATAATTATTCTGATACATCAAAATTTTATGCTGTTGTTATCATTTTATAAATTTTGACGGCAGCAATTATTTTTCTTTTTAAGATATTAGAAAATCTTCAGTTTTTATCAAAAAATTAAATGATTAGTATTAAAAAATGCTCTGACGAGCACCAAAAATGGTTAATATTTTTTTAAGTATGAAAAAGGGTTTGACAAGTGCTTCTGTTAATTACTGAACATGAGGATGGACAAGGGATTCCTTCTTGGCTACAACTCACTTCAATGCCAACTTTGAAAAAATCATATTTGCGCTTTTTCCATATAAAAGAAATTTGCAGTTCTTTAGTAGAACTTCCCACCGAGCTTTAGATGTTAACCAGGAGTGTAGTCGTAAAAATAACATAGGATATATGTTCTAAGCAGAGGGATACCTTAGAATGTGTATACTATAAGCATTCTTGAGAAACAGAGGGTATATGGTCTATTAAAAAGTCCAGAAGGTATACGGCGTATAACCTGGACTACATACCTGATGTTAACTGCACAGTTCACTCTGCACTATACTACAAATCAATTTTCTGTGCAATTATACACTTAGGGCATGCTTGGTGCAGTGCATGAATGTGATACCTGCAGGAACTAAGTTTTTGGCACTATGTCGTCTTCCCTTACATTTATGTCTAATTAAGCTGTATCTTTACTGGTTATGTCTTTACACTATATATTTTTATAGTAACTGTGACTGATTTGTTTTCATGGAAAAAGCGCAAATATGATTTTTTCAAAGTTGGCATTGAAGTGAGTTGTAGCCAAGAAGGAATCCCTTGTCCTTCCTCATGTTCAGTAATTAACAGAAGCACTTGTCAAACCCTTTTTCATACTTAAAAACATATTAACCATTTTTGGTGCTCGTCAGAGCATTTTTTAATACTAGTATAAAAATGAATTAAAAATCAGAAATTCACACAGCACGTACTTATTTTTAGCATTTATCTAGACTAAAGTTGTCCATTGTGATGGGTTTTAGGATGATATTTAAACCATATTTTTACTGAAAAAGATCAGAAATTTCTTTGTAAAATGCAGGAATAACCTAGAAAAATCAAGTTTTTTTTTTTTTTTTTTTTTTTTTTTTTTTTTTTTTTTTTTTACTAGAATTGTGTAGGAACTCTGTTTAAACTTTGTGCAAAAAATGATTATGCTAAAATGGTAGTTTCAGTCCTAATGATAGGCTGCCTCATTTGCACAAAACATCATAAATTGAATTAACTTTGAAACTGTATTCTTAAAATAATAATAATAATGCTTTCATCAGTAAACTTATCTCGCTATGCATAGGGGAAAAAAAGATAATTCTTCATAATCATACTGCATTATTATTGCAGTGACTCTTGTTAAAACAGAACATATTTATAATGGAATACTATCTTAGGCAAAAAGAATTTCATGATAACATTAAAAAGAATGCAATAAAATCTCAATGGACCATGTGTCTGTTAAAAAGGTAATCTGTCTAAAAAGGAAGCGTGTTAAAAAGATTTTCTCCAGTCCCTTTGAGTTCTGTCTTAGTGGGTATAACATAATATCTCAATACTCTATAATGACATTAAGAATACATATTATTGATTTCATGTACATGTACAAGCTTTGTATGAAATTTCATTTTATTTTCTTTGGAGATTATACAAAGACCTCTTAGTCAAGTGGGTCACAAAAAATCTTGGGTTGCATGGCAATAAAATTTGGAAACTGCTGGTCTAGAAGTAGTTTACATTTTTATAATTTCTAAACTTTCTTTTTCCCCTTGTTCATTGATATCATGAAATTTTTAATAATTACATTGATAATTGTGTAATAAACAAAGAACATATTTGAAACATAACTTTATTTAAATTTATTTTTTATTAATAAAATCCATTTATTTCTTTTCTCATATAAGTTGCATAGAATTCTTTAATTTTTGAATTTTCCAGCTGGCATATCTTTCCTTAAATAATAATTTTATTCATACATAAAATTATGAGATTTAAAGTACCCTGATGAGAATAATAAATGATATTATTGTCTAAACTATTAGAAATCATGTAGCTCTCATAATCACTATCTTGTTATTTGGTTATGATACATTTATTTTTTATTAACTTGTTTTATTTAGATTATCTTATTTGTAATTTTTATTTATATATAAAATTAGGCATCCATGGAATTTGAAAATTTTGACAAATAACAATAACTCTCTTTTGAGGTTTATGGGTCCAGTATCAGGTAAAAATTTATGTTGTAATTCTTTCGATATACATAGCTGTAAAGCTTGGTTATATTACTGATTATTACTTATACATTTATTAAGGTGTCACAATTCCTACCTTACATGTTGGTATGCTCTTTACTACGGGTTGTTGGTATAGAGATCCACATTCTTTGCCATGGATTGAATATCTGCATACTGGAGCAAGTAAAATATGGTAAAAAAATATTTTTCCTTTAAGGGACTTTGTACCTTTTGAACTATTTGAAGTAATTTTTTATTGGATATTTTATAATACCTGTTCAATATAATTTAGATATTTTAGATATAAATTAGATATTTTAAAATGGTTTTATGTAAAAAAAAAAAAAAAAAAAAAAAAAAAAAAAAAAATTAATTTTAAAAAATGCATTTTCTGTGGTAAAATTAAAAAAAATATTTATAATTATTAATATATAAAAAATATATTAAAAATATGTATAATTATTAATAAGTAAAAAGTTTAAATTATTGATGCACCGAATAGTGATTTTGGCCGAATGTCGATATTCGCCTTACAGGTGAACTGAATACCGAATATTTGGCTAGCTGAATAGTAATTGTTGGGCCGAATAGTAACTATTCGGCCGAATACCAAATATTCGACTTTCCAAATATTTTTATATTTCAAAGTTTAAAGGTATTAAAATGTTATTTTTTAAAACATTTTTACATAATATTTAATTAAAAAAACTTACATTTTGATAAACAAGAGCTTTTTATAAGAACATTTGGTATTGAAAAAAATATGCCTTGAGTTATTTAAGAAGCACAATTATGAGACTTTTTTAATTAATAAAATTTTAAATTTCATGGTTTCTTGTCAAATTAAAACAAACATTTTAAAATCAAAGAGAAATAATGAAAAAATGGTCAAAGAAAAACTTTAGTCTCACAATTGTCCTTTTTAAATAACTCAAAGCTGATTTTTTTCAATATAAAGTACAAATACTTTCAACTTAATTCTGATTAAAGGAATGTATGGCTCATAGTTCTTTTCTTATGAGTGGTAGCATTTTAAACCCTTCCCATCATATATTTTACAGAAATCAAAGCATATGAGTTGAAAATATAGCTGTGGTATCTTATTTATTGTTAATGCAAGAAAGGAAAACACAAGTTTGGTCTAGAGTGAGATAATATGCAATGCACTTATGACTCAGTTATGGTTTCATGAACAAAAATTGTCTGCCTTGATAGCTATTACTAATCTCAAAAGTTTTTCTTTCTTGTTTAAAAACTTTTATTTGGGAAAAAGAAGAAACAGATTATTTACTAAACAAAATTTTGGAACTTACATCTGCACTGCACATCATTTATTCCCAAGTAGAATTCTAATAAATCACCATTTTAATCCTTCTCATGGTTAATTTTTCTTAAGTTATACTTTACAAACAGCAAATAAATAATTTTAAAACATTCTATTTTATTTAAATGTGATTTTCTTTCTAATTATTTGAAATATATTTATAAATTGACAGTTGTAGTAGAAATTGTAAAAAGTTTTTAAAAATGTATTTTAAAAGGTTTTATTAAGTATTGGATTCGGCCGAATACTTTGATATTCGGCTTAACCGAATAGTTTGACATTCGGCCTAACCAAATATTTAGTAACATGGCCAAATACTGAATAGATATCGAATATTCGGTGTATCCCTAGAAATTGATTCGGTCGAATACTTTGATATTTAGCTTAACCAAATAGTTTGACATTCGGCCTAATTGAATATTCGGTAACATGGCCGAATACCGAATAGATATCGAATATTCAATGCATCCCTAGAAATTGTATTTATATCTTAAATATCCATTTAATCTTTTGTAAATTTAAAAAATTATTTATTATGTCAAATTATTTTCATCTCTTATTTTTTATGTAATAATTTTTCAAACAGGTACAGCATTCCTGCCAAAGGATGTGAAAAATTTAGAGAAAGCATGAAAAAAATTATGCCTGAGTATTGTACAAATAATCCTCTATGGCTTCCATCTGATACAGCTATGGTAATTTATTCCACTTATAAAAACATTTACTGAGCTGTGTGGCATTTCATGTAGTTTTGTTATTGTTTTCTGCTTTATCTCTCTTTTTTCTCCTATTTAAGAAACAGATTTTTGCATTCATTCCAAAGTAGGTTAAAATTTAAGTCAATTCCAAAAGCTATTTCTTTCAAAAATTGTATTTTTATAGCTGTCTGAATAATTTTTACAGTGCATTTCACATAGCTCTTTGAACAATAACCTTAATTTTATATATTCTTTCTTTATAATGCATTGCAAATGTACAAAATTTAATTGGCTTAGATTATTATTATTTAATAATTTTGTGAAACTACTAAAAATATTTTAAGTAACTTATTCCTATAAAGATTTTTTATTCAAAATTCACCATAAATTGTTTAACATCAGGTATTCCAGAAAGTAAACCTTTTTCATTTTCGCTTTTGAATAGCTGTAATTGTTAGGTCAGGCATATGCATATCTTCTGTTGAGGTATTGGCAAGCAAGGAAAGACATTTTCAAATTGCTAACTTATGCAACCCTTGTTTGGTGTGACTTTAAAATGTCTAAAACGATAGAGCATTCTCCCCCTTGCATGCAATATACAGTCGATCGTCTGATTTCTCAATGGGAGGAATACCAACCTTATGAAATTCTCAGACAAATTTTTTAGGTTTGCAGACCCAATGTGATGTAAGATTCCATAATCAGAAGGTGGATGTGGCAATTCAATGAAGGATGTGAAAATGTTGACAATAACAAAGTGAGTGAGCACCTATCTCTGAATGATGATGATTTCATTGCAGCAGCCAATGTAAAGATTATGATGAACAGATGTTTTAACCTTAAAAATACTTTCCTTGGAATTTCTTCAGATTTCTAGGTTACTTCTGTATGTGATTGGGTACAAAAAAAAAAAAAAAAAAAAAAAAAAAAAAAAAAAAAAAAAAAAAAAACGAAATTTTGAAAAATTTGTGCTCAGTATGTACTTTATAATCTCATTGACTGCAGAAATTGAAACATCAGAGTAGTGCTCTAGACTTGTTAATGTGGTATAACAAAAAGTATGATGTTTCCTTAAACCAGATCATCACTGATGAAGAGATCATCACTGATGAAGAGACCTGGTGTGTCATGTGACCCCAAAATTCAAATTGCATAGATGGAATGGAGAAACATGTCATCAGCAACACAGAGGAAATGCAAAGCAATAGTCTCATGTCATGAACTGATGTGTATAGTGTTTTGCTGGTGTATTTCATGCCACATGAACAAACATCAATATGATATATTGCTGCAAGATGATTAGAAAACTTTGTTGCATAATACAGAATAAATTTTGTGGCATGCTTCAAGATGAAATTTTGCTCATTCATGATAATGCGTGATCACAATTGTGCATGACATGCAACAATGCCTAACAGAGTTGTGATAGGAAGTTTTTGATTGTGCTCCTATATAGCACAGATCTCGCTCCAAATGACTTTCTTCTTTTCAAGCATCTGAAGTCCTTTCTTTGCTGGCAATTAGTTCAGGAGTGACAATAAGTTCAGATCCACCATTGTTACCCAATGGTTACAATCACAAGCAGCATCGTTTTTTGAGAAGGACATCCAAACACTTGTGTCCCACTACAACAAGTGCCTAAACAATAGTGCTTACCTATGTCAAAAATTGGTTTGACCATTGTAGTTCATTATTTAATAAATGTTAGTTTCAAAGGATTGTTTTCTGTTTTTGTGTTGCTAAATGGAACCTACTTTATGGATTTTCCTATAACATTTGATTTGTTATTTTATTCCACCTGTATAAATATTTTACTCTTTCTTTTTCCCTTTCTTTTAATGTTTATATATATATATATATATATTTTTTTATCACACAATTATAATGCATGTTTTTTTAGTTTAATAATTAATTGATTTTGATAAATATTTAATTATTTTTACTATTATTTCAGGAGATTAAATTAAAAACTGCATCTTTTTTTTATGGTATTTAAAAATTGAGCAGGTTTTTAAGTTCTGCTGTCAAAATTTCCAAACAACTCCCCTTCCCCTCCTTCCTCCTGCAAAAGGTAAAATATATCTGAATTCTATTATAATTTATAGAATATTTCTCTTTTTTCCAAATTTGTTCTATTTTGCATAAATTAATAATCCACTTTTTAATGGTGCACAAAAATTGAACAAATTTTTAAGTATTATTCAAACTGTATTTTACTCCCCCTCCCCCCTCCCTTCCCTCCTCCTTTCTCTCTTATTCCTCCATTCATTATTGCAAGGCCTTCAATCACAGGACTGATTTCAGTCTTGGAGAAAAATTTGATTCATAGTAAATTATAATTTATGTGCTTAAATTATACTTAGCAATTTTGCTATTAAGAAATTTTAATCACTTTATTTTATTATAAGAAATCAATTTTGAGTCATAATGCAAGATAGAAATCTTCTAGCCCATTTTCATTTGGTCATAGTTTCATTCAGTTCTTAATACTTAGAAAAGTTTTCAGTCATCACTTAGATGGACTTCTTGCATCCATGTCCTCCTCTAAAAAAGAAAAACATTTTGAAATTTTGTTATAATTTGAAAAGGTGATTAGTCAAATTCATATAATAATTTAATAAAAAATATTTTCACTTTTGTTCTAGGTACCTCCAGAGTTACTTGTTCAACATGGTGCTTCTTTGAGTCGTATCATTCAGAATAGTGGGCAGTTCGTAGTAATTTTCCCTGAGTCTTTTACATCTACAATTTGTTGTGGTTATTGTGTATCAGAGTCTGTCTATTTTGCCCCAACATCTTGGTTAGATTTAGCTGTTAAGGCATTCAAAGTAAGAAAATTTTACCAATATTGTTTGTTAAGTTGTGTTACATTAAAAGTTTAATTAATTTTAGAATTTAAATAATTAGAGCAATTATTATTAGATATTAATTTAATTATATGTGTGTTTTTAAGTTTTGCATTATTGTCCCAGATATTATGAGGGTTTTTCTCTTGCTTCTTGCATTAATCAAATTCAACTGTATATATAAAACTGCATTTAAATGATAGCATACTTAAAAAAATTAAACCAAATTTCAAAACAAAAATAGTATTGATCATCCTACTAACAAGATTCCTGAAAAAGGTTTCAAGCAGCAGTAAATAGTTTGTTATTTTAATACTAGCATTAAAAGGCAAAGTTAGCACTAGCCACCAGCCACAAGGCCAGTAAATGTGAAAAAGAGGCCTGTGAAAAATTGTCTATCAACAGCCACCTTCTAACTACTTTATATATATATATATATATATCTTTATATATAAAAATCTTCTGTGCGTGTGTATGTAATTGAACTCCTCCTAAACGAGTGGACCGATTTTAATGAAATTTTGTGTGTGCGTTCCAGTAGAGTCGATAATGGTTTAGATTCACATTTCGTCGAAATTTATTCAGTACTTTTTTAGTAATTAGGCAAAAACTAATAGTTAGTGATTTTTCGCTAATTAAAAGTGCTATATATATTAAAGAAAGTCAGGATTTCGTATTAATCATAGCACAAAAAAATCTACCGAACCAAAAATCTTGAAAATTTAGGTAAAAATACTTCTTATAACATCGAGTGCCGCTAAAAATGGATTTTTGAAAATTCTACCCCTAAGATGATTAGAAAAAAGAACGAACTTTTAAAAAATTCCTTAAAAATTAGCTTTTGTAGTTATTTTTCAACTGATAACATAATTTAGTGCATTTTTTCATTCTGAATCGAATGGTACCAAGCAAATTCTTTTAAGTTCAGTAGTTCGCGAGATACTTCACATTCTCCTGATTTGGCGGTGTCGTCGGCACAAAAACCTGAAATTTTCAATCCTTATCTATATATATAAAAGAAAGTCTGGATTTCGTATTAATCACAGCACAAAAGAAATCTGCCGAACCTATAATCTTGAAAATTGGGGTAAAAATACTTCTGGTAACATCGAGTGCCGCTAAGAGGGGATTTTCGAAAATTCCACCCCTAAGGGGGTTAAAAAAGGGAACTAATTTTTAAAAAATTCCTTAAAAATAGGCTTTTGTAGTTATTTTTCAACTGATAACATATTTTAGTGTATTTTTTCATGCTGAATCGAATGGTACTAAGCAAATTTGTTTAAGTCCAGTAGTTCGTGAGGTAATTCACATTTTCCTAATTTGGCGATGTCTTCGGCGCGAAAACCTGAAATTTTCAATGCTTATCTTTATATATAAAAATCTTCTGTGCGTGTGTATGTCACTGAACTCCTCAACGACTGGACCGATTTTAATGTAATTTTGTGTGTGTGTTCCAGTGGATTTGAGAATGGTTTAGATTCACATTTCATCGAATTTTATTCAGTACTTTTTTGTAATTAGGCAAAAACTAATAGTTAGTGATTTTGTGCTATACAATAATATTTCCTGTATTACAATTTTGATTAACTGACTTCAGACAATCGTTAACTTTTAACTAAAAAGAGAAAAATAAACTTTTCCATCAAAAATTGAACCGACTTCAAAAAATACTGAAGAATGAAAAATTATTTCGTTACATAATTGTAATAAGAAATTAAATTAAAAGCGTAGTGTTTAATCTGCGTATTACCATATTTACATATATTTATTTGATTTCCTGGAGTCGGTGCCAAGAAGGCCAACGTCGGTCGGTGACAGGACAACGTCTGTCGGGTCCACTAGTATATATATATATACAAGGAGAGAATACAATTTACTTGCATTTCATTAAAGATTTAAACAAAATGGCTACAGTGGTAGTGAAAACTACCCTTCATGGCTAGTGGCAGCTAATGTAATTTTCCAATTTTGCCCTATAACTAGCATTCATTGCCTCATCTTATGAAAACATAGAAAATTTCAGCTATGAAAACTGAAAACAGTAATTTTTCTTGTTGACACGAATATCGGGTAGCTTGCTTATATTCTATTATTTCTGTATGATATTGAAAGGAAGGAAACAAAGCACATATTTTTTAAATAAAAAGTTATAAAGAATTTAAACTTTGTGCTGGAAGGTGAAGAGTAAATTTCAAAGGGAGGAGAGATAATTTAGATTATTATGTACTAAATGTCATTAGAGAGCAACAAACAGGAGAGAAGAATATGTATTTATATAATATACAAAGGTTATGATACCAATCTTGCTCATCCTTAACAAAAAAAAAAAAAAAAAGTGTCCATGTTAGGTTTAAGCATTCTGATGCCGCATTATAAATCAAACATTTGCCTTGTTTAATCTACATTGTATCACATCTTTTCTTCTTAATTTTCTTTAAAAACTATACAGTTATAACGTGTTCATTTCTAAATTAATAACCAGCTACCAACAACAAATTACTGATATAAATACTGTTGCCATTCAGAAAAATAAATTGCTAAATCTAGAAATAAATTAACGACTCTTTGAGTGGTTCATTAAAAAATGATTAACATCCAATTCTGCTCTTAAAATATTTGCAAAAGCATTTAACAATTTTGAAAGGCATTTTTCACTTTAATTTACATTTATAAGTAGTAAGGCAATAGGGAAGGGAGGGGAGAGGGAGTGTCTTAAGCTTAGTTGAATGTATTTCTATGAAATATTTTGTACTGGATAATGTATTGTTGCCATATATTGTTTTGGCACCATCTATCAGGATCAGGATTTAATATAAATAAATAAACTTTCTGTTGAAATCATACCTTTTTATGCATTTTATCAATTTTGCACTGCAAAGAAATTGAGTATTTCTTATTGATTCTTATTGTAATTTAATTATAATATACATATATTAAATAAGTTTTAAGGGTGATTCTCCAATAAGTGGGTAATTTCGCTCATTGATTTGGTGAAAAATAAAAATAAAATTTTAAGCAATATTTTTTAATAATTAGATACAGCATATGCTACTGAGTAATAAACAACACTCCGGTATAAACTTTAAGCTTTATATATTTTTGTAAAAATTATTTTATAAATTATTGGATTGTTTGGAAAATTCAATTGGCACCGGAAAATTCTGTTATTTAATTATTAGATATTGTTTCCGATATCTAATTCTTAGATATTAATGAACAAAATTTTCCGGTGCGAATTGATTTTCCCAAACGGAAAGGACTTTCCGAACGACCCAATAATTTGGTAATCAATGTCACTACTGTCCCCAAGATAGTTGTTTACTTTATAAACCAGGATTTTAGTAAAATTTAGATTAATAGATTTGGAATAGATGGTATCACTGTATCCTTTGTCTTCAAGTCATATATGGCATTAAATCTGCTTCGGAGATTGAATCGTCAAATAATTTGAAAGGGGACAGTAGTGACAAAATTAAGAAAATTGCTTCTGTGTACATAGTAAGTTAGGCTTAGTAAGCCTGCAATATGATATTTTGTACTATGCAAAAGTATGTTATATTATGATAAAATAATAAATAAATAAAAACAATAACAAGGACAGTTTAAGTAGGGGACAGTAGTGACAAGTAATAAACATATTCTTATCTTTCTATCCCTTTTGTAGCTTGTAACTATTGTTGAAGTCCTCAGAATTATGCCATGCGTTTTTCTGGGCAATTAAGTTGGCGACCTGGTGGTCATTTTCGATGTTTTATACAAAGGGACAGTAGTGACATTAAAACTAGGGGACAGCATTTCTCTGACTCAGAACAAATGTAAAACTATTTTTAATTTACAATAAAAATACTTTATTATGTACTTTGGAGTATAGATTTTTATTTTTGGTGGTAAAATTGTTAAAAATAGTCTGTCATTACACTTAAAATTGTTCCAGAAGATCAGTACACAAAATACATTTTATGCTAAAAAACAACTATATGAATGACAAAAAAAAAAAAAAAAAAAAAAAAAAAAAAATGTAACCCTAAGGGACAGAAATTACCCACTTATCGGAGAATCATCCTTAAGTAAAACTTAAAAAACACATAAAATTCACATGACAAGTGCTATAGCTGCAAATAACCACATAAATTATATATATAGCACTTAATGTTTAAAATGTATTCAGAAGATCCAGAGTCCCATACCATAATAAAACTGAAGATAAACAATCAAACTTTAAAGGATTTTAAAACAAATAAAACTCGAACAAGAAAATCAAAATCCAAAAACAAAAACAAAAACAAAAAAGCTGTGATCTCCTCAGCAGTGGGCAATTTACAAAAGCACAACAATGTATTAGAATGAATATGTAAAAATTATTGCTAGTAGTGGCAGTGGGTTTCAGTCAGATATCTGATGACATCTCAGATCTGTTGCTTTTTTAATATGAGTTTTAACTAATCCTGAAATTTCAACATCAACTTATTTATTAAAGTGACGGTTTGAACAGTTGCCTCTTTATCTATTAGTAAAATGGAAATTATGATTAATATCATATTAAATAGACACTTTCGAGATTGATCAAATGCTGAAAATGCTTGATCAAACAATTTTAAATAACTTTTAAAAGTCTGTGGCTAGAAATATCAATATTGGGGGTATTTTTGTGTTTGATCAAATGATACAAACAGTTGATCAAATTCTTATATAACGATTTCTAATAAGGATTGCTAGTTTTCTTAGTTAGAATTCTTAAGTATCCTAAAATTTAGCCCTCCCTCCCCTGGCTATTTTTAACTATAACTCATTAAATGAAGTTGATCAAACCCTGAAAGTTAGCAATCAAGGCTGACCATACATTCATCATCAAACAAAATGCAAATGTCACTTTCTCATTTTTTGTCAAGGGGAGCTAACTTTTATAAAATCTTACACTCCAAATATCAGAGATATGACAAATCATATCCACAGTGTCCCATTGCAGAATTATCTTAAACTGTCTTTTAAATATTTTCTTTTCTGTAGCTTTATTTAAAGTATGAATCCTTAAGTGAATTTAAATAGTATTTTTCTATTCTAGAAAAAGTAATTAATGCTGTTAAAAGCAGAAAATACAGGTGAAATTGCATCCTATTTCAAACAGCCAAACAATTTAAATTAAAATATATATTTACACATGTATGAGAGATTTATTTTATATTTCAAGATGATCTTTTAAATTTTTGTTGCCAATTCTAAAACACTGCAAATAATAATATTTCCTTCTAACTATGAAAATATTTTCAGGTGAATATTACGAAAAGAAAAGTTTGATGAAAATTATGACAGATTACAAAAGTGTGATTTAAAATAATTTTTTTATAGCATTATTAAAAAATACCAGGAAGAAAAACTAACTCTGTTGACTTAGTTCATTTTGTATTAGCTAATTTTTCAGCTGTTTAACTAATCTTATTTAATCGAAAATACAAACAGCAATTAACAGTAGCTAATTTGGCCTTAAAATCTGTCAGTAAAAGAGAATTAGATAAATATCTGTTTACAGAGATATTCTACTGTTATTTTATTTTTTAATTATAATTATTTTTATTGTAATTAATATAATTTTATTGTTATTTTCTGTAATTTTCTTAAAGCTGAACAAATTAAAGAATTTTTAAAGTGTAAATGGGGATTGGCAAGCTTAACCCATAAGATGCAGAGCCTCCTAGTTTAAAACCTACCAGGCATTGAAGTTTTGGCCTTGGATTGGCCTATGATAGATATCTTCAGCTATTACTTTTATGTTTTTTGATGGTTGACTTAATATAAAAACATGCACTTTTTTTTTTTTTTCCCTGTTATCTGATATTTAGTTACTTTATTTTGAATAAACAACATTTGTAATTTTTTTTTTTTTTAATCAAGGCAAGGAGAGGTAGAACAAAAAAAATTTAGCATATACGTTATTACGCAGATAAGTCCATTGTTCAAAAACAAAAAGTGTCAATATGTAAAATGGAATATTTTGAGCACTTTACATGTCTCTCTCTCCCCCCTTAAGACAAAAACAGTTTGTCACCTAAGTGCTTCAAGGATGTCACAACATTGAAGATTATCATTGACATGCATTCACTAACAAAGTAATAGTATGCAGGAAATTTCTTTTTTGAGAGCAATTTAATAGTACATATGCTAAAGAGACTTTTAGTGATCTTACGTGTATGTTATTGCTAGTGTTATTGTGTTTCAATTTAACATTTAAAAAAAGGGGGAGGGGAAGTATATTTTGAATAAAAATAAGAAGAAAGAAAAGAAAAATAATGAAATAGAACAATAGAACAATAGAAATTGGGTGGGCTGGAGCCTTATGGGCCCATAAGTTGGCACTACTGATATTATATTTATATAAATAGTTTAAATATTTTAAACTTTATATGCTGAGGGGATAAAAAGTGGGAAGATGCAAAGTTGTAGTTTATATGAGTGATGTTTTACAACGTTTTTAATATAAACTAGAAGAATTTAAGATTCTCAACTTTTTCTTGGGAATAAAAGGAGGTGTTGGGCAGAGAAAAGAAGCAGGCATTTCATGTGGGAGAGGCTAGGAATTTCATTGAGATTATATAAAAAACTTAATGAAAATTTGCCAAAAGTTAAAAGATGGAAATTTTTCCACTTTAGATTTAATATGTATATATATATATCAGTGTTTTGCACATAAAAAGTTTGCATATGGGTTGAGCAGGGGGCTTTTATTTTAAAATAGATAAGAATGAAATTACTTAAAAGTAGTTGTGTGGTTCACAATCAGTATTTTGTGGCATATTTAAATATATTTGTTCTTATAACTAAAGCAATTAATCAAACATCTTAATTTGTTTATATTGTGTGAAAGTCTATTAGTATTTATTTTAAAATTACATAATGTAAAATATTTACTTTTTATTGTTATACAGGATATACAAAGTAGCTGTGAGCCTCCTTCTTTTTCACTTGAACGACTTTTGTTAAGTATAGCAAGTGAACTTAAAAGTCCAGTTGAAACTCTACAAAAAATACTGCCTCTGATTCAAAATATAAGGTGTGTTTTTATTAATACCATTTATAGCTTTATTTATTCATAAAATAAATTTCTGATCATATTCTAAAAATGAAAATCAAACAGATATTTGTCACTAAAAATGGGGATTAATTTACTGTTGATTTTATGTTTTAATTACTCTTGATTCTTCATTTATATTATATCATGGTTCATATGCTTTGGGGGAAAAAAGTATTCATTTTCAAGAAATGAAAAGTTCTAGAAATTCATCAATCTGATAATGATCTGCTATCGTGAATTTCAACAAATAGTCTCTGGAAAATAACAATTTCAATAATAATTTGCATAAAACACTAATTTTCCCTGGGATCACTGAAAAAATGCAAATTTCTGTTAAAGGATCGCAGAAAAAACACAAATTTCATCAAAGGATCACAGAAAACTTAATTTTCTTCAAAGAATCGTAGAGAAAACTCAAATTTCTGTCAAATAATCATGGGGGGGGGACATTAATTTCTGGTAAAAGATCCCAAGAAAATGCAATTTTTTTAAAGAATCCTGAAAAAAAAAAAAAAAAAAAAAAAAAAAAAAAAAAAAAAAAACGCAAATTTTTTTCAAATGATTGCAGGAAAAAATATAGATTTCATCAAACGATCATGGGAGAAAAAAATATATATATATATGAATATCTTTAAAAGTTAGGGGGGGGGGGAATGCAATTTTCTGTCAAATTGTTGCAGAAAAAACATGAATTTCTTCAAAAGATCGAAAAAAAAAAAAAAAATGTTAAAGGACCGCAGAAAAAAATATAGATTTCATAAAAGGAATGAAAAAAAACATGAATATTGACCAAGAATTTGAGGGATAAACACAAATTTATGACAAAGGAATGTAAAAATAATGTGTATTTCATCAAAGAAACATAGGCAGAACACAAATTTAGTCAAAAGATTGCAGAAAAACGAAAATTTCTGACAATGGATCATGAAAAAAAAAAAGAAAAAGAATTTTGTCAAAGATTGCAGAAAAAATGTAAATTTCGTTAAACTGTCCCAAAAAACAGAATAATTATGAAAAAAAGACTAAACTCTTCAAAGGGTCTTGAAAGAAATGCATAACTAGCACTGGGAGGTTATTTTCGCCCACCTGTCTCTGATATAACCTTTCAGAAAATTTGCTGTGAATTTAATATTTTTTTTTTAATTTCAGAATTGCCTTTGAGAATTTTATCAATTATATGTTGAAAAAATTGTGATTTTTTTTTTTTTCAATTTATCGTGGTAAGAAAAAGTACTTTTATTAAAAGATTCCAAAGGTAAACCACGGTTATTGTCTTTAACCATGATTTTTTCTGTCAATGAAATAAATTGTGAATTTTGTCTACCCTTAACTGAAAAAAAGAAGCCAATTGTGTCAATAACATAAGAAAAAAAAAATCACAAATTTTATTAATCCATCATTGAAAATGAATGTAAAATTTGTAAATCAATCATGAAAAAATATCATTGAATTTGCCAACCAATCATTGATAAAATTTGCAATTTTTTTCTATTTGTCAAAAAAAAAAAAAACAGGCTTTGTCAATTAGTTGCAGAATAAAATCATGAATTAAATCTGTAGTTTGCATAAAAATATTGTTTATTTTGCCAATTATGTGCTGAAAAAATTATGAATTTCTTAATATACTCTTGACTTTTAGCTTTTACTCTTATAGTTGTACCATAACTTTTATTTATTTATTTATTTTTTCACTGATAGAAAAAAAAATAAAGTTCTATTTCTTTAATTTTTTATTAAATATTATTTTTTTTTACATGGTTTCCTCAGAGTAACCATAAATAGAGGGAGAACAAAAACGCTGTCGCTCAGTGTGCTAATAGCATTGATTTCTATTGGAGGATATTAGACAATTTCATGTTTGTGATTCAAAAATATCATGGTAGAAAGTTGTGCCTTAGGACATACAAAAAGAGCAAACAAAACAAGTTCTGTTACCTTTTATCGATATATATTTATTTTCTATTATTATTTATTTTATTTTATTTATTTATTTATTTATTTATATATATTTATTTTTAAAGGTTTTAAAAACATATCATTGCAATTGTTATACCTTTTATTCACATTGCCATGATTAAAATAGAGATTTTTTAAATTTTAGTAACATAAATGTACGTAAAAATAGGATTTACTATTATCTAGTATTATTAGTTTAAATATGAAAAGTGTAAGATTGATTAATCTGAATTTTTAAGAACGTTTTGTATTACATTGCTTGGCAATACATTTTTTTTTTTCTTTTTCCTAAAGAATTTTTTTTTTCATTCATTTAAAATGTACACATTTACAGCTTTTTTTTAAAAACTTGTTTTAGGTTAAATCTATGCTTTAAATGAATTGCATTTTTTGCAGGGTTGTTTGGTTTAAACCAAGTTGGTTTAACCACCAAGTTGGTGGCGCCAACCGCAGATAAATCGCCAATTAAACGAAATTTTTATTATTTTTTTGCGGACGTTATAAGGAGGTTCCACCGAAATTTTTTTTATAAACATATATAACTATATGAGAAGAACATTCTGTAATTTTTTCAGATTTTTCTGAGTATGCCCGTATGGAGACCTTCCTTGTAAGTAGTATCCATAACAAACAAAAAAGAAAAAGCTAAATGGAAATATAATTGAACTGGAGAAAATAATTAATAATCGATCATAACATAAAATTAAATTAATAAAATAATTAAAATTAGAATTAAGTGATAACATTCATATTAACATATAACTTAAAATACCATATTGTTACTTTAATCAGTTAGTAACATTTATTTTGACTTTACATAGTAAAAACTCATTATCTTAATATAGGATAATAAAAAATTAAAAATAAATAAATAAAAAAATAAATAAATAAAATAAAATAAAAATAAATAAATATTTAAAAATAATAATAATAATAGTAATAATATTATTAATAATACCATAAATTATATCAATAAAATTAAAATTAATTTGATAATTAAAATATAGCTATTTAACTATAGATATAACTAGACAAATATCCATATATTGGTGTCAATTAAACAGTTTAAAAATTATGTTAAAATAAATAAATAACCCACTCTCAATATTTTTTTTTTTTTAAATTAACCTTTGCATTTTTATCCAGACAACACCACCCTCCTCATATATATATATATAAACTTTTACTAATATAACCAATATATATATATAAAGCCATTACATACATACATATATATATATAGCCTGAAATGCAGATTTAAGCTAAAAATGCATTTTTACTATTTAAATTGCTTGATTAATTAAGATTTACTAAGGATTTCATCATTCCTCAAAGCCTCAAATATAACATGTTCTTAATGTTAACAACATAGTTTTCTTGAAGGATTTCCTTTTTTTTATGTATGCTAATGAATAATTGACAATGAGGGTTTCCCTCCCCCTCTGTGGTTATTGGGTTTAATAAGCCTTTGTTTTTCTTGCATTCCTACATTGGGATTAGGGTTTTTGCATTATGATTTTATTCTGTTACCAGATGGGTTGGTACAGTTTAAAACAATTGTTTTTTTTTTTTTTTTTTTTTTTTTTTTTTTTTTTTTTTTTTTTTTTTAAATCTAATATAATATTTTTTCATTTTTGTAATTTAAGTGTTTCAATTTATTGGATGTAAATAATTTCTATTTTTAAGTCTTATCTCTGCAAAATAATTAATATCTTTTGGATAACACTGTCAAAACTAATGTACGAAAGTGTCAAAACTGTAAATTATGATAAGGTGACTTACTGTAATAAGTTGTGTTCATTTTTGTGTTGATAGCAGGTATACTCAGACAGAAATTAAAGTTTTTATAAAAACAGTCCCAAATTATGCAAAGTTTTTTGCTTATAGTTTGCAGAGTTCTTAATACAAAAAAATGTTCTTTCCAGAAAATATGGCAAACAACATTGTACATAAAATCCTGTAATCAAAATTAAAATATCATAAAAATTGTATGAATAATGAGCAGGTTTACTTAATAATTTTGCACCAAGGATGTAGTGGAAAGTATACAGAGGTATATGCCATATATGTTCTTTTTTTAATTTTTTTAAATTAGCAACGTATACCCTCTGCTTCTCAAGAAAGCTGTAGTATACAGGGTGTCCACTCTCAACGGTGGCCAATGGCTAATTTCTAAACTGTTGGTCGTAGACATATAGTTCCAATTGGAAAAATGCTTTAAAAAAGGTAAAGAAATATTTTTTAAGCGATTTAGGTCAAAAAATATTTTTATTAAAAAATTACGAAAATTAAATTTTTATACAGTACCCTGGTAGTATAAGTGATATTTAATAAATTTTTACCGCTGCTCTAACAAGTAAGACAAAAAAAGAAGGGCTGCGGATTATTTCGGTATTCAGTTCTTAGAGCTTTGGAAAAAAAAATATTTTCCATTTTACAAATTCTTTAATTTTACGTACCACAAACCTGAAAAATTAAATTACCGAAATCTAAAAGAGATAACAAAACGGATATTTTACTATTTCGGATCCGTGGCCTCGAAAAGGGGAAATCTGTACAATTTTTATGTTAACTAGTGCTCTCCAGAGCAGAAAAATTTCAATGGAAAGGAAAAAAAAAATAGTCAGGTGTGTTAATCTCAGAACTTTCTTCTATATAACACATGTTAATACTTCCTGAAAAATGCAGCATAGCAGCGCCACCTCTTATGTGATTTACACCAAAATCTAGTCAACAAATTACATCAACTTCTAACTGAATTTGAAGTTTGGTGAAAATCAGTACATTAATTTCTGAGATAGGGCTATTGCTGAAATTTTAAAATTCTGCATAACAGTGCTACATGTTGAGTGATGTACATCAAAAATGAATCAGGATCAATTTCTATCACATACTAACTGAATCTAATGTTTAATGAACATTCATGCATTAGTGATTGAGCCACAGCTATTTCAAAATCGTAAAAAAATCAGCATATCAGCGCCACCTGTAGGGCGATTTACACCAAACACTAAACAATACTAATCTAGATTACAAACTAATTAAATACTAGCAAAAGCCATGCTTTGTTTGGATTCGCGAAGCATTATTTCATTAGATAACTATTTGAAAGTAACAATATTTTTTTTTAATATTATTTGTACTACTTTATTACCACGTCGACCAAAAAAGGTATCACCAGACTAAAAGATTAAATCTATCTATATTATAAAGGCCAAACGTATCTGTGGGTAACGCATACATCATTTTGCGAATGGCAACACTTTCCCATGCAATTCGGTTTTTCAATTTTCGCTACTGCAAATTTTATACTTCTACACATCACACATTTTCAATTTTTACACCGTCGTTTAGAGAAAAAAAATGTAGGGGGAACTGGGGTACATTGATACATGGGGCACATTGATACACCCCCTCTACCGCTCACAGGGTCATTACAGGAAATTTCACAACAGCTCCAAAAGGTGATGCTAGTGTATTCAACTACATACAGAAAATTTTGGAATGATTCAACAGTTTGATGAAATGGGACGGGTGATTTATTGTTTTTGTTGTTCAAAAGTAAATTTGAGTTGTACAATTGAAATGCTATTATACAACTGTTCCAGTATTTTCAACCAAAATGAATACTCTCCCTGGTAAGTACAGCTACTCTTTATCAGTTCCTCATTATTTATTGTTAGATATATTGTGAAGTGTTGGATTTGAGACTCATTTTATTCAAAATCGCTGTATGGGGCACATTGATACAGTTTATGACGGGGCACATTGATACAGCCTAAATCCTTTAATAGTTCATATTTTCATTATCTTTTATTATTTTTTTTACCATACACTCCTTAATCCAACCTTTTTTTCACGAAAAATTTCTAATATTAGTTTTTATTGAAGTGAAATAGCTCTAATTTCTTTATATTAGAACATTTTATAGTATTTCTGAAAACAGAAGACGTAGGAACTTACCCAGCATCTAGTGCTAGTAGAACTAATAAAAGAAAAGGAGGCATTCTGGCAAATCTCGAATTTATATCGATTCTCCAGAGAAAAAAGTATTTTCGACATGAGAAATGTTAAGTAAGAGAAACAAACTGCAGAACAGAAAATGATACTTATATTATAAACAGAATTTTTAATATAATTATCCTTTATTTTCTGTTTATGAACCTATTTATAAACAGAAAAACTGGTAATTTTTTCATCTTTCATAAGAAAGAAGATAATGCTGGGGTTGAAGTGCTAGATATGACAAAGTTACCACAGCCAACAATCAGACAAGAAACAACCAGAACATCAGGTCATAATATATTTAATTTTGATTGCTTTAATATTGCTTAAAAATAAATTGTGGGTGATTTGAATTTTTATAAATAAATATAAAATGGTTTTCTAACTCATTTTTTATGAAAAATATGCATTGGTATTATTTTGTCGTCATTTTTCTTAAACGTATCAATCTGCCCCGGGGATGGGGCACATTGATACAAATGACTTTTTTTGATTTTTTTAAAATTACATGCAAAAATACTATATAAAACAATGATTGTACATTTTTATAACATACTACACAAGTTTTGCTATCACCTCATGGAAAAAAAACTTGAATTTTCTCCTTTCTTGACACCAAAAAAAATCTTAGAAAAAAACTGTATCAATGTACCCCAGTTCCCCCTACTTTTAAAGGCAGTTTGTTTAAAAGCTGTATCCTAATTTATTTTTGAAACATATTTTTTTTGTAGTTTTAGTACAAATTTTCTAATCGTGGCAACAGAAATACGCCATTTTCTCTTAAAAAAGTTAAATCAAAACACTATTTTAAGAAAATCGTCTGTTATAAAATCAGGTGAATTTCGGCTTTCTATTTCTTTTTTATTCACCAATTAAATGTTTTTTTAGTTTATTACAAACTTACTTTCCAAAGGATACAGATAACTTCACCATAATAACTGATTTTTATTATATCTTATTGATTACTTATGCAATTAAAGTTTTAATTTTAATAATTTAAACAACTGAGTTTTATAGAAATAGTATTTTGTTAATTTTAGCTTAAAATAACAATTGTTTGAGAGTTGACTGACCAATATAGGATGCATTTTTTACTGTAGCTAATTTTGTAGGTTTAGTATAAATCAATGAAAACAGTTCCTGCTTAAACATTTTCTTTCGTCAAAATTTGACGGGTTCTACCTTGTGCCAATAATGATGATAAAAATGTCACATTCACATAACATCAAGCTCGCATCATGTGTTCGTTATGCCATGATACAGTAGCAAAGTTGTAAGTGAAACGGGGTATACGCTCAATACAGAGGATATACCCTAGAATATTTGTACTAAAGCTTTCTTGAGCAGCAGAGTGTATACGATGTTCCTTCAAAAAATCCAGAAGGTATACGGTTGATATCCTCGTATATCCTCCAGTTCATCCCTGGCCATCAAGTGATTTTGAATATGAAGTTTTATTTGTATTCTTATTAATGTTTTATTGATTTATTTGTTCTTTCTTTATTTAAAATAAAAAAATATGCCAATTTGTGTAATTTAGCGAATAGTTTGGTGAAAATTGATTAACGGGATAACCAAAGAGTACCAACCAATAGTAGATAACCAATTGATACTGCTTGGTTATCCCGTCGACCAAAAAATTATCGCCAAACTATAAGAGTAAATACCAGTATTGGATGACCGTGAATGGCTCATTCAATGACTTTAAATACGCTAAAGTTGTTTGAAACATCATTAAGTGATTCTATCTCGACTTTTTATTTGTATTTTTATTAATATTCTATTAATTATTTGCTTTTTCGTTATTGAAAATAAATTTTTTCTCAATATGTATAATTTGGCTTTCAGTTTGACGATTTGTACAATTTGACGAAATTGGTCAATGAGATAACCAAATAGTACCTTGGAATTTAATCCTGAAAATTGGCGTAGGATTTTTGGTCGATGGGATAACCAAGTAGTACCCAAAAATGTACTGTGACATAGTATCAATGGAATGAGGCAATAAAATACAAAATTCTATAATATCTTAAAATGCCTACTGTATTAAAGCAGACGAATTTAATTCGATAAACAGTAATAACTGGATGAAGTGGGGCAATTAATTTCTCCTCAACGAAAGTTAAAATCATCAATATTTAGGGAAGTGGACAAGGATCCATATACCATATTATTAGTTACAGAAAGAATATTTAGTTCATTATTTACTATACATTCATGGCAAGTCTTACAAGATCCGGCAGATTGAATATGCATGCCAAATTAATGACGATGACAAATTTTACAAAAATATAACTTTAAATGTCGTTGTGCATATTCGAAATTTAAAGCATTTCTCCGAGCATATGCATTCCCTGTCAGAATAGATTCGTCATTTCGTCGTTTTGGCACAAATATCATATACGCACCACATAGGCGCTATATTCTTTTCAGACGCCAATGACATATACGCACCAGAGTATTTAACTGGCAACAAAATGTTGTTATTTTGCTTCACATGGTTACCCGGATGTTGCTTATTTATTAATAAATTGTTTATTTATTTTAATTTTCTTTTTTTTTTTTTTTTTTCGAATAATATAAAATGTTTTGCTCTATAGATATAAATAAAACTTTTTAAAATTTATTGATATTCACTTTTAAAAAATATGTATGATAACTGGTATTTGAAAACGAAGTTTTTGCCAAATTGGTGTCGGAAAAAATTGCACCAATTTGATGTGTATACGACATCTGTGCCGTCATTTTTTACGCTGATATCTAGCCTCTTGCCTCAAAGATATATCATATTCGCATTCGTTTCAACCAGTGAGTGTACGTTTTCTTGGCATTTTTTTATAACAAAGCTAATATACTTCATTGTTTAAAACGGCAAATTGTTTAAAATAAAACGGTAGAATATTTAAAAATAATACTACATGTAACAAAATAATAATATGTTTCATTTGGTTCAAATTTCAACCTTTGAAATTCAAAGAACTCTTTATATAACAAGTTTAACAATTAATTTTATTTGTTTACTATTCTTTTGTTGCCACTTTACAAAAAAAAAATCATAACATAATTATTTTAATAAGCGTAAGTGTCATCAGCGCAAACGATTTTGCTGGAATAAAGAAATTATATTTTATTTATTTAATTAATCATGATTCTACTTGTAATTGCAACTCCATGATTTCTTTTCTTCTGAAAACATACGTTTCATTTTTTATTTCCAAAATTTCGTCCATAATGGAAAAACATGTAAAATAAATGAATTAAAATAATAATTTTTTAAAAGTTTTTCTGTAAAAAAAATAATATTGTGCAAATCTACAGATCATAATTTATTTTTGTGTTTAATTTCAAGTCAAAATATTGAATAGTTTTTTTGTAAAGTGTACGACAAAATGTAATTTGAGTGGGCTAGTAGAGGATTCGCTTCGTTCATCCTAATAAAGTTTGGTGAAAATTCCAGAATTTGTTTCTGAGATAGCGCTGTTGCAATATCATGAACAATGCAGTACAGCAGCGCCACCTATTGAGCAATTTGTACCAAAAAATTTGCGGCACCGAATTCTATCAAGGACTAACTGAATCTAAAGTTTTATGAAAATCCGCGCATTAATTTTTAAGTTGTAGCTACTGTGTAAATTGTGAATAATGCAGCATAGCAAAGCCACCTGTCGAGTGATATACACCAAAAATTAATCAGATCCAGTTTCTATCAAGATCTAACAAAGTCTAAAGTTTTGTGAAATTCCATCCATTAGTTCTTGAGATAGAGCGCTCCAAAATTTTTGTCGCATGCAGACTCACGAAGTGACAGACACTGACAGACATTTTCGAAAAACTATCCATTCATGTTCAGTTCAGGATCTTCTAAAACGTATAAATCCATCGAATGCCGGAAATCGAAATTTTTCAAGAATCCAATACTTTATTCTTGTAAAGATAGAAGAAAATAAAATTGATGATGAAAATTTTACTAGTTCGCAAATAATCTGGGATCTACTAGAGCTTTTAATTAAAAACAGTTTTCATCTCCTGTGTACGCTGGGCAGTTTATTGGGATTCTTTAACTTGGGTAGTCCAATATAATCCAAAAATAACAATAAGAATTCCCTATATGGATTTAAAATTACATTTTATTGGTTTAATTTCACTTCAAATTGTCTAAGAAAAAAGCTGGAGTCGGAGTCGGGTTGTTTTTTACGACTCTGACTCCTTTTTCTCAAAAATGGGCCCGACTCTGACTCCGACTCCGCAGCCCTGAAAAAAAGTCCCAGTCCTGTGCAATAAAAACTGACCGAGTAATAGCTGTTTAAAGTTGAAGCATTTTTCTTTGCTGCAAAATAAGGGTCAGCCACAAATTTACTAAACATAAAAATAAACGTCAGATGTAAAATTCAATATTAAACATTCAAAAAAAAAATAATTTTTACAATATTATTTTTTAAGTTATGTTGATATTTACATATTAAAGCAAAATATACAACTTGTACTAAAAATATAAGTAAAAAAATAATTGGAATTTTGTTAAATTAAATTATAAAAAGCAAGTCACAATTCATTACAAAAAGATACATATTTAAAATTCTATTAGATTGCTTAACCTAATAGATTTTGGTGTAGTTTTATAAAATAAATAAATGGTAGGCACCTAAAATCATATTAATATTACATTGTCATTGTATATAAATAAGTGTGTAAATTGAACCTCAATCGGATATTTGGTGAGATAAAATTTAAATACAAATTTTGTACTAGAAAAAGATACATACAAATGTTATAAGTAAAATAAAAGCTTATCAAAATAACACATTTTTTTAAATAAAAACATTAAAATAAACACTTCATTTCCTTACAAAATAAGACTATTTAAAAAATATATTCAGGATGTGAATTTCAAAACTCGCCTTTTCGCTTTTGTTTTCTTTAACAGTCTGTACCAATCTGCTTTAATGTAACACTAAAATATCTAAATTTATAATGAAAAAAAAAATGCATTTAAAAGATTGTTGCGATTTCCCAAAATTTAATTTTCTCGATAAAGAGAATTTTAAAACTTACATTTTCAATTATTTTAACCAATCTGGAATTTAATTAATAAAAATTAACACTACAGTGAAGCATATATTGTGGCAGCACCTTCAGTTAAATTGCTTTAAAAATATTTCTTTACCTCATTTAAAACTTTTTTGGAATTGGAAGAATATGTCTGTGACAAATTGTTTAGAAATTAGCCATTGGACAGCGTTGGAAATGGACACCCTTTATAATACTTTAAGCACTTAGTGTGCATTCCCTTAAAGCTTATGTCGGACGCTCCTCTCAGTCCACCAAACTTCGAAGAATGTCCTAGGTAGTTTTAGCTGCCACCACCGATATTAATGGGTGATATCGGTCACCTGCTGTGAGGATTGGGTAAAATAACACTGACGCTGTTAATGAACTGAACTAACAGTTTATTTAAGATATAGATATGTACACAAGAAACAATATTTACAACTATTTACAATTACAACTCGGATATAGATGATCCGGTTCAACATTAAATTAACTACAATAAACGTTGGTTGTGTACCGTTCAACTTACACTTTCTTCCTCACACTCAACGCACGTTGGATACGCTTTATCAGAGATTACTGCAGAATCTCAATACACAAGGGTACTAGGCCTCACTTCTCGGCCTATAACACTATCCACCGGGACGCCTTGTCCCACGCTCAAAATATACACTATCCAACAGGACCACAAATCCTGAGCGACCTATCGGTCTCAACACCAAGCGAGAACTGTCTCCAACCTCTCCGTCCAGAGTTGACCTTGTCAGAGATCTTCCTTCCTCCAGCAGGGCCTCTTAGAGTTCCTCCATTGGTTCAATTCCGCATACCAACCTTGAGTCATGACATCTACTGTTTACACATCACTTCAATACTAAATGACAGCTGAGCCATGCCCCGTGGTCATCACTTTCATTCAGCAACGAGTGCGTCATCCGCACACCTGTGTCAACATCTGTCATTCGTTATTATAGAAAAGAAAGAAAGGTATTTCGAGCTTCACGGATACACAACCCACAATACATAAAATATTCAGATAAGGAAATGTTATTCCTTTCTAATTCAGGGCAGATGTCTTCTAGGAACCTGACACCCCCCACCTTAGCGGAAAATATGCCTCTTAGGGGCTAATTTTCCCCAAACATATAATAATATTACGGAAGAGTTCAATAGTCTCTTTGCAGATTTCTTCATTCTAAATATTACATAAGCATTTTCAGGTGTCTGAACATTCTCTACTGACATCTCTACTGAACCTTATACTAATACTACTATTGCATAAGCAATACACATGCTAATTTACTATTATAAACACAAAACTTAAAAAAAAAATATTTACCCACACACAAAAAAAAATTAGACATGTGATGACATCCTTTAAGGTTGTCTACTATTTTGACATTGATACTGATGGGCTAGTAACTGGTTGTTCTTCCCAGCTCTTTCTCTGTAGCCTCGAAATTGCATCAGCATTCAAATGTTGAACTCCGGGACGATGAGAAATGCTCAGGTTCCAGCGTTGCAAGGCTAGAGCCCACCTAGTGAGTTTGGGTGACCTTGGGGTTGTTTCCGTGAGAAATTTTAATGGATTATGATCGGTAATGACCTCGATTTGAGATCCATAAGTCCACTTTTCAAACTTCCGCAACCGGAAGAGAACACTCCAAGCCTCTTTCTCTATACTCGGCCAAGCACGCTGAGCCCCTGACAATTTCTGACTGGCAAAAGCTATAGGTTTAAACTGGCCTTTTTCATCTTTTTGAGTAAGACAACATCCTACTGCAAGGTCGGAAGCATCGGCGTGAAGCTGATATTCCCGGCCTACGATAGGTGTAGCCAAACTCGTCACTTTACACAACTCATCTTTAAGAGTATTAAATGCTTTTTCTGCCCTTTCATCCCATGGTACAGTATTTTTGACATTTCCTTTGGTTAAGTCGGTTAAAGGTATAGCTATCTCAGCATAATTTGGAATATAAGATCGGTAGAATCCCATTAATCCCAAAACTGATCTAACTTCCTTTTTAGTCTTTGGTCTCTTTAAGTCCCTTATTGCTCCGATTTTCTCCTCATCAGGTGCATGAGTTCCACCCCCAATAACATGACCTAAAAACTTAGTCAATTTCTCTCCAAATTTACATTTGTCTAGTCTAATCGTAAAATTTCTATTTTTCAACTCTTCAATGACAGCCCTGACATGCTCACAATGCTCTTCCCAGGTATCGGAGAAAATGATGACATCATCAATATATGCTTCTGCATACCTCCGATGACCTTGGAGAACCTCATTCATGTCTTTTTGAAACGTAGCAGCAACCCCTGATAATCCAAAAGGCATTGTACGCCACTGATAAGTTCCGTTATGCGTCGTAAAAGCTGTCAGAGGTTTACAATCCTCAGCCATTTTAATTTGCCAATAACCCCTCAATAAATCTATTGAAGATAAATATTTAGCCGCCCCTGCGGTATACATAATTTCTTGGGAATCTTTCATCGGGAAGGTGGGAACCCGCGTTACAGAATTTAAAGCTCTGTAATCAATACACATTCTGACAGTTGCATCTTTTTTTGCAACGCAAACAATTGGATGGCTAATTTCAGCATTCGACGGTTCGATTAGATTTAATTCTAATAACTCCTGAATCTGCCTATCCACTTCCTCTTTATAAACTACCGGCGCGCTATATAACTTTGGTTTTTTCCTTTCTACACCCGGTTTCAGATCAATACGATGTTTCCCTACTTCCGCTGGTCGTACAGGACCCATAAACACTTCTTTATTTTCCCTCAAAATGGACTTTAAATCTTTGACTTGACTATTAGATAGCCCTTTTATTTCAAACCTCTCAATATCCCGTTCTATCTCTTGATCTCGGTTCAAAATAGGAATTTCCCCAACTTCTCCAAATTCCTCATCACCTTCGAAAACAATATTAACTATATTACATTTAGCGATAAATTCTCTTATCTTATTTTGGTGCACATGCTTCCTACTCCCGTCGGCTAACTCAACCATAAACGAATGCTGGTTTCGTTTTTCTACAATAGTTGCCGGCCCTCGCCACCTAGAATATAACTTATTAGTCGAATCGGGGATTAACAGTATAACTTTATCGCCTACCTCAAACGTTTTTTCTTTTGACCTTAAATTATAATGATACGCCATTCTATTTTGTTGAACCTCAGACGACAATTTTGCCTCATTTGCGGCTCTTTCTAAGCGGTTCTTAAGTTTATCCAAGTACTCATGAATCGGCGTAGTATCTAACTGCGCTCCCTTATTTTCTCCTGCCCATGACGACTTAAGAATCGATAACGGACCCTCCGGCGCTCTACCATATAATAACTGGAAAGGTGCGATTCCCGTCGTAGAATTTGGGACTTCCCTATACGCCCATAATATAAATGGTATTTGTTCATGCCATTTTTTTCCTTCTTCCCTAATCGTATGATGTAGCATACGTTTAAGAGTCTGATTAAACCGTTCCACAAGTCCGTTGGACTGTGGATACTGTGGAGTCGAAAATCTTGGACTAGCACCTAACCTTTTCTCAAATTCTTTCGTTAAGTCGGCAGTAAAATTGGTTCCATTGTCGCAGGCAATTACATTAGGAATTCCTGTTCTCATAAATATTTGAAGTAACGCAATTTTAGCAGTAAAACTTTTTAGAGGGATCGCATCCGCCCATCTGGTATGCTGATCAATTAAAGTCAGTATATACCGATGCCCTTGTGAACTTTTAGGATCAATAGGCCCAATTAAATCAACATTAACAACCTGAAATGGAAGTTCCGGCCGCGACACTGGGGAAATAGGAGCTCTATCATTTACTTTAACCCCTCTAGTCAATTGGTACTCTAAACATGATTCACAAAACTGTTTAGCTTCTTTTGCCATTCCCTCCCAATAAAAAAAATATCTTATTCTCTGCAACGTTTTCTTGGCTGCATGATGCCCTCCAAATACCGATGAATGCGCTAATTTTAAGATTTCTTCCCTTCTTACCTTGGGTACTACTAATTGCGCTATAGTTTCGCCTAACAATTTCTCTTTATGATACAATAATCCGTTTACAATATAATAATCCCCTTTTTCCTTTTTAGCTAATTCCCAAGCTTTCTCTAATTCTTTACATTCCAACTGGGATTTCTTAAACATATCTGAGTTACTAACAATAGATTCATTATTTTCCTCAGTTTCAGTTTTTTCTGGATCCTGACTTTGTACATTTTGCGATCTCGCGTCTATTACGTAAACATTACAGCTATCGTTACGTACATCTTCCTTTTCATCCGAGTTATCAATAATAATTTCGGAACTTTTTAATTCTTCGGACTCTATCAATGGCCCCTCAAGATTGACACCTGACAACTCATTAATCACCTCGGGATGTAAAATTACTTGCTCATTAATATTATCAGTTACTGCGCAAAGTACTTCCTGATGAATAATATTAGTTTGCCCGAATTGCGGAATAGCTAGCGGTAGTTTAACTAACGGTGATTTAACAGCTTCACCAAATAACCCTTGTAAATAAATACTACCCGCTCCCTTTAATTTCTCTTCTGGTACTAAATCTTTATGAACAACACTAATCTCACATCTAGAGTCAACCAATCCCTTTGCTTTTTGCCCATTAACACTAACTTCAATTTTCTCAAGTTTATTTAATTTCTCACCAATAACATTAGTTTTCTGCTCGGCCTTTGCCGATATTCTAGCCACAATAGCCCCATTAGGTAACTCTTGATTTTCTTTCACCATAATCTTATGAACACCTGCTTTCTGGTCTCGCCCTTTATTGCCATTATTAGTTCCCTCATTACCCACTTTATTACAAAAACGTTGGTAATGACCTCTCAAACCGCACTTAAAACATTTAGGCCCTGAAGCATCATTCGTCTTCTTAAACTCTGTTTTCCTATCCGGAAAAGAATTACACTCATTCCTACCATTCTGCCTCCAACTACCCCTAAATTTATTATCCTCCCTCGGTCTCATTTTTTCATTGTTTACGTACTTATCTTTACCTTTAAAGCTTTTATGCGTAACCGCATAAGACTTATGTTTAGCATCAAAATAATTATCACACTCTTTAGCAATTTTAGGAGCTTCTAACCATTTACCCTGGTGAGTTAAACTAATATATGCTGCAGTATCCTCATCTAGCGTACTCATTAGCTTATCAGTAACTATTAACTGGTTGACCTTTTCATAAGTGTCCGCACCTCTAATTTTACAATAATTTTCCCACGTAGCTATTAAACGCGATACAAATAATACATGGGTTTCGTTCGGATTTCTCCTAGCTTTCCGGAAATTTTCTAAACATGCCTTCGGGGTTGGCTCATGTTCCCTTAGGACTAACTCCTTTAATTCCTCATAATTCTCCATTTGTTCCTTAGTGGTATAAATTAACAAATTATCCGCCTTATCTCCTAACATATTTAGTAGAATTTCGGCCTGCTGGTTTTCTGGTACATCTTTAGTTTGGAATGCCCTTTCTAAACTGTTGAAAAATAAATTCCATCCCTCAGTCCCTTCTGGTACTTTGATAGATAGAGTTTTAACACTTTTGATCAATTTTTCGATGTTACTTTCATTACTGGTGGAAGAGAGGTGGTTGAGATTCCCTAGATCCATTAGAGTTATTTGCTGAACCTTGAACTCTGAGCCTTTCCATTTCTAATTCATGTCCCATCCTCAATTTCTCCATTTCTAACTTTTCCTGTTTTTCTAACTTTTCGAGTTCTAACTATTCGCGTTCTAATTTTTCCTGTTTTTCTTCACGCTCTAACCTTTCCTGTTTTTCTAACTTTTCGCGTTCTAACTTTTCCTGTTTTTCTAAACCTTTCGCGCTCTAATTTTTCTTGTTCTAATCGTTCTGCAACAATAGCGTCAGATAATTCCTTAATAACCCCCTCGTCATACTCATCACTGTCCATTATCTTTTTCTTAAGCTGAATTCTGGTATCATCTTCCGCGAATTCAACACCCAATTCTTCAGCTATCACCTGAAGATCAACCTTTTTTAGTTTCAATAAGAAAGCCATACCTTCACCGATTGTTATAACCACCCCACAAGAATAGTTAAACCTACCAACTTAATATTTCCGAAATTTCTAACTTAGTACAGATATTTCTCCACTTATTAAACTAATTAATACCCTTCAGATAATCAATACATTTCATTTCTAATTAACCTACTGAATACTCTAATTTTCCTCAACCATTGATATCACACAATATACTTCCAATAAAACAAAAGGTAAAAGAGTAATTCGATTTGATTACTATGCAATATAGGTCTCAATGTATACACTTAGATAACAACATACAATTTACATAATCATACTGATATGTTGATATTGAATAGAAGTATTGATGTCAATCAAGAAATCCACATAAAGAAAAATTGTACAACATGCATATATAAATTTCTACAATTATCCTCATAAAATATTTCCGAACTCAATACTGGTTCTTACACTTAAAACAAATATACTGAAAATCTTTACTTTTATTTTTACTCACTATGGCTCTCTTTTGAGCCTTTTTTTTTTTCTCTATGGCCCTCTATTGAGACTTTTTTTTTTCACTATGGCTCTCTTTTGAGCCTTTTTTTTTTCTATGGCTCTCTTTTGAGCCTTTTTTTTTTTTTTTTCCTCACTAGTATTGGCCAATTAAAATTTTCATTTGCTTAGAATTTTGATAATGCAACTCTTAAAATTTAAACAGTATTGCTTCATTTAACAATTACTTTAACAATAATTTAGATTTAATGCATTAATTTAGTTCACTAATATCATTATAAATAGCATATCATTATCATCTCAAATTATTATGACCTTTCTTTAAAACAATAGCAATATGGTTACTGAGGTGCCTCTTCGATCCAGAACATTTAAAAACTGTCAACAGATGGCGCCACATGCGCATCGGACAAGGACTCTAGGCAGGCTGTGAGAGACTGTTGGTTCGGTGAGGAGTTACTGTACTGCCGCCGCTTATGTAGCACGCAAGGAAAATCACCTTGTTCCGAGAGACAAAACGTGTCTCAAGTTATTTAGAAATGTATTCTATTTCTTTATAAGTTTAATTAAATTTATGTTTGTTTAAGTACGTGCTAGTAATATTTATCCATATACACCGTACTTTTGTAAAAAACATCGACAAGATGAAAGATTAATTCAGATTGAGCAGCCGTGATATCCCATAACCACATGGTTGCTTCAAGCCCGTGATATCCCATAACCACATGGTTGCTTCAAGTGTTGACCGGACAATTTTGAAAGACGCCTTCTGATATATCGTTCCTGGACAACTACAGCGATGAAAAAAAACGGTATGTGCCATTTTCTATGTTTCTTTGTGGTATTCTCTGGCCCAATTGTTATATTTACCAGTTATTTTAATTAAAAAATTTTCGAGCCCAAGCGTTCTTATTCAAAATTTTACTAAATTGTATATTTATTTATTTATTGCTCTATCAATATATGTATTTTTAATTCTGCGCTCACAATGCCTGATGATATTCCTGCCGATAATCCGACAGAAACGCTTGCTAGGGTAGCTGTTAAAATTCCTCCCTTATGGAAAAGTAATATTTCTGTTTGGTTTGTACAAGTTGAGGCAAATTTTGCCGTGGCGCAAGTAACGAACGACACTACTAAGTACAATTATTTATTATCTGCTATAGACACAGATACATTAAGTGCGGTATCTGATTTAATTCTTACGCCGCCTCCAAATGACAAATATAATGCTTTGAAACAGAGACTAATTCAGGAGTTTTCAGATTCGCAATCGCAGCAGATACGTAAATTACTCTCTGAACTTGTGCTAGGTGATAAAAAACCTTCCGTTTTACTGCGGCAAATGAAAGAATTAGCGCAAAGTTCCGTTACTGAAGAATTCTTGAAAGCTATTTGGTTAGAACGTTTGCCGACGCATACGCAAGCAATTTTGTCGGTTTCAAGCTCCGGATTACAGGAATTAGCAACCCTAGCTGACAAAATTAATGAAATTAAATCTGAATCGGCAGTGTATGCAGTTTCCAAACCCACCGAATCGCCTCGGAACGACCATAACGCGATCTTAAATCTTCAAACACAAATTGAGCAATTGACACTGCAGGTTTCAGAGTTATCCAAAAATGTGTTTAGGCGATCGATGTCTCGCGGCCGATCGCATTACAGGGAAAGACGATACAGTAAAAATAGAGATTCCCAAAAATCGAGTCGTAAACAAAACGAATCAGACTTATGTTATTACCATCAGAAATTTGGTAGTGATGCTCGAAAGTGCCGCGAACCTTGTTCTTTTGATGAAATTAAAAAAAACTAGTGGCTGCTGCTAGGTCAACAAGCGAAAATACAGTTGGCGTAGCAGCATTAGAACAATGTAGGTTGCATGTGTTTGATAAAAATTCAGGGTTCAAATTTTTAATAGATAGTGGTAGTGATATTTCTTGTATCCCTGTACCAAAACAAGTAAACAAAAAGAATCCTTCTAATTATCTTTATGCTGCAAATAATTCCAAAATTCCTGTTTATGGTAACAAACTACTTGACCTAAATATCGGCTTGAGAAGGAGTTTTCGCTGGTCATTTGTTATTGCAAATGTCTCTTGCCCTATAATTGGAGCAGACTTTTTAAGAAATTTTGCTTTGCTTGTAGATTTGCACAAATTTCGATTAATTGACTCTGTAACTGGATTGTCCACTAAGGGTGAGCTTACTTGCTCAAAACAGTCCCAAATTAAACTAATTTCTGAAGACATGTCTTTTAAAACTATATTTGAGGAATTCCCAGAGCTCTTAAATCCCATACCAAATTTTAAAAAACCAACTTGCCATGATACAGTTCATCATATCGAAACTACAGGACCACCACTTTATTCCAAACCTCGCCGATTACATCCAAAAATTTTAAAGGAAGTTCAAAAAGAATTCCAATATCTTATGGATGAAGGTATATGTCGTCCTTCCAAATCCCCTTGGGCATCCCCTATTCACGTTGTACCAAAACCGGATGGTTCTTACAGAGTTTGCGGTGATTATCGACGTCTAAATTCAGTAACTCTTCCTGACCGTTATCCAATACCCCACATCCATGATCTTACCAATATTCTACATGGAAAGAAAATTTTTACAAAATTAGATATAGTCCGCGCTTATTTTCATATTCCAGTGCATGAAAAAGATATTCCTAAAACAGCGGTAATAACCCCTTTTGGAAGCTTCGAATTTCTATATTTAAATTTTGGACTTAAATGTGCAGCAAACACTTTCCAAAGATTTATTAATGAGGTTCTCTATGGTCTTCCATTTGCTATAGCTTATTTGGATGACATTCTAATTTTTTCCGAAACGGAATCGGAACATATAGACCATGTACGAGCTGTTCTAAGCAGACTCTCTAAATACGGACTTAACATAAATATATCCAAAAGTGTTTTTAAACAAGACAGCGTATCATTTTTAGGACACGAAATTTCTCTTGCTGGAATTCGACCATTACAAACTAAAGTTGAAATTATTAAGCAATATCCACGACCAAAAACTCTTTCTGAACTTCGTACATATATTGGCTTATTCAATTACTTTCGACGTTTTTGTCGCAATGCTGCAACTATCCTTGCACCCTTAACAGATTTGTTGCGTGGAGCTAAAAAGAAAGATTCAACTCCTATCGATTGGTCTGAAAATGCAATAAATTCTTTTGAAGCTTCAAGAAAGGCATTAACGGATGCAACTCTTGCATTTCCTAGCCATGACGGTCAATTAGCACTTCATTCTGATGCTAGTGATTTTGCTATTGGTGCTACACTAAGCTTAGAAACAGAGGAGGGTCTCAAACCACTCTCATTTTTTTCCAAACGTCTAAATGAAACACAATTAAAGTATTCTACCTTTGACAGAGAATTGTTAGCAATTTATGAGTCCGTTAAGCATTTTAGACACTTTTTGGAAGCCCGTCAATGTACAATCTTTACCGATCACAAGCCAATTGTTTTTGCCTTTAAAAAAAGAACAGATAATTACACTAACAGACAAAGTCGGTGGTTATCTTTTATATCTGAATTCACCACTGATATGGTATTTTTAAAAGGAAACCAAAATGATGCAGCCGATGCACTTTCCCGAATTAACGTAATAAAAATGCCTACTCCATTAGATTACGATAAATTAAGTATGGAGCAAAAAGAGGATTCAGAACTTAGAGAAATTATGCAAAGCGGTCAATCCAGCTTAGAACTCAAATTAATTACCCTTCCAAATTCCACAACAGAAATTTATTGTGACATTTCTAGTGGCAAAGCACGTCCATATTTAACTCCAACTTTTAGAAAACAGGCATTTTGGAATTTACATGCACTTGCTCATCCTGGAACTAAAGGTAGTGTGAATTTATTGCGACAACGATTTATCTGGCCTTCCCTAGCTAAAGATTGTCGAACTTGGGCACGTGAGTGTTTGGATTGTCAGCGCTCCAAAATTGTTAGACACACAAAAACAGAGTTAGGAAAATTTGATCTTCCAACAGATAGATTTGCACACATACATTTAGATTTAATTGGACCTTTACCGGAATCAAATGGTAAAAGGTATTGTTTAACCGTAATTGATAGAGCAACGCGTTGGCCAGAGGCATACCCACTTAGTGACATCACAGCAGAATCAGTGGCACGTGCACTACTTTCCGAATGGATTGCAAGATTTGGATGTCCTGAGAAAATTACCACGGACCAAGGACGCCAGTTCGAATCTGAACTTTTCCAGCAGTTAGCCAGATTGTTAGGTGCTAGAAAGTACCGATCGTCTCCGTAACACCCTCAGAGTAATGGGATTATCGAGAATTGGCACAGACCTCTAAAATGTGCACTAAAAGCCAGACGAACTGAAAAATGGACTGAAATACTTCCAACAGTGTTATTAGGGTTTCGTGCTGCACTAAAAACCGATATAAATGTTTCGCCAGCTGAACTTGTTTTTGGGTCTACTCTCAGACTACCAGGTGATTTCTTCGATGACAAATCCACCATTAAAAGTCCTGAAGAATTAGTGCAGCGATTAAGAAATACCTTCAACGAATTCAAACCACAACCAACTAAGTCCCATAACAGCACAAAAACATTTGTGTCTCAGCAGTTTAAAACATGTACGCATGTATTTGTGCGTCAAGAAGGTATTCGGCAAGCTTTACAACCGCCGTATGATGGACCTTTTGAAGTTGTTGAGCGCAACGATAAACTTTTTAAAGTGGCCATAAAAGGCAAAATAGTAAATATATCGCTGGACAGACTGAAGCCAGCCTTTTTGGTGAATGATTCACTATCTTCGACTCCCGGGACTGCCTCGAATTCTGGAAAAACAAAACCACCTCACATCACACGATCCGGCAGAACTGTCAGATTTCCAGAACGTTTAGTGGAAAATTAAGAGTATCGTTTGCACTAGGAAGGGGGTACTGAGGTGCCTCTTCGATCCAGAACATTTAAAAACTGTCAACAGATGGCGCCACATGCGCATCGGACAAGGACTCTAGGCAGGCTGTGAGAGACTGTTGGTTCGGTGAGGAGTTACTGTACTGCCGCCGCTTATGTAGCACGCAAGGAAAATCACCTTGTTCCGAGAGACAAAACGTGTCTCAAGTTATTTAGAAATGTATTCTATTTCTTTATAAGTTTAATTAAATTTATGTTTGTTTAAGTACGTGCTAGTAATATTTATCCATATACACCGTACTTTTGTAAAAAACATCGACAAGATGAAAGATTAATTCAGATTGAGCAGCCATGATATCCCATAACCACATGGTTGCTTCAAGCCCGTGATATCCCATAACCACATGGTTGCTTCAGTTACTAATTCTTTACACCTATCTGAACACAATTATTTCATTGCGCATAAATTACATAGACAATTTACTTAAATTACTATTAATTATACAACAATACAATTTGGTTCGAGATGTCAGAAGAAATGAATGATCAAAACACCTTACCTTATACTTTATTTGGTGGGGTACTCTTCTATTCACAGATAGCTCCACGATGTAGCGGTAATATGGCACAACAGTTCAGTTTAGTTCTTTCTAATAAAGATACGCACAACACTTTAGTCCACACTAGACGATATGGCACGATACTTTATCACACACTCGACGATCCGGCACGATACTTTAGCACATACTCGACGATACGGCACAACACTTTACACACATTCGATGCTACGGCACGACACTTTACACACATTCGACGATACGGCACGACACTTTAGCATACAATCGGCGATCTGGCACGATGCTTTAGCACATACTCGACGATATGGCACGACCACACAAGAATTCCACTGGATACTCTGGCATTAACAGACTGCAACACGGCTCGCTGGTCACTGGTTTCAGGCGATTCTATCCCGACGCTGCCAACAATTTGTCGGACGCTCCTCTCAGTCCACCAAACTTCGAAGAATGTCCTAGGTAGTTTTAGCTGCCACCACCGATATTAATGGGTGATATCGGTCACCTGCTGTGAGGATTGGGTAAAATAACACTGACGCTGTTAATGAACTGAACTAACAGTTTATTTAAGATATAGATATGTACACAAGAAACAATATTTACAACTATTTACAATTACAACTCGGATATAGATGATCCGGTTCAACATTAAATTAACTACAATAAACGTTGTTGTGTACCGTTCAACTTACACTTTCTTCCTCACACTCAACGCACGTTGGATACGCTTTATCAGAGATTACTGCAGAATCTCAATACACAAGGGTACTAAGCCTCACTTCTCGGCCTATAACACTATCCACCGGGACGCCTTGTCCCACGCTCAAAATATACACTATCCAACAGGACCACAAATCCTGAGCGACCTAGCAGTCTCAACGCCAAGCGAGAACTGTCTCCAACCTCTCCGTCCAGAGTTGACCTTGTCAGAGATCTTCCTTCCTCCAGCAGGGCCTCTTAGAGTTCCTCCATTGGTTCAATTCCGCATACCAACCTTGAGTCATGACATCTACTGTTTACACATCACTTCAATACTAAATGACAGCTGAGCCATGCCCCGTGGTCATCACTTTCATTCAGCAACGAGTGCGTCATCCGCACACCTGTGTCAACATCTGTCATTCGTTATTATAGAAAAGAAAGAAAGGTATTTCGAGCTTCACGGATACACAGGCCTCGGAGCGAGTCGCTAAACTCGCTCTTCTCGCTATTTTTTTGCATTTGTCTCTTTTAGTCTGTATTTTTCAGATTTAGTCTCTTTTTTCACTTTTTTTTTTTTTTTTTTTTTTTTTTTTTTAAATATTTCTTACCCATCGATCGATCGCAGGAAAAAGATCGTAATTTTCCTCATTTGATAGCGGGAAAAACATCGCGAAAATTCAACAATTTGTTGTGAGAAAATATCGGAAAACTTGTCAGTTTGTCGCAGGAAAATCTCGAAATTTGTTAACTGTTCGCGGGTAAAAATCGCAAAATTTTTCAGTCGGAAACCGGCAGAAAATCATGGATTATGTTAATCTGTCTTAGGATGAAACCATGAAATTCCATGGAACTATAGTGAAACTTAGTCATGGAAAAAAAGTATACCAAATTTCCTGGGAGCAGAATCGGTGCAAAGCTGCGACGCACGTCGCAGACTCTTGAGAAGATCCACAGGTTATTTTTCAACTGTTAAAAATTTAGCAAAAATTAAAAAATTTTGGTCCTAAATCTGAAAATTCGGACATAAAAGTGTATCGCGAATTTCGACAAACAGTCTTCGAAAAGAAATCTATTTCGTCATAGATCGCGAAAAACACGCGAATTATTCAAAAGATCGCGAAAAAACGGCAAATTTCCTCAAAAAAAATCATTTAAAACATTGTGAAAAAACCGGCAAGTTTCTTCAAAACATCGCAAAAAACGGCAAATTTCTTCAAAAGATCACGAAAAAACGGCAGTTTTCGTCAAAAAATCACGAAAAAAAGGCAAATTTTCTCAATAAATTGCGAAAAACGGCAAATTTCGCTAAAAAAAACCCGAAAAGAATGCCAAATTTCTTCAAAAGATCACGAAAAAAATAGCAAATTTCTTCAAAAGATCGTGAATAAAGGCAAATTTCTTTAAAAAAAAAAAAAAAAAAACGCTAAACAATGGCAGTTCCGTAAAATGATCACGAAACAACAGTAATTTTCTTCGAAAAAACGGCAAATTTCATCAAAAAATCACGGAAAGACGTAACATTTCTTCCTAAAGTTAGCAAAAAAAGGCAAATGTCTTCAAAAAATCGCAAAAAAACGACAGTTTTCGTTAAAAAAAATCACGAAAAAACTGCAAATTTCTTCAAGTGATCGCGAAAAAAACGGCAAATTTCTTCAAGAGATCCCAAGAAAAGGGCAGTTTTCATCAATAGATCGCGAAAAAAATGCAAATTTCGTCAAAAGATTGTGAAAAAAAAAAAACTCAAATTTTGTCAAAGAGGAGCCCCCCCCCCCCCCCCCCCATTTTTAGGACAATGTATGAGCCGTTAAAAATTCTGAGAACAAAGGCAACTTCTTTTTTAAAGTATATTTAAAGTATACAAGTCTATCACAAATACTTGAAGGTTTGAGTGCAAATAATGTAATGCGAGGGATTGGTCTGCAGACTGTTTAAGTTTTTGTATGTGTTGCAGACTGCAGAAAAAAATTCTGCTGCATGGCCAAATTTGTCTCTTCTTTTGCAGGAGAAAAAATTCTAAATTTCGTCACTCTATCGTGGAAAAATGGTTACGAAATTAGTATATCATTCGCGGGCAAGAATCGCAAAACTTTTCTGTCGAACACTGAAAAGAAAGTGAATTTGGTCAATCTGTGGCAAGATAAAAACACGAAATTCAATAATCATTTGAGGGGTAAAAATCATAAACTTCTTCATTCGGTCGCGGGAAGAATATCACGATTTTGTCATTTCCATGAGAAAAAAAGCATATAATCCGTCAATCAATGGCAAAATCATTGCAAAATTTGTCAGTCGATCTTGTGAAAAACAATTGAGAAATTCGTCAGAGGATTGCAGGAAGGAATCTCAAAATTCTTATTTCGATCGTTACATATACAGTTATCACTTTTTCGACAAACGGCAGAATTTAACGTTTTTTAATTTTTAAGAATCTGCGATTTTCATAAAATGATCACTGGCAAAACTGCGATTTGAATTAATTTATCACCGGAAAAAAGACGATTTTCATTAAACAATTACAAATCAAGCCGCGATTTTCACCAGATGATCCCGAAATAAAATTGTTATTTCCAAACAATCCCGAAATAAACTTGTGATTTCTGCCATACGATTGCGGGGGAAAAAAACTCCCGAGATTTACGTCAAACGATCCGGAAATAAGACCGAGCTTTCGTCAAATGATCATAAAATTGAAAAGGATATTCATAGATGCCAACTTGTACGGTATGGCCAGTAATACAAAATGTACGGATTTTGTTCGAAGTGTATGGTTATACTAATGAACAATATGATTGTATGATTTTGTGTGCGGAAAAAATAATCACAGAGAAATGCAAATTTCGTGAAAGGATCGCTGAAAAAATTTGCGATTTCTTTACGCGACTTGGTAGTCGAAATTTGCGATTTTTTTCTGCGATCGTTTATCAAAATACAGTAAATGATAATTTTTGGGGCCATTGATTTAGAAATTTGCTTTTTTCTGTGTTTATATGACAAAATTCGTCATATTTTACGCGATCATTTGCCGAAATTCGTGATTTTTCGGCAATCGATTGGCGAAATTCAAAATTCTTTCGTGTTTATTTGCCAAAATTCATCTTTTCCATGATCGCAGAAAAAAATCACGAATTTTGTCAGTTGATCCTTTTTCAAAATTCGTGATTTTTTTTCCGTGCGATTTTGCAAATAATCGCAGGAAAAAAAATCTCAAATTTTGTTAAATAAACACAGAAAAATAGTAAATTTCTGCTAACAATGGCAAAAAAAATTGCAAATTTTGGCAAAAGAAAACCAAAAAAAAATCACAAATTTTACTGAAAAAAAAAATTGCAAATGTCAGCAAACAATCATGGATGAAAAATCGTGTACTTCCGTAAGCAAGAATGTGGAAAAATCACAATTTTCATATTAATTTGCGGCAATTGGTAGCGGGGGGGGGGAATCGTTAATATGGTAAAATGGTCGTGGAAGGAAATGTAGTATGCCAGTTAAATGTGCCCTAAAATACCCAAAAAAGTTTGTGTGAAATATTACTTGGCACTAGTACAATCCCTGATTTTACTTTTTTCACCAACACCATTTGATAAATTTCGCCATTCTTTTCCTGAGATAATTTGACAAACTTCACTGTTTTATGCTGTAACTGATTTTCGCACATTTTAATGTAACCCATTGACAGGCATCCTTGATTTTTTTTTTTTTTTTATGGCTTTATTCGACAAAATTTGTTATTTTTCTGGCAACTAGTTGATAAATTTCACTATTTATTTCTGTGACCTTCGACAAAATTAGCAATTATTTGTATGATCGCTCTTAGAATTTCGCAATCATTTAATGAATTTTGTGATTCATCCCTCTCTTCGAGACCCATTTGATGAATTTTACGATGTTTAACACAAGATTCATTTGACTAATATCGTGATTTTTTTTTCAAGGCCATCTGATAATTTTCGTGATTTTTTTTTTATCCTGAGAACATTTGACTAATTTCGAGAATTTTTTTCCCGAGATCATGCGACAAATTTTATGATTTGTTTTTTGAGACAATCTGATGAATTTCACTATATTTCCTGGAATTTCATGATTTTGTCCCCGTGGTCATTTGGCGAATTTCTGATTTTCTTTCATAATGAATTGTTGCGATTTGAGATATTTTTCTGCGACCAATCAACAATATTTGCAATTATTTCAAAACCTACTGAAATGCATTGAAAATGTATTCTGCATATTGTGTTAAATCTTATAGTGCTTGTCTGTATACCAAAAACATTTAAGTGAAGAGGAAAAAATGTTTTTTATTTGGTCTCCTTTTAGTCTCTTTTTTTAAATTTTGGTCTCTTTTAGTCTCTTTTTCTTGCGATTTAGTCTCTTTTCTCTCTTTTTTAAGAGTGACTCAGCCGTCCTAGGCCTGGATACACAACCCACAATACATAAAATATTCAGATAAGGAAATGTTATTCCTTTCTAATTCAGGGCAGATGTCTTCTAGGAACCTGACAGCTTAGTTATATACATCTATTTTCAGTTACAGAAAAGTGGTTTAAGTCATTAATTTTAAAGTTTTATAACTCAGTCAATTTTAATGTTAGATGAATGGGACCTTTTTTTGTATTGCTTTTTAGAGTGATGGAAAATTTTTACTAAACATCACTTATAGGACCGGGGGACCATATAAAAAGTTAATTTTCGTAATTTTTTGATAAAAAGAATTTCTGACGTAAATCCTTTTAAAAACAATTCTTTACCTTTTTTAAAGCATTTTTGCAATTGGATCTATATGTCTATGACTAACAATTTAGAAATTAGTCATTGGCCACCATTGAAAATGGACACTGTGTATACACTCTTAAGGTATACCCTCTACCTTGAGCGTATACCCTCTGCTTATCTTCTGTTATCCTAGCATATATCCTCTGTTAATTTTACGACTACACCCTTGTTTTGCACTGTGCATGTGTGAAAACAATCAAAATATAATTTGCATAATATGTTGGCTAAATGTATAGAGCAACTTTTGTGAAAGTCTCAAAAACATAGCTTGAAAATTCTGAAAATCATCATCGATAGAATAAGCTCAAAATCCATTGTTCCCAAAAGAAAGCAAAATAAAATGTGGGGTTGTATCCGTAGTACGTGCCATATTGTGTATTCTATATTGACACTAAATCAATGTATAAATGAATATAGTCTCTCACCTTTTTGCTTCATTGGTATTTTGTGCTTATTCTATTAACGATCCATTTCAGAATTTTCAAGCTATGTTTTTGAGACTGACAAAAGTTGCTCTGTACATTTAGATAACACAATATGAAATGAAATTTTGATAGCAATTACGCTTGCACACTGAAAAATTATTTGGTAAATTTGCTCACTATTCATACAATTCTTATTATTTTTAAATTCTGAATACAATATATTATATACAATGTTGTTCATCATGTTTTCTGAAAAGAAAATTTTTTTATATTATGAATTCTGCAAATTATAAGCATAAAACTGGGCAGAATTTTGGACTG
Organism: Maratus speculifer; assembly: GCA_964019185.1. NCBI lineage: Eukaryota > Metazoa > Arthropoda > Arachnida > Araneae > Salticidae > Maratus > Maratus speculifer. The sequence continues at coordinate 399,673,787 of OZ025289.1, forward strand.
TTTTTATGAAAACCTTAATTTCTCTATGAGTATACATGCTATCCTCATAAAAATGAACACACTTTATTATAAGCCATTTAATCATAACCTACGGTTTGAATGTGTTTGCTATGTTAGTTTTGACAGGGTTATCCAAAAGATATTCTTTCTTTTTCAATTTTTTTATGATCCCCTATGGGATTTTGGGAAAAAAATCTTCACGGAAATATATGACTTGTACTATTCTATTTACACAAATGGAGTTTCAGATTGTATTTTTCTAGTTTTATGCATTCAAAAACTGTAAGTGGCTGGTCACCTTTAGCCATTTACTATATAAAAAGAACACTGTGTATGCACCAGCAAGTTCACATGATTATTTGAGTGCAGGAAAAACAAATTATACAACAGCAAGTAAACAGAAAAGAAAAAGATAAAAAAACAAAGCCCATTTTTTCTCCTTACAATTAAGAAAAAATATATATCTATTGTTAACTGGCAGATTTTCTTGAAATTTTTAGCAAATTATAATAATGGTAAATTAGGTTGTGTAGGGAATTTTTACTAAAATATAATAAGTTATTAGAAAATTCAACTAATCCACAAAAAGCAAACTACAGAGCAACAAAAAATAAATAGAGGGTTACCTGCAGTTTTTTGTTTATTCAATTCTGCAAAGTCAGTAGTTGAACATCATCAGTAACATTTCATTAGCTTTGGATGAATAAAATGTTTCATTATGCAGAAAGAAACCCTGCAAAGATTTTATTTTTATTTATTTATTTATTTATTTTGTTATTATTAAAGAAAAGAATTTTACTTCTTTTTTTTAAAAAAAAAAGAACAAGCAAAATATTTTTCAAAAAATTGGAGGTGCAAAATAAAAACATGGAAAAGAGGAATAACTTTTGGAGAAGATTGCAGTTCCAGGAGACTAACAAAACGAGCAATGCATGCCACCTTGTTGAACTGGAATACTAGGGAAACAAACCTTGACACACATATCGATTTCATAATTTCATCATCGTTAGAGTGGATGAAAACATATTTGAGCCGAAGGTTTTTGGTAGGTTAGTTTACAAATGGAATTTTTTTGCAAAATAAAATTTGTGCAAAATTAGGGAGGGGTTTTATATTCAGGTAAGGGCTTATTTTCAGAATTTTTTTATGCTCTTTTTATATAAATATAGAATGTTGCAGCCCACTTAATGCAACAAATATATGTTTGCAGCCAGACGAAAAAAAAAGTTTGAATATGAATAAATTGAATAAGATTTATAATCAATTTATTTTGTATAGATAAAAAAATGTACATAACTCAGTCTATTTTGCCATTTTTAGATCAAAAGATACGCACCTTAGAGCACAACTTAGTGAAATAGGATTAAAACAGTGGGAAAGATTGCCCATTCCAGACATTAAAGATAAGAAGAAAAAGACAAAAATTGATGAAGACTATGAGTTTGAATGTGAAATTTGCCGGACACATTGCTATCTATCTATGGTAAGTTCAATGCATGCAATAGTTCAAAATATAACTCATTTAGTTTTATCTCACTAATATGCTGTACTTTATATTGTTAATTGCTTTAAGACTTATTATGAACATATTTTATTGAGTGATATTTTAGCTATTTTATCAATCTAAAACTGTTGTACATTGGCAAGAAATTATCAATTACTATTGTTGTAATATAATGTTCATTTCTCTTACCCTCTGTTTCAGCACATGTGCATACGATAACAATTCTACTCTATGAGTGAGAGTTTGTTATACCATTCTGTTAAAAACATGCTAATGCATGGTCACACTTAAGCTATGTCTAAAATTTTATCTTTGTGTCAGTGTAAATAAATAGTTAATGTCGAAAATATTCTCCTAACTCTGTGTGCCCAACAAAACCAACAACTATATTTCAACATAAAATTGTAATTTTTTAGAATATGTAATGATAATACATAGGTTTAAAAGTGTTATCTCAAATTTGAATTTACTACTTTCTAATCAAATTTATTTTCCATCTTCGCAACTAAGTTCTACTATAAATCTTAATGTCTTTTTTAGAAATTTCTATGCCTATCACAAAGTTTGCCTGCTCCTTTTGTATTGTTATGGGATTTTGAAAAAGTATGTCCCAAAACAACTTAAATTTCTTAATCCCTTCTAAATTTAAAAATGAAAAATTGTAATACATACATATATATATATATATATATATATATATATATATATATATATATATATATAAGTAATTTCAGATTTATTTAGTTTTTTTTATATATTAAGGAAATAATAAATTTATAACATTGATATGAAAATTGTTATTACTGATTTTATATGTATATGGGTCATTTTCAAAAAACTTGTACATTTGGGAAATTTTTCACAAATAAAATTTTTTTTTTAAATGCAACTTATAAAAATATTAGATGATACTAAAACATTTCTTGTATATAAAACTGAAAACAGCAGTTCACTTTTTGATTTGGAATGTCAAATAAAAAATAAAGTATGAACTTGCAACAGTAAAATGTTCCCCTCTGTTACCAACAGTCAAAAATTTTTATTTAAAAAAATAAAACACCTAAAACAATAAATATCACATTTCCTTTAATTACATGATTGCTACTTTCAGAAAATCCTAACTGTTGTTTTGTTATGATTGTTTTTATTTTTGTAAAATACAAAGGATTTCCTCTCTGTTACTTTTTTGGAAAAATCATAAGTTTTAATTAAATATGCATTCACATTTTTTCAGTTAAATTATAAAAAATATTACATAAATAAAATATTTGTTAAAGTTACACAATTAATTGTCCAAAATGATGATTGATAAAATTTTTAGTGAAATAAACCAGCTTAAATTGACGGTAACAGAGTGGAAAAAAAGTAACCGAAGGGAACGCTGATTGATAGTGGAGCAATATTTGATGTGACATATTTTTTTTTATAAGTTTATATCATGTATTGTATCCGATCTTAATGTTTCAAACATATCCAGCAAGAATTTAAAAATTTTTAGAAAAATTACTATTGGAAAATAGTGGTATTTGGCGGGGCATTCTCTTTTGCAAATTTATATCATGTGCTATGACAAACGCACTGCTTAGTTTTAAAAAAAAATCTTATCATATATTAGTCGAGGTAGTGGTGCTTTAAAGCAAGAATTTAAGATTTTTGCAAAAAATACTATTAAAAAATAGTGGGATTAGACCAGGCAATTTTTCAATATAACTTTTTATTATGTGTTATAAGCTATCATAAAGTTTCAATGTTTCAAACAGATCAAGGCAGAATTTAAGACATTTGCAAAAAACTGCTATTCGAAAATACTGGTATTTCATGTGGCATTGTTTTTATAAATTTTTATCATATGTTATAATCTGTGTTTCAATTTCTAACAGCTCACCTTAGATTTTCAAATTTTAACAAATTCGCATGCCAATTGTATGACACTTTAACCCAAGAAATAACTATTTTTACAGAAATTGTTATTTGAAAATAATAATATTTGACGCGGTGTATCTTTTTTATAAATTCTTTCCTACTTAAATAATGATCTTTTCTTCTTTAATACATTTTTATCATGTGTTATAAAATATCCTAAAATTTGAAACAGACCAAACAAGAATTAAAGGCTTTTACAAAAATTAATATTCGAAAATAGTGGTATTTCACGCTGCATTATTTTTTCATAAATAAGTAGTATTGATTCATAAATATAAATGACTACAATTAAAGAAGCATTTTGTTTGAGAAAATGAAAGCCTATTGTTTATGGCAACTAGCTCACCACAAAAACTACTATTTTATATTTAAAAAGAAAAATGCATATTTTTAATTCTGTTCTAAGAACATGAAACGAGAATGTGCAGCCTTCAAGAACAATGTTTAAATAAACTTGTTTTTTTAGTAGTTTCTTACTCTGTTCCACTCTGTTACCATAAGCATGGTAACAGAGGGGAAAAAAACTGCAAATAATTTTATCAGCACAAAGTGAATTAAAAACAAGAAAATCTAAGCCTATTTATTTAAGAAGCACCATTTGATCTTATGATTAAAATTTTATAAAAGTATAAAAAAAATAAATTTCACATAAATAAGCTGGTAACAGAGGGGAAACTGAATAAAACATCCTTATCTTGTAAATGCTTTAGTTCAACACCACGGTGAAAATAACTTAATAATTTAAAAAATGTTGGCCTCATCTAAAAATAGACTGTTCGAAGAACTGTAAAACCTTGTGTTGAACACTTAGTAATAATAATTTATTACAATAAATATGGTAACAGAGTGGAAGTAACAGAGGGGAAAAAATCAGACAAGTAATGTAAATGCTTAAATTTTATTTTTAAAACTTTATTTTAGTTATTAAAAATTCTTAAAGTTGGGGGACATAGAATGTACAAGTTTTTTGAAAATGACCCATATATCTAATTACAATGATATAATAAATTATCTTGCATGTTTTTTTCCAGGTTGTCACTTTTCTGGATGAAACGGTATACTGTCTTCCTCATGCACTTGAACATATTCCAAAGAAAAATTTGAAACTTTGCAAGCTCAAATACAGATATGATGAAGTAAGTCAAAATTATTAATTACTATCATTTTAAAAAAATATATTTTTTATGTTTACACATTGTGACATTTCATATTCTTCTTCTTCTCTTTCCATGGTTTTATTGTATTAAAAAAGCATTTCCACTTCAAAAAATTCAGTAATTTTTCTGTAAACATTTTTATTTTCTTTCTTCAGTAGATTGTATGTTTTATTTTGAACATTTACTTTTTTTATAATTATTTAATGATTATGTAGCAAAAGTTTTAATTAATACATTATTTGTTCATTTTAGAAAGACTTGAAAGCTTTAGAAGCAAATATCTCAGAACATATAGCAACTCATTTGGTAAAGCAGTTGAAAAAGAAATCACCTAAAAAGAAACTCGCACCTGTACCAGAAAAGTAAAGTGTTCATTCCAGCATCTCTTTTAGTGGCCAGTTTAAGATACTTAATTTTAATCTCATTTATTTATAGTCATTTTTTTCCTTTTTAAGATTTTAAGTACTTAGTGCCATTAATTATTTTATTCCCATGTAATATTTGAGAAAGAAAATGTTTGTATCATATTTTTTGTTATTTTGTCAGATATTTACATATTGAAGCACATAATATGCCATATACCTCAGCAAAGCAAAGATTTTATTATGCATGTACCTTTAAACAATATTATTGCCTTCAGCTTTGTAGTCATTTTATTTTTTTAGAATATGAATCTTTTCAGTTATAATTTTTGTGCTAATTGTTATTCATTTGAAATGGTAAGATATTTTTGAAAGACATCAATTTTCAAAAATGGAATAGGATAAAAGATTAAAATTTTGACATGTTGTTTTTCTTCTTAAATTTAATTTATGCCTTATGATACAAAACATTATTAAGTTTACACATAATTCGAAGTGAGATCTGTTACTTGCAAAACAGTTAAGAAGCAATTGGCATTACTCATAGTTCTCCTAACTTATAAATGCATAAAAATATGAGCTTCTTTATCTCATTATTATTATAGTGATGGTAACAAACAAAATCATTACTTTCAGATAAGATGTAAATATTATGGGATACCCAAGAGTTGCATAGTTGGTTTAAATTTTTATGAAGGAGAAATTCAAACACTATTTGTAGAGACTTTATGGTGATTGAATGATATATAAATTTTACTAGTCAATAATTGTAATTCTGTTTGACATATAATGTTTTGAATCTCTGATTGTAATACTAATCCAAGACATTGTACATACATTGATTTTGATTGTTAAAAAAGGAATTGTTGATTATCCAAATGAGCTAAATTGTCTTTATTCTGGAAATTTCTGAATATGAATAGCAATTATCAGTATGATAAAATGTAGTTTTAACCTTTATTTTATTTTTTTCTGATTACCATGATATGGTATATCAGTTTACTTTAATAATACATTTTGCATCATTAATTTATTTATATATAGTTATATTTTATGTATGAAGCATCAAAGGGCCTTATGTAAGGTTACTTTGTTAATTCTGTAAATTATTTTGTACATTATCTGAATTTATTAAAAAGTTCTTTGTTTTTAAGTGTTCATATGTAACTTTGACATAAGTTGCAATCATGTCTAAGAATTTAATTTAAAATACATAGATTCCATAAATGGCTCTATGTCTAAAAAAGAATAAAATTCTGATTCATATCTACATAGTTAAATCTCAAACTTTTCAATCTCTTACTGGGTCTTTATTTATGGATTTACTAAAGCAGTTTTTATTGTTTTAATTATTATTATCATTATCATCATCATATCAATCTCATATTTTCTTTTTTTCAGTCTTAGAATCCAATAATAAATTTCATGACACACTATAAAACTTAACATTTCTTAAGAATCACAGAAATGACAATTGTACTGAAGAAAGTTACTTCTGTCCTTTGAAACATCTTGAATAATTTAGAAATAAATATAAAGCCTTATGATTCATATAAATTGTTCTTTAGAAATGTGTTTTGTTCATATTACAATTTATCAATTAATTAATCTTCATTTTCTGAAACAAAATGTACTTGCAGCTTTGAAATAGAAATAGCAAGATTTTCTAATATTTTTATAGATGTAAGCAAATTCTATTCATTAATTGTTTTTTAAACTTAGCCATGTTTCTCACAATTGCATGGAATTTCAAACTAGTTGTCCTACAGATTAATTATTAATCTTTTTATTTTCACAAATGTCTATTTATTATGTTAAATGGGCTGCAACATACTTTGTAATAATATAATAAACGGGAATAAGTAAAAAAATAAGATAATAAAAGTACTGTAACAAAACAATATGATAAAATTAATATAATCAATATTAGGAGTTTATAAAGCATAGTCATGTAATAAAGCAAAATTCCCAAGTTCTAAATAAAAAGAAATCAAGAGATTTTCTTTCATAAATCTCACCTTTGCTCAATTTAATGTAAAAACTTTTTACTTTTTTTTTATGTAAAAATATATAGTGGAAATTTAATTAATTTTAAATAGCATTTTATTTATTTTTATTAAAAAATCTACCTAATTATAATGCAAAAAATGTAAAAATGACTTTTAATTAATGAAATGTCATTTAGAATGTTTAAATTAACTAGAAATAATAGGGCAGATTTCACCTTTGCATAAAAATATGTGACACAATAATGATCATTTGTATGTCCTTTATTATGCATATCATATTTTTATAAATATGAATCAATAATTGTGTTTCAAATTGGAAAAAAAAAAAAATTTTTTTTGATGGGATGTATGCATCTACATGTTTGAGTATGGTTATTGTAGACTGGTTGAACCATAATTATTCATCAGTCAGATTATTTATGGCTCACATACTAACATAGTTTTCTTTTTATTTAGGTATCGTTAATATATCACTGCCAAAACAAAAATGAATTAGATACTTGTTATTGTACTTATTTTAGGCTAACTAAATCAATAAATTTATAACTAAAAGAATATTCCAGTTTGTTGAATTATATCAATATCTCTTAATAATGTGGTTTGTTAAAAATTTTGAAACACTTTTAAATTGTAATTTACTTTTATTAACAGTTTTTATTTGATACTTATTAATTCAGTGAATATTTTTGTGGAGAATGAAGATGATGCTTAAATTATAGTTTATAAAAAACTGATTTGTGATATAATTCAAATTCAACAATTTTCTTATAATTTTAGATGTCTCAGGGTAAATCATTTAGATTTTATAAAAGTTCATGAAGAACTTTTTGTCTGTCATTCATTTTGAAAAAGATGTTGCACATTTTCATTAGCAATACTGCATTTTTTTTACACTCACAAATGACACTGCCAATTTTTTATCTGCTTAGTGACATTTTGATCCATTATTGATTTAAGACTACATTATTTTAATTTTATTTATTCTGCAGATGCATGATTTTAATTGTGTAGTATTTATTTTCCTTAGTATAAGCTATCACTAGTCCTTTTTTCTTTTCTTTTTTTTAAGTTATTTCAATGTATTTTATTATTTGTGAAACTGTTAGCATATGTTAGTTGTGTTTTCTCACTTTACAATACACGAATAATTTTTTTTTTCTAACATACTTACAAAAATAGAACTTATAATACTGCTGATTCTATCCCATAATTAGGTTGTTAATTTTTCTAAATGAGACACAAAATATTTATTTTATTTTAAAAAGTTTTCTTAAGAAAACAAGAAAGCTCTTTGATTTTGTACATTAAAAGATTAATGTTTCAATAGTTTCCTTACTTAAAAATTAATAATAAAAAAGAACTATTTTGCTAAATAGTTAGGTAATTTATTAATGTTTTATGCTAAGCTGTGAAACATAGGTATCCAATATAGTTTAATTTGTGTACATTAGCATATCAGTTTCATAACATTTGACAACGTAAATACTTCTTTAAAAAAAAAAAAAAAAAAAGAAAGAAAGAAAGAAAGATTTAAGATGTGATTTTTTATGCAAAACTTGGTTCTGATTCCTATACAACATATTTACATGTTATTATTTCGTCTTATTAATTTAATTTGTACTAATCAAAAACATTGTCTAATCTTAGATATTAAGTCAAACGGAAAAGATATTTTATTTAAAATAAATATTTTTTGGCCTATAAAATTATATTTGATCTGTTTGTAAACTATACGGAAAAGTATAATTGCTTTATCTATAATCCAAAAATTAATTAACCTTTTGAAAATGGGTATTTTAAGTATCTGTACGGAATTATTCTTTTTATAAAGACACAAACATACAAAGCACTTCTTTTCTTCACGGTTATTAACCCTGCCATCTCAAAGCTCAAGTTAACAATAACTGCAAAGAAAAAATGTACTTGATAGATTTTAAAATTGAATGCCTTCTGACTGATATTTAAATCATCCATTTTGAATGAGGTTAAGATAGAAATACAGTAGATCCTTGATTATCCGACTCTTTAACCGAAACTGAATGTAAAACTAACGTCAAGTTTCTGACTCTTTTTGCATTTCTTTTATTTTCACATTCCTTGTGTTTGCAAGCAATTCTTTCTGAGTTATGAGTACAGATAGAAATTGTTGGTTCCTCTTTTTTAGAATTCTTTTGAAATTAACTTGTACAGAAATTTTCATAGCTGCAGAATTTAAAATAAGGAGGAGAAATCAGTGTCATATTTTCAGTACGCAAGTTTTTTATTTTTATTTTTTTTTATTATTATTTATTTTATTTTATTTTTTATTTATTTTTTTCATGCATAATTTGAATTTAGATATTTAGCATTTTGGTGATGATACATATTAAACTAAATGATTATCAATATTATCCTATGTAGGTTCAATCCCAATTATGTCAGATAAGGTTCTACTGTATTAAAAGTTTCTTAAAACTTAGTGAAAATATCACTTATTCTATATATATGTATTTTTTTCTCTTGTATCTGAAAATATTATAAGATAATTATCATTAATAATTATAAGACACATTCTCATGTTGTTCTTAAAATCAGTTTGCTACTATTCTTTAGGTATAGTTTCATTTTCTTTAACCTTTTATTGTGTTGTGTATCATACCTTATACATATCAACAAATACTTCACCATGTACCATAGATTTATACAAAACAAACCCTAATCCATGTCAGTATAATTTATCAGAATGAAACATTTGCAGCAAGATTTATTTTCTGGTTTTATTTATAAAAGTTAAAAATATAAACTTGAACAATGTATCTGGTTAATATGGGGTCATTATTAATTTTTATAGGCTTTGTGTCAAACCTCATGAGTGATAAAAATCTAACTTTTGACTTAAAAATTAAAGTAATATTTAATTTTTTTAAAACATTACTAAAATAATATTTAATATATATACATACATAACAATTTAAAAAAAAATCATGTAGTAAAAATGACATACTGTTAGCACTTTCATTCATAAAGTGTTCTATGCACATTCAAACATCATTAGATTAACTTTTAACTTCATTTTTCATACAATTTTTTTTTTTTTTTTTTTTTTTTTTTAAATATGTAGAATAGGTTCTGGTTATTTAGAATATTGTTTAATTGAGAAGAAATGTGAAGAACAAAATAAATATCATTAAATTTACTTTTGATAAATGAAGAAACTGCTTTATTATAACAAATTCTTATCATACTTATTTGATAGTTATCAGTGTATATAACAAAGCAAACAATTTAAAATATCACTGCCCAAATTTTCAGAATTTTATTTTATTTTATTATGTTAGGGGGAAAAGGAGGGGGGTAAAAATAACTTTTTTTTTTTTTTTTTTTTTTTTTTTTTTTTTTTTTTACTAATTTAGTTTAAAGAATCAATCAGGTTAACAAAAATGTTATTTCAAGTGATAAACTTCATACATACCACTTATTACTTCCAACATGCATTCTAATTTTGAAATTCATAAATAGCATTTAAGCAAAGTTTAAATTAAGATTTTAGAGAAATTTACATGGATCGAATTTTTAAATCTGAATATAGTTGTCATAAATTCTCTTATCAAATGTTTTTATTTCTTTTAGTAATACATATATATGTATAATATTATAATATTGATTTTACTCTCATTTGATGAAAAAGTTGCACAAAAATAAGCAGTTTATTTAATTAAATATTATATTATGGCATTTATGTTTGTTATTTTGTTAACTTGAAAAATAAAAGTGACTGTCACTGACATATTAATTAAATTATTTACATATGAATTAAAGTATTTATTTTTTTATATATTTATGTATATCATGGATGAAATATTTTTTATTTACATTAATTTGCCTATGTGTGTTTACTATTTCCATGTTTGTTTATTAATAATATGCAAGCTATTTTACACTATCATATTTTATTTAAATTTAAGCTGCATTTCACTAATCAAAGGGAAGCATACCCTCCCCCCTTTTTCCCCCATTAACTATTAGTCTGAAAATATTTCTTAGAAAAGAAAGAATAATCTATCACAAATTCAGTCAAGAAACTTTCTACATTGTTCCTTTATCTTTATTATTTTTCTACTGTTCCCTTTCACAGCAGTTCCCTTATTTTTAATGATATAGAAAGAGTATTTTATTTATTTATTTGCATTTTTTTTTTTTTTTAATTTAAAAAATAAAATAAAATTGAGCTCTCTTTATTTATTTATTTATCTAATTCTAAAAGGATAATGACTCTAAGTAAATATCTGTGGTATAATTCTGGTCGTTGTATTTCAGGTTGTATTTCAGATTGGTAATCTTAATCAGCTGAGCTTTTCAAACTACTAGTGTTATGTTCATTTCTTTTTTTAGTTTGGTTGATTTGTATCTAAGCTGTTAATGAAGTGCAGCTTATTTTAAAATTCTGATTACATTTTTTGTGTAATACTCTGTCAAATATGCTTAAATTATAAAATCATGAAATATTTTGCAATGATTGTTGTTTAGAAATTGATTTGTTCTGGCACAAGGTTATACTAATCAAGATACTAGATAACATTTTTATATGCTTCAGAGTATATAGTATTATTTATTATTTTGAAATTCAATTTAATGTTGCACTTAGAAAAAAAAACTTACAAAAAATATGTTAATTTATATTTAAAAAAAATTACAAGAATTGGTATTTGATTTGTTAAATTGCATTTTTTATATTTAAATAAAGTATAGAAAACAGCAAAGTATCAGAATTGAATATAAAACATAATTGTAATTCAACAATAAATACTCTTTTTTTTTTTTTTTTTTTTTTTTTTTTTTCTCCAGTACTAAGTGGGAGATATCGTGATAAAGGATCATGCTTTTGCTCTTTCAAATCCTATTTTTCGTTGAAGAATACCTCTTATATTCTGGCTATGTCTTGTATTTTTCCATACATCATACATTCATGATAACATAAATTTTTATGTTATTGTAAACATAATTTATATAAAATAGTAAAAATATTTTTACTTAGGCAATTAAGAAATTATCTTTCTTTAATAAGAAGTTATATATTACATTATGTATGATTATATATATATTTATATAAATAAACTGGATAAAACTTCAGCAAAAGCACAGCTATTATGATATGATGCTTTTGTTTTAATTATATTTATTTTTTAAATAATATAGTTAACACAAAAATGTTCCAGAAAAAAATTAAAACAATAGAAGAATCTTATATGTACTGTAAATTGTTTTGTTGATGAAAACATGTGTCTTTTCTAGCTATTGTACTGCTTGTCCTTGAATTTCCTGGTGTTTATGGCTTAATAAGAAAATTTTACTTAATATGTGTAATTTTATCAAGTGTCTGAAGTTTGATTTTGAATATCTATGCACAATATTAGTGTGCTAATATTCCTTGCTAAATATGGTGAGATTTAACCAATATATCAATTTGTCTTGATTCTTTAATCTCAAAATAAAATATCAGTATTCAGGGATCTTTTTAAGAAGAAATTGGATCCTTGAATGGACTCTTCACAAAGTTTTTCATTTCAAAACGGTTATACTAATCTGTCTATACTAAATTTTTTCATTTCAAAAAAGACCCTTCATAAAATTCTTTGTCTTAAAAAGAGAACTTAAATTATTTTTTTCTTTTAATCATTTAAAAGTAAAATCTTAGATAGATAAATAAAATGTGTATTTTACATATTTAAAGCTTCCTAAAATTGTACAAAAACAGTTTTGTTTTTTAAAGGGAAAAGTTGTTTTATATTTTAAAATGTACACATTCCTTTAACTCTTTAGATATGTTAATAAAATTATAGCAACATAATGTAAGAATTAATATTGTAAAAATAAATATAAATAATACTTTATTTGAAATTTTCTACATTTTCACAAATGCCTGCTTTCTAAAAGCTTAACTAAACATGGATTATATAAGATTCTTAAATCTTTTTGGTTTCTAGAATCATTAAGAAACATGTCAGCTTACAATATTATATGGTGGTCATGTAATAAAGAAACATTCCAGATAATTTTTTTTTCTTTCTCCTTCTCTCTTTCATTATCATCATAAAAAACTGCATGTATATTATATGTGTGTTGCCATATTTATGCAGTCACTTATTTTAAATACTGAATGTTTTCATAGAGGATATAATAGAGCTTAAAGGAAATTTCATCTCTCATCCCCTATGTTAATACATAATAATGAATTTGTAATTATATAATTTTGCTGTAAACATATATTTGAATGAAGAAAACAACCGAAAAATAGAACTTTTATTATAGTTTCTCTGTCATGTGAGTATAAAAATATACATATGCTCATTTTTTTAAAAAATAATATTGTAAAACTCCATTGAAAATACAATTTAATTTTTCAAGTCGTGAATTAACTGACATAAAAAGATCTTCAGTATAAAAATTACTTTGTTGCATTTTTTTACATTGAAATATTTCTTAAATTTTCATACTTAAAATAGATATTGTTATTAAAAAAAATCAGAATGAGCTTAATAAATTTATATATATTTATATTATATAAAAAAAGAAACAGTATTGAAATTTATATGACTTTTTTTATATCTTTTGTAAATAGTGAATCATCATTTTTTCCCTTTTGTGTCATTTTCAAAAGAGTTTATTGAATATCTTGCATACAAATATGATGTTTTCTTTTATTTTTGTTTGTATAAATTGCATTTAATGTATCTGCCATGTTTACAATTGACATTTTATTTAAAATTGTATATCGTGTACACTACCATAAATTCATTTCAATGAATTTTGTAATTTTTTTATTATTATTTGTATATAATTTTGATTTCACTAGATAAAAATAAAACTTTGACGCATGTTTAATAGTTTTATTTATTAATTTACAAAATTAAGAACACAGTTATATTTTTAAAAAGTTCATTCGTATAGAATTTGATAAAAAATTAGTCCATTATGATTTTTAAAAGATCTTTTACTTCACTTCCATTTTTAAATATTTCATTCTTTTCATCTTTAAATAAAAGTGTGTTTTTAAAGACATGAAAGAGAATGCCCATTTTTTTTCTATGCTGTCCACTGGCGAATAATGATTAAAATGTAATATTTTTAAAATTAATGTTATGTTATACAATTAATGTAATATTTTAACAATTTTCTGTATATTTAATTTCTTCAACATCTGTTAAATCCATCAAAGCTGATAGCTAAATAAAAATATGCATAAAGACCATAACGTTTTCAAACAAATAAACATTAAATATCACAGTTGTGAACTATTCCAATTTCATTGAAAGCTTCAAATTTTTCTGTTTAATTTTCAATATTTCTTCCCCCCCCCCCAAATTCTTATTATTATTATCTAAATAATAAAAACTAATGCAGTAGTTATCAATGTTATATCCAATTTCATTTTTTTGTGATTTTAACTTTATACCTTTGTCATCTCAAGGCAACCGAATTTTCCCTGATTTGGGGATGTCAAATTGTCAATTATTATTTTTATGTTTTGAATTTCACATTTTTCTTCAGATTTTTTTTTTTTTTTTTTTTTTTTTTTTTTACATAAAAGTTTATTATTATTAACCCCTAGGGAAGAGCGACCAGTGAAGCATTAAGTTTTTAGAATCCATGATTATTCTCACCAGTAAATTTTGCCTTTTTTTAATCTGGGCATTTTCAAGATTCATTTAGACAAAAATTTCTGCTTTAAAAAACCAGTGATAAAAGATTAAAAATTCTATATGACCTGGAGGGTAACACATTGCACATATCATTTTAGTTGGAAAATAGAGCAATTTGTTTCAAGTTGAGAAATTGTTGATCCCCCCCTCCCTAAATATATATATTTGTAGCTATGCCCCTGTCTACAACATATTAAAACTGTTTCTTGATAAAATTGATTTAAAAAGCATAAGGAATTCAGACAAACTGATAAGAAAATTAAACCACTTTTCAACAAAATACTGCATAGACATCAAGTCTGAATAAATAAACTGGTTCAATATATATCTTTGGAAATTAATGTAAAAAATCACTCAGAATTTGATATTTTAAAATTTATATTGCATTGGATAGCTGAGCTGTATACCTAAATCTTTCTCTCTCTCTCTCTCTCTCTCTCTCACTCTCACTCTCTCTCTCTCTGTTTCTCTCTCTCTCTCTTCCTCATATTAAGATGACATTTTTATTTTCGGAACCTGTTCCAAAAGTAAATTATGTCATCAGTGAACATATAATTTAGAAGAAGAAAAAAATGCAACCAAAATAAAAAAAAAAAGGCAAATGTGATCAAGCTCAGCTATCCAATGAAAAGAAAACAAAAACTATTTAAAAATTTTGAAATGCAAATGAAACGTTAGAAAATAACCTTCTCATAGTTTAGCTTTATGTCTCTTGATGTCTTCACCTGGCAGAATTCAGAGCCTTAAATTAGGGAACTTTTCACAATTTCTGTGGCCATTTTGATAAGGAGGTGATGGAAATAGAAAGTCTTCGAACTAAGTTGGAAAAATTGAATTTGGAACTGGTAAAGTGTTTTCAACTTAGTTAGAAGTATTTCAGTTTGTATTATATCTTTACAAATCAGTATGATCAAGTTAAAAATAATAAAAAGTATTTCTATGTATCTTTAATTTAATGGAGTTTCATCCCCTGTAGTATATTCTATTGAATGTCTACATGGCAGAGTAAATCCTATTGGCAATAAAATTTGCTGAGTGAAATGTTTTGACCAGTTGTCAGTCTAGATCAGCAATACTCAACCTTTTTTTCATGTGGGCTTTCAGTTTCAAACTTTAGGTAGACCGCAAACAAAATCTTTCGACTTTAGACTGGCCGCAATACACTTATAAAAAGGTTTTAAAAAATTAAAAATAACATAAGTAGTCTAACAATGCAATATAACAAAATTAATATTACCACTAGGATAAAACATTTGTTGTGAAAGAAATGTTGCTAAATAATTTAACTTTTTTTTTTTTTTTTTTTTTTTTTTTTTTAAATTAGTGCTGTAAAATCTTTTCAGTATCATTTTTTTCCGTGACAAAAATTCAACCCTAAATAGTTGTACTAACTATATAATAGATATGAAAAATATAATAATGCAGCATTTCAAAGAAGATTTTTCCTAATGAATCCATTGGTCAATGAGAAAAAAATTAATTGTAGAAATACATAGTGCAAATTTAATTTGAATGATATTTTGTTATTGCTGAAGATTAAGAGATGAGTACATTACTGTAGAACAAATAGAACTACATGCAAAAAGAACTTTTGATTAAGGAAACGGCATTTTAACACAATTTTCAGTTAAAATCTGCCCTGTTATGCATAATTATTTTCTCACAAAAGTATATAAAATGATGTTGAAAATGATAAATACTTTTTCATGCACATCTCAATTGTATAAATATGGCTTAAGGATTATGTATACCTTGGGCCACATATAAAACGTCGCCGGGACGCAGGTTGAATATGGCTGGTCTAGATAGATCAATAAATAAAGCATTGGCAGTTTAAGCCAAAATGTTTCTGATTCAATTCCCAGATTAGACACTTGTTCATTTAGTGGAAAAACTTCAATTCATATAAAATAAAAACATTTAATTGAAGAAATATTTTTCTTTCTTTCTTTCTAAGTCAACAAATTTGTTCATTCTTTAAGGATTTTTTCCAATCATAATTCTAAAACTCTTAACAAATTTCTTTTATTATTACATAAAAATATATTTTAATAATAAAAAATACTGTGAACAAATTAATTATGTATGTAAAATACAAAATGACAGCTTATGAAGCTGCCTTTATATGTTTTGAAAACAAGTAAAAAACTAAAAGTACATACAAATACTATAGCACACAATTTTTGTTAAAATAAAAACATTTGTGTATGATTGATATTTTATCACTTCTCAATCCTCTTTTAAAAATAAAAAGATTTCAGAGTTTGTTTACGGTGGTATGCCATGCCATATGCAGTTTACATTGCACAAAGAAATATCTAACAACTTAATACAGCAGCATTTGTCAGAGGCATTTGTTGATTTTGTTTCACTTAAACAAACATCATCAGTAAAATTGTAATCTGGTGTAGGAATTTCTTTTTGTGCATCATATATTTCAGACTGTGAACATGACCACTGTGTTAAATTTGTAGTAGACTCATAACTGTTAAAATCAGATTGATCATTTTGTTCTTTATAATCTTCATCAGTGTTCTCTGTAAAACAGTTCTCTGTATCTTCTGAAGGTTCAAAATATCTGTTTGTTCCATGCTGATGTTTAGTTGTTATTGCAGGTAGGTATTCCAATGACTTCCTTCGATTCAATTTTATACCTAAATTTAGATCAGAAACAGTTTATATAAGAATAGTTTATACCATGATATTTTCTATTAAATAAATTTAATCAGACTACATGTTTAATATTCATAATATTATAACATTCAATATATTATAATTCAGAATTACATGTTTATTGTGTGTGATTATGACAGTGTATGTTATTACCATAGCATACACATTAGATCTAATATTCTTTCTGCAGATAGTTTACTAAAATTTTTCTGTGAGAGATAATTTTAATATTAAATTAATTCGGGGGGTTACAATACCATTCAATCATAACTCATGTTAACATATCTAACAATCATATGAGTAAAGCATATTGGCATTTGCTTCTTGGGTTGAATAATTTAATTTATAAGAAATTTACTGAAAATTCTAAAATAAAAGAATAGTGGGAAAAAGCTTCTGAAAGAACTTTAATGCATATAGAAATTTTTGGGAAACATTCCTTCAGGGCCGTAGCTAAGGGGGTGCTAGGGGTAGCTCAGCTCCCCTCCCTCCCTAAAACATTTTGAGCCTCCCCTGGAAAAGATTCTGGACCTTTCAGAATTTCGCAGAACTATTAAATTGTCACTAAAATAAGTGTTTCAACACTCGCTCATCCTACTTACGCATATGAAGTTAACATGATCTTTAATATTGCACTAGTTATACACTCGAATTTTTCATCATCCTATTCTTTTCTTAGTCGTATTCTTTTCTTAAAATGAAGTTATAACAGTAGTTTAATAAGAAACATAGTACCTACAATATGAATATGCTCTAATTTATCTTTCTGTGCCAGAGAGAGAGAAAATATGACCCACCCTCCCCCTATTATTCACTTCTAGCTACGGCCCTACATCCTTTATACTAATAAACCTGTTACAGTTAATAAAACATGTTATTCTAGCAAACAAACAATCTAAAATAGTTGATTACATAGTACCTTAATTTGTCAGAACACACACTGGAATAAAAATCTACCTCAATCACTTTTTTTTTTCTTTTTGAAAGTAATAGTTTTTTTGAGTATGCTTCTGATCTGCCTTGTACTTCTCAAGGTCGAGAGGAATGCTTTACTTGTTCACTATGAGGGTGAAATGTGGCACTTGAAATAATCCTACTTATGTCAAATATTTCTTTCCACGATAACACGTACAAAAATAATTTTAATGAAAAAGTAAGATAAAAGCTACTTATATATTGATGAAAAATTATTAAATGTAATTAATATTCATTTTGTGAAATAATTCATGTTTTAAGGAGTAAAACAAATCATTTGCATATTTTCTAGGGGAAAACATGATTTTTACAGAAACTGCTACGAAATCGAAAAATAAATATGAAAGGCATGATTTTTTTTTCCCTAAAAAGTAGTAGTACTAATGCATTTTAAATTACAGAATAGTAGATTCATTTTTAAAACATATCTAGACAAAAATAAAATTGGAGACAAAATGGAGTGATATTTATCAATGCATGTGATAACATTACAGGTGTGTGTATCGATGAATTAATGTCTTAACTGTTACGAAAATAATTATTCAGCTTTCTATTATGGTTGTTTTTTCAGTAAAAAAAAGTGATCTCACAAAAATAAATATTCTTATTTTTTCTGTTGTTATTTATTTATTTATATTCATTAATTTTTAACGATATCAAATACAGTCAATTTTGTGAAACCCCTGCAATTTGATATTGAAGATTTTGCAAATTATAGATTATTGTTTTGTTTGCATGTTTTTATTCCTTTTAATGTTACAGCGATTTAGCAATATTTGTATAAAAATTAACGAATTTTAATTTGCAATTGTATGTTTTTAAATTTTGAAATAAAAATTAAAGTAAAATCATCTATCTGTGCTTTGAGCAAATGAACTTTCCAAATAATTTCTTTGTAGAAATTAATTCAATAGCTACAGATAGAAGATAAGAGCACCTATGTTTAGCCATCCTTATGGAAATCCGCCTCAGTTTGATAAAGTGCTTGGTATATAGTTTATTTTTTGTTTAAAATTAAATATTTTAATTTCTCAATGTGCAGCCAGCCACCTTGCATAAAACACCAATCATCATCAAAAAATTGCGATTTGCACATTTGTAGAATATAAAGAATGTAATTTTTTTTTTTTTTTTTTTTTTTTTTTTTTTTAAGAGAAATTACAGAGATGTAGAACCATCCCTTAATATTTTAGATAAAATCTTTATAAAAATAATATTTATATAGATATAAAAAATTTTCAACTCTTTGATTTTCTTTGTCAATATTACTATTTTATAGAAGCAATAATTTGATAATAATGCAAATTGCTATACCCCAGTTTCCCAAATCAATAGAAATTTTTTTAAATCTTTATAATGATATTTTTTCCTGTACGATTTGTTACTTATAGTAGCTAAAAATCAGTAATCAATCTAAATTTGCCATTTCAAATTTATGTTGTTTTTTTTTTTTTTGCAAATACCACAACCAAAGAAAGAATTTTATCTTTCTCCCTAATTTTATTTCGCTAGTTTATTTTCAGCCACTTATATATACTTTTTTTTTTTTTTTTTTTTTTTTTTTTTTTTCAGTTATACGAATAATAATTACTTTAAAATATTACCTAAAATCTCTGGTTGAACTATTCTGAAACGATAAAATGATGTTTCTTTCTGCAGCATTTCAATTTCTGGACTCCTCCTTAAGGCTGTAATAAGTCTATGTTTAGCTTTTGTAATTCGTTTAGGATCATGGGCTTTCCAATGATTCTTCTTCATAGACCAAGCCTTAAAAAACAGGAAAACAGCATAAAAATATTCACTTAAAAAAAAAGTATACTGATGTACTGTACAGTCTTTAAAAAAAAGAGAGTGAGAGAGAACACTCCATACACTGCAGCAAATCATGATATAAAAATGTGACTGGTACCAATCAATTAGAAATAATATCTACTAATTCATGATATTTTGAAATTTTGCTTAGGAGATCGTTTACATATAGAGATTGTACCAACTCTAAAATTTTCACTACTAGCATCTCATATTTGGATAATCCGGTAAAATTTACCTCAGGATACCAAACGACCAGTCATATAAGTCTAGTATTGGGTCATCCGGAAAAATCTACGGGTTTTCAATGCTAAATTTCAATAAAGACATACAAAAAGATACGAAAATTTTATTGAATTACATAAGCACTATTTTGTTGTGTGACCTCTTTGCAATCATTTTAGCAGCTCAAAAATTCAATAAAAAAAGTTATTAGGTTTATTCGTAAAGAAGTTATCAATGGAGTTTTTGATAATCTCTAAAAAAGTGAACATCCGGATGTTCTGAGAAATCTGAAGTTAAATGAAAATTTGGAAGAACCAAAGCTGGTGAAGATGTGGGATGACATAAAACATTCCATCCATACTACTGATTAGTACCCATTTTACCATAGTACTGATTAAGGCAGCGGTTCCTAAATTATGGGTCGCGGCGGGTATTTCGGTGGATCGCAGAACAAATGAAGTTTGCCACAAAAATATATCTTTTGTTTCATCTGTTAAAAAAAAAATATATATATATATATATATATATAAATAACAAATGCAATATTTTACAGCCGCAATAGTGATGGAAACTATTGGGTTCAACTAAAACTTCGTAAGAAGACTATACTTTCTTAACATTCAGTCGGTATACATGAGGACCTCACTAGTCGCGCAATCAAACTGGATAAACCAGGAAAACAGCGCCGTGCGAAAGGGGGGTCGCCAAATTTATACTACCAACGTCATTTTTTGGCCTATCACAAAAAGAAGTTGGAAGTGGGGGGGGGGAGCAAATTCAACCTTTGCCTCCGGCGCAGTCTTCTCTTAGCACGCCTCTGCTCGAAAAATTCTCAATTTCCTTCCATCCTTAATTTTCTTAACACAGGAGTAGAATATCATGAAATATCTTTGAGGTCTTTGATAAGGTTCAACACGTGTAAACGTGCTTTTTTGAAGAACAAGAAACAAACTGCGCATAAAAGGAGACTTAAAGTTTAAATTAAATCAATTTTAACTCTGACTTAGGTGCCATTAGAGATGGGAATGCTCGGAAAAAACCCGGAAAAATTGGGGGGGGGGGGGACTTTTTTTTTTTTTTCAGTTTTTTTCCGAAGGCTTATTTTTTAATTTTTCCAGACTGGAAAAATTGAAATTTCATTTTTAAAATAATATATTGAAAATTTTGTAATAGCTACATTCTGATACATTTAATTTTATTTATTTTTATGTTGAATGTCCCATATGAAAACTTTAATGTGGGTAATCTGATCTCTCTGCAGAAATCTGTTTGAGAAGACTTGAAAAGGTCCTTCACATTTTTTTCTAGTTTGAAACACGACTCTTCGCAAAATTTCTCTTGAAAATAGGCATTTCAGAAAAAAAAAAGTTTATTCTCCAAATTGAATCTTTTACAAATGCAGAGATTGAAGAAAAAAAAATTTCATGCCACAAAGCAGCTGAATTTTATCAAGTTTTATATATGTAAAAATAAACTTATTGAAAGTGTCTAAATAAGAACCTAAATATAGTAATTTCTAAACCACAAATTCCGATTATATTTTGTATAAGTATAAACAAGATGTTCACAAAAACAGGATTACATGAAAAAAATCTAGATATAAAATTAAATGAAACTATTCTTTTTAAAAATTAATTCATGTGCAAAATTATTTCAATAATATGCTGATTAATGGAAATGGTAAAATTAAAAATTTAACATAAAGTTTGAAGCATGCATTTATTACTTTCTTCTATCTTTACAAGAAGTAAGTATTGAATTCGTGAAAAATTTGGCTTCCAGTTTTTGGTGGATTTAAACGTTTCAGAAGGTCCTGAACACGATTTGGTGGTTTTTGGAAAATATCTGTCACTCTCAGAGCCTGAATGTGACAAAAATTTTATGGGCACTCTGTCTCAAGAACTGATGCACATAATTTCACAAAACTTTAGATTCAGTTACACCTTGATATAAACACGAGATGTTTAGTTATTAGTGAATATTGCCCAACCGATGGCGCTGCTGTGATGCATTATTCATGATTTCCACAATAGTCCTGTACCAAGAACTAATGTATGGATTTCCATGAAACTTCAGATTAAGTTAATCCTTGATATAATTTCGTGCTCATTACTTTTTGGTGTAAATCGCTCAACAGATGACGCTGCTATGCTGCATTATTCATGATTATCGTAATAGCTCTATCTCAAGAACTAAAGGACGATTTTTCATCAAACTGCAGATTCAGCCAGTTCCTGATATGTATTAATGTTGTTTAGTTTTTGGTGTAAATTGCCCTATAGGTGGCACTACTATGCTGCAGTTTTCAACATTTTGTTATAGCTGATTAATTGAATGTTTTTTTTCAAGGTGTTGAATCTAAAATTGACCTCCATTTTACCGCCATAATATACATTAATGTTGCAAAACATGGGCAGTTTGAATTAGAAGAGTACAACTGCAATGAAAAAACAAATCCACATTTTATTACAAATAAATACATTCCAAATTATACTTTCCTTCTTGATTAAACTTTGAATTTTAGTAGTTTTCTAAAGCACAGCAAAAGTCTATCTCTGTGTGTAACTGCTTTTGTTAATTCATGAAATAGCGAGCATTTTCTATTTGTAGTGTTCTTTTTACATAACTTTTGAGTTCCACTCTTAGAAATATGAAATTACCATATGGAAACATTATTGAATATGATTTCTTACTTAAGAATGGAATACCAGATTTCAGAATAAAAAGAAAAAATTTACTTTTAATTTAACTTTAAAAAAATAAAATGTTTTCCTGGTTTCGGTGAGTAAAAATCAGTCAAAAATCCTATGCTGTTTTTTAGTTGCAGACTTGAGTAAGCCAAACTAAAACTTAGTTTTGTTTGAATTTAGATTAAAAAACTAAATCAAAACTTTTGAGTTGAGATTGGACAGCTATACCAAAACTAAACATGTTTTTTAAAGGAAATAAAATTATAATTGTAATTAAGAAAAAAAATGCAATATTGTAAAAATATACATTTTTTAAACAAACAATGGAATTTTTGAATACTGATATTCATAGTAATAATAAAACTGCAATAATTTATTTTGTTAAACTAGTATCATTTACTTAAAAACTATACTTATGTAAATGAGATACATAATTTATTTCATTCCAAACTGTAGATATATTGGCTCAGGTTTTTACATCAGGTCAATTGGTAGTTAAACATGTAACTGAAAAATCATTTCAACAGAAATATTATATAACAAACAACAGCATTTAATAAAAATTCTTAGTCTGTGAAAAAAAAAACTTTTATAAGCAGTCTTTGCTTCTTTCTTTTTATTTTGTAATATAAAGTGAAAATAATTTTCTTTTAATACAAATAAATGGGAAAAAATGTTTATTATGTAATATTCTCTGAGAAAATATAATTTATTTGGGAGAAACAATCATAAAAAATCAATTTTTCCGTTTTTTCTAAAAAAAAAAAAAAAAAAAAAAAAAAAAACCGGTAAAAAACTAGTTTTTTCCCGCCACTTATATTTTTCCGGAAAATTTGCATCTCTTGCCATTCTAGTTGAATGGCAGTGTTATATATCGTACTAAGTATAAAGTTGTGTTTTCATAATAATTAAACGCATTTCGTATTATATTTGTTGTTTTAATTGTTATTCCACTTATACACATTGAGATTACCATTTTTTCTTTTTCCCCTGTTTTGGTACCGTATTTCGAAAATTTGCCATTTTTATAGGATATGATAGACGATAATAGCTTATAGAGCTCATACAAAATTTCCATATTGGTATTAGATACAGCCTCATATTAGATGGGTTGCGTACCAATAAAGATTGGGAATCGCTGGATTAAGGTACCGCCTTACGTTAATCGCAATGCGGTGCCAAGCATTGTGCAGTTGGAAAACAATGCCTCAAAAACTTGTCAATTCCGGTTGCTTTTCTTCGATTTTTGCTTCAAAACTGTCATTTGGGAACAGTGTTTTTCCGAATTTATTGTCTGATTTGGCGGCAACAATTCATAATAAATATCTCCTTTGTAGTCCCACAAGTACACAAAGCATTACTTTTTTGGGACGCAGATCTCCGCTCGATGTCCCCTAGCGAAGTTTATTTGACTTACCCCGTGATATTTTCATAATGACATTATTGTAGAGCAGCGGTTACTAACTTTTATTGGTATAAAACCCACCTTTAAGTTTTTTTTTTTTTTTTTTTTTTTTCACAAACCACTTTTAAGATTTTTTTTTTTTTTTTTTTTTTGCACTCACTTTTAAGTAATTTTTTTGCTGTCGGCTATCCTATTCTACGAAAAAGGCAAATTTTCATATGAAGGATACATTATCAACAAAAAGAAGAATCCCAATTAGAGGTCTGCACGGGCCGGGCCTCGGGCCGATTTCCAATAATGGCATTCGGGCCGGGCCGGGCTCGGGCCTTACTTCTGAAGACTCGGGCCGGGCCGGGCCGGGCCTAGTCACTAATCTTTTCGGGCCGGGCCTAACTTTTTTTTTTCCGTACGAAGCCGACACTGATTCCATTCTTCCTAGTTTTCATGGACCAAAATAATCAGTTCCTATTGAATCTTCCTATATGAAAATCCTTTTCTGGACTTTTTATAAATCAGTAATATTTGGCTTTGTCCAAAAATTTCTGCAAAATAAGCATATACTTTTAGGCCGTCATTATTCTACAATTAAACATTAGAATTTATTCCTTTTAAAGAATCGTAGATTACTAGGCGTTTTAAAATAGAATTACACACACACACACACAAAAAAAAAAAAAAAAAAAAAAAAAAAAAAAGTGATTATGACGGAGTTTTTTTTAAACTGAAAACTGAAAGTTTCTTTTAAAATGTTCATCCATGCAAAATGAATATAACAATACGGGAGAAAAAAATATATTAAACATTTGCATCTGTTAAGAAGGGAATGCATTTTTTTCGTTCCAAAGCGATTTCGTCTTTGGAATATTTACCATATACCGCTTTTTCGATTTTTTGTCTCCATTACAGGGAATATGGATTAATAATACTAGTGATAACTGAAATATTTACATACAACAAACAAAGATTCATTTAAAAGCATAAATATCGCACCCTACGGCACTTCTGCATAAACAGAGATTATAAACATGGAAAAAAAAAGACTAATATAATTTTTTTTTGGTCAGAACTCTTCCATAAGATTAAAGATCAATGTTCTGTAGAAATTCGCTCGAGCCGGGCCGAATTTTAAACTTTTTTCCGGACTGGGCCGAGCTCAGGCCGAAATTTTAACTTTCGGGCCGGGCCGAGTCGGGCCATTATTTGTTTCGTTCGGGCCGGGCCGGGTCGGGCCAATATTTCTTTCGTTCGGCCCGGGCCGAAATTTTAACTTTCGGGCCGGGCCCGGGCCTGGAAATTTCGACCCGTGCAGACCTCTAATCCCAATGCGTGTAAGTGGAAGGAAAACAACGCACAAACTACAAAGATAATTAAAAATACGTTCAATTATTATCAAAACATAACGTTATAATCAATGAGATTTCTGGCACTGCTGTTTATCAATCCAATCATTTGTATTTGGATAAAACTGGTAAATTTTAACCTTAAATTACTTTCAGCAGTTTGTTTCTGCACTTGTTTTTCAAAAACATAAAGTAGAAAAGCATCTTTACACAAGTGTATTGAACCCCATCAAGGACTTAAAAACTGATTTAGATGTTTCTGAATATTATGCTATGTTGTTTATTCAGATGAAAATTAAGGATTTCCCATTGATATATTATTTGCTACAGAAATTGTTGTATTTTTTAAACAGATGAAATAAAATATATAATTTAGTAACAACCCTCGACCGTTTTACGACCCACCAAAACACTCGCCGTGATCCAGCAGTGGGTCCCGATCCATAGGTTGGAAACTGCTGTTGTAGAGTATCCATTTCTCATCTCTAATGAACCGTTTGAAAAAAGGTGCTTTTTCATTTCATTTCAGCCAAGAGTTATAAAATGAAATTTGAGCGAACATATTCTTCGGTGTTAAAGTATGTGTCCCCATGTCGGAGACCCTTTTCTCAAAAAAATTTATGCATTATAATTTTGCCAAATACCAGTAAATGTAGTTTACAATTTAAATCACAGCTTTATGGAAATATGTATGCATATTATAGACACTTGTAAAAATTCATTAAAATATACAGGACAGTCAAATCTTCTGCACTTCATGATGGTCTTTCGAGTGAGTAAAAATCAAAACCTATCGGATAAAACGTATTAAAGACAACATCTGTTCTTCTCGAAATTTCGAAGTTCACGTTACAACTCGCTGTTATTAATAAAATAAAAAGAACTGAGAAAGTTTAATTAACATGAACGGGGAAAATATTTTTTTTTTCCTATGAAATACAAAGGGTAATTGAAATTAATTTGTATTTTCAGAAGGTGCACAAAATGCTTTTTGGGACCCCCTAATAATGTACGCCCGAGGCACGAGCTCCATGTGTCGCTAAGATAATCAGACTCTGGTATCTTGTTTGAGCAAGAAAATTAAGTTTTTAATAAACCACTGAAAATTTGCTTTTAAAATTGCAATATGTATAGATCTTTTATTGCAATTCACCATTACACAAAAATTTAAAAGATTTTTTTTTAATAAGAACTTTCGAAATCAAAAATTTTAACCACTTCGTGACAGTTGCGTAATACATGATGTATAATACAGTAATCAAAATCTTTAGTTCTTTAGTTATTCCTACAAGTAGTTATTAAATTATGTAATATGCTGTTTTTGTTCGGTATTATCGATGATGAAAGATTAAAAGTTCTGCACGTCCATCAGGAAGGGGTTAAATGGTAATGTAAATCACAATTTTAAATTGAAATACATATATTTAGATTTTTTTTAAACAAAAAGCATCATGATTTTTAATATGAGTCTTTTCAAAGAAAAAATATGTGTACCTTGTACACTTCAATGCACTGTTCATTCCACATTTCGCTACTCTGATGAATTCTTGAGATTTTGAAGCTACCCTGTTTCTTGTCTTCCCAAAGTAAATGGCCTCCATATGTTGAATTATTAAGGTGAGGAATGATAAAGTCTGGCACGAGTCTAAATGTAGGACGCATGAGTTATCAATAGGCGACAAGTCCTGTGGAGAACAATATAATCATTTATTTATACGTATGGTCTTTAAAAACACGGTTACTTAATTAGTCTTAAAAATTAAAACATATTTTGAAATAACTAACATAGTGTGACATATCACTATAAACTCTACAAAGATAAAACTGCGACAAATCTATGAAGCAAGAAACATATTTTTACATCCTTTAGTTAATGACAAAAATATGAAAAAAAAAAAGTTTGACATCATATTCAGTGCACGAACAATAAGCTTTATTGGAAACCTGAATAGCCAAATTTATGTTCTAAAATCTGTTAAACGTGAATTAAACGGAAGATTTCCATGATCCCATCGGAAAAAAAAAAAAAAAAAAATCATTCAATAATTATATCTTAGAACAGACACATGTTTAAACTGCAATTGCTATCTGGGCCCTTTACGATTCCATAACTGATTTACTGCATTATGATAGCAAAGTTCTGACTAAAAATTTCCTAATTTTAATATGCTATTTAAATTTACTCTAAATTTTAATGTATGACAAAATATAAAATACTGTAAAGTGCCGAAAGTAAACCCCCCCCCCCCCCCGCCTTTAGCAGACAGGAAATTTTAATAATTTTAAGGAATTTATTTCCAACATTATTATTCTAAATATTTACTTACCTTAAATTTTTCCCCCAGAAAAAAAAAAATCTTTAAAGAAAGACTTTTGATAGGCAAAGTGTTATTAAGTAACTTAAAAGAGACTAAATGTGATACAGAGGAATTAAAAAGTTTTTTCCGGATTCTATGTCAATCAGTATGTAACTTCAATGGCATATCTGTCATTTTGTCTTTAATGACATTCATTTTACGGAGAAAGATAAAAATTGTCGATAAAAAGAACACTGACGAATTTGTTTTTCCCTCCCCCTTTTAAGGAAACGAACATTTGACAACTCTAAAATGGTCCAAAAATATTCGCACGTTTTAGCTTTTATCATTTTACATGAAATCGGTATTTCCAAAAATAATCAGATAAAAAGCTGATAATCAAATAATTTACGTACAGCCAAGTTCACAGATCTTTTTTCATTCTATTATCATTTGACTCAAAAATAAATATTTTTTGTTACAGTAATGTAACATTTGCAATAATATATAATGCTTTCTTTTTCTGTTGCCATATTTTAAGAAGAAAGAAAAACAGTTTTGTTAACAAAATTAATAGGTTGCACATTTTATCAAACATATTAAAAATTATGATTTGTCCATAATCGGGGTCCATGCTAAAATAACCTATTCTAACGGGCGTCTTTAAGAATAACATGAATTGCTGTCGAAATTAGGCATGGTAAACACTGAATATTTATAAGTGTATATTTTTAAAGAATTTTTTCACTTTTGTATTTATTAATAATGCGAAACAAACTGTAATGCGGGTAGTTTTCTAAGCATAATTTAGAAATCTTGGTGAAATGAGCTATATTATGGATTTACATATTTAAAACTTTTAGAAATCTATTTGTTTTCAAAAATTCATGCACGTTTTTTGTTCATGCACGTTTAACTTCAAATAATATGCTATACCATTTTGACATTACGCATGATAAATACTGGAATAGCTAGGTTAGGCATAGACAAACATCCTTATTCAAAAATTACAATCTCTAAGCAGCACATCAATCCATAGGCACCGTCATTTATTGTTGATCTCACAGGGGGACTAAATGAAATCCCATATAATGCATTGAAAAAAAAAATTACATTTTAAAAACTTATTGATGGTTAGATATTAGCTAACTAATTATCAAATAATTATGTATCTTATTAAGAATGGAAGGAAATAGCATCTGATTCCCGTTCAAAAACGGATATTTTAAAGTCATATTTTCAAATAATGACATCATTTACAGAAATAATTGCTTTGTGAAGTTTCTATTTTCTTGAACATAAATCGAAAATTCTGTTCTGCTTCGAAGATTTTTTTTTTTTCCCCCTGAGATTTTTTCTTTCCAAGATTTTTAAATCTAAAATGGGCCATTCCATGAAAAAAGGTAAATTGATAGTCATTTTAAAAAGTTTGTGTAAATAAATATGTTTGGTATTTTCTGAATGGTAACATGTCAATTTTTTTGTTTTGAGTAAGAATTTAAAGTTTGTCTTTTGTGGATTGGCAACACAACAGTTTAAAGATGGCGTGCATGTGCAAGCAAGTATGTTGAGTTTTATAATGCATTTTGAGTGAGTTTTTTTAAGAAAGAAAATCCAATTAAACTTTTGAAATCAACATTTTAGGTAAGTCTAATATTCATTCTTTTTATTTCACTAAACTTAAAAATCTAAGATAATTTCAAATAATTTTTACAGCACACACAAAAAGCTTTGTTTCTGTGTCCCACACGTGACACAAAAGATGAATTTTTTAAATTAGGAGAAAAAAGGAACTCATTTATTTTGTTTAATTGGCATTTCTAAAGCAATTTAGTGTAGTACACTTATCCTATGGTGGTTAAAAATTTGTGCCAAATTTTTTATTTGGAGAAAAATATAAAAACAAAATTGTCCTGCACGTGACACCTTATGAGCAAGACGATCATTTTTGTTTTCTGAATGCTAAATAGAGATTTATTATAGCATAGGTTTAACAGTTTAATGATTATTTTGTCCTAAGAACATATTCTATGTAACTTAAACGAAATTAAGATTTTTTTAAAACATTTTTTATGATAGTTCCATTTTTTATTTTTTTATGTGATGCTAATATTTTTTATTTCCATTTTTTTATAAATTTATTTTAATAAAATTTGAACACTTTGATGGTTATTTTTATTATAAGAGCATATTATTTTTTAGTAATTGATCTACTTAATTTATAGGGTTTTTTTCTATATAATAAGAAGAGTCATGTGTTTAAGAACTTGTTATTATTCTGCAGAAAATAAATAATAAAACTGCTTATTTATATTCTGTTTTTCTAAATTAAAATAGAATTTTAAAGTTCAATGTTTCTATGAAATTAAGTAAATTTAGACAAAAGCATTTACAATTGATAAAGTTTGTTATTTATTTAGCAGAAATGGAAAGATCTAAGTCTACTAGTGCTAGAAGAATGAAAAAGATAAGGGAGAAAATGGTGCTATGAATCCTCCAGGAGCAATTATATTAAACATCTCTTTAGAAACAGCAACTTCTTTTAAGATGGGTGAATGGGTAGTTGTAAGATATGATGGCATTAATTACCCTGGTGAAATTATTACAAGCCCCAATCATGACAGTATTGAAGTGTCTGTCATAATAAAGAGTTGTAAATTCTACAAGTGGCCACAGTATCCAGATAAAATTCTATATTAATTTAAAGATGTGGTAAAGAAAATATCAACTTCCACTGTAACAAAAAATAGAGGTTGTTTCAAATTTATGGAAAACAATTGAGTTTCTGTTTATACATTTACTTTATTTTATGTTTAAAAATGCCAATTTGAACATTTATTTTGTACAAAAAAAAAGTTAAAATAAATATTTTTGTATTGCAAAATGTATAATATGTATTTTCTTTTTTGTATTCCTTTATTTTCTGATTTTTGAAAAGGTTACTTGAATGATATTTGCAAATGTCCCACATGTGACAACCGTGTCCCGCACGTGACACTATACGTTATATTTTTTTTAGCAGTTTAAAAATTTATTTTTCAAAATATCATGTTTATTTCATGAACATTAGACCTTTAGCTTCTAATATATTTTTTTTCTTTTGAAATTGCAAAACTAGTAGAGCAGAAATGTTAGCTGGATCATAGAGCAAATTACAAGTGGTTGACTTCAGATGTCCTGCACGTGACGCATGCAAATTAATTAATAACTAAATCATAAAACCATTTAGGAAAAATCTGTCCCTGCCTGATATATTGTTATACCAAATATAAGCTTACAAAAATGTGTTTATTCCTGTTTCTGAAGAATTTTAAGCCCTATAACACAATTTAGGTGGAGTTATGGTGTCTGATTGTCCCGCACGTGACAGTGGAATGGCCCAAATGCAGATTTCAGGACCTTTTGTATTCTTTGGAACTCGGGATGCAAGAAGAGTCTAATATTTCCTTTTGAGTATACCTTTCAATTTTTACTTACCCATCATACGTAGTATAGGATAAGTCTTGCAATCATTTTGAAAATCGAAAAAAAAAAAAAAAAAAAAAAAAAAAAAAAAATTGACGGATTTACACGTTGCAGATACTGGAGATTCCGAAAAACATATTTAAAAAAAAAAAAAAAATGCCGTCTGTGTGTCTGTAACCGTTCAATCTTCCGAACATATTGAGATAAGAGACTTGAAATTTTCAATGTACTTAGTATGTAAAAATGGGACGAAGCCTGTTTAATATCAGTAACCTCGATTAACCGGAACTATTTTTTACGGAAAGGTATATAAAATTTTTCGATTTTTTTTTTTTAATTATAAGGAATGAACGTAAAAAGCAATAAAATAACACAAATTTTGCATTAAGAACCAAGTCAATCAGATTATTAGTTGCCGAGATATTTATAATCCTGTTTTCCAGATTCTTTGATTTTTTATGACCCTGTATTTCATTCAAATTTCAATTCAAAGATATATTTTAATAGGGAATGACACGTTTAATCCGACGCAGTAAACTGTTAGTTAATATGATTATTATTTTTAGAGTTATAAGGATGTTTCTTTTACGCAATTCAGTACTATTTGAGTAGTTTGGCGTTTTATATAATTTGTCGAAATTGGTCCATCAGCGATTCATTCATAGAGCATTACTATGTATATTAAAATATTTAAATATACGTTTAAATTTTGTTTTGGAATTGCAGTGCATTTTATACAGTGTGTCCAGCAAATAACACCTTGATTTCAAAATTAAATTTCTCAAAAACAAAGATCAATACAATTATGCAGTAAACGGTTTGTTTATCAGGTAAGCTGTAAAAGTCTTATACAAAAGTTTCGAACGGTAAATATTTTGAAAATATTGTGTTCTGATTGCAAAGAATGCTTTGATTTGACATTTTTCTTGCTTTAGATTGCGGCCAGATAATGTGTTTTTCGGCTTAAAGTGCCATATTTCATAGTTTTTTGAAATTTTCGAAATTCTAAAAATTTACTTCGAAAAATCTTTAAAATATTGCACTGTAAGCTGAAAAATTATTTCTCGGCAGGCAATCTAAAATAAGAAAAATGTCAAATCAAAGCATTCTATGTAATCAGAAAGCAATTTTTTCAAAATATTCACTGTTTGAAATTTCTGTATAAGATTTTTACAGTTTACCTAATGAAAAAACCGTTTACCGCATATTACTATCGATCTTTGTTTTTGAGAAATTTAATTTTGAAATCAGGGTGTTATTTGCTGGACACCCAGTAAATAGTTTACACATGTTTTATTTTTATATATTATATTAGTCATATCCATGATGAGTAAGTATTATGGTGGCCCCCAACGACTAATTTATGTTTGTGAAACACCGTAGTTAAAAAATACATTTGCTCCATCATATAAAGATATTGGGCGATGGCGCAGCCAAGATTTCGTTTCGGAAGGGATCCAGAATTTTTCATTCAGATTATTTATATAGTAAAACCTGTCAAGATAAAATCGTAAATTTTAGTAGAAAATTCCGCTGCAGACAGGTTTTTTAAGTTAGCAAATGCAATTGCAGAGTATTCTTTTCGATAGCACGATGGCACATTTCATTTTAAGACAGAAATCCATTATAGGCAGGCTCCATTTTTACAAGTTTTGTTAATAAATAAATAAATATACTTATTTATATTATATGAAAAGTAAAACCTGTCAAAATATAGTAATTATCCCTAAGAGAATTCTGCTTTAAAAGGAAGCGTTATATGGTCTTAACCCTTTAAATCCCATGATAAAACACGTTCTAGAAATAGAATATTTAGTTTAACACCAGAAAAATTCAATGGCTAATTTCGTTTTATTTAAATACGGTATATTCTGGCATTAATTAAAACAAATATTGCCATTTTAATTTTCTGGTTGGAATGAAGATATACGAATTAAAATATCTCAGGCGGTCTCGGGCGGTTTGGGATATAGAAGGTTAATATGAATAATCATATAATTAAATTTGCTAAAAACCAGTCTTAAAGGGGATTTTCATCGCTCTTTAGCAGGGCCGTAACTATAAACTTTGGGGCCCCGGGGCAAAACCTCCGGGGAGGCCCCCAGGGAGGGCAAATGGAAACTTTGCCCCGGGCATAGTTTCTTTTCTCGCACACCGTTGTTTAAATATACATAGTATGATAAGCCCAAAAATGACTAAAAAATGTAGAATTGGACAACTGTACTCGGCAGGCACTTCGCGGCTACGCCATTTTTGCCGATCCCACTGAAGTTAGCATAGGGAAGAAAATACGGACTTCTGATTGGTTGAATACTTTAAAGAGCATTTTATTTAGGTTCATTCTCGAGTATATGCAGGGCCGTAACTACCGCCGGGGCAGCCGGGGCACTGCCCCGGGGCCCCAAACTGATGGTTAAAAAAACTATTGATTTTAGTTTCTAGTCTAAGTTCCTATAAAATGCCCAGCACATACCTAAAAGTTAGTAATAAAAAAAATCAGTGTTAGAATAGATGTTTATATTTTTGCTTGTCTGTCAATACACTCCTTACACTTCGCATGCAAAAGAAGTTCTACAACAGACAGCAAAATGTCGAGTCGAATGTGTCATCATGTCGCGCCAGCATGTTTGCTGATCCCACCGAAGCTAGTATAAGAAAGAAAATATAGACTTCTACTCGACTGAATAATATAAAGAGCATCTAAAAAATTCTAGAAAATCTTTTTATCTATACTAATAAGTTAGCAAAACGCTCTGTTTGTGTATGTCTGCGTATGTGTGTGTGAGAGTGTGACTGCGATGGTTAGCAAAATCTACCGCACATAGAAGTCTGAAATTTTAGGTGAAGATAGTCCAAGACAGGTCCTGATGCACCTGAGGCTCAAACTTTTAATATTTTAAGGGCCAGGGCTCTGGGCCCCTTACAATTTTTATGTGCCAAATTGTTAATAGCTTGACTCCTTTTTATCTAATCTTTTCCGTTTTGAAGTACCTTTCTCTTTTTAGATATTTTCGCCTTTTTACTCTTCAGTTATGATCTTGGACTCTTGGGGCCCCTTTTAGACTTTGTGATAGTAAATTGTTAATAAATTGCTTCCATAATTTTGATCTTCATTTTTGGGATACCTGTTCCATTTAGATATTTTCAAATTTTTACATTCCATATAAGACACTGGGGCCCCCTAGATAATCATAGGGCCGACCCAGGGCCCCTTGATCTTTTTGTGCGCTAAACTTTTTTCACTCCCTAAATTTCTCACCTTCTTAGTGCAAATTTTTAAAGCTGAATCTTAGACTCTTATGTCAGGACTAACACCCTGATATTTTTATTCGGTCCCTGGGGCCCTTTTTTTAACGCTTACCCAAACAACTGGTGCATTTAAAAAAATATATTATTCTTGCAAATAATTCATATTCTATGCTTAATTTTGACTAATTAAAGGTCTAAAGCGTAGCGTTATGTACTAAAACATTTTAACATGTTTTCATGTTAGGGCCCTGATTGTATTTGTCAGTTGGCCTCTATGGGGTCCTCTATCATAGCTCCCTTAAAAATGTTCGCTTTCACTAGCTTTTTTTAACAACTTTTTAGGTCCTCCAACTACGACATGAACAACAAAAAAAAATTTTTAGACTTCAGTTACCACTATTTATGAATATTAATCGCTTTCTTGGAGCCCTTGGTGCAGCTTCTTTAAAAATGATCCAAATTGCTTTCAATTTTATTCAACATAGTTTTAGCGTCTTCCCATTATTTTAATAACTACACAAATATTTTTATATCCAACTACATGCGAAATAATTTCCTGGCCCTTTGGGGCCCGGTACAGGCCCCTTTGAAGTTGTTGTAATAATAAATTGTCAATAAATTGCTTCCTTTTAATCTGATCTTCATTTTTAGGATTCTTTATTCATTTAGATATTTTAATGTTTTGACATTCTATACAAGACACTGTGTTCCCCTGTGGAATCATAGGGTCCAGCCCAGGGTGCCTCAACATTTTGTGAAATAAACATATTTCACTTCCTATATTTCTGATCTTCTTAGTGCAAAATTTTAAAGTTGCCTGGGACTCTTCTTTCAGGACCAATCCAGAAAACCTGATGTTTTTATTCGGACCCTAGGGCCCTTTTTTAAACATTTGCCCAATCAATTGGTGCATTTAAAAACTCATCCCAAAGAATAGTTCCTACTGTATGCTTAATTTTGACTAATTAAAGATCTAAAGCGCTATGTATTAAAATATTTTAACATGGTTTCATATTAGGGCCCTGGTTTTAACTGTCAGTTGGTCTCTACAGGGCCCCATATTATAGCTCCCATAAAAATGGTCCAATTCACTAGCTTTTTTTTTCTATCAATTTTTTATGTCCTCTCTCTACCTATTACATGAACTACAAAAGAATTTCTCAGACTTCAGCTACCATTAATTTTGTTTGTCAATTGCTTTCTTGAGGCCCTTGATATGGAGCTTCTTTAAACATGAACCAAATTGCTTTCAATTTTATTTAACATAGTTATAGCGTCTTTCCATCATTTTAATAACTATAAAAATATCTTTATACCCAACTACATGCAAAATAAATTCCTGGCCGCTTGGGGCCCGTTGAAGTTTTAGTAATAATAAATTGTTAATAAATTGTTTCCTTTTAATCCGATCTTCATTTTTAGGATTCTTTATTCATTCAGATATTTTAATGTTTTAACATTCCATATAAGACAATTTGGCCTTCTGTGGAATCATAGGGCTCAGTCTAAGGCCCCTGAACATTTTGTGAGGCAAACATAGTTCACTCTTTAAATTTATCCCCTTCTCAGTGCAAAATTTTTAAATTTGACTTGGACTCTTCTTTCAGGGACAAGATTCTCATATTTTCATCCGCGGCTAGGACCCTTTTTTAAAACATTTTCCGAATCAATTTGTGTATTTCGATAAAATATTATTAAAATGAATAATTCATACCCTATGATTAATTTTGACTAATTGTAGATCTAAAGAGATAAGTACTAAGATATTTTAACATGTTTTCCTGTTAAGGCAATCTTTTTAAATGTCAGTTGTTCTTTTTGGGCCCTTATTATAAATCCCTTTTAAAATGGTTCAATTAACTCCTTTTTTTAAACAACTTCTTAAATCCATCAGCTACTAAGAAACCTTTATAGTCTAGCTACTACCAATTTTGAATGTTAATCGCATTCTTGGGGCTGTTGGTGCAATTTCTTTAAAAATGGTCCGGATTGCTTGCAATTTTCTTTCACATTGCTTTAGCGTCCTCCCATTACTTTAATAACTACAAAAAATATTTTATACCCAACTACATGCGAAATAAGTTCCTGGCCCCTTTAAGATTTTGTACCATAAATTGCTATTAAACTGCCCTCTTTTAATCCAATCTTCATTTTTGGAACTATTTTTTAATTTAGTTATTCCCATGTTCTTACATTCCATTTAAAAGCCTGGGACTCCCTATGGTCTCGGCTCAGGCACCTTGAAATTTTTGTTCTCCATGCATATTTCACCCACTTATTATCAAACCTTCTCAATGCATAAAGTTGAATTTTGGACTCTTATTTCAGGACCTACACCCAGATGTTTTTATTGAGGTCCAAAGGCCTTTTTTAAAGCATTTACTCATTTTTTATGCACTTCTTTAAAACATTATTTAACGAATAATTCATATCCTATGCTTAATTTTGACTAATTGTAGATCTAAAGTGTTAATTGTTTGCTTAAGGTTATCATAACGTGTCCTGGGCAATGCCGGATGGGTCAACTAGTCTATTAATAAATACATAAAATCGAAAAAAAAATATCACAATCCATCTTTCAAAAGCTTTTTAAACAGAAACGCATGATTAAGTTACATATACTAAAAAATGAACCTAAATGAAATGCTCTTTAAAGTATTCAACCAATCAGAAGTCCATATTTTCTTCCCTATGCTAACTTCAGTGGGATCGGCAAAAATGGAGTCGCCGCCAAGAGCTTGCCCAGTAGTTGTCCAATTCTACATTTTTTAGTCATTTTTGGGCTTATCATACTATGTACATTTAAACAACAGTGTGCGAGAAAAGAAATTATGCCCGGGCCAAAGTTTCAATTTGCCCTCCCTGGGGGGGGCCCCACCGGAGGTTTTGGCCCGGGGCCCCCAAGACGGCCCTGCTCAAAACGGAAAAGATTAGATAAAAAGGAGTCAAGCTGTTAACAATTTGGCGCATAAAAAGTGTAAGGGGCTCAGGGCCCTGGCCCTTAAAATATTAAAAGTCTGAGCCTCAGGTGCATCAGGACCTGTCTTGGACTATCTTCACTAAAATTTCAGACTTCTATGTGCGGTAGATTTTGCTAATCATCGCAGTCACACACTCACATACACATACGCAGACATACACAAACAGAGCGTTTTGTTAACTTATTAGTATAGATAAGAAGAAAGATTTTCTAGAATTTTTTAGATTCATTTTATATTATTCAGTCGATTAGAAGTCCACTAGCAGGGGTGACCGAGCTCAACTCGGTCAAAATTAACTTTGTATTCAACTCGATATAGTATTTTCCCTGAATCAGTCACTCTGAATTATTTCTGTAAAACATGTTATTAATAATAGTATTATTTACAAAAATAATTAATAAGAAAAGTATGTTTGTATGCACATGTTCATAAATTTTACTTTATTTTAAAATTTGCAACGAAAGGACATCAATCCAAATCACTTTTTTAGTTCGACTCACTTTAGCTAACAATGCATCTCGAATACTATTAAGAATGTATAAGAAATTTCTTCACATTTTGAAAGACTATATTTTTTGCCAGATATATCCAAATTTGGATACATTCTTTCATTTGGTGCCAAATATGTGTTTTGGTTTCGTAATCTTAATAGTGGATTTTCGGCCAAATTTAGCCAGTATTTTGTCAAATATCGCCAATTTATTGGGTTTTGCCATAGTCTCGTGATACTGACCCTTATTACCCATATGATCCACTAATCAAATGTGATCAAACATATGACTTAGCTCAATGGTCTTCAGGTAATCAAAAACAGTAGAGTATAAAATGAATCAAAATCGTTTAAGCCATTTCTTAAGTAAAATTAACTTGACAGCATTCAGCAATGAAGCGATATGACCCACTAATATAATTTTGTTTAATATGCAACTCAGTTCAATAGTCTTCTCGTGATAAAAGACGTTTTGTTGCAAAATTTAGGTAAAATTGATTGAGTCGTTATTATATATAATTAGAATGACCCGAACCCATTAAGACCTAAAACGACCCACTAATTGAATTGTTACGAGAATGTGTCCTAGATCAATGGTTTTCTCTTGCCCGAAAACGATATAATAGAAAGTATACTCAAAATGGCGAGAACAATTTTCTAGATAAAATTAGCATGACCCGCAATTGACCATTATATCGAAATCTCTCGAAAATGTGATCTAGCTCATTAATTTTTGCGTGCCGAAAAGCGTTAGATACAAAATTTAGATAAAATCGATTGAGCCAATTTTTAGGTATAAATAGTTTGACCTTGACCCATTATGACCCAAAATGACTCATTAATCAAATTTTCTCGAACATCTGACCTAACCCAATGGTTTTCTTGCGGCCGAAAACGATAGACTATAAAATTTAGTCAAGATTGCGCTAGATTATTGTCTTGATAAAATTAGTATAACCCAAAAGTGACACACTGATCAAAATTTCTCGAACATGTGATCTAGCCCAATGATTTTCTCGTGCCAAAAATATGTTGTATACAAAATTTCGTTGAAATCGATTCGCCCATTCTTTAGATGTAGCTTGACCATGACTCACAAATGACCCTTATAATAGAAATCTCTCGAACATGTGACTTAGCCCATTAGGTTTCTCGTGTATAAATATTGTTACACTCAAAATTTCGTTAAAATTGATCCTGCGGTTCTTTAAATATAAATAACTTGACCCAGACCCTTTATGACCCAAAATGACCCATTAATTGAAATTTCTCGATCATGTGACCTAGCCCAATGATTTTCTCGTGCCAAAAAATGTTGTATACAAAATTTCGTTAAAACTGATCCACATGTTCTTTAGATATAGCTTGACATGACCCGTTATGACCCATCATGACCCATAAATGACTCTTATAATCGAAATCCCTCAAACATGTGACATAGCCCATTAATTTTCTCGTGTCAAAAAACTTACATACAAAATTTCATTAAATTTGATACTGTCGTACTTTATATATAAATAGCTTGACCCAGACCTTTTATGACCCAAAATGACCCAGTAATCGAAATTTCTCGAATTGAGACCTAGCCCAATAGTTTTCTCGTGCCAAAAAAATGTTGTATACAAAATTTCGTTAAAATCGATCCACCTGTTCTTTAGCTATAGCTTGACCATGACCCATTATGACCCATCATGACCCACAAATGACTCTTATAATCGAAATCTCTCGATCGTGTCACTTAGCCCATTAGCTTTCTCGTGTCAAAAAAACTATTACAGGCAAAATTTTGATGAAATTGATTCTGCGGTTCTTTAAATATAAATAGCTTGACCCAGACCCTTAATGACCCAATATGACCCATTAAAATTTTTTTTCGAACATGTAACCTAGCCCAATGTTTTTCTCGTGCCCGAAAACCATAAAATGCAATTTTTAGTCAAAATTGCGTGAGAAAATCTCTAGATAAAAATAGCATGACCCACAATGACCCCAAAAATGACCCACTAACCGAATTTTCTCGAACATGTTACCTAACCCAATGGCCTTCTTGTAATCCAAAACGGTAAAATATAAAATTTGGTCGAAATCGTTAGAGCCGTTTTTTAAATAAAAATGGCTTGACCCACAATGACCCAAAAATGACCCACTAATCAAAATTTTTCGAACATGTGACCCAGCTCAATTGTTTTCTCGTGCCAAAAAACGATTGGATACAAAATTTCCTTAAAATCGATTCAGCCGTTCTCTAGATATAAATAGCTTGATCCTGACCCATTATGACCCGAAATGACCCAATAATCGAATT
This sequence comes from Maratus speculifer, assembly GCA_964019185.1. Classification (NCBI taxonomy): domain Eukaryota; kingdom Metazoa; phylum Arthropoda; class Arachnida; order Araneae; family Salticidae; genus Maratus; species Maratus speculifer. Next base: position 399,714,325 of record OZ025289.1, read on the forward strand.
TTCTCGAACATGTGACCTAGCCCAATGGTCTTCTTGTGCCCAAAAATGGTAAAATCCAAATTTTTGCGAAAATCGTTAGAGCCGTTTTTGAGATAAAATTTACCCACACAGACACACACACACACACACACACAATTTTTGCTCGCATTATAGTATAAGATTATGAAGTAATTTTTCAAAAGTTGTACCATGGTAACGACTGCAACAGGTAGTATTTCTTATTAATTCTACCTAAAAAAAAAAAAAAAAAAAGAAAAGAAAAGGAAGATATGTTACATTTCAACACAGTTTAAAAAAATAAAATGCACATTTTGTCTATGATCCAATATTATCTCTATCTACATACCAACTAATCGGAATAAAAAAAGGAACGTTTATCAGCGAACCGATAAAATATGTTTTCCAAAACTGCTGCGCGTGACTCAGGTTGAAGATACTACTTTCATATCTAATCCAAATATTCTCGGAAAAAAAACGCATTGAAAACCATTCGAATTTAATTTAAAAGGGGGGGGGGGGGGATTGCCTTGTATATGGCACTATCTGATGATTTTAAATTTGTCCAAAACGAAATAGACGCGTAATTTCACAAATACATATTTCGATGAAATCATTGTCACACATTATCTTAACTGTTCCTCTTCATGGGAATCGATTTATGCGTTGTTTGTTTCATCAAGCCACTTTCTTTTCTATGCTTTTTTGAAAGTGAAAGTGAAAATATAAATAAAGAGGTTATCTATTTTTTTCCCTCCCAGATTTTGAAGTGAAACTTCGATAAATGATTAAATTCGCATTCGAATTTAAAGATGACCTTTGCCTCACTTAAATTTTTAACCCATAGAAATTAAAACCGACTCCAAGGTTCTATTTTTTTTTTTTTTTTTTTTTTTTTTCTCGGCTTCTAGGCAAATTAAAAAATGAATTTCAAGACAAACTCTTCCATTCTTACAACGATAGTAATCCTGTTACATTTTCAATAATAAATTTTAAAATTAATAAAGTTTATTCGCAAGTATTCTAAAAAATTCAATTTTCGTTAATAAAATTCTGAATCAAAGAAACCAGGTTCTGTTTAAAAAAGAAAATCGCATTTGTGAGCTTAAACCAGTTTGACACTAGGGATGCACCGGATATCCGGCCAATATCCGGTATCCGGCTGATTTTTCAATATCCGAATCACAATCATCGGACATCCGACTTCTGTATCGGATATCCGGTAGAATGCAGCAAAGCAAATATAGATGAATAACAGTAATTGTTTGATCCCAAACAATGCCGAAAAACTTTTATTTATAATGCAAAAGATGAAATAATAAATTTCCGATCAATGAGTAAAAGATAATTCTCAAAGGCTTAAAGAATTGCCAGCATTTCTTTACTATTTATATTTAAACTTTGTAATAAATTCAAGAATTTACGTTTATATGTTTCAGAAAATTGTATCTTTACTTTGAGATTGAAAAACTAAATTTGAAGCCAAAATAGTAAATAAAGCCTTTGTGCAAAAATGTTTTAAGAAAGAAAACCAACGATTAGAAATGCACAAATAATGCATGAAAAGTAGCAAACAGCCATCCACCGTTTCGAATCTACTATCGAGATTCTTCATCAGTACAAGACTCAGCGTGCTAGAAAAAGTTAAGATGAGCAAAGTGACAGAGAAGCGCAGGCTTATATGGGGAATTCTACGATAAGAGGTTCAAAAACATAGAGAATTCGGCCAAAAAGAAAAGTTTGAGTTTGATCAAAAACCTTTAAATTATGATTTTTGTCCCGTTTATTTACTTTTTCATATAAGGGCAAGTCACTTTATACATATTTTATAACTTTTTCTGGTCAGTGACTCGCTCCCCTGGCAGTTATCTTGCCAGGAGAAATACGACAGGGGAGAGACATTTTCATGTAAATTCAAATTTTTTAACTGACTGAATTAGTTTTTGGGTTAATTGTGTATTTCACTTTAATTATTACCGTATTGTTTAATTGCCGAAACGTCAGTGAAGGCTTACTTTGGAGACACGAAATTTTTTGGTGTCTGTCTGTCAGTCAGTCTGTCAGTCTATCTGTTCCGCGATAACTAACGCAAAAATCATCCGATTGGCTTGAAATTAAGTGGGTATGTTAGTGAGACCCTGGGATTAAGCTGTATAGTTTTTTGTAAGATTTGATTCATTCGTTCGAAAAATATAGAATATTTTATTTTGCGCAATAATGCTTTTCTATGGCAAATCCAATGATTTTCAATTTTTTTTTTCCTTGAGAGAAAATGACACATTTCATTAATGGAATTCAATGATAAATGGACACTGAAATTTACCAATTAAATTATTCGTTTTGTTTTGAAATTTTGTGTATGCATTTGTCAGATTTTTAAAGTTATTACTGTAAATTTTGGAGATTTTTTTATAAATGTGTTCCAATAATATAAACTAATTTGTTTTAGAGATTTACTTATTTAAAATGTATTTATTTCATTTTCTTTATTTTCTCTTAATGGTTGTTAAGCAACCATTCATCCTGATCCTTATTATATTTTAATGCTATAAATGCTATAAATTATATTTTAATGCTAAAATATTTGAAAGCGTGTACGAAAATTTAAAAACTGATGAATTAATTAATGTCTTTGTATCTTTGCGGATAAATATAACATAGCCCAGAAAAGAATATAGGCTATGTTTTATTAATTTTATTCAAATATTTTCCTTAATAATTCAAAATTTTCTTCTTTTTTATACAGAATCAAGAGCGATTTTTTAGATAAAATTTAACCAATTTCCTTTTTCGTTGCCAAAAAAAAAAAAAAAAAAAAAAATCTGGAGCAATTTTTCAACGGCAATAAGTTTCAATTGAGCAATTTCCATTCGAAAAATTAAACTAAGAAAAAATAAATATGACGTCAGAATTAAAATAAAAATAAAAATAGTATTTTGTTAAATATTAAACACGGAAATTTGTTTCGTTGATAAGAATTTTTCTGACAAAAATGGGGGCATAATTAGAAGTAAAAGAAATAAAAAATAATTATATTTTTAACAAATATTTCAGTTGGTAAAATTTGACGTCATAATTGAAATAAAACAGGTATTTTATAGTTCTCGTTAAAAATACAAGAAACATGGACAGCAATAACTCATGAATAATGACGTCATTGCCGAAACTTCAGTGAAGGCTTACTTTGGCGACGCAAAATTTATTGTTTTCCATCTCTCAGTCTGTTCTTCTGTCTATCTGTCAGTCCCCGATAAGTGCCAAAAATGGAATCAAAACTTCTTTTTTTTCGTAAACAAAATTGTAAAACCGTAGATTACTGAGTTTACACTTTCAAAAGTTCCTGATACATCAGATTTAGGTGTTTTTGGTGGGCAGGTATCTAGAAGTATGAGGATACTGAAAAATGCACTTAAAACTGCCACTTATCCTTATAAATCAAAATGCATAAGGAAATGCAAGATATACAATAATCATGAGCACAATTATTAGAAAGTAGCAAATTTAAGATATTCGATAACCATTAGCAGATTGATAGGAAGTTAGAAATTTAAATTTAATGAGACTACGGGGGGTTCAGGGGGGCTTCGCTCCCCTGAAGAAATCTACTGTGGTATAATGAAAAAAACAAAAATAATAGATCATGAATTTTTCAGAATGTCCTAACATAACTAAATTTTTAATTTAACGGCTTTTGATGGCTTCAAATTTCTTATTCTTATTTTATTCTTATAAATAATTACGTAATTCGAAAATTTTAAATTACTGTTTCCAGGAAGTTGAATATTACGCTAAGTGTATTAAAAAAAAAAAAAAAAATGTGAAAAGCTGACGTTGAGGCTCTTGATCTGCAGATTTACTAGTTAGGGCAGTAAATGCAATTGAATTAAATGAATATTATAAGTTTTATGACTTACGAGGGGAGATACACGATCACCGTGTAAAACCACTACATTGCACGGTCGCGTCGCAACAACTAAAAATGGCGACGCTTAAATGGCTCGCGCGTTTAGTATAGCTAACTTCAAGCCAATAGATATATTCATAAGAGCTACTTCCGATATAGCCATCCTTGAATTTATATTTGTTTCAGCGGAACAAAATTTGACAGGGTAGATACACAAAAAAAAAGCGGGACAAAAGTTAATTTTAAAAATTATTTGAAATTAACAAAATTATTTTATTTTTTATTTTATAATACGTAAGTATAATTACATAAATTCCAATTAAACGTACTTTAGCTAAGCATCTGACGGAAAAAATATATGTATTTGAAAGTTAAATTGAAACCGGCAAGGGGACGTGCCAGGGGAGAGACTTTTTTAGACTTTGTAAGAAATTGCAGAAAAATATGTTTTAATTAGGCATTCAATCGTGATGTTATTTAATAAAGTATATTAAGATGATGCGATTCATTGCAAAAAATAGCAACATATAGAATAAAAAATCTGTTTTAAACGGATTGCCGTACAAATTACCTCTTATCGTAGAATCACCCATATACCAGCTACACTGTAAAAAAAATTCAAGAGGTTACTAAAAATTTCTTAGTAAATTTGTATTCCACAGAATTTTTTAGTAACCATTACAAACTTTTTTTTTTTTTGCAAGTGAAACAAGCATTTCTTTTGTAAACTGAACAAAAGAATTTTTTGTATAACTAACTTAAAATTTTTTAGTATGAGCCACCAAGCAAATTTTAGTAATAGCTCCAAAATTATTTTTAATAACCATTACGTGCGCTCGAAAGGCAGGAGCTTCCTTCAAGCTGCATCCAGACTTCTGAAGCGGAAGATTTTCGGCAAAACCGCAATAGATGGCAGCACCAAACATTCCTTCCCGCTTTGACAGGATTTTCATAATCCCTTTATTAACGAGACACTACATACATTCGGGGCGTATTTGGCGGTGGCAAGTTTCGAACCCGGGACCTTTCAGCCTGGAGTCCGTTACTATAACCACTATGCTATCAAGGCCACACCAACTGAGTTTTAGTAAGAGCTATTAAAAATATAAAACTATTAACTCTATTCGTTGCTAACTTTTTTCTAGTAATTCTTATAGATTTTTTTGTAACCGACTAAGATTACTAAGAATTTTTTAGTAATTACAAGGATCACTAAAGTTTTTTTAGTAGATCGATCCTTTTTTTTACAGTGTACGGGAGCGAATGATAATAGATTCGAAACGGCTGTTTTCTACCTTTATATGCATTATTTATGCATTTCTAAACGTTGGTTTCCTGTCTTTAGTCTTTATAAAATTTGAAATTGTTTATTAAACTATGGTTTTATTAATTTTCTTTCTTTCTCTTAATTTAAACAATGGGTTAATAGTTTTTTAAGTGAAACAACTAAACAGACATATTTTTACTTTCTTCTATCCTTGATATAATAAATAAAGTAATGTAATCAATTTTTTTCGACGAATTTACATGTTTTAGGGATCCAATATCTCAAAACATGTTTATTCAAAACCTCTGTCTGTCCCAGTGTCGCCATCATACCATCAAAAAGTGTATGAAGTTATACATAGAATAAACCAAATATTTTGTGCATGTTTTTGGCTGTAGCCAGCAGGTCCATCTTCAATATGGAAACATTTCACTGTAAGCCGGTCTGTAATCACAATTTTTGTGCCATTTTCATTATTCTACATCAAACACTGTGAAGTTATGCATAGAATTGAACCAAATTTCTTTGGATACGTTTCTGGGAATGACTATCTGGTTTTCCTTCAATTTGAAAATATTTCGCCGGAAGATGGTACTGTAGTAATGATTTTTAGCTCACAGGCTATCAAAGCCAAAGAGCTTATGTACCCGTCCATTCTGTATGTATGGAAGTATGTATGTACATGCCTAACGCCATAACTCATGATAAAAATATCCGATTCACTTGAAAATTTGGATATAAGTATATTCTGATAAGGCGCTTCCCTGATTAGTTTTGGGAGTTCATTTGATAAGTATAAACAGGAGAACGGGGGCTAATACTCCTTCCCTTAATTTATATCAATGGGTTTTTCATCCAGAATTATCAATTTTCGCTCAAAATTTTGACATAGAATCATTCTGATGAGGCGCCTCAGTGATTAGTATTAGTTGCTCATTGGATAAGTATAAAGAGGGGAAACAAGGGCTAATTCCCCATCCTTAATTTAGATAAATTGGTTTTTCATGCTGATTTATCATATTCAATCAAATTTTAGATGTAGGATCATTCTGATGAGCGAACCGCCATGATTAGTTTTGGGAGTTCATTGGATAAGTATAAAGAGGGACATGGGGGCTAATCCCCCACCCTTAATTTCGATAAATGGTTCTTCATACAGATTTATCAGATTTCATTCAAATTTTACACATAGGATCAATCTGATGTGGGCACCGTCATGCTTAGTTTTGGGAGTTCATTGGATATGTATAAAGAGGGGAAACAGGGGAGCTAATTAGAGGTCTGCACGGGCCCGGGCCTGGCCCGTGGCCCGTACCCGGCCCGGGCCGGCGGAATCGTTTCGAATTTTCTAACGGGCCGGGCCGGCAGATTTAGAATAGTTTTTTCAACGGGCCGGGCCGGGCCGGCAAAAAAATTGAACGGGCCAGACGGGCCGGGCCGGGCCGGGCCGATAAAAAAAATTTTCGGGCCTGCCGGCCCGTTCTGAAGATTTAAGCAGAAACGATAAAATATGAGCTATTTTCAACGAAAATGATTTTAACGAGAATAAGTATAAATGTGGCCATACTAGTTTGACAGCATCAATATAAATATGCACAGTGTATCGGCATTGGAGAATTACATTATGTGTAACCCGTTTTAATATTTTTTTAGCTGACTCATGCCGGTCCAAGATCACGCTTGCATTATTTTTCTGCATATAGACTGGCCGGACCGGTGCTAGACTTAATTATTGGCAGAAAACATATTTGTAAAATTATTAACAGGGATAAAAAACTTATGTTAGCTTAGTCTTCGGATATATACATCTTGATGATTTTTAAATTAATTTCTCAATAATGCGAAAGTTTGTCACATTTTCTGATTAATTTTAATTGTAAAAGTATAAAAGTGATAAGCCTAACTATTGAAGGGATTTGGAATCGAATAGCGTTTTTCATTTTTGGTAAATAAAATACTTGTATAACCTTGTTGAGATATAATAGTTTCTCAAATGATTGCAGGTTTTTCTCCCTTCCCTTGCTATTGCTTCCGGAAATTCTATTCTAAACGCTAATTATGACAGTATTTCCTTTGTTTGCAGTATTCTTAAATTGCTTGTATCAAAAAATGGATAATGCCATTCGATTATATAGTTTCTGAATAAAGATATCTGCTAATCTTATGCATTTCTGAGGGGGAAAATGAATTTAGAAATGTATCAGAAAGGAGCTTCTTTGAATTTAAGAATGAATTTGGATTTGAAATTTATAATAAAATGATACAGAAATGTATTTATAAATCTTCTTTTATTAAACAGCTTCAAAATTAACGATGTTTTTAGCTTTCTTTCTTTTTTCTTTTATTCTAAGCCACATTAATTTTTTAATGAATCTTTATTCGAATGTTGAAAGCCTAAGAATCTAAGTAATCATTAATGTTGTTAATGTGTTAGTAGATATAAAATATACTGTAAAATCATTCCATAGATATGTATGCAGTATTCTTTAAAGAAATCTTAGTTATATGATAAAAATCTGAATTTTTTAGAAATCGTAGAAATTGCAACGGGCCAAAACGGGCCGGGCCTGTTTTCGCTGATTTTTGTACGGGCCGGGTCGGGCCTAAAATATAAAAATTTAAACGGGCCGGGCCGGGCCCACTTTTGAGTTTTACAACGGGCCGGGCCGGGCCGGGTCTGGAAATTCCGGCCCGTGCAGACCTCTAGAGCTAATCCCCCGCCTTTAATTTAGATAAATGGGTTTTTCACGCAAAGTTATCAGATTTCATTCAAATTTCAGACATATGATCATTTTGATGAGGACACCTCCATGATCGGTTTTGCGAGTTCATTGGATAAGTCTAAGAGGGGGGAAAATGGGAGGTAACCCCCCCCCAATTTAGTTTAATGGGTTTTTCATGCAGGATTTACCAATTTGCTTCAAAATTTGGATATATATGTTCATTCTGATAAGGCACTTGCCTGATTTGTTTTGGGAGTTCATTTGATAAGTATAAATTGGGGATCGGTGGGATTACCCCTCTTAATTTAGGTAAATGGTTTTTTTTTGCAGAATTAACCAATTTGCTTTAATAATTGGGCACAGGTTCATAGTGATAAAATGCTTTCCTAATTAGCTGAGGGGTTCTTTTGTTAAGCATAAAAGGGATATGGGCGACTACCCCCAACTCCCTTAAATTTGATAAATGGTTTTTATGAAGAATTATCCGATTTGCTTTAATTTTTGGATGTACATTCTTTCTGATAGGCGAATCTCTGAATAGTTTTGAAGTTTAATGGTTCAGTATAAATAATAGGGATAACTCCTCTAGAATTATATAAATGGGCTTTTATGAAGAATTATTGAATTTGCTGTGAATTTTGGAAATAGGTTTTTTATGTGATAAAGCATATCTCTGATTATTTTAGTGGATTCAATGATTAAGTATAAAAAGGGGGAAATGGGGAAGAGCTATTTCCCCCCTTAATTTGTTTTTCGAACGACATTAACTCTTGAAAATATAAGGCTGTAACACACAATTAGTATGTGTAGCCTGTGTGCTCAATGCCATCAGTTTAACTGGGCAGTATTCTTTTTATTGTAATTTTTTTTTTTTTTTTTTTTTTTTTTTTTTTCATAATGCTTTTATACAGTGAATTGGCAGTTCGTGCAGCAATGGGAATTTCGTATCTTGCCTAAAACTGGCTATTCGCAAACAGCTGAAGTATAGAAAAATAACAAAAAAAAAATTAATTTTAATAAATATCATGATTGAGATTAACTCATTCTTAATCTAATTAATTGACTGCAGCAAAAATTCTAGATGAAAATCAAAATTGGTATAATATTGAACTAACAATATTGAAGTAGTATTAATATTTGTAAATATTTTTTGAAACATTGAGACCTTTAAAATAGTCTTGGGATTGGTGCATTCAACTAGTTATTTTTGTGACTTCATTATAAATACTTAAAATTAAAAGTAATTTTTTTTCTTATAAATTTCAAAGTGATTTAACTTAAAATAAAATTAAATGTAACTTAAGGTAAAGCAGTATTAAATAATTAAAACATGAAAAAAATCATCAATTAAACCTACGTTTGGAGATAACTCTTCAACCATTAGTATATTAGTAATACATTTTATGTTTACATTATAAAAGAATGCTAATGTATTTCTTTGTGAAAATACTTTACAATTATAGACATATTAATAAACATGTAAAATTTGTTCTAAAAATGATCAATATTTATTTCATTGTACAAATTATCAGCAATTTTTAGCAGTTCATTGACAAATAAGCAAAGTATTTAAATATTTGAATTGCATTTTTTATTCAATAAATTTAATGTACACATACAGGGTTTAAATTTCGGGACGAGATGGGAGGATTCATGTCTAAGAAATCTTGTGTCATTTCTGTTTCCAAAAAAAATCACTTTTTTTTTTTTTTTTTTTTTTTTTTTTTGTGTGTGTGTGTGTGTGAAGTGACGACTAAGTCTCAGGACTGACTGACTATTTTTGTGATATTTTCCGATATTGATTGACAAATCTCACAGTTTGCTCTTACGACAATTATACAAAATTCTTGATTGTTTTTCTGCGTTTGACTGAAAAGTTTTGTTATTTTTCTCACAAAATTTTCTTGTTTGCTCGTCTTACAAAATTTTGTATTTTTTTCCCCCTTGAGACCAACTGACAAATTTCACACTTTATTTCTCTCAACTGATTGACAAATTTAGCTATTTTATTCTGCGACTGATTGGCAAATTTCCCATCTTATTTTTGTGACATTCTGATGAAATTAACAATTATTTTCCTGTGTCCAGCTGAAAAATTTTTATTTTGTCTTTGCTATTGGCTGACGAATTTCATGATATTTCCTTGTGACAGATTAAAAAATTTTATGATATTTTACTGTAATTGATTGGCCAATTTCGCTATATTTTCCCACTGTCCAAGTTCTCTCAAAGTTCAAATTTTTGTCAAACAAGGCGATATTTTTTCTATGACCGATTTATGTATTTTGCGAATTTTTTTTCTGTGCCGAAGCAAGAAATAATTAAAAGGGCAGTAATAGTTACTAGAGTCTGAGCTCTGTCACATGAGTCTGGAATTAGGTTTTTTACTTTTTCGAAATCATTGCTCATTTCGTCAACAATGGGCTCAATAATCATACCTCTTTTTTTTTATTTAAAAGATGATTTTTCGAAGGATGTTTCTGTTTTGATTGGGTTTTTTTTCCATACCTGATAATTTGCACCTGCCCATTTTGTAACTTTTCTACTTTCTTCTTTATTAACAATGACATTTTGATTTCCTGTTCAAATAAAAATTCTTCTAAATTTAAAGAATTTCGTAAAGTAAATAAATAAAATGCGGAACCCCATTCCCAAAGCAAGATGTTTAAATGTTTCCCATTGAGTTACTGAAAACCAGTAAAAACATCATTTTTATAATGATCAAACATGATTTATGTAATAAGAGTCATATACAGTCGAACCTCTATATAACGAAACTCCATACATCGAATTTCTCCATATAACGAATTTTTAGTAAGAACGGTCCCCTTTTCGCATGATTACATTAAAAACAGACTCTATATAGCGAAATATCTATCTCCATATAACGAATTTTTTCATAAATTGATCTTAATTTATTCAGTTTTAAAAAAGCTTCGAAATCATATGGAATCAATTTTCCATCACTTATTTTTGATTTATCGTTCAGTGGAGAGGTTTTTTTTTTTATAAATATTACTTATCTCCTTATTCTTTAAATCTAACAAGTTCATCCCACCTCCCACACACCTTTCAACATCCTTCTCAAAACACAGTCAATTGAATTGTTACACATATAAAAGAGGAATCAATGAGAGCACATAAGAGAGACCTTCAAATGGAGGAAAATATCAACTACAATTTTTCATTCCTTGCTAAAATTTGAGAATTTTTTTTGAGAGCGTAACAATTGTAATTTTAAAATCAAAACAACAAAAAATTACAGATTTCTTCCTCTGAAATTTATGTAAGTCTTCCTCATTTGATTTTCATTAAGCTTTCAAATAAATGTCTTTTCTCTTTTTTGAAACTGCTTAAATAAGTAAGAAATAAAATGTTAGGTTAATATATACTTTTAAACATTTCAAATTCTTAATTAAAAAGATCAAAAATAATATTTGTTCAAAATTTACACATTAAATATTATTTTTAACATCATACTCTATACATCGAATTCCTCTATATAACGAATTTTTTACTGGAACGATGGATTTCGTTATATAGAGGCTCGACTGTATTACGTATGCCATGGATTAAACTTTAATATTCCTAGACAAATTATAAACAAAATAAAATGCCGACCGACATCACAAAGTCCATTCTCGACCAATAACAACAACCATTTTCCAAATGATTAAAAAAAAAATTGATGAACTTAAAGGAAACACATTTAGAAACATTAAATAGTTGATGTGCATAGTTCACAATAATTTGGTCATGACTTTTTTAAATAAACCATTTCTCATGTAATGGAAGAAATCTACTGACTGTGACATTTTCAGAATTTCATATAGGTTTAAAATTCCAGTGCATAGTAGAACATAATTCAATAGCTAAAATGCCAGATATTGACGATAACTCCACTAAGTGATATACAATCACCAAAGGATATTGACAATACAATCACCTACATGCATTATTCTTGCAAGCAAATTAAAAATGAATGCACATCAGATTTTAGAAAATTAAGAAAAAAAAATAAGATGAAAAAAGCATAACCAAGTATTCTGATAATTTAATGTTTTAGAAAAGTTGCTCTATTCTGTTTGTCAAAAGTGTAAAATGTTCTAAACCACACAAAATCTAAATTAAAAAATTCATTTAGCAATTCAGCTATTAATTGCCCATAACATTGAGTGAAAATTGAAAATAAATATGATATATACAAGACTTGATTATTTTCCTTTGTTAAAATAAACATTTTGGATAATTATCTTGAGTTGTTGATTTAAATTATTTCAACGGAATTTTGTCATGTCAGTATAAATTGTAAATATTTAAGTGGCATGTAAAAAATAACAGAGTTTAAAAAATATATTTTTTTCCCTCTCATATAGTTTAATTCCCCCGCATTTACAAATATTATGGGGGAAACTCTCTCCTCCTGGGTAAACCTGAATTTCAAGCCCTGATAGTCAAAGATATATAATTTTTGTAAAATATATTGTAATATGTTTAAAATGTTATAATGGTGTGTGAAACATGTTTGTAATTCATTATTTGAGATGGCATTGTATAAAGAAATAAACAAACTTCACCATAACTAAAAACATATTTAGCACCGGATATCCGAATCCGACACGCAAATCGGACCGATATCCGGCAAAATCAGTATCCGGTGCATCCCTATTTGACACCCATGTTCTACGCTTTGAAGCTTTACACTATTTTATAATGATTAATCTCAATTAATGCAGTCGTTTATATTTTCACAATATCATATATATTTCTTGTTCATAACAGCTAGATTTTAACGATTAATTCTAATAAAGTGAAAAACTGGCGAAAAGCAACTTAAATTTCAAGATAAATTCCAGTTTTCTACACTCGTAGTAGTTCCAAAGTATTTGGGGCTTGAGGATTCTGCTTTGGTTATGCAAATTCAATTTGTATTCATTTTGTCCCCATGTTTCAATCTGGTAATTTTCTATTAAATTCAATGGTTCACATATTGTAATACAATTAATGGTTATACAGTCGAATCTCTATATAACGAAATCCACCGTTCCAGTAAAGACAGGCCCGGACTGGCTCCGTTGGGGGCCCTCGGCTAGAGACTGAAAAGGGGCCCCTTACTGAGAAAGTTATTGTGAATAGAATGGTAGAATATATACCATTTGAAAATTAGGCTTATATACTTAAAAACAGTTTTTAGGTGTAGTCTACTTACTTTCACAAAAAATATTAATAATATTTTATATACGGTACCTAAACTAGTTTCAAGCTAAAAAAATATATATATACTAATTAATTTCAAGTGATGTGTTACTTAAAAAGAGAGGGGTATATATTTTTAGATTAAAGCATCGGAATTACTTCGTTGAAACCGTAATATCTTAAGTGCTACTGTAATACTTAATTAGACAATAAAAAGGGACACAGTAATAATAAAAAACCAAGCATACTGAAAAAAGCAATACTATCTTTAATTTTTATTTTTTAGGTACATTATTTAAAATAGATTTTATAAAATTTACAACAATTAAGAAATGTTATGCTATTGTGAATGGCTGTTGATTAACCTAACAGCTTTTTGGCCAGTTCTTCACTGGTTCTAGCTACTTCATCTATAATAACATCTTTATCTAAATTATAAAATAAATCTCTTTCTACATTTATGAAAAGAAGATTAGACATAAGATCTTGGCTTAAACTAGATCTAAGTCGATTCTTAACAATTTTAAGTTTAGAAAATACCCTTTCACAGGTGACTTGTGTACAAGGTATAGTTAATACAAATTTGTAAGCTACATATAGGTTGGTAAACATTCCAGATTGTGAGAGTTCAAAAACAACAGAAAAGGCGCATGATAAACAGCTAAGACATTTTTTCTTGTCAGAGCAGTAACCATACTGATTTTCCTCGTCTTCAAATTCAGATTCCCCCCCAGGGGGATACCTTCTTTAGGTATTCACGGGCTTCACAACCCCGGGGCACCCGAGTGATCTTTCTCTTTTCTATTTCCTCTTACTCCTCTTGTCTTCCTTTAATCTTTGTTTCACTCTCATTGTGGTTTCCTTTTCGGAGGTGAGAGCGATTCTGTATGAGCCGGTATCATCCTGTATACTGACTCATGGAGAATTGTAAACCACCCACGTGTTGGCCGTGCGTGGCGACCTGTGTCCCTGGAAAGGGGGATCCTGGTAGTTGAGGGAAACCAACACACTGCTTTGGCCTCTGCTTCAGGTAGACGGGAGGTGCATATTGGTCCCGTATGCATCAATCGGCTGGTCAGCTGACTTTGGTCACTGGCTTTAGGGATCAAGCGAGCGAGCAATTACTAGTCATCTCGTTAAGGGTGGAGACTGACATAGGATTGTCTTGTGACCGTATGGACCCTGGTTAGCACTGGTGCACGAATGTGCATCCCCTTGTTGGGCTCGGTAGTGGGTGGTGCGGCCGGGGTCCGAATTATTTACTCCTACTATGGATGGAAAAATCTCTAATTCAAATAATTCTCTCCCATGTGGAGAGCAACAAATTGTGCAGAATTTATCATTTACACGTTTCTTTGTAATTAAACGCACCGATAGCCTCTCAGATAGTTCTTTCAAGAGAACCTCTCCTTTTCTTATCGCAAAAACATTCCAGTCTGTTTTAGGCGACGGTCACACTCTTAAAAAACTGCACTCTGGGGATTTATTGGTTGAGGTTTCTTCAGCCAGTCAATCACAGCTTCTGGTCAATTGCACTACAATAGGCTCTTTTGCTGTTTCTGTTAAAGCTCATCAAACTCTAAATACTTGTCGCGGTGTAATTTCTGAACCAGATCTTTTATACTCCTCAAAAGAAGAGCTTCTCCCAAATTTAAAAGAACAAAATATAATAGATGCACGCCGCATTACTATCCGAAAGAATGGACAAGTTATTCGGACAAAGCACATAATACTAACTTTCAATAGCCATAATTTACCATCTAGAATTAAAGCTGGATACCTAAGCTGTCCAGTCCGGCCTTATAACCCTAACCCTTTACGATGTTTCAAATGCCAGCGTTTTGGTCATACTAACATTAACTGTCGTGGCAATGTTACCTGTCCTCGCTGTGCAGAAGTCGGCCATGATGGTAAATCGTGTGAAAAACCAGAACGCTGTGCGAACTGCAAAGGTAATCATACGTCATACTCTCGCTCCTGTCCAATTTGGAACCGTGAAAAAGAAATTCTTGCAGTAAAAACCAGTCAAAATCTTTCATATCCAGAAGCTCGAAAACTTGTTGAAACCAGAACTCCATCTATAGGTCTTTCTTATTCTAGTTTACTGAAGCAGCAATCAAAATCTGTAAGACATATAAGCACCCAGACAGAATCACCTAATCCACCTAGTACCCCAAAGAAAGAAACACGAGATGTCGGTTGCCCTACTAAATGTTCTGTTAGCCCTAAATTAAAGCGTTGGTTACCGTCTTCAGAGCCTGTTACAATAGTCTATCAACCTATTCAGCCACAAAAACCGAAAAAATCTACTGAACCCCAGACAAGAACTAATGCATCTACCTCTAAAATAAATCCTAATCTCTCTGCATCAGATTGCCAAAAACCTAATACTAGTCAAAAGTCTAAAGCAGTTACACCCAATAAAAAAACAGTTAATCTTTCTGCTTCTAACCACCAAAAGACCAATTCCGCTCAAGCCGTGAAACAAAATCAAAAGACATCTGAAAATAAGACTATTCGAGGATCTCACCAATGGCAAACAGTCACAAAAAAACAACGGAAATCAAATCATGACGTATCTCTTTCTTACTTAAAAGATCCCAAAAGGCTAAAAAATTATGTGGAAGAGGCTATGGAAGAGTCATATGACTCAAGTGAAGACGAAAGAAACACTGTTCTTGAGGAATATATACCTAATTGATCTTACCACTTACCATTTTAATTTGAGTTTTTAAATATTGTCAAAAGTATCATTGTTTTTACAATTTTACTAATTCTTGTTGTGTATCACTACTTTACTGTTTGTATGATTTTACTATTTTTTTAAGCTTTTTATTTTATCTTATTGACTAGTTATTGTACTACAATTTTATATATCATCATTTCGTTTTTACCTTTTTAATATGCCTATGTTAGTTTTTTAAATTGACTTTTACATTTTACATCCTTTAAAGTTTACATTTATTTTTTTTCTCTTTACCTTGTTCTTGGCGCAGCATGTCCCTAAAGGGACCTTGTGCCAATAAAATCTATACAACCAACCAACCAAAATCAGATTCTACATCGTCACACTCACAAATTTCTTCAGCTCCATTCAGATTGTCTTGTTTTCTTTCAATGTCAATTTTTTTCAGCCACTGTAAAACTTTCATATTGATCTGCAAATTGTTTCAGCTCTATCAATAACTGACTTCTTTCAACTTTACAAAGTCGAGAAATGCTAGAAAGAACTTCAGGAGGAAATTTATCAAGCATTACAATTTCCTTAAATTTCTTTGGATCTAACCAAGAACAATCTTCTAAAATATCTTTGTTTGGACTAAACCTTTCTTCGATACTCGTCCTGGCACAATCTAAAATATTGAAAAAGACCAATTTATAGTTTTGAGCAGTTGAGATTTCAGGAGCTTCGTCGATTGATTTTTCCCCAGGCATTAACTTTTTCTTTGAAATTCTTTTTTCCTTGAAATCTAATTCTACTTTTTCATCAATATTGTTATCTTCTAATTTTCTATTAATTGTACTTGCATAATACTTTGTTTTTGTATACAGAGTCTGAAAGTGTTTATCACTCCTTTTGTCCTTTATTTGAATAAGCAGCTTATCTACCAATTTCCAGGCTGTAGAATAGTCAATGGTTTTACTTTGCAAATATTTTGAAATAGGAGATGTAACAATAAATAAATCCAATAAAACTATAGATATAAATAGGTTTTCAAATTTGGACCATTGATCGATCAAATTTCTTGCCATGAATTTAGATTTACAGTCAAAACTTCCGTTTGATATTTCTTTTAAAACGATAATAAAATTAAATAGTTTCTCTGTGTTTACACTTTCCTCACTTCGTAAAAATACCTCATCGATAATAGAAGAAAGAGCTTTATGTTTACTCCACCACCCCGTGGCTCCTATTTTTTGCAACCTGTACAGTTTTTCATGTGCAATATGTTTTTTCTTTGTTTCCCTCTCCCATGCGGCCATTCTTTTGTAAGAAGAGCTGAGGAAAACAGCAGATTCTTCAACCAATCCAAATAAGTTTTCGGTTTGGAGCAACGTTGTTGTCGAGTCCGCTAAAACCAAATTCAGTACGTGGCCCATACAGTGAGTGTAAATAAGGTCTTCGTTTTTCTTTTTGAATTGGGCTTGAAGACCATTATAACAACCTTTCATATTGTTCGCGCCGTCAAATGAACACACAATAATATTTGATGTTGCGATGCCATACTTCGCTAATTCTGATTGTATGAGTTCGTGCAAAGCCAACCCACATGAATCATCGACTACTGTTATTTCTAAAAGTCTTTCATATATCTTTTCTTGAACGACATAGCGGACGCAAATTGCCAACTGGTCCATAACAGCTATATCTTGGGTGCTGTCTACCATCAGGCTGAATATTACACTGTCATGAAGTTCTTTTAAAATAGCATTACGGCCCAGCTAACCAATTACTTTAAGTAGCTTATTGATAAAGGTTTTTGATAAAAATGTCAACAAAGAACCTCGTCCAGCCGGTCTTTTAGTTATCTTTCCTTTGGTGGCTTTTCTTTTGCTCACTTTTTTCAGTCTGTGCTTCTTGCTGTCTTCAATACAATTTCTGACATGATTCTGTAAAATCACATCATAATTTGCAACCAACATGACCAATTCCAGAAAATTACCATGGTTATCTGTAGAGTCAAGTGTATAAGCCCCTTCTGCTTTATCTCCTCTGTACGCAATACCTTGTTTTCCAATAAACAAAACTATATCAATTATACGTTGAACAACTAATCTTCTGGTGTGAACTTCTCTTTCTCGTTTTTTAGTTTGGTTACTAGCCAGGAGAGTTGAAATATCATGACCTTTTTGGCTTTGAAAAGCTGCCTTCGCTGCAAATTGATGATAACGTGAGTCTTCGTGAATCTCAACAGATTTATAAATATGTTTAGGAGAACAGTCATGTCCAGTAATGAATGTAGAATCTCTATGATCTTTACCTCCAAAAGCCATACAGATAGAGCAGAACACTTTATTTAGCCTAATCGAATATGATAACCATTTTCTGCGAATTTTATCACCATTCGGCAAATGTCGGAAGTAAAGTTTTGAAGAATCAAATGGCAATTTAAATCCTTCTCCTTCGCTAACTTGTATGGGGTGCTTTTCCATAAAAGCTTTTTTAATTCCAACTGGGTCATTTTCGTTGGGGCAGATGAAACATCCAAGTTGTTGCATAACAGCATTCTGAGTAGCATCAGGCGTCTCCTAAAGGTTTTCTTCATCATCATTTTCTGTATCAGCGCTGGTGTTAGTTCTTGATGAATCACTATCGAAAGAAGTCGACGTTACAGATGGACGATCTAAAACTGGCTGGTTGTAAGCAGGCGTAATTTCTTCTATCTCACACCCACAAGATGATGTAGCAGGTGCAGACTCAATTGAAAAGGGTAAACTTTGATCTTCAGCTTCTGAAAAAAATGTAATAATTCTAGCTGCGATTGTACGATATGTTGTAACAATTTCTTAAATGTAATACGGTAAAATATATGCACGTGCTATTCGAATTTTAATTATAGTTTACAATTTCACTTATCAACCGATTTGGCTCTCATCAGCAATAACATTTTATTATTTTTTTCCTTTTAAATAACATGAAGATGCTTCGTAATATTAAAAAATTCGCAAACCATTAAATTTCATAAGTAGACTACATAAATAAACAAGATGTAAATGGCGGAAAAAACTAATAGCAGCTCCAACAGAATGGCCTTTTAACAACCGTTTTTTCATTTATAGGCAATAAAAACACAACACATTAAAATGTTAAAATAGTGTTATATGTCCCACCTAAAAGTAATTGCTACGTAAAAGCAGTTGTAATTGGTACTACTTGAGTGCTTATTTAAATAAATATTGTTTTGGATCAATTAATAGCAGTAGTTTATATGAAATTATACTGAATGTGCTAAGTTTAGATTATTATAATATGGTAGTCACTAGCATGCTTACGGCCACTACCGCCTAATTGCAGCGAAACCTCGAATTCATACAAACCTTATAAAAATTTGTCCTAATAACCTTGTTAACGACAGGCAGTGCAAAGCATATTTTGAAACGGCATTAAAAACTTTCACTAAATACCTAATTTATAACATATGCCCTGCTATATCAAAGTAAGCATTTCGTTTTTCAAATTCCGATTTCACAACAATTTTTAGATAAAGACATTGCGACACATCAAACTTTTATGTCAGAATAGTTATTCAAATTCTCATTTCTCAACTTTTACATAAAAACATTACATCGAAATACCTTATCACTTCTTTAACACCAAGCAACACTGAGAAGCATGTTTTTAAACAACAAAATTTATGCTGCAAAATATGCATTTTAAAACGTAAATATCGTTGTAACGTTGACGTAAAAAACGTTGAATAGAGGACAAAATTGAGTATATGGAGCCATGGCTTAATTTCTAACAAAAAAAAAAAGTACTAGACAGGGGCGTGCGAAGAGAAAACTGCGCCCGGGACAAAGGTTGAATTTGGTGCCCGCCCCCCTAGCCTCAACTTTTTCTTGCGATAGGCCAAAAAATGACGATGGTAGTATAAATTTGGCGCCCCTTAAGTTTCAGCGTACGGGGCGACCACCTCCTTCGCCATCCCCCCCCCCCCCTTTCGCACGACGTTGGTACAACAGCTCTAATATTCTGCAGTACTAACAAAAGTAGCGTGCGATCCGCCGTCATTCCAATCTGCGTATTCATATTTGCAAAACTGAAAGTACCTTTTTTTTTCCATGCAAAATAAAAATTTTAAATATATCTATCTGTGTATACTAAGCTGTCAACTATTCTACTTTTTTGAATGTAACTCATCTCTCAAATTATTTTTTTCTAATGACCTTTCTAAAATTTTAAATTTTATGCAGATTTAAAATTGATTTTGATTAAAAATAGCCGCCAGGCACATGAAAAGTGAAGCATTCATGACTTGATTAGAATTTTATTGTAATGATTACAGGGGCCGGTCGTCTATAAAGGATGTCACACTTTGACCCCCCCCTTTTTTTGTCACAAAGTTATCACACTTAACTATACCCCTCCAACCCCTCCCCCTTTGTCACAGATTATGCAATAGTACAAGTACATATACTTGTAGCTGAGAAACAAAGCATTATATTATAGATCATATTTTAAATTTTATTTTAAAACTTAAATTCTCTTTTAATGATATTTGTGACTATAAATAATAAAAATGATTTGTGTACTTATTTTGTATGAAATAAGATTAATAGACAATAATAATAAAATATTAATATGAAAAAGCAATTGAAAACAGTTGTACTTTAGAATATAAAATAGAATTTTAATTAGTATTTGATTTAAAATTTTATCTTTATTTTATGAACACAAAATACTTTATTTTCAAATTAACTTCAAAATTTAATTTGCTGATTTTTATTTTTTTTTACTTTAACTAAAATGTGTGATGTCACATTTCTTCCTACTCCCTCCCCCCCCCCCCAAGCGTGATATCGTTTATGGATGGCCCCTTAGGTGCAGAATCAAAACATAGGCAAAAAATAGACATACGAGCTTGGCGACTCAAAATACCGAGTATATGCATCGCTGCTAACTTTTACGCATTTTTGCTACCACTAAAATTGTACATAGATTTTCCATTTGTTTAATAAAAAGATTTCAACGACTGAATAAGACAATATTTACCATAAATTTTTTGTGGTAGGAAAAATGCGTAAAAGTTGGCAGCCATGGTATAAGGAATGTACTTATAGAACTAATAAAGTAATTCGATTTACCTTTACCTGTATTTAATGCATCATTATTGCTCCCTTGACTCTGCGACTGAAAAGCTGATTTAGTTAACCAAGTACTGAAACTTTTAGCATTTTTTTCAACGGCTAAAATTTTTTTCTTCTTTTCTTTTCTTTTGGCGGCACCGCTTTGGTACACACGTTTCATATTGAGACAAATAAAACACCGTGCTAACTGCAATCCAAAAATCAAATCAATGCATTCTGATTTATTTTCTTTGTTAGAACAATAGTAGAGACTGCACGCTCTCAACAATTTGTATACAAAAACCGCAAACCTTCCTAGGAAAGCTGTCACTGCGCATGATCTTTCTAAGTTTCGTTTTTAATTTCGATTGGCTACATTTTGCCGAAGTTTTAAAACTAAAGCAACCCTAGAGGCATTGTTATTTTTCGTCTAAATCACGTGCTTTAAGTTTTATAATTATAGTATTCGTATCGTTGCTTTAGCTTGTGTAAGATTTTGTTAATTATTCTGAATTTTATATTAGATCGAACCATCACTTCTCGGAATGTACTTCATAAGAAAATGGATAAATTTATTTCGTGTACTGTGCTGATATTAGAATCCATGATATTAGAATATCTCAAAACTAGAGAGCCGTGTTGAATTCAGTGGGGGGGGGGGGGGGGGGGGGGGCGCATCCCCCCCGGAAAATTAAGGATTTTGTGTTTTCAATGCTGAAAAAGTGTAATTTCCCTCCGGAACTCTATTGTATCCCCCCCGGAGTCACAGAAGTCCCTCCTGCAGAAAAATATCTGAATTCAACGCATTTTATAATTCACTATTTTTATACATTCATCATACCATCAAAAAAAGTTACAAATATCACATTTTTCATTAAATTTAGTTACATTAAAACCCAGTTTAACCCCTTCGGGGCAGGTTTCTTTTACTCAAATTTTATTCGGTTGGCCCCACTTTTTTAAAAGACGTTAACTTTACTTAAAGAATCACGAGAAGGCTCTAGTTCAAGAAAACAAACACTACTTTTCCTTTTTTCTGGTTGGAAAAAAAAAAAACAATGTCTAAATGCTCTTTTTGAGGATGCATATCAGGGGCGTAGCTATCGTGGAGCAGTTGGAGCAAACTGCTCCAGGTGCACAAAACCTAAGGGCGCAAAATTGAAAAGAGCGAGATAAAAGATTTGTATCAATATTTACAATTTTTTTGTCATTATTAATCACACAAAATAGATTAATCTTGTTGCAATCAGTATATTGCTATGATATTTTATCGTGTGTTTGTCCTCCACTAGTTCAATTTAAAACATTTTTTATACACAGTTAACCCTTTCGGGAACAAGGCATTTCTGCTCTAAGGATATTCAAGTAATTAATTCACACCAAAACTTACGATTAAATTCCTTTGAAAATAAACAAAAGCTTTCCTTCACATATACTAAGACATCGAATTCGTGCTGAAAATTTACTGGTGCCATTTGGCATTTTGGACATTAAAATTAGCCGTTTGCAGGCTGCAAACGGCGCCCCCGAAAGAATTAAAAAAAATTACTTTTAGTCGGGAAATTTTAATTCATGCTAGATTAGCAACCTTCGCCTGCTACGCTGGTCAATTTTTTTTAAATCTTGTATCAAACGAAATGCACCTTGTAAATAATAATAAAAAATAAATAAAAATAAATAGTAAAATCTCATCAAATAGCCTTAATTGTTGTACTATTCGTACAATCTAAAATTATCCGTTTCAAAATCGATGTTGACGACATAATAGACAAAATAGCTCTAAAAACACTATATTTAACTATTTTTTAGCAGATTTTCTATCTTGAATTTCACGCTTCTGCCGAAAACTGCAGCAGAGATATACCGATATTTTCTAAAAGTACGACCACTGTATTAAACACTTTTAGGTGGGAATTTATGAAATAGATAAAATACATGCTTAAATTTGTTTTAGTAAATTAATTATCCTCAAAGTTATGTTCCTACCCAAAACAGCTGCTGAGGTATGATGAAATGATCTAAAAGTTTCGTACCTACCGTTATCCTTTTAGAGAGGGGGGGGGCAGTTTCTAAAACCGATGAAATATTTTTAAGTTAATGTTTAATGTTTTTAATGCTGAAATTTTTTTAAGGTTTTGCATCATGAATTTCACACTTCTATCTAAAGTTGCTGCTGAGATATGGCTGGTGATGGATGATTCTCGAAAATTTAACAATCGAAAAAAAAAAAAAATTCATCATAAAAAACACAACCGATAGTCATCGATTACTTCAAATCTACAATCGCTATTGAAAATCATTATTTTTACATGCTTATGAAGTCGATTTTAGTAAATGCACCGAAACAAAAAACTGAGGGTATTAAAAACCAACAACAACAACAACAACAAAAAATGGAGGTTATAAGGGATGAAAAAATCATGGTTGCAAAATGTAGAAAAAGTGCGAATAAGTATGAATAGATAAGGGAGTTATAAGTTTCAAATATTAGAATTTTTTGGCAATTAGCTACAAAATAGCCGAACAAGTAAAAATTACAAGCATCCCATGCGGCAAAAACGAGCACTATAAGAATGGTGAATGGGATCAATATTTTTAATTTATGTTTTCTGTGTCATTTAAGATTAGCCTCGTAATTTTACCATTGTTAGAATACATTTTATTAGAATACGTTAAACGTATCCCTCAGGAAGAGCATAATGAGGGGAGCGGCAAGGGAAGTGTATAACATCAATACATGATCAAAGGGCTTACCAACCACTTACAACGAAGGGTGTTGGATAAATTTTGAAAAATGCCCCAGCGCGGGCAAAGTGAGGAGGAGGGCCTCGGGATGTGTATAACACGAAATAGAGGTCATAGAGCTTTACAGTGATATGTCACGTGAAAGATGTTGGCAAAAGTTGAAAAAGTGAATCCCAAGGTTTCAACTATCGTATCCCCCTCCCTTCCAGTAAACATCCTCCTCTCCTCTTTTTAAAATTTTCATACATTTATCTATATATTTATATACATTCATTTATATATTAATCAGAGGGTTCCGTAAAAAGTCCGATTTAAAGTTATAAAAAACACTGCAATTTTATTAAAAGATCGAAAATTGGCGGCCCCACCCAGAGGGTAAAATTGTGGAGGAGGGAAGAAAGATCCATTATCTGAAAGAGTAGTCAAACAGCTTTAAGATGATATATCGCACAATGGGTTCGAAAAAAGTTTGAAAATTTTCGGCCCTCACTTTAGCTTCCCCTCCAACCACACCCTCCTTCAGAAGTGGAAATTTTAAAATCGCTTTAAAAAATGTTTAACCCATATGTTTTTTTTTTTTTTTTTTTTTTATCTGTTAGTATTCTACAGTGTTTCGAAACCCTTGAAAAGAAAACCAGATATTAAGAGCTTCAGATTGTACTGTTCCTTTAGTGCATTTAAAACAAAAATTTCACACAGTTTGCAGAAAATGTTTGTACGTACCTTGTTTTTAAAGAATTATAATTAATTCTATTATTCATTATTAGTTTTTAACTTTTCACTGCACGACTTTTTCTATTTTTATGAAAAAAAAATATATTTTGAAATCTATATATCAGTATAATAATGGAAGGAACAGTATAAAATAATTAAAAAATTTCAGCGAAAATTTGATATTTTATGGCATATACCCTATACAAATAATCAATTTTAAAAAAATATATTATGTTACTACATTTTGCAATTAAATGGACCTAAGTTACTTAATTTTATCTGCTTAACACTCCGCAGTTTTCTTTATATTAATACTTTTAAGTATACAGTAAAAATAATAAAAGTAAATTTTGCTTTAATAGCTTAATCATGTTTTTTATCTTTTCTTTTTTTTAATGAAAAAATTATAATCTTTTCTTAAATGCAGCCATCTTGCATGAACAAAATAAGTGTTATTTCATTCTTTAGATTATTTTTGATCAGTTACAGCGATCCTATTGGCCAAATTCATGCTATATAAGGAAAATTATAGTTTTTTTAGCTCACAGGCTATCATAGCCTGAGAGCTTTATGTGCCCGTCCGTTCTCTATGTATGTTCGTACGTTCGTGCGTAACGCGATAACTCATGATAAAAATATCGGATCCACTTGAAATTTTGTATATAGGTATAGCTTGATAAGGTGCTTCCCTGATTAGTTTTTGGAGTTCATTCGATATGTATAAGAGGGGGGAACGGGGGGCTCATGCCCCTCCCCTTAATTGATATGAATGGGATTTTTATGCAGAATTAACAGTTTTCGTTCAAAATTTAGATATAGAATCATTCTGATGAGGCTATTCCGTGACTGTTATTAGGTGTTCATTGAATAAGTATAAACAGGGGGAACGGGGGGCTCATGCCCCTCCCCTTAATTGATATAGACGGAATTTTCATACAGAATTAACAGTTTTCGTTCAAAATTGAGATATAGGATCATTCTGATGAGGCGAGTCCGTGGCTGTTATTAGGTGTTCATTGAATAAGTATAAACAGGGGGAACGGGGGTTCTAATGCCCCTCCCCTTAACTTGTATAAATGGATTTTTCAAGCAGAATTGTCAGATTTCGTTCAAATCTCTGAATAGTTTTGGAAGTTTAATGGTTAAATATAAAAGAGGGAAATAACTCCTCTTAAATTATATAAATGCTAAATGGGTTTTTATTAAGAATTATTTAATTTGCTTTGAATTTTGTATATAGATTTTTTATATGATAAATCATGTCCTTGATAGTTTAAGAGGTATAATGATTAAGTATAAAAAAGGAGAAATGGGAGGCTGTTTCCCCTTCTTAATTTTTTTTCGAACGGAATTAACGAAAATACAAGTCTGTAATGTACAATTCGTATTGTAGCCTGTGAGCTCGATGCCATCAGTTTAACTGGGCAATATTCTTTTTATTAGGTATGTGCCAGATGTTGCACATGGTGCAGTGAAGAGTTAATTACTTGCATTTAATACATAATTAAAGTACTTCGGCTTTCGAAAAAAGCATTGGTCGAATCATAGCATATAAATCGATCATAATTTATAAATTTTAAACTTAAAAAAATTCCGCAGAACTTTTTCGAGTCACAAGGGCGCATAAACTTTACTTGCTCCAGGGCGCTGAATATGTAGCTACGCCACTGATGCATATGTACTGTACACCCATGGTTCCGAACAGGTTAACACAAAAACAGCTTTAATTTTATTCTCATTTACAGGATAAATGCATTTTTTAAAAACCAGATTCCGTCGAAATACCAAAGAGCACATAAGAATTATTAGTACTTTGAAACTTTTTTGGAGATTTTCAGCTGTATTATCAATCCTGGTTAGTGATCAGCAGAACGCAATAAATATCCGTAGGGAGCCTTTGATGCTTTAAGCCACTTGTCTGTGAATCGCTTAGGAAAGCATAGAGATCCATCAGCCAGCCAGCAACCCTCTTCCGTCTGGCTAACGACAAAATACGGCGTCACTAAGTAGGCTATCATAAATAAAAATCAATTGACAATCGCTTAAAATTTATTGTTAACTCGTTTGAAAAAAAAAAAAAAAAGATTATTGAGAAATAGTCAAATTATTATGATGCAATTTTGTATAAAGTAATACATCCACTATTTTTGGGGCCCCTCCGGGGCCCCCTTAGGCTGGGGGCCCTCGGCGATCGCCGACCTGCCGACCTGGCCAGTCCGGGCCTGAGTAAAAAATTCGTTATATAGAGAAATTCGATAAATAGAGAATGATGTTAAAAATCGTATTTAATGTGTGAAATTTGAACAAATATTATTTTTGATCTTTTGAATTAATAATTTGAAATCTTTAAAAGTAAATGTCAACCTAACATTTTATTTCTTAATTATTTAAGCTGTTTGAAAAAAGAGAATAGACAAATTTAGGAAGGAATGAAAAATTGTAGTTAACATTTTCCTCCATTTGAAAGCCTCTCTCATGTGCATCTCATTGATTCCTCTCTTACATGTGCATCAATCCAATTGACTCTGTTTTGAGAGTGATGTGGAAAGGTGTGTGGGACATGGGATGAATTCGTTGGATTTAAAGAAATAGGAGAGAAGTAATATAAAAAAAAAACTCAGCACTGACGATAAACCAATAATAAGTGATGGAAAATTGATTCCATATGATTTCGAAGCCTTTTAAAACTGAGTAAATTAAGACCAATTTATGAAAAAATTCGTTACATGGAGATCGATATTACCTAATATAGAGACTGTTTTTACTGTAATCATGCGAAAAGGGAACCGTTCCTACTAAAAATTCGTTATATAGAGAAATTCGATGTATGGAGTTTCGTTATAGAGAGACTCGACTGCATATATAATATATTACTGTCGTTATAGAGAGACTCGACTGCATATATAATATATTACTGATAAACTTATGAAACAAGGCTTTCTCACATACGTAAATTAAATTTTTGTCTTGTTTTCGGTCCACATGACGAGAGTTACCTTTTAATTGTTACATTTATGTGTGGTTAATATAGTTTGTTTTCTTTTATAGCCAAAATTTACAATGAAAGTGCAACATTTTAAAGCTTGTTTTGTTACACTTTTTATCGTTCTCTGTAAGTCTGCCATTTCATGAACAAATCACTCAAATAAGATAATAATAATTAAAAAAAAATCCACTCTTTTTTGCATTGAAATATAATTAAAACTAGGGATCGATCAAAAATTCGGTTTTGTTTTCATTTTGGGCTCGAAATCTGAGTTTCGGCAAAAATTCGACCGGACCGAAACTATCTGTATGGGACCGTTCAAGTATTACGTAAGCACTAAAGGGGGAGGGGGGTGTCCAGAGTCTGCTTATTTTTTCTGACAAGGGGGAGGGGGGAGTCACGACAATTCTTACGTAAGCATTAAACAACGAAGCAAATGCAGTTCAAATTCAACAAGCAAACAAAGTATGATGAGGAAAGAGCGTTCTACAGTCCGTTCGAAATTCGCCGTTTATTTTCGATTTTATCCTTTGCTTATCCATCGGCAGTCGCGTGACCCGCATCACTCACTCGCCCTTAGTCTTCATTGTTGTCTGTTAAGTTGTGTGCCAATTCAAGTACATTGCAAGACTAGAAAAACACAGGAACCAGTGTGGCAGGCTTGTGTTGCCAGGGTAAGTGGTTAGTTGACTTTAATTTAGGAAATCCGGTATTTTCTTTTCTCCCGTTTGGTCATGGAATTCAGGGAATTTTTGCAGAATTTCTGGAAATTTTTGTCTTTTCGCTCCTATTGTCGAACTACAGGTTTTGGAACTTTAGGAAGCAGAAAACCTATTTTGTGTTTTTTTTTGTCTCGGATACACAGCACAGATATTTATTGTTTTAGTTGAGTTGCATAGTGCATTTACATAGTGAATTTTTAGTGAAAGAGTATTGCTTTTATTTGCATAGTGAATTTAGTCGGATTTAATTATGGATACTAACATTGACAAATCCTAATTGTATCAGAAACTTTATCAGAGCTTTAAAAAATCTCGAAATGATACTCCTGCCCAAGTCGTGCAAAAAATGGCGAATGATGTTTGGCGACGGTACAAAAATGAAGCAAAGTTCGACAAAGATCTTGAAAGGCTTGTTTTAAAGAGAATTGAGGAAGAACTGCAGATTGCGACCAAAAAGAAATCAACTTTTTAAAAACTTTTTCACTAAGGAAAGTGTTTAATTTTATCAAACAAATATTAAAGTTCGTAGAAATATAGAGTAGCTTACGTTGTATTCTCAAGAGTGATTTCTAAAGTCTTGACATAGCTCTCTAGTTAATAAAAAAAAATCAACAAATTTCTATGTTTGTTGAAAACCTGTTTATTTTAAATTATAAAATTTCCTTTATTTAAATGTTAAATTTTTACATTGCCTTTTTATTCATCTCATCAAATTCTATCTTAAAATATATTACTTTTGTATGTCAATTGGTTCGTCTTTTATTTCAAAAAGACGTTTGAGATTTATATTTCTTAATCTTATTATAGATTAGCGTTTCCGCTCTAGCTATGAAGTAATATACAGGGTGAGTCATAAATATCGAAACAATAGGCTATCTCCTTAAATATTGCCCATAGACCCATACTTCCAATTGCAAAAATTCATAAAAAAATGTGAAATTTTTGATAAGATAAATTGCGACTTCATGGGGGGTCTAGTAGAAAAAATACGAAAATTAAATTTTTATACGGCCCCCGTAGGATAAAATTTCCAATTAGAAAAATTTTCCTTATTCAGTCCTGAATAAGACACAAAAAGTTGCATCTTCTTATCTTTAAAACTCGCTAAGTTATAGCCGTTTAAAAAATTCATCAGGTTTTAAGGGATTAGACACAAATTGAAATGTGCGCAATTCAAAAAACAAAGTTACATTAACAGTTCTAGGAAACGCGCAAAAATCTACTTTTTGAGTTCGAATTTTGATTTTTTTTTTCTTTTTTTGTGATGGTTAGTCTTATAGTTTGCTAAGAAAATCACATTCTGACATTTCTCATATAATTTATAAAAATTTCATGTGGTTAGTACTGGTTTAATTAAAAATGGGATAATTAAATATCGTAATAACTCGTAACATTAATTATCGGATTTCAGTTTCTTTCCATTTAATTAAAGATGAAAATCTGATTCCAGAGTTTTGTTTTTATTATTAATTTTAAAAATATTAAAAATATTTATTGAAAAAGTAATATAACTTTTTAAAAAATCATATTTTAAAAAGTAAATACTTTTTCAAATTTGCCGAAAGAAAACTAATGTAAAAAAAATCAAAAATGACGTGTTTCTATTAAAAAAAAAAAAAAAAAAAAAAAAAAAAAAAAAAAAAAAATCGTACCATTTAATTATTTAAAGAAAAGAATTAATGGGGGTGGGGGGGGGGAATTCATTATGCAAAAAAACGAAGTGTACTGTCTAAATGTCTGTCATTTATTTAAAAGAATGCTTTTTCTAAGATGCAAATTAAGTCTTTTTTATAAATTTAGCTCTCACAACTTCA
Organism: Maratus speculifer; assembly: GCA_964019185.1. Classification (NCBI taxonomy): domain Eukaryota; kingdom Metazoa; phylum Arthropoda; class Arachnida; order Araneae; family Salticidae; genus Maratus; species Maratus speculifer. The sequence continues at coordinate 399,744,181 of OZ025289.1, forward strand.
GGTTTTTTATCGTCCTGGAGAGGCTGTTAAAAAATCTGTATTCTGGACCCAGGCCGGGCCAGGACCGAGAGGTTCCTTTTTTCTGAAGACATGCCAGGCCGGACCTAACGTACTTTTCATAAAGGAGGAGACTGCTATCTTCTTTCTAGGTGTACATTGGACGAAATATCAATCCCGGTCTCGACAAAACCCGTATTAAACTTAATTAGTGCTTAAAATAAATAAAATTCGGCTCAATCGAAATTTTTTCAAAAAACACATAGATTTTAAAATCTTTTTTACAAAATAAATAAATAAATAAAATTTATCTTTTTAAAGAATAGTATATTCAAAGGCTGAAAAATTAAATACAATAAAACCAGTGAAAAAAAAAGTCTGTCTATGACGGATTTCTGTCTTAAACGGAAAATATGTTGATCCATGCAAAATAAATACAAATGATACCCTAGAAAAAGATTAAACTCTAATTACACCTTCTAGGGAGGGTATCCTTCTATAACGTATTTTTCTTTTCTGTGTGATTCCGTCTTAAAAGGTTTTACTGTATAACATTTTTCAAAGTCTCCAACGCATTGGATGCGTTGGAGATTAACGATGTTAAGATATGATACATTTATACATAAATAGAGATTCATTGATAAGTATAAATATTATAGTCTTTTGCACTTCTTTAATAATAAAAAGTATAAATATAAAAAACTAAAAGCTATAAAAGAAATTTTTGGTCAGAAATCTTCCATACAAAACAATTTTTTGCCACACCGAAGTAAAAAACTATGTAGAATTTTGCGGCTGAACCGGGTTATGATTTAAACTATTTTCCAGACCGGTCCGGGTCATGATTTTAACATTTTTTCAGGCTGGGCCGAACTTTTTCCTCTATGGGTCGGTGTGGGACCGGATCAAGATATTTCGATCCATGCAGACCTAGAGTGCAGACTACCAACATATTTTGAAAAAAGTTTAGATTTAATTCAATACACTGCTTTGTTATGTCCAAATGAGAGGCACTGTTTTAAATCGATATTTAAAAATGGACAATATATGGATGACCCCTTACTTGCTTTGAAAATTAGCGAGAAATGCTTTGTTTCTAGGCATGGTAAAGTGGTGTAAGTCACGAATTTTGGAGAAATTCAGATTTTAATATCTCTGTCAGATTTTTAGATATTTAGATGAAATTTTTTTTGTTCATTTTAGGAATGGATAAGGAATAATTTCCTAATTGGGAATTTTGTCCTACGGGGGCAGTATAAAAATTTAATTTTCGTATTTTTTCAAATAGACCCCCCATGGAGTTGCAACTTATCTTATCTGAAACTTCATCCTTTTTTATGAATTTTTGCAATTGGAAGTATGGGTCTAGGAGCAATATTTAAGGAGATAGCCTATTGTTTCGATATTTATGACTCACCCTGTATAAGTCTTAATTACTTATAAATTGTTAAAAAAATGTAATAAAAAAAATGCCTGCCTCTCAATAATATTTACCAACTGTAGTCTCTTTTCGTGTGTTTAAAAGAATGTGCTCATTAATTGTTATTGCTTTGAGAAGATATTGCAATAAATAAATAAATAAATAATATGCTAAATAATTGTTGTTTAAATCCCAATTCTATAATTTTATTATATTCCATTTCATCCTTTTTTGTTCATCAAAATGCAGACACGTCAACATATTTTTAAACACTCAACATTTATAGCAAGGTAATCGCTTTTGCTATACGCCACTTCAAAATGTACAATCTGGATGCATTATTCATTGCTACTAATGCACCAGGAAGAAGTGCATTCAACAGAGTTGGACGTAGAATGGCTCCTCTTAGTCGAGAATTGGCAGGACTAATTTTGCCTCATGATCATTTTGGCTCCGATCTCGACGACAAATGCTGTACAATAAATGTTGATTTGGAGAAATCCAACTTCGAGTTTGCTGGGAAGGTGTTGGCGGAGATCTGGAGCACCATGAACATTGATGGACATCCTGTCCACGCCACTTACGTCAATTCTGGAGAGCCCGAACTTCCAATTGAGGAACATATAAAATGGTGTTCCGATCATGTTCGGAAAAGTCAATATTTGCTTCAAATAGTGAAATGCAAAAATGAAACGTGTTGTCTTCAGCCTAGAAGCGGAATTTTTAAGATTCTAAAATCACGCTACTTGCCACCACCAGCTAAAATGAATCAAGCATCACATGATCTCATCGTAAGTGATGAAGGAGAATTTCTAGACCTAAGTCCCCGCCTTGCATTAGATTTAGAAATTTCTTCAGCAGGGTTCATTCAATTGCCTTACGATTATTTCTGTCCAAGAATGAAACCGAAGCTATCAAAACGTATTTGCCATGTTTGTGGGCATTATAATGTGTCCAATAAATCAGCTGATCGCCATAGGAAAAATATTCATGGAAATGATAAACAAAATGTCCCTCAGACAAGAGTGCGTCCACTGCGTATAGCGGCTCGGCGAGCCAATGAACTGATGTGCATTCTACAAGCCCTCAGTGGTGATGAAGACGTTGAGTGTGGCTGGAGAAAGAAGAAATGGAAGAACAAGGACCGGAAACTTGCAATACCCCAAGCCACTGTTCCAGTGAAAACTTTATAATAGACAATGTTGAAACATGAGTTCAAGGATCCGGGACATCAGATTAAAATATGAACACCAAATTGAACTCCAACATTTATATAATTCATGTCAAAAATGTTAGTTATGATGCCTATGTAAATTAAGACTTCTTGTATATCTTGTTTTATTGTTCAATGTGATAAATACCAATATATTTAAACCATTTTGTATTCTGTTGTTTGTTTAATGCAATAAGCAACAATATATGAAAACCATTTTATATATTTTGATATCACAATCCCTATATGCCTATATAAATTTGTAGGATTAATAATGTAATTGATTGGTAACTTTTTATAAGTCAAGAAGTATTGATGTATAAACTGTCATAAAATCTTACGTAAGCAAAGGGGGGGGGTCTAGCATTTGCTTATATTTTCTTACAATGGGGGGGGGAGGGGGTACAAAACGCCTAAAAATATGCTTACATAATACTTGAACGGTCCCTATTCCAAAAATCACGTTTCTTCCCTCGGAAAATTTCAACATTACACACCGATTTGATCTGTATCGGCTCATATGAGAGGATTTATTGCTGAACATCATTGTTTATAATTATCAGTCATGACGGACTGAAGATCAAGACGTGAGTGAAAATTAAAAAATAATTAATGTATAGTAAATAAACTTTTTCACGTGCTAACCCCTTGAGGGTTGGTGGGATAAATTATATACCACCTAAGATTAATCAAGATTTACATCAGAAAAAATTTATTAAATTTTACTTTCTGACTTTTGTGGGGAAAATTCGTAAAATTTCTTTTCCTTATTTTAAAATCATTTTCAAAATTTCCTGTGGGAGTTCAGAATTATACAAACGCAATTGCCTGTCCTCCAAAGAGTCAAAAGCTGCAGACCTCAGAGCCTACAGGGGTCACTGAAAAAGACCCTGATGATAACGTTAAGTCTATGGAGGCGTTATTTTCAAATATCTCGCTCAAATTTTAATATTTTTGAACTATTTATTTCGCATAGGTTAGCTGAGGAAGACTAGTTTTTCAATTTCGGTTATATGTATTTTTTTTTATATTCAGATAGTCTTAATTTCAAAACCGGTACAAACCGATTATGAAAGTTAAAGTAACTTAAAAAAAAAAAAATCTGTAATCAAAATCGAAAAGTTAAAACTAGTCTTAAAGCTAACCGTTTTCAATCATACTATGAAAAAAAAAAATCGTTTAAAAATACAGTTGAACTCGTTAACATGAACCTCAGGGGGAATAAAAATTTTGTTCATGTTAACAGTAATTCATGTTATCAGTATCAAATCTTTGTATTCATCTTTATAGAGGATTCTGAAAACAATTCATGTTAAAAGTAATTCACATTAAGCGTGTTCATGTTTACGAGGTTTGACTGTATTAAAATTTGAGCGAAATATTTGAAAAGAACACCTCCATAGACTTAACATTATCATCCGGGTCGTTTTCAGTGACTCTTGTAAGCTCTTAACGTAATAGAAAAAAATTACTTTGAACCACAGAAGTGTTTCGAATACTCTCTGAGAAAGATCTGTAACAGATGATCATTTACAAAAATCATTATAAAAGATAAATTGAGGTGTGCGCACCTAAAACAAAACTATTTTTAAATTAAGTTAAATTCGTATAATTGGAAAATTTTTCGTGCCGTTGATGAATTTATTATATTTTATTTTATATGAAAATAAAAGTTTTGGGTCTACTAAGACACAGAGAGAGAAAGAGAGATCCAACTTGGGTTACACGTATCAGTGTTGAAATCAGTCACTTTTCGCCGTGAAAGACTTTTGTGGCTCCCGGGAGAGCGGACACTGTAGAGTTCCGTGGGGGAAATGGCAATTTTTGGCTATTAAAAATACAAAATCTAAACTTTTTCGGGGGGGGGGGGGCATTTTATTTTTCCGGGGGTGAATGTCCACCTCGGGCTACCCCCTGAATTCAACACTGACACGCATAATTTATTAATAATTATGTATATTGAATAAACACGCATAATTAATTAATAATTATGCATATTTAATTATATATTTATTATTATTATTATTATTATTTTAAATTTTGGACATTTTTCAAAATTTTTAAAATTACCAAAATTCGGTTTCGGCTTTTTTGAAGTCTGTTTCGGTCAATCCTTAATTAAAACCTAACTTTAGTAATTTAGAATTAATACTTGTAAAGTTCGAAAATCTAATTACTGAAAAGAGAAATACACCGGAAAACTAAAAGTAACTCCGCAAACTTACTTTTCAATCGCTAATAGACCAATTGCAGTGAAAAGAGTTTTACAGGTAAAGTAAATTTGAGATTTCTTCAAAAGTAGTCAGTTGCAAAACAAATTATTTTAACCTATTCGTTACTCAATAAAAAAATATTTTTTGAAAAAATTTTGAAATATCTTTTTTTATCTTCTAAAATTTTAACAATGAAATAATTTAAAAAATTGATACACAATCGACTCTCGTTAGCTCGAAATCGGATAAATCGAATATTCGGTTAATTCGAACTAAGCATTAAGTCTCCAAATTTTTAATGGCAGAATAATGTTAAAAATTTTCATTAATTCGAACTCATTTCCTTTTGACTTCGTTTAATTCGAACTAAACATAATTCCGATTTTTCATTTTTTATTACTTTCTCACGGACTTCAAATTATTGAAATAACTTTCTTTCTTTCCTTTTTGTCAGAATTGTTTTGAATCAGTATACGTATAATCTCATGCATTCGATATCCGCATTCTTAGTGCCCTGTCTGTCCATCAATGATACCTCCACCCCTTTCTTGCTTTCTTCCATTATGTTTGTTTCTAATCCTTTAATTAGTCTATGTAGTTATACATTTTAATTTAATATTAAGTCATATTCTAATAAATTTAAAAAATACGATAACATTGAATCCTTTGTAATAGTACCCCTTGAAACATGTTTTCCTCTCGTGTTTTCCATAATTCGAACTCCGGATAATTCGAACATTTCTTGTGGTCCTGACGAGTTCGAATTAACGAGAGTCGACTGCACCAGATTACCAGTAAACAGAAGTATGTACACTAGGGTGGAGCGAGAAAATTTTTTTTTTGAAAATCAAAAACGGGTAGGTGCCAAAAGTTGCCTTTATACTAGTACATCAACTGTGTGAAATTTTACCGCTGAAAAAAAATGGCTTGAGTCAGCGCTTTTGCTCCAAAAATCGAAATTTTGGGTAAAATTTGTCATTTTTTGACATTTTTTCAAAAAAATTAAAAAATTCCTACAGAGCTGGTTAGTATTTAAAAGTGTTGCTTAGACCTTTATATTTATCTGCTTAACATATTTAAACTATAAAACAATACGTTTCTCCCCTATAGCTGGAGCAAAACAGTCAACTTTTAGTAAGAAAACAGCATTACCACTCTATTGAGTACAATGAATTATTGTTTTTAATACAGCTCTTGTTTTCAAAACTACCTTGGACATGCGTCGTGGAGGTGGCTATATTTCCTATACCACCCGGCCCAACTATTCGATCGTCTTAATACAGTGTTTTATTTATACATTGATTTGTGATTTTCTTTATAAAAATTTGGCATGCTTTCGATGCTTCCACCTTGTTCATCTGTTCTTTGCATCCACATGTTGCGGTAACTATCTTCATGTGTATTTATACAGTTTATACAAAAAAAATGACAACCAGAGTAATACACGGGAATATTATTAAAGCGATCTATTCGGCCATCTATTATATTTATCAAACTTACATTCAGTTGATGAATAGTGATTGGAAGTTCTGTTACCACAACATTTTTTCAGTCAATTGTATTTTTTTTACGTAATGATTTGCTTCAAAGATGATTTCAGATATTTCAATTATAAGTATGCCATCATTTATTCTATTTTTGCATTTTTTATATGTTGAGAAGCGATCTGTTTCATGTGATGGTTGTCGTCAGAGAGAATTGCAATGAAAATTTGTCCCCCATGTGTAAAGCAACCGCTGTTCTAAATAACTTTTTTTTTTTTTTAACCGACTTGAAGGAGGAGGTTATGATTTCGACCTGTATGTATTTGTTGTTCACGCATAACTTTCGTAAATATGAACCGATTTTGATAATTCTTTTTTTGTTAGAAAATGTAAGAAGCCCACATGGCCCCATTTAAATTTTATCAAATTCTTGCGATTAGAACTTTTTTAAAAACAAAAACATTAAAATTCCAATTTTTTGAAGCAGTCATCCAATTAAAAGCGTTCAATTTTCAGTTAATCGCAGGCTTTCATGTCGAGCACACAAGTCATATGTGTGTACAATAAATAAATAAAATTTCAGGCTATCACTCTTACACCGGTAGAAGATCTTTTCAACCACTTTCAAGGAGTAGGTTATGATTTCGATCTGTATGTATTTCTTGTGCACTCATAACTTCCCTAAAAATGAACCAATTTTGATAATTCTTTTTTTGTTTGAAAGTATAAGATGCCCGCCCCATTTTAATTTCATTAATTTCTGATGATTAGAATATTTTTAAGTAAAAAGTGTGGATTTGATAAAAAAAATATAATGTTTTGTCGCAAATAATCTTCCATTGTTGCAACCGTTTTCAAATCATAAGCATATTAAAACTATGCATTCATATGCGTTAGCGCCAAGTTGTCGCCAAGCTTGATTCTTTTTTTGAAGTCGGTTACTATTTTTTTTTAAAAAGCATAATTATTTTTTTTTGCATTAGTTTTATGCCGTTTTCTAAGTGTTTTCGTATCTAGGTAATTTCCTATTAACTTTTAGATCCCCTTTTTATGAGCGGACAACATTTGATGGTGAAATGTCCTGGCCATAAACTTATAATGAATAGTACTTTATGAGGGAATGTACGGATTCTAATCGACTATAAGCTCATTTAAAATTAGGAGAATTTTATTTGTCACTGTGAACCATTTTGCATGGGGTAAGCTTAGAATTGTGTATAATATTGAATCATTCACTACTTCAACTCCAGTGAATTTCCCCTGCTCAATTATTTGAGAAGTCAATATAAAATTTTCTAAGCTACATGGATTCACCGGATCAATAAGGAAAATCTTTGTCTGTGTATTATTCACAAGGAAAGCTATTTCTCAGAAAGAATGGGGAATAGGAATTTAGAAAACATCTCACACAAAAGACAGCTCATAAAGTTAATAAAATTTTCCGCTTTATATAAGCACAGATTGTCTATCAGCGTTTATATGTTCACTCACAAAATGTATAATTCAAGTTTATACCGCGGGATGTTCTATACCAAATGTACTACACACCTAAATAATAGATCTAAAATCTTATTAGTAGTCTTATCTAGACTACGGAACAACACAGGAAACGACATAAAGCATACTAAAACTTCTTTAAAAATATTGTTGTTTTACAACAAGTAGTTTTTGCAAATTTTGTTTGCAATCCTCTGTGACAATCGTTATAATATTAAACAACTAGCTTCTCAGCATATTCAATGTAATAGGTTCAATAAATGATGACATACTAGAAATTAAATTCATACAATCAATTTTTAGGCAAATCATTGCATATAAAATGTAATTGTTTGATAGAATGCTGTGATATGACATGAAATTTTAATGAAGATAATAGACTGCTGAATAGGTTCAATTAAGAACATACCCAATACATTGCTCAGCTTCTCTTCTGTTATACACGGTATAAAAATATACGTGCAGCAATTCACACCAGCATGATCTAAATCATCCAAAGTCAGTGAATATAAAGAAGAGATAAATTACTTTGATATATAGAAAACTTATACTCGTCTTCGGGAAAAAAATAACAATTCAATACATAAATAAAACACTGGGCCTAGATGATTGGATGGTTGAGACGGGTGGGATAATGCAACCACCTCTATGAGTTATATACACAGTAGTTTTGAAAGCAACTAGGTAAGAAATGCATTCAAAACAACATTTCGTTGTATGCTCCAATAGAGAGGTTAACGCTGATTTTTCACAAAAAGTTGTCAGATTTGCTCCAATTATACAGACTACAGATATTGTTTTATAGTTTAAATATGTTAAGCAGATAAATATAAAGATCTAAGCAACACTTTTAAATACTAACCAGCTCTGTAGGAATTTTTTTAATTTTTTTGAAAAAATGTCAAAAAATGACAAATTTTACCCAAAATTTCGATTTTTGGAGCAAAAGCGCAGACTCAAGCCATTTTTTTTCAGCGGTAAAATTTCACACAATTAATGTACTAGTATAAAGGCAACTTTTGGCACCTACCCGTTTTTGATTTTCAAAAAAAATTTTTTTTCGCTCCACCCTAATGTACACCTCAGGACTCAAATGAAAAAGACTTCACAATTTTGAAAAATCCCTGTAAATATTTGTTTCTTCTTAAAGTAGAAGCCTGCACAGGCCGAAATTTCCAGACCCGGCCCGAACGAAAGTTATTTTTGGCCTAGCCCAGTCCTAAAACTCGAAAGTTCGGCCCGAGCTTGTATACATTTTCACATTTTTAGATCCGATCTGGCCCGTCACAATTTCTACTATTTCGAAAAAATTCAAATTTTTATCACATAATTAAGATTTTTTTAAAGAATACTGCATACATATTTATGGGATGATTTTACAGTATATTTTATAGAAAATACACAGTACCAACATTAATGATTACTTAAATTTTTAAACTTTCAACATTCAAATAAAGATTCGTTAAAAAATGAATATGGTTTAGAATAAAAGATAAATAAAAAAAAAGAAAGGTAAAAACACCAGAACTTTTAAATCTGTATAACAAAAAGTACATTTATGAAAAAAATTCTACATCATTTTATTAAACATTTTCTTAAATCGAAAGGAGCTACTTTCTGACAAATTTCTGAATTCATTTATTTTCAGAAACGCATAAGATTAGCAGGTGTTTTTATTCAGAAACTATCTAATCGAATGGCGTAATCCATTTTTGACACAAGAAATTTAAGAAAATACTGTCAAAATTAGCGTTTTGAATCGAGTTTCCGGAAGCGACAGCATGGGAAGGGAGAAAAACTGCAACCACGTGACAAGAATCGCTTATAAGTATATATACAAGAACAAGTGTATATACAAGTATCTTATTTGCCAAAAATGGGAAACGCTATTCGATTCCAAATCTCTTCCTTAGTCAGACTTGTCAGTTTTAGATTACATTAACATAACCCAAAGATTACGTTAACATAAGCTCTTTATCGTTATTAATACTTTTATAAGTCATGTTGTCTGCCCTACAGAGCATCTTAAAAACAACTAAATCTAATTCCGGTCTGGTTCGACTACAGCTCATATTCAAAATATTAGAATAATTACCTTTTTTTTTAGAAATTGAAAATATCGTTTGGTAATTTAATGTCTTTTAATTAAAATATGCAAACGATATTTTTATTAAGAACTTATTGTTGATTAAACTTACTTGTTATCTTAAATTTAATATCATTTTTGAAAAGATTAATTGCAAAAAAAATTATTTTGAAAAGTCAAAATATTAGAATATTTATTCAAGTGGTTCAAAATATTAGAATATTTCACATTAATTCTCCTTTAATTATTACCAATTCTTAACTGGTGGCATCATTGATTAAATTCAGACTATTTTATTTAAAATCAGTATTATTTTTTGCAGTTTGTTTCTTTTTCGTCTTAAAATGGGCCGTGTGAGTGATATTCCTGAATCTACTAAACTTCGTATGGTTGATTTGTATCGGCACGGTAAAAATCAATGTTTTTATATCGAATTATTTACATTGTTCGCAATCGAGCGTTAGTAAAATACTAACACAATATTCAAAAATTGGAAAATTTCAAAATAATCGCCGAAATGGTGGCCGAAAACCAAAAACATCTGCTAGAGATGACAGGAAACTGAAGCGTATAGTTAAGAAAAATCGTTTTAAAAGTGTGCGATTCTTGCACCGAAAATGGAAAGAAGAAGGAGTTGAAGTTTCTACATCGACAACATTAAGACGTCTCCATAAATTTAAATTTGAATCTCGTGTACCGAAAACAAAACCTCTCATGACTGCAAGACAAAAGCGTATAAGATTGAATTGGTGTAAATCAAGACGTTTATGGAGCAATGAAGATTGGAAAAATATATTATTTAGTGGTGAAAGTATGTTTTGTGTTTCATATGGTAGTCAAGGTATTCAAGTTTGGAGAATGAAGCAAGAAGCATTTGATAAAGAATGCCTTAAACGTTCCGTAAAATTTTCTGCTAGTGTCATGGTTTGGGGTTGTATGAGTGCAGAAGGACCTGGAAAGTTATGCATCGTCTACGAAAAGGTTAACTCTCTGATATATCAAGAAATTTTAGAATATTACATGATTCCATCATCAGAAGATTTATTTGAAGATGATTTCATCTTTCAACAAGATTTAGCGTCCCCGCATACCTCGGTGTCAACTAAGAATTGGTTCCGCCAACGCAACATTAAGGTACTTCCTTGGCCACCAAATTCACCAGATCTTAATCCCATCGAAAACTTTTGGTGTATAATGAAGAAAAAACTTCAAGAAAATCCTCCTTCAAGTAAAACTGAGTTAGTGGCACGTATAAAGTCTATTTGGACTAATATTGATAGAAATGTTTGTAAACACCTTGTATATAGTATGCAAGATCGATCGTACGCTGTTATGAAAGCTAAAGGGGATGCTACAAAATATTAACTACCATTTACTTCATATTCATAAGGTAATATTGTTGCGTAAAATAAAATATTCTAATATTTTGAACCAATCTAAATTTTATTCTAATATTCTGGTGTGTTTAAGGAAGCTGTATATCTAATTTATTGTGCTGTATTTTATATTTTATAAATGTTAAAATCTTATCTAAACATTCCAGATTTAATTTATAAGAAATTTAATTGCATTTACTTAGTATAAAAAATAAATAAATGACAAATAATTTTTTCTTATTACTTTTTCTCAATTATTCTAATATTTTGAATATGAGCTGTATATGTAGAAAAGCAATGCAAATCTGATCTCGGGTCGGCACGAGTCTGTTAAAAAAATATTAAGCTTGGGTTAGACACAAAGTAACTGTCCGATGTCGATATCTAAACTGCACAAGCTACATTTCTTCATTAATGTTATCAAACTAGTACCGGTTCGTGACGCACATTTATACTTATTCTCATTAAAGCCATATTCATTGAAAATAGCTCATATTTTATCCTTTTTGCTTAAATCTTTATAACGAATCGGTAGCCCCGCTAAATTTTTTATCGACCCGGCCCGTATGACCCGTTCAATTATTTGCCGGCCTTTCCCGTTTATTTTGTTTGTCAGCCCGGCCCGTTAGAAAATCCGGAACGATTCCGCCGATCTGGTCCGTGCAGACCTCTACTTTAAAGATATTAAAATAATTTATTGGCAAATTATAAAAATATTTTATTATTATTATTATTATTGTTGTTGTTGTTGTTGTTGTTGTTGCCGTTGTTTTGTTCTGTTAACTATATTTAAGGAAATGACTAGAAAACTTAATTTTTATTACTTAATTTTTTACTTAGTGTGAAAATTTTCAAAATACTTTTATTTCCTGTTGAGTTAAATGACCTGAAAAATAATTTTATAATTAAATGCATTATTCCAAGAAAAATTATTTAGATAAGCGATAATGACGAGTGATGAGTTTTACTATCCATTAAACTTTCAATTGTATTTGCAATAATGATAAATAATTGTGTACTAACTTTTGACTTAGAGGAAATCGATAAATAGATCATCTATTTAAAAAAATCATTAAAAGTTTTACTGTGCTTGAGAAATGTTTTAACACTAGAACGCCCGGATGGAGTCGATTCGACTCCAATCATGTAACTAAATTACAATTCGAACCAGAAAAATTTTCTTGAAATAATTTAAATCTAATCCACGCAAATTTACGTTAAATAAATCAATTAAATAATTTTGAATAAAAATTCTGGTGAGAAATATTATTTTCAAACTTGAGTAGAATTTCCGGGCGTTCTAGTGTTAAGGCTCTTCTCAAATCGTAAAATTCTGACACTTTTCTGAATTCATTTTTGTTCGGAAACGCATGAAATTGACAGGTGTTCTTATTCAGAAACTATGTAATTAAAATAAACTTTCGATTTTTTTTGAGGGGGGGGGGGGGGTAAAGCAGAATATACTTCTGAAAGTATTGTCAAAGTAGATTTTGAACTGAATTCTCGGAAAGCAGAACGAGAAAGGGGAAAACTTATCGCCACATGACATGAATCACTTGTAAATCTAAAAAGTTTATTTATCAAAAATCTAAAACGTGTTTCGATTCCAAATCGCTTCAATAGTAACACCTGCCAATTTTATTTTATTTTTCGTTTATAAATGAGTCATAAAATGTATTAATTGTTGAGTAGAGAATTTCAAAACCACTTTAATTTATATGAATTGAATATTTCTAACTGAGCGAAAAAATGCCCAGATTGGGAATTAAAACAACCGTTGGCTTACAGGGCCGTTGCTTGACCGTTTAAGTTAACAGTGTCGACAACCAGGGAGCATTTTCACTCACAAGGAAGGTCTCCATACGGGCATACTCGGAAAATTCTGAAAAAATTACAGAATGTTCTTCTCACGTAGATATATATGTTAGTAAAAAAAATTTTGGCGGAACCCCGATAGAACGTTCGTAAAAAAATAATGAACATTTCTTTTATTTGGCGATTTATCATCGATTGGCAACAAAAAAAAATTTCAAAAAATACTTTTTTTATGTCATATTCTTTTTAAGGTAAAAATGCTTCATGTTGAACTTGTTTAAAAAAATTTTATTCATGTAACGTTAGTTTTGTCAGAGTTAGTTTGTGTTAACTATATTTTTGTCATAATGTATTTAAAATGAAAATTAACTGTGGCATTTTATGAATTAAAACAAAATTTAAATTAATTAAAATTGTTTCAATCTCAAAATTAACTCTAGTCTAATTGAGCTCTGCCGATTCAATTTTGTTGCTATGGAAACAAGAACTTCTCGGATATTGAAATGCATTACAGCATTCTTCATCTGGCCTTTATTTTGCCATACGTTTAAACGAGGGAAAAATATTTTTCAATATGAAAATATTTTTCTTATATAAGAAATTATTTTTAAAGTGATAAAATTAAATAACTGCAGCAAAAACAACAGAAATATATAATACAAAATATATCTATATGTCAATCTCTCTCATTGTTCAAATTTAAATTAATTAAATACTATTTTCACGTATTGTAAAAATTAATTGACGAGAAATTTTCAGGTGCATTAAAATCGTTTGCTTTTGGCGAGGGAAAATGCTGCTCGCCAAATCTCGCGATGCTTTCGTCTTTTCGAGCCAAATATTCGAAAGTATTTTAATTTTTTACAGAGTTTCTTCTGTAATTCCGCCGCTAAATTTGATTAATCCTTTATTACATACATGAGTAGTTTAATTTATAATTTTTTCAAAAAATTCCGAGTATGCCCAGTATGGAGACCTTCCTTGTCAGATAACCCTATTGGTAATAACATCTGGTCTGTCATTTAGACAGCTCAACAGAATAAATCGCAGGTAATGGAACTCTATATGACGATGGGTAACGTAGATATAAACTGTTGTATAAACAACGATGGATACATAGATATAAACTGTTATTTTGACACAATCAATGATTATGACAATTACATGAAAATGTTAACACAATTTATGATTATGATAATGATATCTTTATCAATCAGTTTGATTGTGTTAAAATAACAGTTTACACTTTAATTATTTATGTATGATGTAAATATTTTTTACTGGAGAAAAGTATTATATTTATTTAATCGGAATTAAAGTATGCATTATTTAACTGATGGTTAAGGTCATAACTGTTAGTTAAATTTTAATTTGAATAAATTCTTGATTTTAATAGTATTTATTTTATAAATACTTTTGTACAGTAAGCAATTATTAAATTCATATTATATAATTTAAAATGAATAGAAAATAAAACAAAGTATACTTTGTATTATTAATAAAATTGCAATTAAAAAAATGACTTAAAAAGTTTGCCAAAGTACAATAAAAAGACATCTTTTAATATTTTGTATCATATATTATTTACGAGAAAGAATAATTTATAATTATAACTGCATAAAAATAACTATCTTCTTCATTTTGAATAAGAAATACAGTAAATATGGTCTCCAGTCAGGGCTGTAGATAGAAGAGAACAATAGGGGTGCTGAAGAGAATGTAGAGGGGATCAAGAGAATGTAGGGGGGATCAAGAGAATGTAGGGGGGATCAAGAGAATGTAGGGGGGATCAAGAGAATGTAGGAGGGGCTCATAATTTTTTTTCTCTCCCTCTCTGACTCAGAAAGATAAATTAGTGCATATTCACATTGTAAATACAATGCTTCTTATTAAACTGTTGTAAATAACTTTACTTTATGCCAAGAAAAGAGGATGATGAAATTTTTGAGTGTATAATTGGTGTAAAATTAAACATCCTGCTAGCTTCATACGTACAAATAGGATGAGGGAATGTAGAAACACTTATTTTAGATACAATTTAGTAATTCCGAAAACTGTCAAAGTATCTCAAAACTAAAATAGATTTTTTAACAGAATTTCATTTGGATTTTCGGAACAGAAATTCATTCAGTGACCTTGGAATCTTTTCCAGGGGGGGGGGGGGGGGCACAGCCGCTCGTAGCGCCCCCTTAGCTACGGCCCTGTCTCCAATGTGTCCATACATTTTCAATAAAAATACATAATTTAATTGGCAATAAATATTATTTAATTAAATAAAAAAAGAAAGGTCCACTTAATCCGATGTTAAATTGCATATTAAGTTTTAAACACACTCACACGTACAATTTTGAATTAATTAAATAGATGGGAACTTTATTATTGAATTCTTTAAACACGATAACAGTAACCCCTGATATTAAGCTTATTATAAGTGCTTTCGTTATTTATAATTTTATATTCGTTATTTATAAATGGTGAAATTGACACAGGGACCTAAAAAAAACTATGCTTTTATAATGAAAAAATTACCAAATATACAAAAGAAAGTTGCCTAGTGAATATTTATGTTTTAACAATATAAAAAAGTATGGCATCTTAATTAAAATTTTAATCCTTTTGGGTCCGATTTTTTTAGAATTTTAAAAGAAAACTTAATTTTACATTAATAATGGTAATACTTGTATCCGAATAGATTTACTGAAGTTTAACAAACATGTCATTGTCTGAAGTCTAAAGAATGTAGATATTTTGCGTTTCATTTTTGCATTTCATTTTCATATGAAAATAGACTAAGGAAGAGTTTTTGGATACATACATTTGGAAAACATCAAATTGCAACATAATTTAACAGATATTGTAACTTTCAAATATTTTTTACGTTTTGTCACACATTATTCTTTCAGAAAAGTAATCAATTTTTTTAATTAAAAAAAGTGAAAAATATGCTTAAAATAAAAGAATTGCAAACTGTGCAAAAAGAATTAAGTAAATATTTATTGTTATTATTATTACTAAATGCCTAAACGTTAATGAAGTCATATCATAAATGCAAATACAGATACTAACATTACTGCATGTAAACAGTAACAAAAATTTTTGTTAAAACAAAATAATACGGAATTAAAAGACATGTACTACTAATAATATTACACCAGTACCGAAAGAGTTAGTATATAGATAAAAATTACTTGCTTTTATGCAAATGGTCAGTTGACGACACTTTTCAAAATTTTACTTGCAACCAAAGATTTAATATGAAAACAAGTCAAACGCTAACAATATTGATGAATCCATTGTGGAGCTTAAAATGTCAAAATTGTCAGTTGTCATCAAGATTTAAATTTTTTCCATGTTTTTATTTCAAAAGGCTAAGATCCAAGGCCTCATATGTGGAAAAAAATTCATAAGAAGTGATACCCTTTTAACTTCCCCACTGAGTTAAAAAGGCCGCCTTCCCCCCCCCCCCCCCCAAAAAAAAAAAAAAAAAAAAAAAAAAAAAAAAGGTAAAACAGTTTTATTTTGGGAGGATTCATCGGATCGTTATTTCTAGTGTCAAAACGAAATTCTTGCCAAATTTTGGTGAACGGCCATCAGAACTTAACTTGTTTTGTTTTACCAAATATACGAACTATCTGACACTGGACATTTATGTACTGTATAGTCTACTGTATTACTGAATGGCCTGAGTTATGAGAACTCCAGCTCTTGTGTTGAGGTTGGAAAATATTGATCAATAATTTCCTTTATTTCTTATGCAGATTTCTTTCAATTTTCTAAAGTTTCAAATTTTTATTGCAGGTAAAATATTTTCTGCAAAAATTGTCGGGAAAATTTTAAAACATATACAACAACTTTTAGAAAAAGCAATAGACTGTGATTCTTCACTGGTGAGGAGTCTTAAGTTTAAAATAGAAACAGAGACCGCAACTTTTTCTTACATGGAAATTCATCGCACATTACTAAAAGTTTCCCCCATACACTAGCAAATAAATTTTGTACTTTATGTGTATAATTATACAAATTTATTCAAAGCATGTACTTTTAATGTATTATGCTTAGTAACTATGTATTTTTTATATTTTTACTTACCCATCGTACGTAGTATAGGGTAAACCTTGCATTCGTTTTGAAAATCGACAGATTTTTTGACGGATTTACACGTTTCAGATACTGGAGATTCCGAAAAACATATTTTTAGAAAAAAAAAAAAATGCCGTCAGTCCGTCTGTCTGTGTGTGTCTGTAAAAGCTGAATCTCCCAAACAAATTGAGATAGAGACTTGAAATTTTGTATGTACTTAGTATGTAAGAATGGAACGAAACCTATTAATATCAGTAACCTCGATTATCCGGAACTATTTTTTTCGGATTCTCAAAACCTCGTTCTGATGAAAGGTATATAAAAATTTTCGAGATTTTTTATTTTAAGGAGTGGACGTAAACGGCAATAAAATAACACAATTTTGCATAAAGAATGAAATCGATCAGATTATTAGTTGACGAGATATTTTTAATCCTGTTTTATACATTCTTCGATTTTCCATGACCCTATATTTCATTCAAATTTCAATTCAAAGATATATTTTAATTAGAAATGAGACGTTTAATAAGACGCAGTAAACTGTTAGTTTACATGATTATTATTTTTGAAGCTATAAAGATGTTTCTTTTATTCAATTTGGTACTATTTGAGTAGTTTGGCGTTTTACGAGTATATAATTTGTCGAAACTGGTTCGTCAGCAATTCATTAATAGAGCGTTACTATGTATATTACAGCAATTTATTAATAGAGCATTACTATGAATGTTAAAAATATTTAAATATACGTTTAAATTTTGTTTTGGAGCTGCAATGCATTTTATAAATAATTTACACATGTTTTATTTTCATATATTGCATTATGCATATCCATGATGAGTAAATATTACGATGGCCCCCAACGACTAGTGTTTTATTTGCAAAGAGGAAATTGCGCCCAGTCTGACGCCTGTCGCAGAATTACAAGGTGCCGAAACATAAATAAATTCTATTAAATACCTATTTAGCATTTATTTTGAGCTTTAAAAGGTTTAATTTTAATTCCGAAATTCCACACAACTAAATAACATAAGGGAAAATAGTACTTGGAAAATGAAAAAAATGTATCTAATAGTACAGTATAACAGTGTATGCCACCCTTTTGGAGTCCAAGAAGGAAACCACATCCACATGTTACTTTCAGAGTGTACTAGGGCCGTAGCTACGGAGGCGCTATGGGCGGCTCAGCCCCCTAAAATATTTTGAGCACCCCCCCCCCCTACGAAAAGATTCCAGGATCAATAAATGAATTTCTATTCCGAAAATTTAAATGAA
This sequence comes from Maratus speculifer, assembly GCA_964019185.1. NCBI lineage: Eukaryota > Metazoa > Arthropoda > Arachnida > Araneae > Salticidae > Maratus > Maratus speculifer. Next base: position 399,762,634 of record OZ025289.1, read on the forward strand.
ATTCTGTTCAAAAATCTAATTTAGTTTTGAGACCCTCTCACAGTTTTGAAGATTGCTGCTAAATTGTATCTAGAATAAGTGTTTTAAACACTCCCCCATCCTATTTGTACAACTGAAGATAATGTGATACTTAATTTTGCACCAGTTTACTGAAAATTTTCATCATCATGTACTTTTCTTAGCATAAAATGAAGTTATTACAACAGTACAACAGTTTAATAAGAAACACAGTACCTACAATGTGAATATACACTAATTTATCTTTCTACGACAGAGAGAACGAGGGAAAAAAATGAGCTTTTGAACCCTACATTCTCTTGAGCCCCCCTTTCCTCTATTGTTCACTCCCAGCTACGGCCCTGGAGTGTACATTTTTGTCTTTAGTTTAAAGAGAAAATTCCAGACACCGAAACGAGAAGTTTAACAAAACAGACAAAGACCTAAAATAAGTTTTTAAAAGGAAGAAGTCATTACTTAGAAATGGACAGAGGGACTGCTGAGGAGGTGCTGAGGGCGGCTCAGCCCTCCGCTAGAACATTTTGAGCCTCCCCTGGAAAAAATTCCAAGGTCACTAAATTATGTTCCGAAAATCCAAAAGAAATTCTGTTCAAAATTAATTTTGACGAGGCCCTTTCACAGTTTTGCAGAAGTACTAGATTGTAGATTGTAACTAGAATAAGTGTTTAAAAACTCAAATTTATCATCATCATTTTTTTTTTTTATTATTATTTTTTTTTAAGCATAAAGTGAAGTTTGTAATAATTTCACTTTATGCTAAAAAAGAACATGATGTTTAATAAGAAACACCTACAATGTGAATGCGCACTAATGTATTTTTCTGCGTCATACAAAAAAAGGAGAACGTATGACCCCCTCCCCTCCCCCTACATTTTCTTGAAGCTCCCTATTATTCACTTCTAGCCACAGCCCTGTGTTGGGATAGAGGCGACGACGTATTATTAACTTTGAAACAAAAAATTTGCATGCTTTCATTTTGAAAAGGAAAAAAAAAAAGAATCTCGATAGGTATTCATATATATATATATATATATACAGTAGACTCCCTTAAATCCGCGAACGCCAGAAATCCGCGCATTTTTTCAGATGTAAACAATGAAATTAAAGATGGCGCTGAACTCAGCAGCTAACGCAATACAAATAATTCTATAAAAAATCTATTTTTAAATCATTTTCAACTTCTTCCTTTTTTATTAATGTCCTTCAATTTAAATTCTGCAGTGTTAAACAATATGTTTCTTAGACGTACGATGATCGATATTTAATCGAAATAATCATTATCGTATCGTAGTTGCAATGTAATATAACTTTCAATGGTCTTTTGGTAGTGTTTGTAATTCGCGTGGCAGGATAATTTTTGCTATATAAAATTATTTTATTGTTCTATTACTATTTTCTTATCCCCACTAGTTACGAAACAAATTTGGGAACTACATTCGGTTTACTAATTAGCAGTAGCGGCTCGTCAGGGAGTGCTGCATCCGATTTTTCACACCACTAAAATTTAACAGAATCTTTCATATTATTTATTCGACAAATTTTGTTGATTAAATAAAACTGAAATAATCATACAATTTTAGTGGTGTGAATAAATTGATGCAGCACCCCCTGACCAGCCGCTACTGCTAATTAGGATGATCAATATTTAATCGAAATATAAATTATCGTATCGGAGTCCCAGCGTAATGTAACTTTAAATGACCATGTTTGTGGTGTAAGTGTTTGTAATTTAAGGGGCAGAATAATTTTTGTTGTATAAAATGAATATTTTAAAATTAATCACGCTTTTTAGCACTTTCCAACAAAGTTGAAAAGTGCTTATGCATTCGGTTTGTCTGGCCGTCTGTCCGTCTGGCCGGATGGCCGTCTGTCCGTCTGTCCGTCTGTCCGAGCTCTAACTCCCGTAAATATACTCGGGAGTTGTATTGATATTGAGGTTTACCCTAGCACGAACCCTATTGAAAATGAAGTATCTACCATGATTAGTTTATCTACAGAGAGAATCAAAAGTTTCCCATTACATTACGGCCTATGGGGAAAAAATCGTTAATATACTCGGATTGTCATGAAATTTTAGGACGTTATTGACGTTTACCCTAGCAAAAGTCCTATTGAAAATGAAGTTTCTACCATGATTAATTTATCTACAGGGCGAATCAAAAGTTTCCCATTACATTACGGCCTATGGGGAAAAATCGTTAATATACTCGGATTGCCATGAAATTTTAGGACGTTATTGGGGTTTACCCTAGCACGAACCCTACTGAAAATGAAGTATCTACCATAATTAGTTTATCTACTGAGATAATCAAAAGTTTCCCATTACATTACGGCTTATGGGGGAAAATCGTTAATATACTCGGATTGCAATGAAATTTTAGGACGTTATTGACGTTTACCCTAGCAAAAGTCCTATCGAAAATGAAGTTGCTACCATGATTAGTTTATCTACAGGGCGAATCAAAAGTTTCCTATTACATTACGACCTATGGGGAAAAATCGTTTCAAAGGAATTTTAAAGATGTTATACCCTGTCACACATATTAAAATATGCATTCTATAAAATATAAGGTGAAAATGTAGCTATTATTTATTTACAGGGCCACACAAAAGAATTCCATTAGATAATGGTAAAAGGGAGAATTGTGTGTGACATATTTTAAATATATTAAGCTTTTTCATGTATAATAAAATTGATATATGTCACTGAAGCTTAATATAAATTATACGCTACTGTCTTGCATAATATGAAGTACATTGTTCTGTAAACAATCAAAACTTATTTGGGTTCAAAAATCTTCTAAATATTCTTGAATTTTCTTTTTAAAAATTTTATTACATACTTAGAATTATAGAATAAAGAAATATTGAATTCAAATTATTTACATACTATGTACAAAATGTATAATATGTACAAAATATAAATGCTTTTACCTTGATAATTTTTGATCATCATACTAAAAACTGGAAAGATGATCCTTTATGCATTTCTGCGTGCCTTTTCATAAAATTAACATAATTCTTCAATAAAACTCAAGACACGCACGACAAACAAAAAATATAAACATTCTCTCTCAAAAAAAATTCTTTTTACATTCCATCAAAAATTGATGCCAACTTTTTTATCTAAACTTTTTAACTCATCTCGTAAGATAAAAAATATAAAAAGCAAAGCAGACGAAAAAACAGCTTCGCTTCCATAGCAACGAGTCGCGTCTTATAAATAAATTAAATATCACAATTGCAAATATGCAAACGATTTTCTGTGAATAAACTGGGATAACTTAATTTATCAATTCCTAACATACTCCCACCTTTAATTTAGGCGGAAGCCAAATTAAACTTAAGATCACTTTTGATCAAATTAAGCCCTAATTCAAAATAAAAAATATGCAAATAAATAAAGATAATAACTAAACAATAATAAAATAATAATGAAACATTTAGAGTTCTAGAAAAGTCAATTCAGGGTTTTAGAAAAGTCATTTCAGAGTTCTAGAAAAAGTCATTTCAGAAGTCTCTGTACTACTCTACCACTTCTAGTTTTACTGTTACTCACAGTCTGGATTACAGGGTCATCAGGACTTGATATCTCTAATGAGTACAGCTTACGAAGTGGACGCACCAAGGTCCCTGAACTTGTTTTAACTTCAGCTACTCTAGCTGCTCCATCTCGACTTGGGAAAATCTTTACAATTTTTCCTATAGGCCAATAAAGTCTCTTTTGGTTTAGTTCTATCAAGACTACTTCACCTAGTCTGACAGCTTGTCCTTTCTGTTTTGATTTTTGGACCAATTCAGCTAAATATTCTTTTCTAAATCTATTTCTAAGTTGTTGCCGAATATTTTGACAGTGTTTATATCTAGATTGAAGTTTCTTTGAATCTATTGCATCTAAATCAGGAACACCTATTTCTTCAATGTCTTGCAAAAATGATGATGGAGTCAAAGGTATAAATTTATCTGTTTCTTCAAAAATATAGGTTAGAGGCCTTTTATTTACTGTTGCTTCGACATCACATAGAACAGTCATGAGTTCTTCAAAAGTTAAAGTTGAAGTGCCGAGTGTTCTGATCAAGGGAATTTTAACACATCTAATCAGACGCTCCCACCATCCACCCCACCAAGCTGCTGCTGGAGGGATGAACTTCCATTTAATAGGAGACAGTTCTTTTGAAGAAACTATTGCATTCCAATCCAATGATTTTAAAAGGTTATTGGTTCCTCTAAAATTTGAGCCATTATCAGAGTATATAGTAGTCGGCCTTCCTCTCCTGCATATAAATCTTCGAAGTGACTGAATGAATCCTTCCGCTGAGAGACTGGATACAAGTTCCAAATGTATTGCCCTATATACTGCACATGTAAAAAGTACAACCCAAACTTTGGATCTTTGCTTTACGAAAAGAGGGCCAAAAAGATCAGCTCCAACAACTTCAAAAACTTTGGAATCTCTGACTCGATCTAGAGGTAGGTGGATTGGAGGTGTAGTATATGGCTTTGTAGAGTATCTTTTGTATCTGTAACACTTAGACAATTGACTTCTAATGATGCGTCTAGAAGAAATTATCCAATATTTTTCTCTCAAAATGGATCCAACTGTTTGAAGTCCAGCATGACAATTCTTTAAATGACATTCTTGAATCAGACAATTCACTACATGATGTTTCGATGGTAATAAAATTGGATATCTGAAAGAAAACTCGTCATCCCGCTCTAATATCTTTGTTTTTACTCTCAACAATCCTTCTTGATCTTTCATAACCTTTAATCCTTTTATTGCATCAGTAGTATTACCAAAACTTTCAGATTGTATTATTGACCAGAGCGACCTTTTCGCATCTTCTTTTTCTTCAATTGACAATTCTGATGGAAAACAGATATTTCGGTTTCTGCACTTCATTATGAATCTCTTCACCCAACATACGACATTAATAAATCTACCAAATTTTGAAATTCTACTATATATCATAAATTCATGTGAATTAGAACATAAAAGAGTAGGTACTGCAGTTTTCTTCTTTTCCATCATTACTAATTCTTCGTTGGGGCTTGTTTCTGAATGTGGCCAATTTTCTTCTGATAACTTCAACCATTCTGGTCCCTCCCACCATCTCATCTTCAGCAGCTGTTTAGGACTACATCCGCGAGAAGGTAGATCAGCAGGGTTGAGATGACCAGGTACGAAGTTCCATTGTTGAGATTCGGAAAATTTACAAATTTCTCTAACTCTATTGCCTACAAACGTTCCCCATTGATCATTTCTTCGAATCCAAGCGAGAACAGTCGAAGAGTCGGTCCAATACTTTACTGGTATGGAAATACAATTAAAGGCTTTCAAAACAAATTTAGTCAACCTTATTCCTAAAATACAAGCAAGAAGCTCTAAACGTGGTATGGTTACATTTTTCTTTGGTGCAAGACGAGACTTAGCTCCTAAAAGTTGTACAAAGACTGCGTCTTTATCTTCACAACGTAAGAAAACTGCTGTTGCATAAGCTCTGGTACTTGCATCACAAAATGTATGAATAGACCATTTTTCTTTACAACCATAGCCTACACGTCTATTTATCTTCACGTCATTTAAATACTTGAGTTCGCTATACCATTTTTGAAAATTATTCCGGATTTCTTCTGGAAGTGGAGCATCCCAATCTAATTTCGTCGACCAGGCGTCTTGAATTATCAGTTTGGCTGGCAACAATGCTGGGGCTAAAAATCCTATTGGATCGAAGATCCCTTGGGTTACAGCTAATATCTTTCTTTTCGACAGATTTTCTATCTCATCACTAAATTTATAAGCGATCTTCAAACTATCTTCCATTATGTCCCACTTCAACCCTAAAACCGGAACTATCGTTGTTACATTTTTGCTGAGCACCTTCTTTTCGTTAAGGAAACTGCTGTCTTCACTTTTAATTGGTCCGAATTCCCACATTCTTAATTCCATTTTCGCATCAGCCATGATTTCTGTAGATTTTGAAATAAAATTTTCTAGTTCAGGCACATTGTCGACTGAAGTAACGCAGTTATCTATATAGTATGATTTCATAAGCTTCTCAGCTATCTGTTTGTTTTCTTCATCAACATTACTCAAATGATATCTTATAACTGCACCTAGCAAAAATGGGCTACAAGTTGCTCCAAAAACTACTCTATTGTGTTGATAAACTTGAAATTCGTCAGGACTCTTCCACCATAAAAATCGCAAGAAATGCCGATCTGATTCTTTGACTTCAATTTGAAGAAATGCTCTTCTTATATCGGCTACTACCCCAATAGCTTTCTCACGAAATCTTATTAACACTGCAGGAATTTGTTCGATGAGGTTTGGTCCTTTAAAGAGGCAATCATTTAAAGAAGGAGACCTCCCTACCTTACACGATGCATCAAAAACTGGTCGAACACTTGTAGTAAGACTATCTGGTTTGATGACGGGATGATGAGGTAAAAAATGTCCTGGAATCTTGAGTGCTTCATCTGGTACTTTACTTATAACGCCTTCTTCTTCCCATTCATAGAAAACTTTAGCATATTCTTCAAACATTTTCATTGATTTTAATTTCTTTGTTGAATTTATCAATCTTCGTTCAGCTATGTGTCTATTTGAGGGAATCTCACGTTTGCCGTTAATCCAAGGAAGACCTACAATATAGCCACCTTCTATATTTCTATCAACTTCTTTTATAAAATTATCATGAGCGAGTTCTTCTTCTTCTGCTTTAGACAAAGTTTGACAGGGATCTGTTATACCAATTGTCTCTAACTTCCATAATTCTGGAATCTTCATATCTTTTAAAGCTAGGTTCGTGATAAACATATTTCCATAATTTAGGCAAGACTGTGATGTACTTTCTAAACGACCACAAAGTGTCCATCCAAACTTTGTCTCTATTGCTGTAAGACCGCTCTTTAACTGTTTTACTCGACCTGTAAGAAGTTGTCCGTAGTAATCGCTTCCAATCAAAATTTCAATTTTTGGACTTCCTGCTCCTAAATCTGTGATCCATAGTTTATTTTGTTTAAGCTCTTTAATTACTGATTCTTTTGGTATCCGAGGAATATAGTTACAAATTATATCTTGATCCAAAAGTTCTAAGACTTCTTTCGTTTGTTTCTGTCTATCAGAAGAACTTAACTCAACTTGGAATTTATTGTGAGATTTAGCTTCTGTTTGCGTACCACCAAACAAAGTGTGTACAATAGCTTCAGAAGAAATGGGATGTAAACCTAACTCTTCAGCTGTACCTTTTAAAATATAGCTCTTTTGCGACCCACAATCAAGTAACGCTCGTACTTTCTTTGTTATTCGACCTTTAATAACTATTTCTAAAGTCATAAGGGCTACTTCAGCAGAACACTGCTTACTTGCTATGGTGCTTTGAATAACTTCTGGGGTCTTAATTGTATTTTCTGGTTCTTTACACATTGAAATTTCAGGGCATAATAACTCGGTATGGGGTTTAGAACAAACGTGGCAACGAATAAAAACTTTGCAAACTTTAGCGTGGTGACCAAAACGAAGACATTTTAAACAGCAATTTTTATTCTTAATTTTGGCCTTCCGTTCATTAAAGGAAAGAGATCCAGCCCTAACACAGTCCTTGCTTTCATGAGATTTACTGCAAAATAAACAAAGGCGTTCTTTTGCGCTAAATAGCCCTGCCGCAGTAGGTATTTTACTTTCTGCTTTTCTTAACTTTTCTTTAGGTTTGTCTTTAAAGCCCAGCTCTATAAAACTCGATTTGGCTAATTTGAATCTTTCCTCGTTTGCAACTTCTTGTTTCAGAAATTCCATCAAACTTACTATATTTGCTTTTGTTGACAATGCATTATTATTACTAACAGTGTTTGATGTGATTGAAATATTATATCGCTGCCATGCTTTTAATACATCTTCCGATAAGCTAGATTCTATCATGGGATAGAGCCACGCCGAATTGCTTTCTAAACTTAAACCCATTGATTCTAACGATCTTAAATATGCCTCGACTTTCGTGAATAAATCTGATAAGGGAAGTTTATCTTTGCCGTGCGCCTGTACATTAGCTACAATCAATTTTAGGAATTCTCTAACGTACACTTCTATTAGTAAATCTTTCTTTCCAAAACGCTCTTGAAATGCCTCGACAGCTTTGGGGTAATTAACTGCGGTCATTGGATAGCTCTCTAACAAGTGCCTGGCATTGGTTCCAGGTTCTACCGATTGGATAAGATACTGAAATTTGTCACTATTATCCAAATCTATGTCTTCATGAATTTTCTGAAACTGGGACCAAAATGAAAGATAATTTATTAACTGCGAATCGAATGGCTTAATATTTAGTTTAGGTAATTTATAATGCTTTGATTTGGAATAACCGTGATCTGTGCTTTTTTCACTATCATCTTGATTACGTTTATTTGTACCCAATGCTTCGCTAACTTTACGCTTAATGGTAATAAATTGATCTGAATAACTTTCATTTTCCACAACTTCATTTTCAACAGCCTCTTCATCGCATTTATCATCATCTAACATGAGTTCAATTATAGCTTCATCAATAGATTTAATTTCATGAATCAAATTTTCTAATTTACTAAAATCGTCTGAAATTTTACCCTTATCTAATGACTCGCTATTAATTTCTTCATTCAAAATATTTAAAGTTCTGGTAAATGACGCACGTAGCGGTGTACGCTTTTTCTTTAACTTATTCATCTTAGAAAAATTAAGTTGTAATGCACAGCTTATGAAAACACTATACGCTATAAAAACAATTCAATATCTCAACATTATTATTCAAATGTCCGTGCTCGGGGCGCCAGTTATGTTCTGTAAACAATCAAAACTTATTTGGGTTCAAAAATCTTCTAAATATTCTTGAATTTTCTTTTTAAAAATTTTATTACATACTTAGAATTATAGAATAAAGAAATGTTGAATTCAAATTATTTACATACTATGTACAAAATGTATAATATGTACAAAATATAAATGCTTTTACCTTGATAATTTTTGATCATCATACTAAAAACTGGAAAGATGATCCTTTATGCATTTCTGCGTGCCTTTTCATAAAATTAACATAATTCTTCAATAAAACTCAAGACACGCACGACAAACAAAAAATATAAACATTCTCTCTCAAAAAAAATTCTTTTTACATTCCATCAAAAATTGATGCCAACTTTTTTATCTAAACTTTTAAACTCATCTCGTAAGATAAAAAATATAAAAAGCAAAGCAGACGAAAAAACAGCTTCGCTTCCATAGCAACGAGTCGCGTCTTATAAATAAATTAAATATCACAATTGCAAATATGCAAACGATTTTCTGTGAATAAACTGGGATAACTTAATTTATCAATTCCTAACATACATAGCATTTACAGGGCCATACAAAAGATTTCAAATAGTATATTCTTTCCGAAGTACCGTATATGTGTCCGATGATGGCTGATGGAGGGATCAAATGCATTTTAATTATGATATTCGCGTTTATATTTCGCTAAATATATGCACATTATATGGTGTGTATAAATGTTATAGTTGATATACAGGGCTACCCAAAAGAGCTCACCAACGTTACTGAATATGAGCGTAAATTATTTAAACGTGGTTCTTAAATAAGCTATGCATTTTTACGCTGAGCTGCTTTCAATTTACTGAGAAATGTTAGCAGAATATAGATAAAGGGATATACAGGGCCACGCAAAGAATTCGGTACATGGACGCCTATGAATGATGATTTATGGGAATGTGATTTCAGTTGTTTTAAAAGTGTTTTAGGTTACAATAAATTTTAGCCTAATGCTGACGTGTACAATGTAAACTACAGGGCTGAACAAAAGTATTCAAGTATGTTTCCATCTAATAGTATAAATTGCTGAAAAAGAAATTTTAAGCTACTGGGTATTTTCTTGCTAAGCTAAATTTTCCCATTATATGTGACATATCTTGTCGTGAGGTGGGTGAGATATTTTATAAGTGAAGACTCTTTATTATACAGCACATCACACTTTAATTACGATACGTTACATACACATTACACACAACAATTAATACAACATTCTGACTAAAATCTTAAACACAAAAGAGCTGCGCGCACATATGGTTTTAGTTTCGGTTCGTGAATATTCCGAAACAGTTATCTCGCGGTCACAGTCAATCAGTTCATTGAGCTGGACACGACATCTCCTCCCTTCTTAAATTCTTAAAGATCAAGTCTCTTGGGAGGTTTCCGGATCCTATTGGAACGACGTAAGTCCGGTTCAGGTTTCGATGGAATGGACGGAGCTTTGGACGGACTGCTTTGGACTATGGAATCACTTACAGGAGATGAGGATGATGATTCCAGCACTGGGCTGGATGTATGTGAAACTGCTTCTGCTAAGGTTTCAGTCCCAGCTTTTTCATTTCCGATAACAGGAACAGATTTTTCAAGTTGTGTATCTGATTTTTTATTTGAATCTATTTCTGTTGGAACTTGGCGATACACATATGGTGAAGAATGAGTTTCTTTCACTTTATCACCAACTGGACGGATCTGATCTACGTGTCTTCTGACCAAATTCCCCTGCACATTGACTGTGTATTTTAGAGCACCGTCTTGATTTACGACATGCCCAAATTTCCATTTGCAATTTGGTGATCTGTAGTCTCTCACAGCAACATATTCTCCAATTTCAAATTTTCGGTCTTTAAATCCGTAGACTCCCTTCCGTATTTTTTCCTGAATTCTGGTTTTGAGATCAGGCAATAAAAGATCAATTCTAGTACGGATATCTCTCTTAAGAAATAACATTGCTGGACTATGTGCAGTTGTCAAATTAGGTGCCTTTCTGTATTGCAGTAAGAATTTGCTTAACTTTTGATTTATGCTACCTTCATAATTTTGCATAGCTCTGAGTGCCTGTTTTACTGTGTACACATAACGTTCGGCCTGTCCATTACTGGATGGCTTGAATGGAGTACTAGTAATGTGTTTCACTCCATTGCACTTCATAAATCTTGCAAATTCATAAGATGTGAATTGTGAGCCATTGTCACTAACAAGTACAACAGGTAAACCGAACCTACTAAAACAGTCTCTAAGGCAATCGATTGTTTTATTGGCTGTAATGGATTTTAATGGGTAAACTTCTAACCACTTTGAATAGGCATCAACAATTATCAAGAACATGTGTTCATATAGAGGTCCTGCAAAATCTATATGAATTCGTTCCCAAGGTGAACTAGGGTACTCCCAATGGTGTACTTTAACTCTAGCCGGATCAGCTTTAAATTTCGCACAATCTGGGCAATTTTTAGCCGCTTCCTCAATGTCTGTATCGATACTCTTCCAATAGACAAATGATCTGGCAATAGCCTTCATTTTTACCATGCCCAGATGTCCCTGGTGCAATTCTTCTAGAACCTGTTTCTGGTAAGTTTCGGGAACGCAAACTCTCTGTCCATACATAATACAACCGTCTTCAATTGTATAATGCGCTTCCTTCCCCTGTAAATTTTGCCCTTCTTGGAGCGCTTTTAATAAAGGACCAAGTTCTTTATCTGTTTTAGTTGCTTGTTGCAACTCTCTGGACGTAATTGGGAGGGTTTCTATTTGACACATTTGGTATAGAGTGATATCGTCCTTGATTTCGAGTTGTTCAGAAGCTTTCGGTAAACGAGAGAGAAAATCAGCATTGCCGTGGTCTTTAGTATTTCGGTATTTAATATCAAATTGAAAGGATTGCAAAATTAATGCGTAATGCAACAACCTAGTTGCAGTCAACACCGGAAACCCACGTTTCGATCCAAAGATGGATACAAGAGGCTTATGATCTGTAATCAATATGAATCTTCGACCTTTCAAATATAAATAAAATTTTTGTACCGCCCATACAATGGCAAGAGCCTCTTTGTCAATTTGGGAATATTTCTGCTCTGATCGATTTAATGTTCTGGATGCGAAGGCAATGGGTCTTTCACTTCCGTCAGGGTATAAATGTGACAAGACACATCCTATACCAACTGGTGATGCATCAGTTGCTAAAGTCAGAGGCAGTGCAGGATCATAATGTACCAAGACCCTTGGAGAGCAAATCTCTTCTTTAATTTTCTCAAAGGCAACCTGACAATTCCTGGACCAATTAAATTTAACATCTTTCTGAGTTAAGTTATTTAGCGGATTAGCTATAGTCGATAAATTTTCACAAAATTTCCCATAAAAATTTACTAACCCTAAAAAACTTTTTACTTCCTGTACGTCTTTAGGAACAGGAGCGTTTAAAATTGCGGAAATTTTTTCATCTGTCTTGTGAAGACCATTCGCGTCAATTTTGTGTCCTAGGAAATTTATTTCATCTTGGAAAAATTTACTTTTTTGTAAATTTAATTTTAACCCATATTCTTTGCATTTTTTGAAAAAATCACCTAAAGCTTTCAAATGAGATTTTTCGTCAACCCCCGTAATTCGTGCATCATCCATAAAAACCTTAACTCCTTCCATGCCCTGAAATACTCCATCCACAAAACGTTGCCATATTGCAGGTGCACCATTTAATCCATACATTAATCGCTTACAAACAAATAACCCTTTGTGTGTGTTTATTGTTAATAGTTTTTGACTTTCAGGATGAACTTTCATCTGTAGATATGCGTGCCTAAAGTCCAGTTTTGAAAACTGCTTCCCCCCATTTAAACTGGAAAAAATCTCTTCTAATTTGGGTAATGGATGCTGAGGAACATTTAAATTTGGGTTTAACGTAACTGAAAAATCAGCACATAGCCGAATACTGCCGTCTGATTTAACTACCGGGACAACAGGCGTTGCCCATTCTGAGCATTCAACCTTTTCAATTATTCCCTCTTTCTCTAGTCTGTCAATTTCTTTTCCAACTCTTTCTTTTAAGGCAAAAGGTACGTCTCGACTTCTACGAAAAACAGGTTTAACCCCCTGTTTTAATTCCAACTTAATTTCACAATTGTTTATCTCCCCCAATTTATCATCAAATATTTCTTTGTACTCTTCTAAGAGCTTATCTAAGCTTGTTTTATCCGTTGTTCTGAGCATTTTTATCGCCCTCCAATCAAGATTAATTTTATTAAGCCATTCACGACCTAAAATAGTATCTAAATTTTCTTTTACAATATACAAATTCAAATTTGAAATTTGATTTTGGTATTCAACTTTTACCGTTACATACCCCATAGGTACTAACGAATTTCCATTGTAAGTTTTAAATACTACATTGGTATGTTGAATTTTTTTATTCGAGATTTTCCTGAAATTTTTTATGCTCATTACGCTGACCGCACCTCCAGTATCCAGTTCCATAGAACAATTTTTGTTCTCAATTTTTAAATTTACCATTATAGGAGGTTGTCGCGGTTCTTCCTCGCGTACTGGGTTTTCATCAGAATTTAATCCAAATATCGGAACATTAATTTCACTCTCAACATTTTGTTGTTCCCTATTTACATTAACCTGTTTCTGTTTTACAGGTTTAAAGTGCGCTTTTTTTGCTGCAAAACACGCCTTCTGAATATGCCCAATTTTTGAGCAAAAATTGCATTTACTTGAAATAAATCGGCATTTTTCTCTATTATGATCCGTGCCCGTGCACCGGCTGCAATATTCCGATTTTTTCTGACGTTCAGGAAAATTAGGTTTTTTGTTTCCAAGCTTAGAAAATTTATTATTATTTTTCCCTACTTGCACTGCATTTATTCCACGCCCCATAATATCACTAGCACCCTTAAATGCCTTTTCCATTGCTAATGCTATCTGCAAAGTTTTTTCTAAATCAATATTATCCTCCTCGAATAACCGATCCAGTATTGTTTTATCTCGTAACCCACTTACAAATACATCCCGCAGCATCGTATTTAGCATGGTTGTGTCATATTCGCAATTTACTGCTAACGCTCTCAGTTCAGCGATATACGAACTAATACTTTCCCCCTCATGCTGTTTACGATTTAAAAATTTATGCCGCGACGGAATGACTAAAGGTTTTGGAGTAAGATGTTTTTTTAATACATCTTTTAATTTTACTAAAGTTTGGTCCGAAGGAATGTCAGGAGCCAGCAAATTTTTTAACAACTGATAAAGCTTGGGACTCAGTGAGGAAATAAAAACTTTGTTTCTTATCTCCTCCGGTACCTTTTGTACATCCAGATACGTTTCAAAACGTTCTAAGAAACTATCGAACTGTTCAGTATCTTCATTGAATTTTTCGAACTGAACTGTGATTTTCTGAGATCCTTCTTTATTCTGAAGCGCTTTTATCAGTTCCTCGTTTTGCTTAAGCAAATTTATAATATGCTGCTCCATATTTCATTCGTTCCAAACAAAAAATATCAAACGTTTTACCTGGAGCCGTCTTCGAGCATCGCTCTAATCCAAAGTGAAGAATTTACCATAAAAAAATAAATAAATAAATACATCCTCGGTCGCCACTTGACATATCTTGTCGTGAGGTGGGTGAGATATTTTATAAGTGAAGACTCTTTATTATACAGCACATCACACTTTAATTACGATACGTTACATACACATTACACACAACAATTAATACAACATTCTGACTAAAATCTTAAACACAAAAGAGCTGCGCGCACATATGGTTTTAGTTTCGGTTCGTGAATATTCCGAAACAGTTATCTCGCGGTCACAGTCAATCAGTTCATTGAGCTGGACACGACAATATGAACTGACATATGAAATACAGGGCTGTTCTAATGTACTGGAATACATACTTGGGTATATTTGGCTATACACTATTATTTCCCTAAATAACAAAGTTTTGTTAAAGATTTCATTAAGTGTTGGAAAGTGCTTCATAATCTATGCTTAACGCATGATTTTTCTTACTTGTTTTGTTTATTAACAAAGGCAAATATTTTTCTTTATAAAAAAAAAGATTGTTTTTTCTCATCATTATTACTTCCTTCTATCTTCAATAGAAGAAAGTATTGTAATCGAAATTTTTTTCGACTTCCGGTTTTCGACGGATTTACACGTTTTAGGGGTCAGAGATTCCAAAAAACATGTTTTTACAAAATGTGTGTCGGTCCGTGTGTCTCTGTGTCTGTCTGAGTGTATGTCGCCATTCTACCATCAAAAAGTGTATGAAGTTATGCATAGAATTGAACCAAATTTTTTCTGAATGTTTTTGACTGTGGCAAGCAAGTCCTTCTTCAGTTTTGAAATATTCCGCCGGAAGGGGGCGCTGTAATCGCTATTTTTGTGCCATTTTCAATATTTTACCGACCAAAAGTATATGAAGTTATGCATCGAACTCAACCAAATTTTTTGTGTATGTGTATGACTATGGCTAGTTGGACCTCCCTGAATTTGAAAAAAATCCGTCGGAAGGGGGCGCTGCAATCGCGATTTTTGTGCCATTTTCAATATTGTACCGACCAAAAGTACATGAAGTATGCATCGAATTGAACGAAACTTTTTGTGTAAGTGTATGGCTATGGCTAGTTGCTCCTCCCTGAATTTGAAAAAAATCCGCCGAAAGGGGGCGCTGCAATAGCGAATTTTATGCCATTTTCAATATTGCTCCGCATAAAAGTATATGAAGTTAGTTCTAGAAATGAACTAAATTTTTTGTATATGATTATTTTTTGGTAAGGCAAGTAGGTCCTCCCTGAATTTGAAAAAAAAAATCTGTCTATCATTCTGTTGTCCATCGGCTCGTGCAGAGACGGAAATTCGTTTTTACTCTGATTAATTGATTTAAGCAGAAATTTTAGATGAAAATCAAAGTTGGTATGGTATTGAATTAAAATTATTAAAACATTAAAATGAGTAACTGTTTTTTTTTTTAAATATTAAAATGCACGCATGAGATAGAAGAAAGTTTTGGGATTGGCACATCCAACTAGTTTATATTTAGTATTGTATCTTAATTATCTACTTTTTTTTTATTTTTCTATAATTTTATTTTACTCATTTTTTTTTTTTTTTTTTTTTTTTTTTTTGCAATAATTACTTGCTTTTTAACTATTTATTTTTTTAAGTATTTTACTTAATTATTTTAATGTTTGAATTTATTACATGCATTCATTATAAAGCTTAACTACCAATAAAATTAATGTTTCAAATATGTAAACAAATCAATGACCAGAAATCCGCAAAATTCTAAAATCCGCACAACCCCTGGTCCCAAGCTTTGCGGATTTGAGGGAGTCTACTGTATATACATATAACCAGGGCTGTCCAACCTTTTATTAAGCAGGGGCGCATCTCAGCTCTTTGCAAACAATGACGGGCGCCATTACTAACAGGGCTCAAAACATGCTAAGAAAATTATATCACAGTGTTACTAGTGATACACATATATAAATGCATCTCACAGAAGAAGGCCCCTATGGATCTGAAGCTCTACGTAAAAAAGAAAATAAAACTTAAAAAAAATAGCTGTAATCGGATAAATTTCAAATTACATATTTTTCTGTGAGAGACTATCTAAAGAATATTTGAATTGCAAGGAGCCAAAAAATAAAAATAAAACCCGCCTATTTTATTCAAATAAAATGGCAATTAGAGGCACTGTTATGGTTTCTTAGGCGGACGCAAAAAAACTCTTTGATTTATTTTGGAGATGCAAATTTACTTTATGAATAAAAGTAAAAAAACAAAGACAGGCATGATACTGTCAATCCACAAGTGGTTCCATAGAGAGATCCTGAAAGAGCTTTCATTGATGAAAATCGTTTCGCATGTTTTTATAGAATTTTTAAAAAATAAAATGATTAAAGTTACTTAAATTTTCCAAAATTCGGGGGAGAAAATGACAGTCATTTTCCAATCGCATGAAACAACTAATGTGTCAGTGAAATAACATCAATAACAATGACAAAAGAAATTAAACTTTCATCCAAAAAGAAGGGGTGTGGACGCATATTTTTCTGCATTTTATTTCTTGACATATTAAAAAAAATATTGCCAACTTTTACCAAATCCCATCGTCACAATTTCTACAAAATAATTCATAAATAATAACTATACCTTAATCAAGAAACGCAATGCTATATAATTTTTTAAGTACTTTTTTAAGTTTTGATGCGTAAAATATACTTGCAGAGGTTTTAAAAACATTTCTCATAAAAATATCAATAATTTTAAATAAAACACTCTTTAAAAAGTGCAAAAAATGCTAGTAACAGAAAACCATTAAAAGGGCTCCAAGAAAATGTACAAAAGGCGCCATGGCGCCCGCGGACGTTGCGTTGGACAGTCCAGCATATAACCATTAATTGTATTACATTATACCATTAATTGTATTACATTATACTATACATAGTGTATCAAGCAAAAAAATGGAGAAGAAATGCATAAAACATTGTCACGGATCCTTGAGAGGACATGGAGTTTTTATTTTAAAATATGCAAACATGGCATATTTTGCATTATATAAATACATTAAATCTGCCTCATTTCTAAATAGATGACCTACTTTTGAAAAAAGATCTAATTTTTGGAATTATTTGAATCCAAGATTTCAAAAGTCTAGCGATATTACTGATGCAAAGGCATGCTCATATTCAAATCAGCGCCGTAGCTAGAAGTGAACAATAGGGGAGGCTCAAGAGAACGTAGGGGGGGGGGGGGGTACTAATTTTTTTTTCTCTCTCTCTGACGCAGAAAGATAAATGAGTGCATATTCACATTGTAGGTACTCTGTTTCTTATTAAATTGCTGTAATAACTTCATTTTATGCAAAGAGAAGTATATGATGATGAAAATTTTGAGTAAATAACTGTTGCAAAATTAAATACCATGTTAGCTTCATATTTACAAACAGTATGATGGAGTGTTGAAACACTTATTTTAGATACAATTTAGTAACTCTGCGAAACTGTGAAAGGGTCTCAGAAGTAAATTGGATTTTTGAACAGAATTTCATTTGAATTTTCAGAACAAAAATTCATTTAGTGACCTTGGAATCTCTTCCAGGGGGGGCTGAGCCGCCCATATCGCCCCCTTAGCTACGGCCCTGATTCAAATATATAGTTTTTCATTTAAAACATGTTAGATTCACGTTTGAAAAGTCAGATTAACTCAGCGAATAAGTACCAAAATTCAATCCGACTTAAAAAAAAAAATAGAATGACCCGCTCTGAAAAAAAATTAAGTCCAACTCGACCCGATTAGAATTGAAATATGATTTCAGGTAAAATCGGGTTACTCGACCCGAAGCCAGATTCTGATTCATACATTATATTAACATTTAATTCTTCCATAATCTATTTATCTATTAATTGAAATTTATAAATGATCAAAAACTAAAAAATCTAAAAAGAATCCTAAAAGATCTGAATCTTACTGAATACATACATTAAACAAGAAAAAAAAAAAAAAAATTACAAGGGCGCGAAATTTTTCCTGTCTGAGGGCGCACCTACCTTCGGCCGGCCAGTTCCAGCGAATACGGCAAGCCGGTCGCAAAGGGGTTGAATGATAAAAATATAAGTATTCTTTACACTTAAAATATGTTTATGTTCACAATTTTTTTTTTAGCATTTTTATTGTTATTATCAAATTATAATAACCTTATAAATGATTATAATAATAATGAATTTCACGGACACTATATTATTACTATTATTTTTAGTAGTAGTATTCTTTAATTGTTAAATATAACATTATAAATAATCGTAATAAAAATGAATTCCACTGACATGATATTATGATAAGATTGAAGCTGCTATTATTACTACTATTGTTATTATTATTATTATTATTATTACTGATTATTAGTGTAACTATTATTAGTATTATTTAACAGTAAGCTTATACTTAAAATCATCATCAATACTATTACAAGAAAACAAAATTGTTTAAGTAAAACTTTTTCTCAAAAGCACGCATATATAAACATAAACCTTTGACAAAAGGGGGAATCCCCCACATAAACATGTATGTAAAATATATAAAAATAAATAGAGGTTACAACATTTTGGCTTTCGAAAAGTTGAATTGGACTGAAAAATAGTTTTGAATATTATTTTTCAAAGACAGTATAAATAACAAGAAACCCACTGACCTTTAAAATAGGGAGCATAAATATGCGCCCCGTTCGCCGAAAAAACGATGCGCGACAATTTTAATACTGGTTGTTAAAATAGATGAAATTCACGCACTGACGACAGCTGTGTGAGTATTTGAAAACGGAACCTAACTCAAGGCCGCTTCAAATAACAAAATACATAAATGTTGATATGGTAACCATGTGACGACCATTGCATCTTTCCAGTGCAAATTTAACATTATCGGAAGAATATGATTGGCGTTTTAATTCTGAGTCAGCGGAAGTTTTGGATATTTTTTTTTTATTATTATTATTATTAACAGCTGAATTCAAACCTAAACTAATGGTAGATGAAAACTATTAGCTTCTGTCTTCAAGATATAAATTTGGAAAATGAAAGTAATTCTGCGCGAGTATACCGTTATCAATGAGTCTTTCATTCCATCATTTCAAACGTGCTCCTATTTATGGAACTTTTCTGAATATTTGATGTATTAGATATTAATTTTATTAACATAGCGTTGTATAATTACTATATTTTATCAGGTTTCGAAGTGGAAAAATTCATGAACTGAAACGCTTTTTAGGTGCGTTCGTAATTATGTAAATACGTAGCACCTATTGTTGTCGCTCAGTCCGTCCGTCTGTCTGTCCGTCTGTCTGTCTGTCTGCCTGTCTGTCTGTCTGTCCGTCCGCATATAACAACGCAAAAACTACCCAACCGAATCGTTTGAAATTTAAAATACATAATTATTACATAATTTTGTCGAGTCATTTCAAATTTTATAAAAATCGGATGCATAGATCAATTACAGGGACAATCAAAAGTATTCCGTTACATTACGGTCAATGGGGAAAAAAGTTTCAAATGCATTTTAATCGTTTAAAATTTAAAATACATGGTTATTACATAATTTTGTCGAGTTATTTCAAAATTTTTGATAATCGGGTGCATAGATCAATTACAGGGGCAATCAAAAATATTCAATTACATTATACTCAATGGGGAAAAAGTTTCAAATGTATTTTATACGTTTGAAATTTAAAATACATAGTTATTACATAATTTTGTCGAGTTATTTCAAATTTTATGAAAATCGGATGCATAGATCAATTACAGGGACAATCAAAAGTATTCCGTTACATTACGGTCAATGGGGGGAAATGTTTCAAATGCATTTTAATGGTGTTGCATTCATTCGAAATTAGTAAAATTTATATGCAACTATAAAGTACATATTATAATATACATTTTACATAATTTGTGATACAAAGAACATTTGTTATTGATTTACAAGGCCACCCAAAAGTATTCCATTACATAATGGTATAGGGAGAACATTGCTTGATGAGAGTTTTAATTGTAATTCACTATTTACAATTAAATTCCATTCGTTTTGCAAAAAAAAAAAAAAAAAAAAAAAAAAAAAAAAAAAAAAATTGAATCGGAAAAAAAAAAAGTATTAATTTATAAAAAGTTATTAATTGGAGAAACGAAAAAGCCAGTAAAAAAATTTTTTTCGTTTGATCTGAAAAAAGAACGCTGAATCGGAAAAAAATTGTATTAATTATAAAAACTAGTGTGAAAGATTCCCGTTCGATTTGAAAAAAAGAACGTTGAATCGAAAAAAAATGCATTAACTTATAAAAAAAATTATTAATTAGAAAAACCAAAAAAACAGTCGGAAAAGATTTCCGTTCTATTTGAAAAAAAAGTACGTTGAATCGGAAAAAAAATTGCATTAACTTATAAAAACTTATTAATTGGAAAAACGAAAAAAAAAAAAACAGTCGGAAAGATATCCGTTCGATCTGAAAAAGGTACGTTGAACAGGAAAGAAAAAAAAACATTAACCTAAAAACATATTAATTGGAAAAACAAAAAAATGAGTCGGAAAAATTTCCGATCGATCGGATCGTACGCTTAGACGAAAAAAACAACAGCATTAAGTTATAAAAACTTTTGAATTGAAGAAGTGTTTTTATAGTTATTAATTAAATTAGAAAAATAAATTAGATTGCATGTGAAGGGTCACACAAGACATCCATAATATGAATAAGCAGTTGCAGACCTTTCAAATGATGTGTCACACGACTGGTGTTGTAAAGAAATTAAAAATGTGCGCCCCTAGGGGGGGCAGATGGGGGGTGACACACAAGACATCCATAATATGAATTAGCAGTTTCAAACCTTTCAAATGATGTGTCACACGACTGGTGTTGTTAAGAAATTAAAAATATGCCCTCCTGGGGGGCAGAGCGGAGGGGAACACACAAGACGTCCATAATAGGAAAAGGCAGTTTCAGACCTTTCTAAAGATATGCAACACGAGTGATGTGGATAAAAATTTAAAAAGTTTCCCTTTGGGGGGAGGGGGGGCAAAGTGGGGTGCGGCGCCCCAAACATGCATTATTGGAATGAGCAGTTACAGTTCTTTTAAACTATAGGGATGCTCCGCCCCCCCTGCTCGCTACGCTCGCCAACCCCCGCGTGAACGCTTCGCGATTCTGTTCGGTGTTGCTTTGCAATCCCGGTTGTAATCGCCTCGCGATGCATAGACGGAGCCCTTCGACTCATGGAGGGAGTGGTCCACCCGGATTCGTTATTTCCGGAAATCTGACACATCAGCATCATTCCAGGAGTCATTCCTTTTAAGGCTAGTTTGGTTTTTTTACTATAGAAGGATTTTTGTAGAGGCGCCGATAAAAAATCAGGCCAAGGGCGCTATGATTCCAAAAACACGATATTTGTTTTTAAAAGTTATTTTTAAAGAGGCGCTGAAAAAGATCTAAACAAGGACGCCAAATTTTTTTTTTTTTTTTTTTTTTTTTTTTTTTTTTTTTTTTTTCTACAGAGGTGTTGATAAAGTCTGACCCAGGGCGCCATGTTTCCCAAAACACGATATTAGTATTTTGAAAGTTATTTTTACAAGAGGCACTGAAAAAATTTTTTAAGGTTTATAAAATCCTTATAAAATCCTTTATAAAGTCCTTTATAAAATCCTTATCCGTTTATAAAATCCTTAATTTCTCTACGAGTTTACATGACCTGTACTATTATATTTACATACTTAGAGTTTGAGGATGATTCCTCAATGAATTTTTCTAGATATTTAAGAAAATGTCTAAAATCGCAAGTGGCCGATCACTTTTGGCCATATAGTGTGTAATTTGTCAAGATTATTTACAGCGCCGCGAGTAGTAGATCAAATGTTATGCACTACCAGTCAAGGCTGTGAATCTCGGAGGGGGGGAGGGGAGGGGAGGGGGGTATAGAAAGTGCAACCCCCCCCCCTCGAAAAAATCAGTTGAAAAATTTTTCAATCGATCGGGAAAAAGTATGTTAAGTCAGAAAAAAATTTATTATCTTATAAAAACTTATTAATTTGGAAAACAAAAACTACTCGGAAAGATTCCCGTTCTATCTAAAAAAAGAACGTTGAATCGGAAAAAAATTTATTAACTTCAAAAAACTTATTAATTGGAAAAACCAAAAAATCAGTTGGACAGATTTCCGTTCTATCTGAAAAAAAGATACGTTGAATCGAAAAAAATTGTATCAACTTATAAAAACTTATTAATTAGAAAAAAAAAAAAAAAATAGTCGGAAGGATTCCCGCTCGATCTAAAAAAAAAATACGTTGAATCGGAAAAAATGTATTAATTTATTAAAATTTATTAATTGGAAAAAGGAAGAAAAAAAACCGTACGGAAAGATCCCCATTCGATTTGATAGAAGTACGTCAAGTTGGAAAAAAATTGTATTAACTTTTAATAACTTATTAATTGGAAAAACAAAACATCTAGTCGGAAAGATTCCCGTTCGATCTGAAAAAAAGAACGTTAAATCAGAAAAAAATTGTATCAACTTATAAAAACTTATTAATTGGGGGGGGGGGGGACCAGTCGGAAGGATTCCCGTTCGATCTGAAAAAAATACGTTGAATCGGAAAAAATTTATTAATTTATTAAAATTTATTAATTGTAAAAACGAAAGAAAAAAAACCGTACGGAAAAATTCCCATTCGATTTGATAGAAGTACGTCAAGTTGGAAAAAACTTGTATTAACTTTTAATAACTTATTAATTGGAAAAACAAAACATCTAGTCGGAAAGATTCCCGTTCGATCTGAAAAAAAGAACGTTAAATCTGAAAAAAATTGTATCAACTTATAAAAACTTATTAAATGGAAAAACGAAAAACCAGTCGGAAAGATTCCCGTTTGATTTGAAACAATTTGGTAATTGCACATAAAGCGTAGCAAATGAGGTGCGTTCGTTGATAACGAAGATTTAAAATATTCAGATATTACTGATATAGTAGAGCGTACTTTGGATACAGTATAGTGGTCGAAATCTTTGTGTTCCTGTAAATATGCAGGGAGTAATTTTTATTATACTTCATTAACGTATATCTTATTCATAAAATGTGAAGTAGTTTAATATAATTAAAACACCCCCCAAACAATGTTTCCCCGTATAACATTATTTAGTGGAATACATTTGTGTGGCCCTGTAATTTAATAATAAATATTCTTTGCATCACAGATTGTACAAAATGTATTTTTTAGTACATATTTCATAGATTCATGTCAATTCTGTTATATTCAAATGAATGTAACACCATTAAAATGCATTTGAAACTTTTTTCCCCATAGACCGTAATGTAACGGAATACTTTTGATTGACACTGTAATTGATCAATGCATCCGATTTTCATAACATTTGAAATGACTCCACAAAATTATGTAATAAATATATGTTTTAAATTTCAAACGATTAAAATGCATTTGAAACTTTTTTTCCCATTGACCGTAATGTAACGGAATCCTTTTGATTGTCCCTGTAATTGGTCTATCCATACGATTTTCATAAAATTTGAAATGACTCGAGAAAATTATGTAATAAATATACGTTTTAAATTTCAAACGATTAAAATGCATTTGAAACTTTTTTCCCCATTGACCGTAATGTAACGGAATCCTTTCGATTGTCCCTGTAATTATGATCTATCCATCCGATTTTCATAAAATTTGAAATGACTCGACAAAATTATGCAATAGTTGTGTATTTTAAATTTCAAACGATTCGGTTGGGTAGTTTTTGCGTTGTTATATGCGGACGGACAGACAGACAGACGGACAGACAGACAGACAGACGGACTGAGCGACAACAATAGGTGCTACGTATTTACATAATTACGAACGCACCTAAAAAGTACATTGAATCGGAAAAAAAGTTGCATTAACTTAATATTAATTAAACGGTCAAAAAAATTTCCATTCGTTTTGCAAAAAAAAAAAAAAAAAAAAAAAGTTGAATCGGAAAAAAAAAAATTGTATTAATTTATAAAAAGTTATTAATTGGAGAAACGAAAAAGCCTGTAAAAAAAAAAAAATTCGTTTGATCTGAAAAAAGAACGCTGAATCGGAAAAAAATTGTATTAATTATAAAAACTTATTACTTGGAAAAACTAGTCTGAAAGATTCCCGTTCGATTTGAAAAAAAAAAGAACGTTGAATCGAAAAAAAATGCATTAACTTATAAAAAAATTATTAATTAGAAAAACCAAAAAAACAGTCGGAAAAGATTTCCGTTCTATCTGAAAAAAAAAGTACGTTGAATCAGGAAAAAAAATTGCATTAACTTATAAAAACTTATTAATTGGAAAAACGAAAAAAACAGTCGGAAAGATATCCGTTCGATCTGAAAAAGGTACGTTAAACAGGAAAGAAAAAAAAAAACATTAACCTAAAAAACATATTAATTGGAAAAACGAAAAAATGAGTCGGAAAAATTTCCGATCGATCGGATCATACGCTTAGACGAAAAAAACAACAGCATTAAGTTATAAAAACTTTTGAATTGAAGAAGTGTTTTTGTAGTTATTAATTAAATTAGTAAAATAAATTAGATTGCAATGAAGGGTGACACACAAGACATCCATAATATGAATAAGCAATTGCAGAACTTTCAAATGATGTGTCACACGACTGGTGTTGTAAAGAAATTAAAAACGTGCCCCTCCTGGGGGGCAGAGCGGAGGGGGACACACAAGACGTCCATAATAGGAAAAGGCAGTTTCAGACCTTTCTAAAGATATGCAACACGAGTGATGTGGATAAAAATTTAAAAAGTTTCCCTTTGGGGGGGAGGGGGGGGGCAAAGTGGGGTGCGGCGCCCCAAACATGCATTATTGGAATGAGCAGTTACAGTTCTTTTGAACTATAGGGGGCTCCCCCCCCTGCTCGCTACGCTCGCCAACCCCCCGCGTGATCGCTTCGCGATTCCGTTCGGTGTTGCTTTGCAATCCCGGTTGTAATCGCTTCGCGATGCATAGACGGAGCTCTTCGACTCATGGAGAGAGTGGTCCACCCGAATTCGTTATTTCCGGAAATCTGACACATCAGTATCATTCCAGGAGTCATTCCTTTTAAGGCTAGTTTTTTTTTTTTTTTTTTACTATAGAAGGATTTTTGTAGAGGCGCCAATAAAAAACCTGGCCAAGGGCGCTATGATTCCACAAACACGATATTTGTTTTTTTTAAATTTATTTTTAAAGAGGCGCTGAAAAAGATCTAAACAAGGACGCCATGATTACAAAAAGATAATATCAGTTTATTTTTATTTTTATTTTTTTATTTTTTTGTCTACAGAGGTGTTGATAAAGTCTGATCCAGGGCGCCATGTTTCCCAAAACATGATATTAGTATTTTGAAAGTTATTTTTACAAGAGGCGCTGAAAAAAGCTGACCAAGGGCGCCATAATTACAAAAACCGATATTAGTGTTTTAAAAGTTATTTTTGGTGATGCGCCGAAAAAAATCTGAATAGAGGCGGCACGACTCCAAAAGTACGATATTAGTTTTTTAAAAGCTATTTTTAAAAAGACGCGGAAAAAGATCTAAACAAGGGCGCTATGATTACAAAAACATGATGTATTTTTTTAGGTTACTAGGGGGGCCCCGCCCCCCTGCTCGCTATGCTCGCCAACCCCCCGCGTAATCGCTTCGCGATTCCAAATTATTGGCTACCCCTGCTTGCTGCGCTCGCCAATACCCCATGATATGAATAAGCAGTTGCAGACCTTTCAAATGATGTATCACACGACTGGTGTTGTAAAGAAATTTAAAATGTGCCCCCTGGGGGGGCAGAGTGGGAGGCGACACAAAAGACATCCCTAATATGAATAAGCAGCTGCAGACCGCTCAAATGATATGTCACACGACTGGTGTTGTAAAGAAATTAAAAATGTGCCGCTCTGGGGGGCAGAGTGGGGGTGACACACAAGACATCCATAAACTGAATAAACAGTTGCAGACCTTTCAAATGATGTGTCACACAATTGGTGTTGTAAAGAAATTACAAAATGCGCCCCCTCTGAGGGCAGAGGGGGGGGGGGTTACACACAAGATATCCATAATATGAATAAGCAGTTGCAGACCTCTCAAATGATGTGTCACACAACTGGTGTTGTAAAGAAATTAAAAATGTGCCCCCCTGGAGGGGCAGAGTGGGGAATGACACACAACACATCCATAATATGAATAAGCAGTTGCAGACCTTTCAAATGATGTGTCACACAACTGGTGTTGTAAAGAAATTAAAAATGTGACCCCCCCTGGGGAGAGCAGAGTGTGGGGGTGACACACAAGACATCCATAATATGAATAAACAGTTACAGACCTTTCAAATCTTGTGTAACACGGCTGGTGTTGTAAAGAAATTAAAAATGTGTCTCCCCTGGGGAGCAGAATGGGGGATAACACACAAGACATCCATTATATGAATAAGCAGTTGCAAACCTCTCAAATGATGTATCAAACGACTGGTGTTGTAAAGAAATTAAAAATTTGGCGAAATATTACAGTTATCGCCAAGTTGGCGTCACTTTTGACAACTAATTTTGGTCGCCAAATTTGGCGATATATCGCCAAGTTGGCGACAAACTTGGCGATTGTTGGCGATGGTAACCTTTCCTCTCTTTATGGTAACCCATATGGCGATGCATAGACGGAACCCTTTCCTGATTGGTCTATTCGACTCATGGAAGGAGTGGACAACCCGGATTCGTTAGTTCCGGAAATCTTCCACATCAGCATCATTCCAGGAGTCATTCCTTTTAAGGCTAGTTTTTTTTTTACTACTAGGGGGGCCCCGCCCCCCTGCTCGCTATGCTCGCCAACCCCCCGTGTAATCGCTTCGCGATTCCAAGTTATTGGCTACCCCTGCTTGCTGCGCTCGCCAATACCCCATGGTATGAATAAGCAGTTGCAGACCTTTCAAATGATGTGACACACGACTGGTGTTGTAAAGAAATTAAAAATGTGCCCCCCTGGGGAGCAGAGTGGGAGGCGACACAAAAGACATCCATAATATGAATAAGCAGCTGCAGACCTCTCAAATGATGTGTCACACGACTGGTGTTGTAAAGAAATTAAAAATGTGCCCCCCTGGGGGGCAGAGTGGGGGTGACGCACAAGACATCCATAAAATGAATAAACAGTTGCAGACCTTTCAAATGATGTGTCACACAATTTGTGTTGTAAAGAAATTACAAAATGTGCCCCCTCTGAGGGCAGAAGGGGGGGGGGGTTACACACAAGATATCCATAATATGAATAAGCTATGACCTCTCAAATGATGTGTCACACAATTGGTGCTGTAAAGAAATTAAAAATGTGCCCCCCCGGGGGGCAGAGTGGGGGATGACACACAACACATCCATAATATGAATAAGCAGTTGCAGACCTTTCAAATGATGTGTCACACAACTGGTGTTGTAAAGAAATTAAAAATGTGACCCCCCCCTGGGGAGAGCAGAGTGTGGGGGTGACACACAAGACATCCATAATATGAATAAGCAGTTGCAGACCTTTCAAATCTTGTGTAACACGACTGGTGTTGTAAAGAAATTAAAAATGTGTCCCCCCTGGGGAGCAGAATGGGGGATAACACACAAGACATCCATTATATGAATAAGCAGTTGCAAACCTCTCAAATGATGTATCAAACGACTGGTGTTGTAAAGAAATTAAAAATTTGGCGAAATATTACAGTTATCGCCAAGTTGGCGTCACTTTTGACAACTAATTTTGGTCGCCAAATTTGGCGATATATCGCCAAGTTGGCGACAAACTTGGCGATTGTTGGCGATGGTAACCTTTCCTCTCTTTATGGTAACCCATACGGCGATGCATAGACGGAGTCCTTTCCTGATTGGTCTATTCCACTCATGGAAGGAGTGGACAACCCGGATTCGTTAGTTCCGGAAATCTTCCACATCAGCATCATTCCAGGAGTCATTCCTTTTAAGGCTAGTTTTTTTTTACTATAGAAGGATAGAAGGATTTTTACAGAGGTGTTGAAAAAGTCTGACCAAGGGCGCCAAGTTTCCCAAAACACAATATTAGTTTTTTCAAAGATATCTTTACAAAAGGCGCTGAAAAAAGCTGACTAAGGGCGCCATAATTACAAAAACCTATATTAGTATTTTTTAAAGTTATTTTTGTAGAGTTGCCGAAAAAAATCTGACCTGGGGCGAAACGATTCCAAAAAACTCCATATTAGTCTTTTAAAAGTTATTTTTAAAGAGGCGCTGAAAAAGATCTAAACAAGAGCGCCATGATTACTAAAACATGATATTAGGTTTTTTTTTAGGTTATTTTTACAGAGATGTTGAAAAAGACTGACCAAGGGCGCCGTGTTTCCTAAAACACAATATTAGTTTTTTGAAAGTTACTTTTACAAGAGGCGTTGAAAAAAAACTGACCAAGGGCGCCAGAATTACAAAAGCTGATGTTAGTTTTTTAAAAGTTATTTTTGTAGAGGCGCTGAAAAAATCTGACCAGGGGCGCCACGATTCCAAAAATACGTTATTAATTTTTTAAGTTATTTTTACAAGAGGCGCTGAAAAAAACTGACCAATCGCGCCATAGTTACAAAAACTTATATTAGTTTTTTAAAAGTTATTTTTGTAGAGGCGCCGAAAAAATTTGACCAGGGGGGTGACACACAAGACATCCATAATATGAATAAGCAGTTGCAGACTTTTCAAATGATGTGTCACACGACTGGTGTTGTAAAGAAATTAAAAATGTGCCCCCCCTGGGGAGCAGAGTGGGGGGGGGTGACACACAAGACATCCCTAATATGAATAAGCAGTTGCAGACCTTTCAAATGATGTGTCACACGACTGGTGTTGTAAAGAAATTAAATATGTGCACTCCCCCCTGGGGGGGGGGCAGAGTGTGGGGTGACACACAATACATCCATAATATGAATAAGCAGTTGCAGACTTTTCAAATGATGTGTCACTCGATTGGTCTATTCGACTCATGGAAGGCGTGGTCAACCCGAATGCGTTATTTCCGGAAACCTTACACATCAGCATCATTCCAGGAGTCATTCCTTTTAAGGCTAGTTTCTTTTTACTATAGAAGGATTTTTACAGAGATGTTGAAAAAGACGGACCAAGGGCGCTATGTTTCCCAAAACATGATATTAATTTTTTGAAAGTTATTTTTACAAGAGGCGCTGAAAAAAAAATGACCAAGAGCGCCTTAATTACAAAAACTGATATTAGTTTTTTAAAAGTTATTTTTGTAGAGGCGTCGAAAAATCTGACCATGGGTGCCACGATTCCAAAAACACGACATTAGTTTTTTGAAAGTTTTTTTTACAAGAGGCCCTGAAAAAAACTGACGAAGGGCGCCATAATTAAAAAAACTGATACTAGTTTTTTAAAAGTTATTTTGTAGAGGCGCCGAAAAAAATCTGACCAGGAGCGCCATGATTCCAAAAAGACGATATTAGTTTTTTAAAAGTTATTTTTAAAGAGGCGCTGAATAAGATCTAAACAAAGGCGATTACAAAAACATGATATTAGTTTTTTCTTAGGTTTTGTTTTTACAGAGGTGTTGATAAAATCTGACCAAGGGCGCCATGTTTCCAAAACACGATATTAGTTTTTTGAAAGTTGTTTTTACATAAACACTGAAAAAAATCTGACCAAGATCGCTATTTATAAAAACTCGATATTAGTTTTTTTAAAGTTATTTTTACAGAAACATTGAATAAAACCTGACCATGGGCGCCATGATTACAAAAACCGATACAGTGAAACCTCTAAATAAGGGACACCTATGGGACCGGAACTTTTGTCCCTTAAATAGAGGTGTCCCTTATTCGGAGTTTTTTATATTATTTTTAATTAATCATTCAGAAGGATATAAAAATAACAAAGCATTAAAGGCGAAATTTAAATGTACCCGAAGTGTATAAATTACGTTAATCAGACAAAAGAAAGAAAAAGAGAATTAATTAAAAATTTCAATTGATTACAAAATCTTTAAATGAGTTTTAGAATTATTGATTTGTTTTTTTTATGCAAATTGTGTGCATGCAAAAAGTATAAAAACATTTAAAAGAATTTTACTTGAAGTTATCCATCAAAAGGGACTATTTTGCGAATTTCAATATTTCAGTATAAACTTTTCAAGTGTTCATTTATCATACTTATAAATTTTAGTTCTTCAATACCAGCAAAAACAAAAAAGAAAAAGTATTTAACTGCTTTGCTTATTTTAAGGTAACAAATCTCTCAACTGCTCTACTCAGCTAGTGAAAAACGTTTTGACACATTCAGAAATTCATATTTTTACAGAAAGGTATAACATAGGAACGATTGACTATGGAAGTGAATTGGAATTGAGCTGTATTTTCAATATTTTGATAAATAAATTACCTATTGAGTTATAGGCGATTTTTATCACGTGACAAAGACTTTTTTATCCTTTCTTGAGTAGTTATTCTTCTTTGGTTCAAAACACCAACTTTACAGCATTTTCTAAAAGATGTATTGCATAAAAAGAAACAGAAAAAAAATTTTCGATTACAGGTTTTCTGAACAACAACGTCCGCTAATTTCAGGCATTTCCGAATAAAAATAAATTAAATCTTTTGTCTTAAAAATTGACTTCTTTGGATTTGAGAACAGCCTAAAAGCATCTGTAAAGTCCTTTATGTCGCAATTTTCTTTTATACTCTACTATGTGAATCATACTCCCAATTTTCAGCATCACTTTCAATGGGGATAAACGCACTGATGTCGAATCAGAATTGTGGGTAAATAAATGCTTGTAAATTGTGTCGTTTGCCTCTTTATCAAGATGACAGTCTAGCTGTTTGATAAATTCACGAAAATCTGCATTTTCATTTTCATCACAGACTACTTCTTATCTGAAATGCAAAATCTAGTCCCTTTAATCTCATTTTCAAGTGTCCCTTATTTAGAGGTAAATACATTACGCGCCTTATACCAAGGGACTGGGACCAGAAGTTTTGTCCCTTAAATAGAGGTGTCCCTTATTCGGAGTGTCCCTTATTTGGAGGTTTCACTGTATTAGATTTTTAAATGTTAATTTTGTAGAGGCGCTGAAAAAGAAATCTGACCAAGGGCGCCACAATTCCAAAACCTCGATATTATTTTTTAAAAGTTATTTTTAAAAAGGCGCTGAAAAAAATGAACAAAAAACACGATACTATATTTTTTTAGTTATTTTTATAAAGGCGCCAAAAAAATATGAACAAGGCCGCCTCTGACAATGGGACCAATTAAAATGAAAATCTCTTCTTTTAAATTGGCATTCCACCTCTTGTCCCCGTTGTCGTTTGTATTTCCACAAAAAGCAGAATAAACATAAAATTACAGCGCAGCCACCTATGCGTTAAATGTTTGACAGAGAAAATATGCTAAATACGTCATTACTTTTAATTTGCCAAATGAAAATATTTGAAATTTTATGCCTTTTAGAATGCACAACTTAAAATGCTTCAAAAAAAAAAAAAAAAAAAAAAAAAAAAATGACGAAGGGCGCACCGGGCATTTGCCTCGTTGCCCGGTGGGCCAGTATGAGCCTGTTCTCATTTAAAAAAAAGGTGTTACTTCTCGCTTCAGGAAAAGCCGTTGCAAGCACGTGTATTTTTAATTTCCTTAAAAATTATTATTATTATTACTTTTTTCTGTACAATTTCAGGTTTCATGTGACATTTGTTTTCTGTGTTACATGACAAAGTAAAATTTACCTTAATTTGAATATTAAAATCTTTCAAATGCATATACAATAATCGGACGATTTTCCTGCACAAAAGCCTGCGTTTTTGAGTTACAAGTCGTCGCTGCGATCGACATCTTTTATGCAGCATCGATTTACGTTTATGGGATAAAATTTTCAGCGTGGCCGGTTTCCTCAGATATCTTCTAAGCACTGGCCTTTTTAAATCCTAATTATGGAAGTAGTTTTTCAAAAAGAGTAAAATATTATTATTCGTAGTAAAGAGTAAGATTTAATGCAGGGGAACATATCTAACAAATCTTTCTTTAAAAGAAAAATTTCTCAGCTGTGTCTATTTTAACAAAAACAGTTTAATATATTGTACGGAATGGTGTACTTGCTAAGAAGAAACTTTTCAAAACGGGATTTCTTTTCCAGCCCTTGCGATTCCGTCTAAAAAGATTTTTTTTTTTAATTTAAACTTCCTAGAGGATTAATGGTGCTTGAATATTTTAAGCCAAATATCCGCGATTCCAGCACTTGAATACGCCCTCTGGTGAAATCGTCAAGAACTATTTCTGAGTCGGCAAACATTTTTCAAGCCCATTAAACGACATTGAAAATGCGTATATCTTTCAGTACTAAAAACGCCTTTCTTTATGTGTGTAATTTAGATTTACAATTGTTAATGTTTTCTGTAGTGTTTCCCAATTTAATACTTGCTTATATAATAACAGGCCCTTATTACGGCATGGGCAAATCGGGACTTTGCCCATGAGCCCCGGATCTTAAAGGGCCCCCAAATCCATATCTTAAACTAATAAAATATTTACCTTCTTTTTCCAATTCCAATTCCTCCATAAATTGAAGTTATTAAAGTTGATAAGTTGAAGTTATTATTGCTAAAGTTATATAAAAGAGTTTTGTTGTATACACAGAGGAAAAAAGTTTACTTTTATTAATTAAGGTATTTAATTAGAATTGACGGAGCTAAGAATTTTTTTCTATTTATGTCCAAGATGCGAAATTATGTTTATGCATTACACATTACACATATGAGTTGACCATCACTTCTGTTTGAATAACGTTGCAATGAATCGAAAGGGGCCCCCTAATTTATCTTTGCCCAGGGCCCCAATTAGTCATAATCGGGCCCTGTATAATAATCAAGAACAAGTATCAAACTCCAAAGGATTATTAATATGCGCCTTCGTGAAGTGTTGAAAATCGGCACGTAAATATCAAAACACATGCTTGCCTTGCTTGCTGCAAGCATTTTCATCGGAATATATTTTTTTTTCTCCCCCGAGGTAAGAAAGCTGAATATCTTTTAAATGTTGCTTTGTTCGTTTAAGTTTAGCATTTAAAATTAATAATATGCCATTTGTTTATGTTTTTTATTTTAAATGTGGAAATCAGCTTGACAGGATTTTATACACGATCTGAGAAAAACGTATTGCAAGTAAAATTTATTTTTCGCGAGTGCGATTTTAAATGCAGTTGAAGTTTTAAATTGGGATAGTTGATTGAGGTTTCTTGCTTGCCTAAGTAAATTTAAATTTTTATGTAAGTATTTCGAAAC
This sequence comes from Maratus speculifer, assembly GCA_964019185.1. Lineage (NCBI taxonomy): Eukaryota > Metazoa > Arthropoda > Arachnida > Araneae > Salticidae > Maratus > Maratus speculifer. The sequence goes on from OZ025289.1 coordinate 399,796,302, forward strand.
AGTACACGTAAGCAATGATTGATTTAAAAAGTATATAGAGATATGTGCAGGAATGCTACAGTTGAATAATTCATATGCTATATGTATGTCATATTAACATTAGTAATTGTAATTTAGTATTAAAAACATAAATTAATCGGCAATTGTTTTTTTTTCAGCTTTTAAATCTAATTAATTCTATCTCAAATCATTTTGTTATAAATTTAAAACTTAATCCCAAATTAATGAAAATGAAACGTTTTCTTATATAAATAATAAATCTGAAACTTCATACTATTGCAATTACATATGATGCTTTTAATTTATGTACCTTTTCTCCTAAACTGCCAAAAGAATTTAAATTTTTTTATCTGCTTCAATCAAACCTATTTACAGATAATTACTATATGTTTCAGTTTATTCTTCTAATCTACTGTAGCTAATATAAGTATTCTTAAAAAAAAAAAAACAAATTGAAAGAAATAATGCCTTTTGCTATTTTGTAATATTTATCTGACTTCTATTTGAGATTTTTAAAGAGATTACATTAAAAAAGTTACTGTTGCACCATAGAAATTTTAGAATCTCTTAAAGTCAGGGTTGGCATTTTTGCCGGCAAAAAGGTATTTTTGCCAGGACAGTGGAAAAAACTGGAAAAAACCAGGGGAAAAATGGAAAAAACCGGCAAAAATGGAAAAAACCTATTTGTTTTTAATGTGTAATAAAATCTGCATGCTAATAAGAATAATAATAGTATAAACAATTAAATTTAACAGTGTACTATTTAATATTTTAATTTAATTTGCTAATTAATTAATATTAAATAATTTAAATCTTTAAAAAATAGGTGGGATTCACTCTTACTTAAGAATTTAAGAACAAAATAAAAAATTACATACCTAATTTTTTTTTTTCTTAATTCAGGGATATGTTTAAGAAAATTTTAGGTCCTTTAAAGGACCCTTCATAAAATAATTTATTTTAAAATAGGATCCTTTACAAAATTCTTTAACCTCAAACAGGGCCCTTCATAAAATTATTTGTCCCTGAAATAGACGCTTCACCTTCAAATTGAACTTTTCACAAATTTAACCATTTAAAAATAAAATCTGCCCTGTTAATAAACAATTGAACTTACCAAAAAATATATTACTTAGTTCCTTTATATGTGAAGGTTAGAACCTGAAAACACTAATAATTTAAAATTCACAAAAGTATGGCTAGAATTTTCACAAAGACAAGAAAAACTTCCCAATTTAACAAAAGTACCTTGTGAGAAAAGTCTAGACAGACCCCTGTAAGTAAAGTATTTTATCAGTCATTAATATGTATATATTTTTTTAATTATCAAAAGATTTTATACAATTTTGTTATTTTTGTTTTATGTCATGAGACTTAAGGAATGTAAATATTTAAGTCTTTGGTACTATTTTATAGCTATTTATCTGATGAAACTAGTTTGTTAAAGATAAAATAAGTAAATTAAATTGAAAATTATGTATTGAAAAAACTGTTATGGCTTATTAGGAAACTAGATTTTTTTTCTGTCACTTTTACTCTCCAAGAAAAGAACAAAATGTTAAATTATTTAGATTTACTTTCAGTAAGTAGCCTGTTGTCTCTTTATCTTTTTGTATTATATTCCCCCTTCCCCCACCATAGCAGATGCTTGTCATGTATGGCTAAATTTTTTGAAAAATGAAGAGTTAAAACTACATTTTTCAAAACTAAAAAAGATATTTGAACAAGCGATTTTGCCATGTCATCTTGTAGCCTATTTGTTACATCGAAAGTACAGAGATGAACTTCTAAATTATGAACAAAAAGAAAGCTGTAGAGCATGGTTATCTAAAATCAATTCTGATTTTATATCTTATATTATTAATTTTAAGCTCAAAGAAAAACCCTTTCCTAGCTCATATTTTGCAGAAGTGATTAATAGTGTCAGTGCATGTAATTAGTAGAGAAGTATTGAATAAGCTTGTGCAATTTCAAAAAACTTCTGTTCATTAGTAGCACACCTTCAAATATGCCAGCAAGTAGTGCTGCTATTGAAAGATTGTTTTCAAATTTTTCATTTGTGCAAACTAAAATTCAAAATAAGCTATCAACAGATGCTCTTTCAAAACTTGTTTACTCCTATGCCATACTAAAACAGCAAAATTTAGGTTGTGAGGAAGATATTGCTGAAAAATTTGAAATTTAATAGTTTTCTGCTTTAAATATAATTTTATATTAAATTAAATTTAGGTTACTATAACTGTTTCTTCGAATTTCTAACATATATAAACTATAAACATAAGTGCTTTACTCAGTCTCAACAGTTCTATTATGTAAATTATTAATAATTGTATAAACATGAATAAAGAAGTTTCTTTTCATTTATATAAAATTTGAATTTATTTCATTTATAATCTTGTTATAAAAGTTAATATTCTTTCATAAAGTGCATAATTATTCTTATTTAACTTAAAAGTTAAAATAAATTTAGAATAATATTGATTCTTCAATTAAGTATGCAGTTTATTTTTTCTTTCGTGAAATTATTTTCTCTTTCTGGGGAAAAAATTAAATGGACAGTCTGTTTTTGCCACTTTTTTGGCAAAAACCTATTTTTGCCGGGACGGTTTTTACCAGGTTTTTTCCGCGGTTTTTTCCACCTTCGGCAAAAACTCGCCAACCCTGCTTAAAGTTTTATTTTATAGATATTTAATTCTCCCCCCCCCCCCCCTAAAAATTATATATATATCAAGCCATTAAATTTATTTAATATGTATATCATATATGACTGCTTTTCCTGTTTATATATGTTGGAAATTAATTTTTATAAATTTCTAATTTAACGATTTATATTAAAAAAATTTTTAAGCTATGACTGCTTTTAAAATTGACATAAGATTTACAAATAGTAAACAAAAATGCATTGTTAAAATATTTTCACACATTTTATAAAGTATAATATAATGTATGTTTACTCAAATCTAAATTTCTATGAAGATTTTTGTTTGTTCACTTATTTTTGCTTTTTCTGATGTTTAAACAATTTTATAATAAGGTATTGATTGCCAATTTATATGCATATTATAAAGTGATTTTTGGGATGGCCCAATTGACTATGTCAAAAGGATGCATTAGTTATCTGAAATGACAAGGAGATGTAAACATATTTAAAAATTTCTTATCCAAAGTTTCAGAAAGGGCTACAAAGGAAGCTTAATATGTTAAGTGTGATGTCAGTCACCAGTGACTGACACTGATCTTTCTGTTTTTGCTGCGTCAGTCACTAGAGGCTGGCGGTGTAAAATATGATATAAAACTAAAAAAAACCATTGTTTTAAGAAATTACTAAATATTTATTTAAAATTTTACATATTAGAGGATTATATCATTAAGTAAACAAAACTTTCAGTGTCAGTCACTTGCGACTGACGTGACATCAACATGTTCAAAGCACATGTTAGTTTTCTTTTTTTCTTCTCCATTATTTACTCATTTTTTTTTCTTTCTTTGTTTTTCAGGATTTAGAGAGAACCACAAATTTCACAGAGCCTGCATTCCGAATGTTTTGGGATGATTGTTCTACGGCCTTCGTCAGCAGTACAAAAGCCTTGAAATCTTGCTTAGAGGAGAATCATGCACTATGTGGATAAGAATTGTAAATAAGGGCATGCGCCTGGAGAATTTCTAGAGCGGGTAGAGCCTGACACAGAGTGTCCGGTCGCTCACTCCGGGAATTCCCCCTGGTTTTGTCATATTTACAATTTTTTAAAACTACTTATAAACAAGTAAGTGCAAGAAAGAAAACAGGTACGTTCTCTGTTAATTCATATCAAACTCATCTTAATAATAACTAAAAAATCTTTATCAGTACATAAATATACTTGGTTAAAAGATCTTGATTACAAGTTATAACAGCAATACCTTAATTTTTTGAAAAAATAAAGTTATACTCCTTTCATAAAAAAACCACAAGTTTAGTCATATTATCAAAAATTGCACATCAAAATACATACAGGATGAAATAAAACTAAAAAATTCTATAATTTTGCTCTTGCATCTAAAAAGAGTTTCATTGCTTACATATTGTAGATGTACGGATTTTAAATAACTGTGGATTTGAGGGAGTCTATTGTATGTATATATATATATATATATATATATGCTATATATATAACACTGACGCCTGGTTGTTAACCTTTTCTATTTCTTATTGTTCAGTTTTACCTGATTTTAACTCAACTTCAGTATCAACATCCTGACATATAAGGTCACAAAATGCATTTCTGCAATAGTTTCATGTAACAGAGCCAGAGCAGCTCCCATAAATGTAAATAAAATATCTTATACACAAATTTGTATAATTAAAACTAAAAAAAGAAAAAAATATCTATATATATGTATATATACAATACAGTTAAAGAGATTTATTATATAAGTTTATATTAACCACTTAACCGTCGACAGTAATGGGAAAACAGTGCTTTTACTTATCTCGGGGCAGACAGTGAAGTGGTTAAACTATAAAAAGAAAAGGTACCTTTTCGTTACCTGAGCACCAATGTTTTATATACACATATATAGAGTAGATGTAGTAGTAATGGACCCCCTTAAGGAATTTCATTAAATATTTTTTTTTATTAATACAGTAGACTCCCTCAAATCCGCACAGCTTGGGACCAGAGGTTGTGTGGATTTTAGAATTTTGCGGATTTCTGATCATTGCTTTGTTTACATTTTTTAAACAGTAATTTGAGTGTAATTAATAGTGCAATCAGAACTATAATGAATACTTACAGTATAATAAAATATTAAAATAACTAATCAACTAAAATAATTAAAAATTAAAATGATTAAAGCACTAATAGCAAAGGTCAAGTCAATAATCAATAGTGTATGATTAAATATTCATTATAAAGATTAAATGTATTTTTTCAAAATTATTCAACAAAACTTGCCTCATAAAAGTACATTACTAATTCACATTAAAATCATAATATAAGGATTTTTCTTTTTTTTTTTTTTTTCAAGTTTAGCCCAGCTAATAACCAAAAAGTCTTCATTAATGCATAAATATATTTAGTAAGCAGATTGTGATGATTACCAGTGATATTAGAAATATCTTGAATTTTTTCCAAAAAAATTTATTCTTGCAAAATGAAAAAAACATGAGTAGAGTATTATTAAGAAAATTACAAATCAAAAGATATATGGAATTGATACAAAACTAAAAAAATCAAATTGTGCCGCAATATCCAAACTGAAATTTTCATTATTTACATCCATAAAATATGTGCGGATTTAAGGGAGCCTACTGTAGTTAGTTATTATATTCCAGTTTTTTTTCATATTATAACATTCTTTCAACAATATTTAACTAATCCTATAGTTACATTTCCCAATAGAAATAAAAATTTAATTTTAAATAATAGAAATATGTCAAAACACTCAAAAGCCCAGTAATGGATAGCCCTCCTAAAATCTTAAATACAATTTTGTCATCTACCCTATATAGTATACAAATGCACATAGATATACTATATGGTTATTAATAGCCTGATATTTTGTTGAATATTTAAAGAAAAATTTCTTGTCTCATTCTTTTACATGATTGCAACTAACCTTTAACTGCTGTTAGTGCTGCTTTTTAAAAATATTTCACGATTTTACTTGCAATTTCCAGCATAACTATTGATACAGTTAAATTTTGCTTTATTTTGTGTCTTAATACAATAGTTTGAAAAAGCGAAATTTTATGAGAAATAGTATTGTGCAAATTGTTTAGTTACATATAAACATGCTCAAGATGCACCTTTATATATAGATGTATGCACACACACTGCCACCTTTTTTTTAAATTCCTTTCATGTACACATCAGTGGTTCTTTCTTATACAAAACAACTCAATACTTGGCCAAAGTAATACTTGGCACACCTAAAATACGATGATAAAAATCTATGCATTTTAATTTAGTGCTTTTTAATAAAAAACTTTTTTAAAACAATAGATAATGTTTACTGCAGTGTTTCCTTGTTGAATACTTGATTATCTGATCATACGAGTATCATTTTTCCAAATCCTAAGGATTACACAGTAGACTCCCTCAAATCTACACAGCTTGGGACTAGAAGTTTTAGGGACTGCTGGTCATTGCTTTTTTTATACATATTTTAAACCGTAATTTGAATGTAATTAATAATGCAATTGAAAATATAATGAATACTTACAATATAATAAAATATTAAAATAAGTAATAAACTAAAATAATAAAAATTTAGATAATCTTTAAAATGATTAAAATATTAAAAGCTGAATCCAAGTTAATAATCACTACTGTATGATTAAAAGAAACATTCATTATAAACATGAAATGTATTTTTCCTAAATTATTCTATGAAACTTGCCTTATAAAGGTGAATTATTAATAATAATTATTAATTAATAATCATCAAAATTATAAAATAAGGAAGTTTGATTTCAGGTTTAGCCAGACTTATTAACCAAAAAGCTTGATTAATATACATAAATATATTTAGTAAGAAGATTATGATTACCAGTGATATCAGCAATATTTTGATTTTTTTTTTCAGGAATAAATTTATTCTATCTTCATGAAAAGACATGAATTCAGTAATATTAACAAAATTACAAATTAAAATATGTATGGAATTGATTTAAAATTAAAAATGTCAAATTCTGTTCTTATATCTGAAGTGAATTTTTCATTATTTACAACCGTAAATTATGTGTGAATTTTAGGCAGTCTACTGTATATGCTTTCATGAAGATTGGATTAGAGTGTTGATAATCGGTAAGAAAGTGCATGGACGTTTGTGGCAAACACATCAGCCTAAGATTTTTTTCCATGAGGTCAGAAAACTGAATATTTTTTATATGTTGTTTGTAAAACATTAAAAATTAATAATATGCGACTTGTTTATTTTATGTAGAAATCAGACATGATAGGATTTTGATATTTTGAAACCTGTTATGTAAAAAACAGCTATCACAAATTAAATTTATTTTTTACGAATTTAACTTTTAATTCACTTAAAGTTTTAAATTGGGATAGGTGATTGTGGTTTATTGCTTGCCTTGGTACTTAAGTATTAATGCCACCGCAGCTACAGATTTGGCAGATTTTAACTACCATCAATCTACACTTAAATTTTTTGCGATAAATCATAAAATCAAACACTTTATTTAAAATCAAAACACTTTATTTAAAAACAAAGTAGTCAATCGGATTTCGGTGGAAAATGGGCTGATATCAAATTTAACATACATTCACAACAGTCTTTTTTTTTTTTTTTCACATGATGCTGTCGTCAATTGAACTCTGATAAATAAGATTCCAAATGATGTCTGGCTGACTCCCCCCTCCCCAGGTCTAGTGTTTTTGTTTCTCTACTTAGCACTGCCCCACATGCTCTCAACTGCTTGTGTATGAACTCCTGTATCATCGCTCCTGAAAAAATAAAATTGCAAATTGTTCTGATTTTGGCAAATCCCAAATACGCATTTTCATAGCACTAAAAAATGGCGTCAAAAATCAGCAAACAACAAGGCAACAAGGAATCTAATAGATAACTGTGGTGCGTGTGTGAACAAGATTGCTTTATTGGCGCATTAGCGCAACTTCTGCTGTTGTGACGTTAATACACAAGTACCCTTACCTTTTTAAAATTTAAACTTTTATTCGAGTATTTCAAAACAGTGCATTTAGCTGTCACAGCAGTACAGTATGATTGATTAAAAAATAGAAAGACAGGTGCTAGAATGCTAATGCTATAATTAAAAAGTTCATGTGCTATATATTTGAGATACTAACTAAGAGATACTAACTTAAGATAAGTAATTGTATGAGAAACATAAATTATACTTCAACAATCCTTTTTTTTTTTTTTCCAGATTTTATATTTGATAAGTTTTTTCTCAAATCATTTTGTTAAAAATATTAAAATTTCACAAATTAAAAAAAATTAATGAAAACTACACAGTTATATCTAAATATGAAATCAAACTTCATAATTGTAATTACACATGATTTTATAACTATGCAAATATCTTTATGTACCTATTTTTTTTTTCTTGCACGTACTTATTTATATATAGTTTTAAAAAATTGTAAATATGACAAAACCAGGGGGAATTCCCGGAGTGAGCGACCGGACACTCTGTGTCAGGCTCTACCCGCTCTAGAAATTCTCCAGGCGCATGCCCTTATTTACAATTCTTATCCACGTAGTGCATGATTTTAATCTAAGCAGGCTTTCAAGGCTTTTGTACTGCTGACGAAGGCCGTAGAACAATCATCCCAAAACATTCGCAATGCAGGCTCGGTGAAATTTGTAATTCTCTCTAAATCCTGAAAAACAAAGAAAAAAAAATGAGTAAATAATGGAAACAATATAAAAAATAAACATCCAACATACATAAACAGAAAAAACAGCCATATATATGATGACTAAATGAATTTAGCAATTTGATGCATTTTTTTCTTTTGAAGGGGGGAGGGGGAAATAAAAAACTTAAATATTTATAAAATAGAATTTCAGAAGATCCTTAAATTACTACAGTACATCAATAGCTTTTTTAATGCTATGTTTTTAAAAAACTCAAATAGAAGCAAGCATAAAATAACAAGAAACCCTAACTCTTTTCTTTTCTAAGAATACTCATACTAGCCACAGTAATTCACAGCAGTTAAATCAGATATAATAATCTGAGAGTACGTTTAATTGAAGCAAGCGTATAAAAAAATTCAAATTCCTCAAATCCTTTTGGCAGTTTAGGAAAAAAGCTACACTTAACATGTCCAATAAAAAATACAACATACATGAAAATTTTAATCTAAATCTAAAAAAATATTGTAAATTCTGGTACGAGAATTAACATTACTATCGTTACTACTAAGTATCACGCTAAATTTAACTTGCGTAAACAGATAGAGAGAGAAATAGACAAAAATAAAAACACACAATATAATTGCAAAATTTATAATAATAATTGGCTACTTACGGTAACAGAGAAACATGACAGCAATTTTATATGACAAACAGTAACTCCTGCTTTTTTTTTGTTGTTGTTTGTTTGTTTGTTTTTTTAAGTGTGTTCTGAAATTGATACACAGCCATTGGTACTCGTTTGGAGACAAAAACAGCCAAAATATCGAGCTGTTTTTTTTCAATAATTTTAATGTCTCTAAACATAATAATTACGTTTTAAATTAAAATTCTTTCTGTTTGACCTTATTTCGAGAGTTCGCGTAACATTAGCGTAAGAAATTATTTTTATAAAATCCATATAGTTGTCGGAAAAACATATTTGGTTGGTTGGTGGGCAAGTACTGAGACGTATGCTACTACCCGTTAGGGAGGCTTTTGTCTCGAAACTCCAGGGAAGGAAAAACATATACAAATACTGCAAGTCGTCGTTTGATTGCCGACACAGAACATCAGCGCCAGTTTTCCCCTATAGTCCGTTTGAATCGCGGATTGTTATAAAAATTCAACCTCTTAAATGTTTAAAGAATCTCGAATTTTGAAACTTTTGGAGTTAAAGATCCATATAAATCAGCACACATGTTTTTTCTTTGTTTTGAAGAAAATCTTTTTTTTTTTTTTTTTTTTTTTTACCTCATGAAATAGTTTTATTTTTTTATTTACCATTCCATTCCGGGTATTACCAGTATTCAGTGTAAAAAAAATGGCTTCCACGCCAGAGCAAGTTGTTTGTACTCCTACATTTGTTTTTCCTACTGCTTTTCCAGGTGAATATCTATTTTATATAAAATTATTTTAAGTAATTTATCATTATAAAATGCATCCGACAGTAAAAATACATTCGTTCATTTGATCGTTATGTATGTTTTACTCAATGCAAGGGTTGTCTCTTTGTGTGTTTACAGTGGACCCCCACTGAGTAATGAAATGAAGCGGGATCCTCTAGGGAAATTCTTGTTGTTATGACCAAATAATTTGCTGCATGTCAAATTTATGAGCTTTTTTGAAAATAAAGTTTGCAATGCGCATTTAAATTTGTATTGCTGGAAAATTTTGAGATTGCAATTTTTTTCAAATTTCGCATGACAACCTTTGTTTAAGTTCATTAAGCTGTGGTAATAATGGGTATTTCGCTCTTTTAAGTTTATTGAATGATATTAAATTTTGTCTTTTTTGAATTAAATCCCCCCCCCCAACTTATCATAGTTGCTATGCTTATCGCTTAAATGATACTTTAATTTCATGCTTTATATTAATTATTATTATTTTTGCAGTTAACGGTTTCCAATTATGGAAAGAGGAGCAAAAAGGTTTGTTTATTTAGTGTCTTCCTCTCATGTTAGTGTTTTGTAGTCAAATTCTGTAAATTTTTAAATGATTTAAAATTTGATTTAAGAGTTTATTGATTAGTTTAAATTTGATTTAAAGAGTAGTGATATTTTATTAAAATAAAAATAAAAGATAATTTTCATGTAGATATTCGTTAATTTTTTATGAGTAACTTTTCATAGGCACACATATAAAATATGAACTAGGCGACTGAGTTTGCATGACTTTTTGATCAATAATGTTTGTTGTTCAATGTTAAAGCAGCTTAACATATCATTTTGGTAATCATTGAAATTTATTAATCAGAGTGTTATTAATCTAATTTAGTAGTCATAAAAAGTGAAAATTTTATTAATTGCAGGATTTGATTGTATTGTATTATATAGTGATTGATGTGATGTATTTATTTTAAAAAGATATAAAAAATGTCATTCTTGATGAAATGTTTTTTAAACATTAAAAATTATGCATTTTTTCTCTATAAAAATTTCTCAGCTTGCGTTAAATTTTTAGAAATTATAATAACACAGTATAATGTATTTAAATTTCTGAGACATCACTGTTCTCAGAATGTTTTTCAACAAGGATGTGCAAGAGAAAAAACATTTGGTACAAAACAAGGTTTTATAAAAACTTCCAGTAACAACAAATATACAATGAAAATTTTGGTTAGACATGTGATAATTGTTTAGCCATATAGTTAAAGGGCTACTTCATGTGAAAATGCTCTCTCACTAATGTTAATCCTATAGGAGAACTTTAGAAAAAAAATCTTTGCATTCTAATATTTTTAAAGGGTTTGTTTGCCTGATAACTGATGTACAAAAGCCGTTTATCTTTTCTTTGTCAAGGCCATTTTTGATTTTGTTTGTAGATTTTTTTATTAAGATTTTCTCACTTTTGAAACCAGTTCCAAAAGCAAAACTATCCTCATTTTAAAAAAAAGTAAACAACTTTTAAAAAAATAAGATTTTTTGTAGAGATCAGTCTTAGCTATGCAATGCAATGCCCCCCCCCCCCAAAAAAAAAAAAAAAAACTGTAAACAAGATATTTAAGGAAATTTCTCCTGTGGGATTAACATTAGCAAGCATTTTTTTGTGAGTGAAATTTTAGCCTCTAACTTGAAATGCCAGCATGTCTATCCAGTAATAAGGACAGTAAGAGCATAAGCACATTAATAACTGTTATATTAAACAATTTTTCAGTTTTTTATTATAAGGGACTTAGTGTGAGATAGAAAACAAAAAGGATGAATTTAGTGAAAAAAGCAAAAATTTCAAAAGCTCTTTCTGGCAACCTTCATTTTTCATCAACTTCAGATTTTTGTGAGATGTATTAAATATTCAGTAATATTTAGCAAAAGAGAATACTTAAAAAAGGCTTTTTTAAAACTAAGGATGTAATGAATATTATTTGTTATTCTGTCCTTTTGGCGAATATTTATAGTCAGACAGGATTCTCTCTGGCCTTTTGCTTTCATTAGCAATTTTGCGAAAAAAAAAAAAAAAAAAAAAAATTAAAAACAGTCGCCAAATGAAAATTTTTTTTAGCAAAACAGATTTGGCCACAAACCTTGAAAAATGTATATATATTGTATCCCCCTTTTTTTTCTATTTCCCCCCCCCCCTTATAAAATAAAAATGGACGGTACATTCTGTCTCCTCAATGTTCAAAAGTTTGACATTCTTTTAGCAGTCTAAATAAAAATTAAAAATAGTTATCATTGTGAAAATATATACTAAAAGTTTCCATGAGATTTCGACTGTTAATTTATAGAAAGAAATTTGAAAAGTTTGACAGATCAATGATTACTTTGCATTCAATATAGGTGTAAATTAACGGTCGCCACGTGGCGATTAAACTTGTAAAAGTGGCGATTAAAAATCAGCCATTGATCGCCACCCTAGTCGCCACTCCGCAATTAAAAAACCTTATTAATTTGCTTTGTGAAATACAACTTTTTTCATGGATATATGCATGCCTACTTTGTTTGCATCTAATTAGTGAATTGGTTAATTCTTTAAATTAAAAATCGGCCATCGATCGCCAACCTAGTCGCCACTCGGCAATTGAAAAATCTTATTAATTTACTTTGTGAAATACAGCTTTTTTCATGAATATATGCATCTAATTAGTGAATTGGTTAATTCTTTCTTTCTGTCGGATGCAAGCATATTTAGCAACTTGGTTGTTTTTTCTATATTTGGCTTTGATATATTCTGGCAATGAACTCTTTATTTGGATTATGTTTTCAAGAAATTGTTTTTTTCCTACAAAATATAGTCATCAATTTTAATTCCACATGCATTTCAAATAAATTATACCATTTTTACCTCTGGGTGCAAGGAGATTTTAAGGGCATTGCTGTATTTAAAATTTTTCCCTTTTGCTATATGCTCACTAATTGTGCCAGTAATAGTTGGATGGTACATTTTTTTTTTTTAAATTTATGATTAAAGTTTATGTAGGTGTCAAGAAAGATTGAAACATTATAGCCAATTACTTTAAAAATATAGGACAAAATTAGCACTCGCCCCTTTGGCGAGTAATACTGCAAATTTAGCATCTGACTTTACTGCTACCAAGCAGACTTCCTCCATCTCACCAACACATTGGCAGTCTCTGATTTTGCCTTAATAAGGCATCCGGAGTTTTGAAATCTCAGCCAAAGCAAAGAATATTTATATTTATTTATATACTCACCAAACTTAATAATTATCAACAATTTTAAGTAAGAATAAAATTTCCAAGAAAGATGTGAAATTATTTTTAAATTTAATACAATTTCCTTGTTTGTTTTATACAATGCATTAATGTATATTTAAATATAGTTTATCACTTACAATTTTATCTGCAGTATTAATCACCAATTCATTTTATTTCCATTCAGTGGAATGACAGTTTTATTTTTAACCAAATATGTGTAACTTTGTAACTGACTAGCCACTAAATATATACATATATATATATTTATATATATATATATATATATATTTATATATATATATATATATATAAAGCCATGTTGATCTATTTTTAAAAAGTGGCTATTAACTTTTAAAAAGTGGCCACTAATGAAACTGGGTCTACCGGCCACTGGCTACTAATGAAATTTCCCAGTTTTCACCTATAGCATTCAATATATATCACATAATCATTCCTGTCTTTTGCTGTTGCTAAACTGAATTGATATTAAGTTAGTATTTCTATAAATAGAACTATGTAAAGGGCATGGTAGAATTGAGCATGTAAAGTAACATCCAATCATTGAACAATGCAGATAATAATCTCCACTGTATTGCTACACAGATACACAAAAAAGGACATTCGCAATTTGCCGAATCTGATTGTTCTTTTACTCGCCAAATGGAGTATTTTGTCACCAGAGCTTCATAATATACATGCAAAAGATGCAAATTTCGTCCATTAATTGCAAAAAAATGCAAATTACATTCATAAATCGCTCAAAAAAAAAACTTTAATTTCGTCGTCAGATCGCTCAAAAAACTCTAATTTTGGCAGCAGAAAGCTTAAAAAAACTCATTATGTCCATGAATTGTATAAAAATAACGAATTATGTTGATAAATCATGTAAGAAACACAAATTTTGTGACATATCGCTCCAAAAATGCAAATTACATCCATGATCCCATAAAAAATGCAAATTACGTCCATAAATTGCATAAAAAATGCAAATTATGTTCATGAATCGTGCAAAAAATGCAAATTATACCCATGAATTAAGGTATACATATGAAAGGTATATATACGTAACTTTATTATACATTAAATTAATTTGCAGAAAGTTTTTGACCCATTATTTATGTGCGCAGAAAGTTTTTGGTTTTGTTTTATACAAGTCTGTTTGACCCAATAGCAAGCGACAGTGAGAACCCTGGTGTTAGACAACCAATACTTTAGACGAATACTATTTTATTGAAATGTATAAAAATTACTCATATCTGATAAAATTGTGCTATTTATAATTTAGATTTCGTAAAAGTCTTATTTAAATAGCACCAAGATTAGCCAACCTGACTTACAGAAAATCAAATTTCATATGTCTGAGTATAAAAAGATAGAATACAAATTCTTATTGTTTTTTTGTTTTAAAGTACATTTAAGATACAAAATAAATTAAAAATACATTTATTAGTGTAAATGAGTTTGACTGTTTTTGCTAAAATGTGTATATACAGGGGTTTAATTTTCTGAGTAGGATTCATTGCCAAAATTTTGAAATATCTTCCCCTAAAAATGAAATAAGCTGAAAACTCACACCAAAAAAAATTTATTTTCCAGACAGGGTTGGACGGTATTTACTGTCTAATGATTTTTACCGGTATTTACCATGGTCTTTGGAAAAACATGTTTTTACCAAGGTTTTTACCACCCATGAAACACCCATGATTTATTAGCTTAATTGTTTTTGTCATTTTTATGAAAATTTATCTACTAAGTTTTCATTTTCCCAAGGGCAAAATTTTTCTGGACATTAAATACTATAATTCCGCATTAACAATATTCACTTATTTAGTTTCCATTTAGGTATAAATTTTTGATTCTGCATATTCTGAATGATGAGTAAAAGAAAACTATATGAAAATAGTGGGTTTTAATGAACATAAAAAGCCCAGAAAATTTTCATCTGTGTTTTCCTCCTGCAAGAATAAAAAAATTAAAGATATTATTGTGCATTTATCATTAGTAATCCTAAAAAATTATCATAACTGTTATGAGAATGCACATTCCAATATTTATTACAATTATCTTAATGAAAATTAGTTTACTAATTTTTATTTAAGCTAAATTAAAACAAAAAAATTATAAGTACACATTTTCTACACTTAAAAATCCTAATCATTTTGATAAAAACAAAATGTTTACAAATTTTAACTGTTCTGTAAATGTAGTCTGTACAATAGGGTGGAGCGAAAAAATTTTTTTTTTGAAAATCAAAAACGGGTAGGTGCCAAAAGTTGCCTTTATACTAGTACATCAACTGTGTGAAATTTTACCGCTGAAAAAAAAATGGCTTGAGTCTGCGCTTTTGCTCCAAAAATCGAAATTTTGGGTAAAATTTGTCATTTTTTGACATTTTTTCAAAAAAATTGAAAAATTCCTACAGAGCTGATTAGTATTTAAAACTGTTGCTTAGACCTTTATATTTATCTGCTTAACATATTTAAACTATAAAACAATATCTGTAGTCTGTATAATTGGAGCAAATCTGACAACTTTTTGTGAAAAATCAGCGTTGACCTCTCTATTGGAGCATACAACGAAATGCTGTTTTGAATGCATTTCTTACCTAGTTGCTTTCAAAACTACTGTGTATATAACTCATAGAGGTGGTTGCATTATCCCACCCGTCTCAACCATCCAATCATTTAGGCCCAGTGTTTTATTTGTGTATTGAATTATTTTTTCCCGAAGACGAGTATAAGTTTTCTATACATCAAAGTAATTTATCTCTTCTTTATATTCACTGACTTTGGATGATTTGGATCATGCTGGTGTGACCTGCTGCACGTATATTTTTATACCATGTATAACAGAAGAGAAGCTGAGCAATGTATTGGGTATGTTCTTAATTGAACCTATTCAGCAGTATATTATCTTCATTAAAATTTCATGCAATTAGTACATTATGATTGGAAGATTTGTTATCACATCATTCTTTCAATCAATTACATTTTATATGCAATGATTTGCCTAAAAATTGATTGTATGAATTTAATTTCTAGTATGTCATCATTTATTGAACCTATTACATTGAATATATGCTGAGAAGCTAGCTGTTTAATATTATAATGATTGTCACAGAGGATTCCAAACAAAATTTGCAAAAACTACTTGTTGTAAAACAACAATATTTCTAAAGAAGTTTTAGTATGCTGTATGTCGTTTCCTGTGTTGTTCCGTTGTCTAGTAATTTCTAATAAGATTTTAGATCTATTATTTAGGTGTGTAGTACATTTGGTATAAAACATCCTGCGGTATAAACTTGGATTATACATTTTGTAAGTGAACATATAAACGCTGATTGACAATCTGTGCTTATATAAAGCGGAAAGTTTTATTAACTTTATGAGCTGTCTTTTGTGTGAAATGTTTTCTAAATTCCTATTCCCCATTCTTTCTGAGAAATAGCTTTTATTATGAATTAGCTTTGCAATTTCCGACAGAAATTTCTAGTCTGTTCTGAGTATCTTTTTCTCAATTAAAAAAAAAATTCAAAATTATTCTCTATTTTATAAAAAAAATTGCAATAGGAAGTGAATAGTACGCAGACAAAGATTTTTCTTATTGATCCGGTGAATCCATGTAGAAGGTAGTCATAGCTTAGAACGTTTTATATCGACTTCTCAAATAATTGACGCAGAGGAAATTCACTGGAGTTGAAGTAGCGAATGATTCAATATTATACACAATTCTAAGCTTAACCCATGCAAAATAGTTCACAGTGACAAATAAAATTCTCCTAATTTTAAATGAGCACATATAGTGGATTAGAATCCATACATTCCCTCATAAAGTATTATAAGTTTATCCCGCATTATAAGTTTATGCCCAGGACATTTCACCATCAAATGTTGTCCGCTCATAAAAAGGGGATCTAAAAATAAATAGGAAATTATCTAGATATGAAAACACTTAGAAAACGGCATAAAACTAATGCAAAAAAAAGTTATTTACAACAGCGGTTGCTTTACGCATGGAGAACAAATTTTCGTTGCAATTCTCTCTGACAATTACCATCACATGAAACAGCTCGCTTCTCAACATATAAAAAAATGCAAAAGTAGAATAAATGATGGCATACTTATAGTTGAAATATCTGAAATCATCTTTGAAGCAAATCATTACGTAAAAAAAAATACAATTGACTGAGAAAATGTTGTGGTAACAGAATTTCCAATCACTATTCATCAACTGAATGTAAGTTTGATAAATATAATAGATGGCCGAATAGATCCCTTTAATAATATTCCCGTGCATTACTCTGCTTGTCATTTTTTTTGTATAAACTGTAAAAATATATATGAAGATAGTTACAGCAGCATGTGGATGCAAAGAACAAACAAGATGGAAGCATCGAAAACATGCCAAATTTTTATAAAGAAAATTACAAATCAATGTATAAATAAAACACTGTACTATCATGATCGAATAGTTGGGCCGGGTGGTATAGGAAATATAGCCACCTCCACGACGCATGTCCAAGATAGTTTTGAAAACAAGAGCTGTATTCAAAACAATAATTCGTTGTATGATCCAATAGAGTGGTAATGCTGTTTTCTTACTAAAAGTTGTCTGTTTTGCTCTAGTTATAGGGAATAAACATATTGTTTTATAGTTTAAATATGTTAAGCAGATAAATATAAAAGTCTAAGCAACACTTTTAAATACTAACCAACTCTGTAGGAATTTTTTAATTTTTTTGAAAAAATGTCAAAAAATGACAAATTTTACCCAAAATTTCGATTTTTGGAGCAAAAGCGCAGACTCAAGCCATTTTTTTTCAGCGGTAAAATTTCACATAGTTGATGTACTAGTATAAAGGCAACTTTTGGCACCTACCCGTTTTTGATTTTCAAAAAAAAATTTTTTTCGCTCCACCCTACTGTACAAGTATTAATAGTACATTTTACCAATCTATGTCTTTTGGAGCCTCTTAGCATTCTATAACAAAATACAAGCTTTGCAGCTTTCTGTACACCAAGTCTAATTTTTAATTTAACTATACATAAATGAAAAGTTTGAAAAAAAATTGCTCTTTGGATGAAAAACTACAAAGAATGAAGACTCATCATTAAATAAAAACTTTGGGATTTATTTCTTTATTATTTAACGCTTTTCACTAAATTTTGCCTTTTACATCTTTTTGTTAAAAGAAATTCTTTGAAAATGACTGAATGAAAGTGGAAAAGAGTACAATTGAAATGTAAACTTGCTTTGTGAAATAGTAAACATCTGTTGTATAGATTTGGAAAGTTATAGAAAATTTAAAAAATCAATGATTAAAGTGTATCAGCAGCTTTAGAGAATTGACTAATTCTTTATTTTTTATTTTATGTATATACAACAAGTATATACACATATATATGTATATAAATACACCAATAACACAAAAGTAGAGTTTTTATCAATAGTATTAAAATATAGTTTAAGGACTAAGTGTTTACAGAACAACGTAATGTTTTTACCACTTTTTCCCAAGGTTTTTACCATGTCCTGATAAAAAGCCAACCCTGTTTCCAGATAATTTTGTTTTTTGAAATGACAATCAAATGGGAAAATCAATTAAAAAACAATATAAAACCAGGAAAAAAAATCTATGTATATTCTTACTTACGTTTAATATTTAATGGCTTCTTAAATGCAAAATCTGATAGCCCTTCACAAAATTAAGGTTTTTTTTTTTTTGTTGTTGTTTTTTAAGTAACCATTTGATGATTTTTGCAAAAATTTTTCTGTGATTGTTCAACAAATTTTTCGGATCGTCTTCCTGTGGCAATACATGTCCCTTATTTGGAGGTTTCACTATGTAAGGAACTCCGAATAAGGGACACCTCTATTTAAGGGATGAAAGTTGCGGTCCCATAGGTGTCCCTTATTTGGAGGTTTCACTGTATAAATAATGTTTGCCATGATAGGTTGATAATTGGATTTTGTTTCTTATTGCAAAAAATTATGAAATTCATAATTTGGCGAATTTCACGGTTTCTTCTTGTGACAGATTGGCAAAATTCAAAATTTCTTTCCTTGCAATCAGTTGCCAAATTTTGTGATACTTTCCCATGAGCATTAAAAAATTGTGTGATATATTCCTTCGATTGATTGACAAATGTCTGTATTTTGAAGAAATTTGCTATTTTTTTCTCGTTTCTGATAAATTGTTTTATTTTCCTATGACAAATTGATTAATTTCAAGATATTTTCCTGTGACTAATATATAAACTTCACTGTTTTTTCTTGAGACCATTTGACAAAATTTGTGAATTCTTTTGTATGATGGGTTGATGAAATTCATGATATTTTTCTGTCTATCAGTGGACATGTTTTGCATTCCCCCCTTCTCTTTTCACATGAAAAAAGAGAAGAACCACATGATTGTGTCTAAAAGGACAATAAAGGTCCCTGGAAATTGCACTATGCCAAATTGGCCTACAGTCAGCAATAAACAAAAATGAAATAGAACTGCAAAAATCTTGAAATACACATGAAATGAAGGAAAAAAACAAAAACAATCTGAACTTGAAGGAAACATTTAGAAACAAAGTAAATGATCATTGCAATTCACAGAAATTAGGTCTTTAATCAAAATAAACATTTTGCATCATTATTCTGAATTATTGATTGAAGCTTTTCAATGATATTTTGTCATAAATGTAATTTTTAAAAGAAAACTGGTTTGGAAAGGTGGGGTTTAAAAATATTTTTTTCCTCTCTCCCAAATGGTTGTCCCCTCCGTTTATAAATGTTGGGAAGAAGACTCCCTTCCGAGGAAAAATATAACTTTAAGCCCTGTTATGTATACAGAGAAAATTATAGCATTTGAAATTTAGTGAAAGTCATGTTAAATGAATCAATATCAATGTGTTTCAAATGTTACAAGAAATACATTGTGCTGTTAAAATTTTAAACGTATAAATAATGCAAGCTTACTTTTTATTTTATGTTATTTCAATTTTAACAATTAAAAAAATTATAATCAGTATGTATTCAGGACTTAATTTCTAAGAAAAAAAGTACCTAAGTCCTAATATTCTGCAGTACTAGAACTGTAACATGCCTCTCTGTCAATACTTCATTTTAAAATTTAAAGCATTTTTTTTTTTAATAAAATAAAAAAAATTAAATATCTATCTGCATCTACTTAAGTATCTATTATTCCATTTTTTAGTTTATTACTCTTTCAAATAGAAATCTTTGCCAAGTTTTAATGTTAATTGCAGAATTCTGCAATTAAATAAGGCTAGGATTATTATTCAGAAGTTGTGTCAGTACAAAGAAGAAAGATTCTGTGCTTTTTTAGAAAAATGCAAAACACTGCTCCATTACTTTCAATCAGAATGACAAACATTACATGGCAATTATATCTTCTTACAAATGAAAGTGACTTCATAAATGTGCAGAGGGCCTTTGCATGGGCAGCATTCATGATGAAAAATAAATAGATCACTAAGCTTATTTTCATACTCTTATGCAATAGAAGACTAGAAGCAAAACATCAAACTGATGGTTATTGAATGGAAACCAAATAAAACATTTTCAAGTTGGATCTTATCAAAAAAAAAAAAAAAAAAAAAAAAATTAACAATCTAATTAAAAAATGTTCTTGTGTCAGAAAAAAAAAAAAAAAAAAAAAAAATCGAATTGAAAGAAAATTCATTTTTCCTTCTCTTGAGGACCATATCAACATGTTAATGCCATCAGTGCAACACATACTTAAATCTGTAAATATTAATAAAATAGAAAAACATCACAATTTATTTCAGTATTCTCAATTAGCATATGCATGAATGTATCCATTCAGAGAGTAAATGTATGCATGAATATATTCATTCAGAGAGTAAATGTATGCATGAATATAATATTCATGCAAGAGGGCATATATGCACTTTTAAATAACAAAAACATAGTTGCCAACTTGTACGGTTTGGCCGTACAATGTACGGATTTTGCTCTAAGTGTACGGTTGTACCGATAAACTGTACGGTTTTGCGCACGGAAAAAATAATCGCGGAGAAATGCAAATTTCGTGAAAGGATCGCCGAAAAAGCGCACATTTCGTCAATATTTCGTGGAAAAACGACGATTTTGTCAATGTTTTTATCAACGAACTTTGTCAAAAAAACGCTGAAAAGCGTGAATTTCCTGTGCGGATCGCAGAAAAAGTGGCTATTTCACCAAAATATCAGAAATAAAATGCTGATTTCGTCTGAAGACTGCGGGAAAACGTCTATTTCGTCTAAAGATTGCGGATAAAAACGCAATGGCTTCTAAAGATCGCGGGAAAAATGCTATTTTTTTATAAAAGATCGCTTAAAAATGTTTTGTCAAAAGATCATTGAAAAAAATGCCGATTTCATCGAAAGATCACGGAAATAACGCCAATTTCGTCAAAAGATCACGGAAAAAACGCCGATTTTATCAAAAGATCACGGGTATAAAATGCCCTTTTCGAGAAACGATCGTGTAAAAATGTAAATTTTGTCAAATGATCGCTGGAATAAAATGCCGTTTTCGAGAAAAAATCTATCGAAAATGCAAATTTTATTAAAAGATAATAAAAAAAACCCGCCATTTTCATAAAAAAAATCTCGGGAAAATGCCGATTTCATCAAAAGATCGTGGAAAATCCGCCGATTTCGACAAAAAATCTCAATAAATCGCCGATTTTTCTAAAATATCGCAGATAAATCGCCGATTTCGTCTGAAGATCACGGATAAAACGCTGATGTCATGAAAGGGTTGCAGAAAACAATAAATTTTGTAAAAGAATTGCTGGAAAAAATTAATTTTGTCAAAAGATCGCTGAAAAAAGGCTGATTTCAACAAAAGATCCCTAAAAAATCGTGAATTTTGTGAGAGGATCGCTGAAAAAAATGTGCACTTCATCAAAGATACCCAGTAAAATATGCATAATTAATGCCAGTAAATGTACTTTCCCTCCCACCCCCTCAACTGCTGTAACCTTTCAGGAAATTTGCTGTGAATTTAATCTGCCTTATCTATTACAGATCATCATGCAGGACAGTTTTTTGAAAACACATTCCTAAAGTATGAAATTGGAAAAACATTTTCTTGTGTACCCTCATGTTTTTATTTTTCAAAATATAAGTAGAAAAATAAATATAAAAGTAGCATAGAAAATATTGTTGAGAAATTAAAATTACTTTTTGCATTGCATATGTATATGCTATGCATTTTTAAGCATGTAAGAATACACGTGAAAATTGTAAGGATTTCAAAATTGACATATTGGCAGGTATGCAAAGAGGTATTCAAAATTATTAGAACATTTTTTATTGTTATTTAATTTTATATAATTAAACTCTCTTCAAATACTGAATCCTTCCAAACTTCCAAAACTGAAAAACATGATATAAGCCAACTTTTGCAAACTAGTGTAATCTAATAAAACATCTTAAAATGTGATCATTTTGTAAAGAATTGAGGCTGCTAATTTTCATAATTTTATTTAACAAAAAATCTGTTTTTTATATGTGTATTATAAATTGTATATTTTGCATTAATATGTCAAAATGGTTAAAGAATTCAAATTTATATTATTATGTTAGTTTTACTCTCAACCATTTTTTTTAACATATTTGCTGCCACTTACATGAAGATGAGTTGATAGTTAATGCCACACTATAGAAGTGGGTTTTTTCCAGAAGCCAATTTACTTTTTATAACAAAGAATTGGTGAAAGATTTTCCTGCGCCAGCGCGTCACTGGCTATTGAGACATCACCCCTCATCACTCACTGCCGCATGAGTGGCCCCTGTATGTTGGCACCATATCACGTGCTGGTGCGTGATCGGCAAGGAATGTGTTAATGTATCTGACAAAATTATTTTTCTACTAAATTTATGAATGACTTCTAATTTGCAGCAAAAAATATGCTCCAACTTTAAAACAGCTAATATTTTGTCAATTTTAATTGTAAAGCAACAGGATTTTTTTGCCTTGCATGTCAGAGAAACCGAAAAATTTTACTAAATACAATTTATAGGACAAGGGAACAGTATAAAAATTTAAAGTTTGTAATTTTTTAAGAAGTGTTTGTATTGACCCAAATCATTTGTTAAATATTTTTTTACACCATTTAAAACATTTTTCTAATTGGGAATATATGTCTATGACTAATGGTTTAGAAATTAGCCATTAGGCATTGAGTGAGCATTCTGTATAGAAAATAAAAAATGTGATGTGGTAAATTTCTTTCAAACGCTACCTTTCGTTAGTAAGAGGTAGTAAGATAAGAAAACAGGTGTTTCATCAAAAGGATATAAAATATGCTTAAATTTGTAAACCAATGTTAGTTAAATATGTGTGGAGACAACTGTTTTGAAGTCTCTTGAATAAAATAGTGTCTCCAAGTAATTTTTGCTTACTCCTTTGTAGACTTTAAGATTTTCACTACTAATTCTGCTAGTTGTGTTTGAGTTATTTTTAATGAATTGATAGGATGGGTGGGGAAGGGAGGTGTTGTCATATACAAAATATTCTTTTACACAATGAGTAAAATTTCTTAATGCAGAAAAAAAATCATAATCATTTTGTATGAATCCAATTTTTTATTTTGCAAGACTCATATGTATCTATATTTTTTTTTTCAGATGTTTTGACATTATGCAATAGTTCAGCACCCTGGGATTACAGAGGTACTTATTGTTGTACTTAAGTTTTTAATAATTCATTTGTTTTATCACTAAATTATTTTGAACGATTTATTTTATATAAAATTTTTTGGAAACTTTTATGATGCTTTTTTAAATTCACAAAATATAATGACAATTTAATAAGATTTTAAAATAGTTTATCAAATATTCTATTATAATTATTTGGGGCTCTAGACAGGGGTGGCATGATTTAAATAAACTGATTTAAATCAGCTGATTTAAAAAAAATCATTTGATTTGAATAATTTTTAGCTCACAGGCTATCATAGCCTGAGAGCTTATGTGCCCGTCCGTTCTGTATGTATGTGCGTAACGCGATAACTCATGATAAAAATATCGGATCCACTTGAAATTTTGTATATAGGTATATCCTGACAAGGTGCTTCCCTGATTAGTTTTTGGAGTTCATTCGATATGTATAAGAGGGGGAACGGGGGGCTCATGCCCCCCGTTAGTTGATATAGATGGGATTTTCATGCAGAATTAAGTTTTCAAAATTTAGATTAGGATCATTCTGATGAGGCGATTCCGTGACTGCTATTAGGTGTTCATTGAATAAGTATAAATAGGGGCAACAGGGGTTCTAATGCCTCCCCCCCCTCTTAATTTATATAAATAGGTTTTTCAAGCAGAATTTTCAGATTTCGTTCAAATCTCTGAATCGTTTTGGAAGTTTAATGGTTAAGTATAAAAGAAGGGGATAACTCCTTTTAAATTATATAAATGCTAAATGGGTTTTTATTAAGAATTATCTAATTTGCTCTGAATTTTGGATATAGATTTTTTATATGATAAAGCATGTCTTTGATAGTATAGGAGTTTCAATGATTAAGTATAAAAAAAGAGGAAAGGGGAGAGCTGTTTCCCCTTCTTAATTTTTTTTCGAACGGAATTAACCCTTGAAAATATAAGGCTTTAATGTACAATTAGTATTTGTAGCCTGTGAGCTCAATGCCATCAGTTTAACTGGGCAGTATTCTTTATTTTTTCTTTTGTTGAAAATTAGTTGGTAGAGAAATAAGAAGTAGGTGTAAATAAGTAGCAGGCAGCAGGTGTTGGCTAACATGGCTAAAATGCGAAACGAATTAGAAGAGAAAGGTTTTAATAATGTAATTACGCATGGGTGTTCTGCTCATGTTCTAAACTTGTTGGAAAAGATCCAAGTAAAATGATCAGTGATCATATTACAATATAAAAATAGTGAAATATTTACGAAATACTCATCCCCCTAAAGCTTGGTACATTAGTGAAGGCGGCACAGCATTACTTATTCCAGTAGATGTAAGGTGGAATTCTTATGTTGACTGCTTTCAATTATACATAAAAAATTGGTCAAAAATAGTAAAAGTATTGTGAAGAGCGCTGAGAAAATATAAGTTCTGATATCAAGAAAACAAAAGAAATGCAGAGCATATGATTGAAGTTTTGAAACTCATTGCTTGTGCCTTAGATACAATCCAAAAAGAGGATTGTTCCTTTGCCGAATGCACATATCAATGGAAAATTTTAGATGAAAAGTTAGAAAATGTATTAGATAAAAATAGAATTACAAAATTTAAAGCAAGATATGAACAAGCTATTAATGGCATCATTTTGCTGGAGTTTTATTAAGTCCCATTGTTTTAAATTGAAATGAAATTTCACTTAGTGTAGAGGAAAATAATGAAGGTTTTGCATTCATTAAAGAAAATTATCCAAATCTTCTCACCACTGTAGCACATTTTCAAGCAAAAAATGGCCCACTCCAAAAATTACAATTGATTGAGAAAAAAGTTTCAGATATTATGACATTATGATTGATGGAAGTTCTTTTATGTAATGGGAGATAAAGAGAGAATCAACAAAATTGAATTTATTTACTAAACAACAACAGCTGTGGCTTCATCTGCTGGAGTAGAAAGACAATTTTCTTCTGTTGGACTAGTTCATTCAAGCCTTTGTAATAAATTAGGAGTGGAGAAAATTTCTAAATTAGTGTTTTTGTTCAAACAATTAAATCCCTGATTTATTTCTATTTGCTTATAAAATATTGATTTGATTGTGATTTTTATCCCTTAATAAATCGTTTGCATTAAATGAATATTTAATTTGTTTTTTTAATTTTATCATTTTCTATTCATTTACAACATATTTGAGTTTATTTCTTATTTAGTGTGCACAATTCAGTTACAAAATAATAGAATGGCTTTAGATTAAAAGTTAGATGTTTAATTTTTAGTACCAATCAGTAACTAGAATATAGTATTTTCTAAACTTTATAAAAATAATATAAGAAATAATTATAAATTATATATATTTATTGATTTTTAATTATTTATTATAAAAAACTGCTCCATGTATTGTAAAAAATAAGAACACAATAATTAAAAATGGAATTCTAAAAAAATCAAATCCGATTTAATTTAAAAAAAATCTGATTTAAATCTCATCTGATTTTTTTTTTTTTTTTTTTAATCATGATTTTTTTTAAACTCTGGCTCTAGATTATAACTATTGCTAAAATGGTTCTTATAGAAATAAATGAAATACTGTACTCTTAAAGATCTGGATTATTAAATATTGATATTGAATTTTCTTTTAAGCCATTATCATAAAGCAGAAGTTCTGAAACTTCCAAATGAGTGTTTTCAAAAACTACCCGATGGATTTTTTTGCCGATTGTATCATTCGATAGAAAATATTTTTCCGAAGGTTTATGATTCAAATTTACAGGGATAACTCTGATTTTTCGTAGTAAATTTTGTATTTTTCGGTTATTTTTGACAAAATGGTTGCCAGTAGCTGTTTTTGGCGAAAATTATAATTGCTAAAAGAATTAAAATGGCTATATCTATTAGAAATATTACAAATATCTTGCAAATAATAGCAGAAAATAGCTACTGATAGTACTAATAATAATAAAGAAAGACTGCTTAAATGAGGAGTAATATTATAAAAATAAATTTATCTTGAAAATGAAAAAAATATTTCTAATGCTTAAAAAATAAATTAACGCGAAATATAACAATTGATTCAACTTTTGCCGACTTATCCCTGGTGTTAGAATAAAAACATGAATTTCAGTAATTGATTAAATGAATTTTGAATGATAGTTATTTCC
The DNA here is from genome assembly GCA_964019185.1 of Maratus speculifer. Lineage (NCBI taxonomy): Eukaryota > Metazoa > Arthropoda > Arachnida > Araneae > Salticidae > Maratus > Maratus speculifer. The sequence continues at coordinate 399,823,132 of OZ025289.1, forward strand.
CTTTTTATTATTTTCTTTCTCTTTTTTTATCAAATTTCCGTATAATATAACTTACAGCAGAAAAAAGCAGATCTGATTGTAAAAGACACTGTAAGTTGTGAGTTACTATTCGTATCTATACTATTTTCATCTTGCTTTTGTCGCCAAAGAATTTGTTTTTTAGCCGAAAATGCATTACTGACTTAGTGCCTGACTTAGGTTCTTAATGATCTCAATAATTTTTTTTTTCAAGTGAAGATAATTTTTAGAGTATATTTTAATATTCAATCGTAAATTACATAGATATGAGTATAACTCTTTTATTTCTTTTTGCAAATGTTTTCATTGTTAATTTAATTTTTCTTGCGCCATTTCGTCAATTTCACTTACAGGAAAAATTTCAGTTTTAAAATTTAAAAACTGAAGAAGGAAAGATTACCCCATCGATTAAAAATCTACCCCCAAATTCCAAGATTAAATGTCAATAATGGATGATCGTAAATGTCACATTCACTTGACATTAAGCATAATATAAATACTAATTATGTCATCAAGTGATTTTTAATTCGACATTTTATTTCTACTTTTATATATATTCGCTAATTTGTTTTTTGTTATTTAAATGAAAATTTATGCTAATCTATATAATCTGGCTAATAGTTTGGCGATTTGTATAATTTGGCGAAATTGGTCGACGGTATAATTAAGTAGTACTGAAGGAAAAATTTTGCAATTCAAAGTAAATTTATGCAATTATGCGTTATTACTATAGATAAATTCAACATTTATAAATGAAAAATTCCCGCTGAATAAAATTTACAAGTCTTTTTTAATTGACCATATTTCTTCAATCAAACTTTGTTCTATAGCTATTAATGAAACTTTTTTATTTATTTATTTTTTTTTCAAATATTACAAAATAATTAAAACATATTTATGAAATTAGTAATTAAAACCAAGTTCTCCAAATTGGCGCCAGAAAAAAATTGCGCCAATGTGGTGCATACATGACATCTGTGTCACAGTTTTTTCTTATACATAAGTAGGGAAAATGCAGTATAAATACCGATTAAAGTTTTTTCCAAATTGAAATTTGGTCACGGATTTGGTCATATACTCATCGAGGTATCTCATTGGCGCCAAAATGGCATTATTTGCCTCATATGGTAACCCAGCTATAGTTGTTTATCTGATAAGTTGTTTGTTTACTTTCATTTTTACTTTTTTGAAATGATATTTGTTGTTTTGTTCTACAGTTACTTTTTCTTTATTGTTAATTGCTTTTAAAATAATAGAAAATAATAAAATATACATAAATTTCTTTGGTATTCTAAAACGACGATTTTGTCACCTTGTAGTTGCAAGATAATCGTGCTAAACCTATTGCGTATATGATGTCTGTGTAGGAATCTTTTGTGAAATATGGAAAGTGTAAATTGGCTACTACTTGATTATCACGTCAACCAATTTCGCCAAATTATACAAATTTATATAATTTTATCTTAAATAACTAAAGAGAAAATGCTTAAATACGAAAGAGCAAATAATTTTGTTTTCATTTTTCAGGAGGAAATTTTGCAATAATAAAGTAATTTTGTAGTGAGAATATTTTATTTTATTTATTTTTTTTTTATCGTTGGCAACTTGCTGTAACGAAAAATGCTTATTTTTTTTCCTGCTAATTGTTTTGTAAGAGCTGGTTTTGTGAAAGCCATGTTAAGATAGTATTCAAATTTTTGAACCCTTCCCAATTACCACCCCCTTGGGCCGATTTTGCTCATTTGCAATTCCCACAGAGATATTAACCACCTCAATGTACTTGACGAGTTTGAAGATGATTCTTACATAATTGTGCCTTTTATCGCGTGGACAAAATTTAATATATATATAAACTTTTTAGGTAAGAGTAGCTTTGGGTTCCTGGCTTCACATAATGAAAAGTTGTGAAGAAATTTTTCAGAAGTTGTACCATGGTAACGACTGTAATAATTAATATTTCTTCAGATAAGGGAAAATTTTAAATCCTGTTGCCATAATGGTCTCATTTCGCTTCCAAATGGTGCACTGTTAGTAATAAACTAAAATAGATAATTTTAAATAGTTGGTTTTTGCGCAACGTTTAATATAATTTAATGTCACAATGGTGTCTTAATCGTTTTCAGCAATGAGCAAGGTGCTGCTGGAGGTCCAAATTATTTAAAATACAAATTTAAATTCACCAATTCGTTTCATCCACGGTTGATTTTGAAATATAAGGAAAGGGCATGTTTACAAACAAACACTTCTGTGAACCAATCTACTGCTACATTTTTGTCATAGTGATCATTGTGGGAATCATCTTGACGACGTAGCCCAATCATAGCAAGCGAACAACCATCATAAAATTTGTGGACCAATCAGAATGCCTGAATTCATATGCAGAGTCGGTGCTATAACGAAGCATGGGCGAAAACGCTTGCCCACACTAATAAGAGCCCACAGTGACGTCAGCTGCCCTTTCCTTATTGACCAGCGCAGCGGGCAGAGCCTGCTAGTTTATATATACAGTAGAACCTGCATAAGTTGCCCATCCAATGGACAGATTAAGGGAAAGAGTATTAGCTCCCGTTCCCCCACTTATACTTGTCAAATTAATTCCCAAAATTAAACAGGGAAACACCTTATCAGAATATACCTATATTTAAAATTTCAAGTTAATGGGATATTTTTATCATGAGTTATTGCATTACGCATTTATATACATACATACAGAACGGGGGGGCACATAAGCTCACAGGTTTTGATAGCCTCTGAGCTAAAAAGCATTATTACAGTACCATTTTCCAGCAAAATATTTTCGAATTGAAAGAAGACCTGACAGCCTTTCAAAGAAATTTGGTTCATTTCTATGCATAACTTCATACAGTGTTTGTTGGTAGAATAATGAAAATGGCTCAAAAATTGTGATTACAGCACCGCCTTACAGCGAAATGTTTCCATAATAAATATGGACGTGCTGGCTACAGCCAAAAACAGAATATTTGGTTCATTCTATGTATAACTTCATGCACATTTTGATGGTATGATCGTATGATGGCAACACTGGGACAAACAGAGGTTTTGAATAAACATGTTTTTGGGATATTGGATCCCTAAAACATGTAAATTCGTCGTAAAAAATTGATAACATTACTTTCTTCTATCAAGGATGGAAGAAAATAAAAATAGGTCTGTTTAGTTGTTTAACTTAAAAACCAATTAACCCATTGTTTAAATTAAAAGAAGTAAAGAAAATTAATAAAATCATAGTTTAATAAACAACTTCAAATTTTATAAATACTAAAGACAGAAAACCAACATTTAGAAATGCATTAATAATGCATGTAAAGGTAGCAAACAGCCATTTTGAATCTATCATTCGCTCCCGTAATTTGGCCTGTGCTTCTGTCGCTTTGCTTAACTTAGCTTTTTCTAGCATGCTGAGTTTTGTCCTGATGAAGAATCTCGATAGTAGATTCAAAACGGCTGTTTGCTACCTTTTCATGCGTCGTGCATTATTTGTGCATTTCTAAATGTTGGTTTTCTATCTTTATACATTTTTGCAAAAAGGCTTTATTTGCTATTTTGACTTCAAATTTTGTTTTATAATCTGAAAGTAAAGATACAATTTTCTAAAAGATAAAAACGTAAATTCTTGAATTTATAGCAGCTTTTAAATATAAATCTTAGGAAAGCTGGCAATTCTTTAAACTTTTGAGAGTTACCTTTTACTCATTGATAGGGAACTTATTATAACATTTCATCTTTTGCATTGCAAACAAAAGTTTTTAGGCATTGTTTGGGATCAAATGATTACTATTATTCATCTATATTTGCTTTGCTGCATTCTACCGGATATCCGATAGAGAAATCGGATATCCGGTGATTGCGATTCGGATACTAAAAAATCAGCCGGATATGCCAGATATCGGATATTGGCCAGATATCCGTTGCATCCCTAGTAAACGCTCTATCTCCCGAACAAATTGAGATAGCGACTTGAAATTTTGTATGTAGTTAGTATGTAAGAATGGGACGAACCCTATTTAATATCAGCAACCTTGATTATCCGGAACTATTTTTTTCAGACTCAAAAAATTCGTTCTGATGAAAGGTATATAAATTTTTTTTTTTTTTTTTTTTTTTTTTTTTTTTTGTTGTTCTAAGGAATGGACGTAAAAGGCAATAAAATAACACACATTTTGCATATAGAACGAAGTCGATCGGATTATTAGTTGCCGAGATATTTGTAATCTTGTTTTCCACATTCTACGATTTTTCATGACCCTGTATTTCATTCAAATTTCAATTCAGAAGTATATTTTAGTTGGAAATGAGACGCTTCATTTGACGCAGTTAATTGTTAATTAATAGAATTATTATTTTTGGAGTTATAAGGATGTTTCTTTTACGCAGTTCGGTACTACTTTAGTAGTTTGGCGTTTTATATAATTTATCGAAATTGGTACATCAGCAGTTCTTTAATATAGCACTACTATGTATATTAACAATATTTAAATTTTGTTTATGAATTGCAATGCATTGTATAAATAGTTTCACACGTTTTATTTTCATGTACATATCCATGATGGGTAAGTATTACGGTGGCCCCCAACGACTAGTTTTCATGAAAATTGTCATTTTTTCGTGAATTTTTTGACAAAATTTGCCGTTTTATCGCGAATTTTTGGATGAAATTTGTCGGGGTTTTTTTTTGCGATTTTTTGAGGAAATCTGCCTTTTATTTTCGGGATTTTGTTACAAAAAATAGCCTTTTTTTTGATGGAATTTGCTGGAAATTATTCGTTGTTTCGTGATATTTTAACGAAATTTGCCCTTTTTTGCGACCTTTTGACGAAAATTATGCGCCCAGTTGCCGATTTTTTGCATATTTTATGCGCTATAGCGCATCCGCGTCATCCCTGCTTATCTTTGCAAAAAAAACTTTTAGTAATTAAATTTTTAAATTTAGATTTCATGTAATTAAAATTAAATTCTTTTATATAGTTAATACACTTTAACTGTGAGCATTTGTTTTGGTTCTGGTATTTCTTCCAGTTTTTTCTGTTTTTTCCGTTTTTTTCTAGTTTGTTCCACTGTCCTGGAAGAAATAGGTTTCTTCCGGAAGAAACCCAACCCTGGTTTCTGTATCTTCACCTCTTTTGTTTCTCCTCCTCAGGTTCTCTAGTTATTAAGTATTTCTTGACAAGCTATGTTTTTATTTTATTGCACAATGATTGAGAACCAAAGTATTTTTCATATCACTTTTTTTTTTTCTGTGGATGAATTAATTTTTTTTTTTTGTACTTATTATAGGTTTTGACCCTCGTTCTCATCTAGCTAATTTTCATGTTGCTGCAGCTACTACTCAGTCTCAACCTTTGCAGCATCCTGATGATGTGTCAAAATCTAAAGGAACTAATAGAGGAACTGCTTTGAAAAATCATATTGTCAACCAAAATGATTTTACTGCTACTAGAAACCTATTAGTTGCTGCTGCATCTGTCCCACCAGCTTTTCCTGGTATTGAGTCTGGTTTAAAAATTCCAAATCCCAGTTTAGATAAGCAGTCACAACCTCAACAACCTCAACCTAATCAACAGCAGCAACAACAACAGCAGCAGCAGCAGCAGCAACAACAGCAGCAGCAGCAGCAAACTCAAGCTCAGCAACAACCTCAGCAGCCACAAGCTCAGCCTCATCCACAACAGCATCATCACCAACCTCATGAAGATCAATCACTTGTTGATCAAAAAGATCGGTCATGGCCTTGTCCTTCGTGTAAAGTTCCATTTAAGCAAGCCTCTGAATTACAAGCTCATTTATCTGCTCATACTAAAGGTGAAAAAACTGTACCTTGTGACATTTGTGGCAAATATTTTGCTTCTGGCGATAGAGTAAGAATTCATGTGAAAGCAGCTCATGGTGAGAAGTCATGCTCTTGTGAAATTTGTGGTAGTGGATTTAGTTACCGTTGTAAGTTACTGGACCACATGCGGACTCATACTGGTGACAAGCCTTTCCATTGTGAAGTATGTGGCAAGAGTTTTTCTCAAAAGAATCATCTTACACGTCATACCATGATCCATACTGGTGAACGTCCATATCCTTGTGATTTTTGTGGCAGGGGATTTTATAGAAAAGATAAACTAACAAGACATAGGCGTATTCATACTGGTATATATGCATATTTATTATTTATTTAGTTGTTAATTATCTGTGAATATTGCTATTTTTTGAAGAATTAAATATTGATTCTTTTTCCCAGCTATTAATTTTTTTTTTTTTTTCTTCCTGTATGTGTATAAGTTTATATAAATTTTTCTTTTTTTTTTCTGTCAAATTTAGCAAAATGCTGTTGAACATTTAAAGTGCAAAATTCGTTTGAACTTTTAAATATTTTACGAATTATCTAATTTTAAACTTTGACTAACAAAAAGAGTTGTTTTTGTAGCATCAATAAAGGTCTAAATTTCATAAGCTTTATTATATTTTAGAGTAACATTGTAGTTTCAGAATAAAAAAATTCTAAAATTAGAAGTCATTAAACTTTGAAAATTTAAGATTTCTTGTTAAGAAATTCTACATTTGAGATCATTCTTCATTAAAATTTCTGCAAATAATGCATCTATTAATATTTTTCAATGGTGATTAAAATATCTATTTTTCTTTAAAATACATTAAAAACTTTTGATTTTGTGAAAAAAGTAAAAGAAAAACTTTATCAACTGTATATTATTTAAATATAAAATTGTTTCTCCAGTAATTTTTTTTTTTCGTTTGATTTTTCTGATCGATTTTTAAATTTTAGATGTTTGATAACACTTAAGGAATAAAAACAAACAGGAGCATTTTTTTTGGGGGGGGGGAGGGGGGGGGGAGTGCATTTGATAAAATTTTTTTAAATGGAGAATTCTGTGCTATGTGAAATCTGGGATGTAAGGAGAATGGGCCACATTTTGCGGGATGGAGGGATCCAAAATTTTTCAGAATCCTTGATGTGATATATCACCAGAAAGCTCTTTGACCACTCTTTAATATTATGAGCATCCCTTAATTTCTAAGATGCTTTTGTATCCCTCCGGGCTCTAACTTATGTATATTTTAAGCCATTTTTCTAACTCAGCCTGCAGCTGAGTAATTAAACTGCAGCATAAAAAAAAAATCATAATATTTAAAAATTATTTCAAAAGTTTTATTTGTACTGATTTTTTTTTGCAGTTAAATAAAAATTTTAATTAAATCTCATCAAAAGAGAAATACTTAAGATTTTCATTGTTTCTTACTTAACAAGCAAATTTTATGAACACGCTCGCTAATACAAGTAGTGTGTTTAATTAATACATTAGACTAGGGATGCAGAACCTGTGGCCCACGAGTTTAGTCAATTTACAAATGGAAAAAATGTTATTTTTATACAAAGATTGCTGAAAAAAATCATAAATTTGTTCAATTTACTGCTGAAAAGTTAAAAATTTCATCAGTCGCTTAACACTAGAACCGCGGAGCAGGTCAATTTGATCCAAATCGATATTTAATTTCTCGTCACACAAAAAGTATTTATTGAAAAAAGGTTAAAATATTAAAAGTCAGAAAGGGATTTCTGACTTTTAATATTTTAAGGTAAACAACAACTTTTCTTATTTAATAGCGAATGACATAAATATCTTTTCAGCTATAATCACGTATACCTAGAACAGCGAAGCGGGTCAATTTGACCCGTAATAAGTTTTTGCGCTTAAATGACAAAATAGAGATGAATTTTGTCGGAAGTAATTGGAAAGTATATCTGCCTCACTCCTAATTCCTCTAATAGGAGGATTCGGAAGGGGGGATAATGAAAATTTTCAATAGAGTTCTTATATTCTTGATGTGAAGAATGGATGATTGAAGTAGAAAATTACTAATTTAAAATTAAATAATATTTATAAATAGTATTGAAGTTGCTTTTATTATGCATTTATTAGAACCATAGATATGATTTCCGATGTCTAAATATTACCGTCAAAGAAGCTTTGGAATGTTAGCAACTGTTATCTGAAAATCATTGATAATGCAAATGATTGAGGATGAATATCTGCCAGTAAATGAAGAAAATTAAATTTTAATTTTAAAACTGAAAGTGACGACGACTCTGCCTCTCTTAACATTGTTAGACTTTTACATTGGATTATAGGTGAAAATTTATCAATATTGAACGAAAGTTTGCGATATTTGTCAGATAAAAAAGAAAAATTAAGAATTCAAACAGGTGAATTAAGAATTTGAAAAGATGACAAAATTTGAACTTTATACTCATGAAAATCTGAAAAATAAATAAACAGCTTGTGCATTCAGACCTGGAAATAAAGAAGCTGGCAAGAAAACTGCAACACTAACTATATAAAAGGGCCTAACATAAGCGTAGATGAGCATGCATTGTTTTCAATATCTGTGAGTAGGTTTACTCAGTACATGTCTAATAAAACCAGTTAAATTCAATATTGTATCATATTCTAGTTGCTTCCAGGTGTTGATAAAAAAATGAGCCTTAAAACTATTAGTAATTCAAGTCTCTGAAAAAAATGTCAAAATCGAAATTGCATGCGGTTATTCTTCTAATACATTCAGACATCAGCATAACTGTTTACTAAGGAAAAAAGGGTAAAAATGTTTTGTTACTTAGCAGTTTACATCTAACTTTTAAAATTTTAGATAATTCTAAAAAGCAAGAAATAAAGGCACTTGTTTACAACAAAGCAACTAAATTCAGTGTGGTTGTGTGATTGCCCAGATAGCAGGAAATTTGCTTATGACAAGCCTGTATCTTATTGAAGTCAAGTGAATGCAATTTATAATTTTTTTTTTTTTTTTAGCTGATATCAATGCTTGGTTTTTATGCAAATCTGTAACTTAAAAATCTATTAGTATACAACAATTTATTCAAGACTTGTTTGAAGACGTACAAAGAAAGTGTGTAATTTCTTGCCCCCCCCCCCCCCCCAAAAAAAAAAAAAACTTGTTATTTGCACAAGAAAAAACATTGAAAATGATGATAAATACAAACTAAGCATAAAAGATTTTATTACAATTAAAAAAATGAAAATAAAACTAAAGATAATTGTTCAAAATATTGTACCCACACGTTTCTGGTAAATACGCAAAACTTTAAATCATGTTTTTCAAGCAATGCATACAATGAATTGGATTAGATAATTAGTAACATTAGTAAGTAACTTCTATTTTTTATATTTTTAAAAATTATTCTTAGATTTCAAATCTAAATTTATTTGAATGGGATAATCTACTTGTGATATTTATTAAGTCCAAGTTTATTTATGTTTAAAATATATGTTGAATATTTGTTCAATATATTTTCCTCATACTTAATGAAATGTAATTTTGAATAATAGCATTTTCTGAAATGTAGGAAATTTCTGCTGACTTTATGTGAAAAATATAATGTAGATACTAAGAAATGTTGATTATTATAAGAAAATATAATATTTTGATTAACCAAATTAAGTATTTGGGCATATTTATAAATTTTTTTAGATCTCGGGTCAAATTGACCCGATCCGCAGTTCTAGGTATACCAAAAGTCCTGCGGTTCTAGTGTTAAGAATTGCAAATATCATTGATCGGGCCCGGAAAACTCATGAATTTCATTCATCAGGTATGGAAAAATCGTCGAGGAATAAATATCGATAGTCGGGCATGGAAAAACCTTGAGTTTTGTCAACCAGGCACGGCAAAATCGTAAATTTTGTCAATCGGACGTAAAAATCGCACATTTCGTTGATCGGGCAAGAAGAAATCATCAGTTTTGTTGATGGTGCACAAAAAGAGTGCAACTTCAATTCATCGGATACAGAAAAAGTCACACATTTTCTCGGTTTATCGCGGTAAAAAATATTGCGAATTTTGCGATGATGCACAGAAAAATTGAAAATTACATTAATCGGCTGCGAAACAATTGTGAGCTTTGTCAGTTTATCAAGAGAAAAAAATCGATAATTTTATCTTGTTGCATAAAAAAATGCAGATTTTGTCAAAGTTGTTAAAAATCGGAAATTTCGTTGGTTGGATACGGGAATATCGCAAATTTTGTCAATCACACGTGGAAAAATAGCAAATTTTTTCGATCAGGCTCAAATAAAATCGTTGATTTCGTCAATTGACTTTATAAAAATCGTCAATTTCGTCAATGGGCTTCATAAAAATTGCGAATTTCATTGATCGTGTGCTGAAAAATGGCGAATTTTATTGATTATGCGAGAAATAATCATGAATTTCGTCTATCAGCTTTGTAAAATTCACTAATTTTGGCAATCGGCTCCGTAAAAATCACGAATTTTGTTGATCAGACACAGAAAGACAGTGAATTTTCTCTATTGACTTCATAAAAATCATGAATTTTCTACATCAGCTTCGTAAAAATCACGAACTACGTTGATCAGGCGCGAAAAAATCGAAAATTTTGTCGATCATGCGAAGAAAAATCGCTAATTTCGTCAATCAGCTTCGTAAAAATTGCGAATTTTGTCGATCATGCATGAAAAGATTGTGAATTTTGTCGATCCGGCCTGGGAAAATTGCACATTTCATTGATTAGCTTTATAAAAATTGTGTTTAATCGATCGGCTTAAAAATCTCAATCGTCGATAGACTTTGTAAAAATCGCGATTTTCATCGATTAGTTTTGTAAGAATCGTGAATTTAGGCGATTGGCTTCATAAAAATCGTGAATTTTATTGATCAGGTGCAAAAAAGATCATAAATTTTCTCGATCGGCTTCATAAAAATAGCGAATTTTTTCAATCGGTTTCGTAAAGAGCGCAAGTTTAGTCTATCAGCTGCTGAAAAATAGCAAATTTCATTGATCAGGTGCAGACAAATCAGGAATTCCATTGATCACGCATGGAAAAATCGTGTTAATCGGCTCCTTCTCTTCGTTCATAAAGTTCACTTTTTAGGTGCGTTCGTAATTATATAATACGTAGCACCTATAGTGGTCGTTCAGTCCGTCCATCTGTCCGTCTGCATATAACAACGCAAAAACTACCCAACCGAATCATTTGAAATTTAATATACATAATTATTACATAATTTTGTCGAGTCATTTCAAATTTTATGAAACTCGGATGCATAGATCAATTACAGGGGCAATCAAAAGTATTCAATTACATTATGGTCAATGGGGAAAAAAGTTTCAAATGCATTTTAATCGTTTGAAATTTAAAATACGCAATTATTACATAATTCTGTTGAGTTATTTCAAATATTTTGATAATTGTGCGCATAGATCAATTACAGGGGCAATCAAAAGTATTCAATTACATTATGGTCAATTAGGAAAAAGTTTCAAATATATTCTATACGTTTGAAATTTAAAATACATAATTATTACATAATTTTGTCGAGTTATTTCAAATTTTATGAAAATCGGATGCATAGATCAATTACAGGGGCAATCAAAAGTATTTCATTACATTACGGTCAATGGGGAAAAAAGTTTCCAATGCATTTTAATCGTTTGAAATTTAAAATACGCAATTATTACATAATTCTGTCGAGTTATTTCAAATATTTTGATAATTGTGTGCATAGATCAATTACAGGGGCAATCAAAAGTATTCAATTACATTATGGTCAATTAGGAAAAAGTTTCAAATATATTCTATACGTTTGAAATTTAAAATACATAATTATTACATAATTTTGTCGAGTTATTTCAAATTTTATGAAAATCGGATGCATAGATCAATTACAGGGACAATCAAAAGTATTCCGTTACATTACGGTCAATGGGAAAAAATGTTTCAAATGCATTTTAATCGTGTTACACTCATGCGAACTTAATAAAATTTATATGCAACTATAAAGTACATATTATAATATACATCATACATAATTTGTGGTGCAAAGAACATTTGTTATTGATTTACTAGGCCATACAAAAGTATTCCATTACACAATGGTATAGGAAGAACATTGTTTGATGAGCGTTTTAATTGTATTTCACTATTTACAATTTTATGAGATTGATATATGAAAGTAATATTTTTAAAACTTCATTATCGTACGAACGCACCTAATTTGTTACACTTCATGTGCAATTTCCAACTTGTTTTTTTTTTTTTTTTTTTTTTTTTTTTTTTTTTTTTTTTTCGGCACCAGCCACTTATGTTTATGTTTCAGCACTTTTCATAAAACAAAATTTATTCTCCTGAATAAAGTCAAGGAATATTATTACATCTAGAAAATAATCCTTGCTATATCTGTTATATATATAAACGTAAAAATTGCTGATATAGGCTTACCAATTGAATTGGATTTTTAGAATGGGTAAGCTTATTTAAAGGGACCCCCACTGCCCACCTGAAACCATATTTTTTATCCGATTATAGATCACAGATCACTCCCTTGGAATCGAATTATCTCCGTGTTATTGATGTGGCCCTCGGCCACCCAGACATAATTGTAAGTGGCCCTTCTCTTAAAAAGGTTGTGCACTCCTACATTAGACTCTCCATTAACTGGGACTAAGTTATCCAGGCTACTGATTAAAGGGGCTGGTGACTTAGCTTCGGAATTCTCCTTCAGAATCTTAAGTCTAGGGACATTTGATGCATTCGTATATTTAAAATGTCTCTTGGGGGAATTCATATTTTCAACTTCTTTTTTATGTGTACTCTTCTTAAAGGATATTTCTTTTTTTCTTAGTTCTCAAAATATTTCTAAAATCTAGGCTTAATTTAATATTTTATGTGTCAAAAGCTGACAAACTGTGAGTAAATTCTTAAACCTTCATATAAAATTATCTCATAAGAAACAATTAATTGTAAATAATTCCACCAAGCAACAAATCTAAAACAACAGTCATAAAAAGAAATGGTATCACATAAAAAGAAGCAATATAGAGAAGTGCGTACTCTGAGTGCCATGTAAAAATCGATCACTACTCATAATGTTTACAAAGGACTTGGAGTGAGGTATAGTATGTGAAAATGGCTTGGTGATCTGCAGGCTTTTATAATGTGTATTCTACTTGCATTTACACATGGTTATATGTTTATCAGTTTTCTTCTTATTGTACTATTCTCATTAATCTGTGAAAAGGGTAAGCTTTTGATATTTGCATGCCTATTCTTAATTATCATATGGATCGATGTGTCAATTTTATTTACCATTATTTGAACGAGGAATGCCACTTTTACAAGGAAGATTTTCTAAGAAAGCATGTAAATGTTTTGAGTTTGTTCAATAATTATAAAAATGATTATATGCATATTAATAACAATGCACCTAAAAATACATTAACTAAACTGCAATATATTGCAGTAAAGCCACCATAAACGGAATTGCACATGACTGAGAAAAAATTTGTTCTAGTAAGGCTTCTGTGTCAATAGGATTATAAATTATTCTTTAAGTTTTAATATTGGATTTATGTTTAAGAAATAATTCTGTCATAAACAGGATCCTTTTTAACAGTTTTCTCTTTAATTTTGAAACAGTCTATCCTTAAACCCATTTATGTAATTAAAAATTAAATTTAAAATATTGAAAAGTATAATTGGGTGAATTTCACATGAACTGCCAGTTTGATGTCCTGATGTTTAAATCTAAATTTCATATTAATAAATTTATTTTTTGATATTCTAAAATCAGGTAGTAGCACATCTTTTTATGCTTAATTCAATGCATTCATTAGATTTTTTTCAGAGTTGTGAAATAGTGATCTTTTTTTTGTACTTTAGTTAGCAAGTAATGGGAATTTACTTGTCCTGAATAAAAAACTCGCAAAATTTCAATCTTTTTTTATGCTTCCAAACATTTAAAATTTTTTATATATGAATTAAACGTAAAATATCCTGTGTTAATTAAACAAATAGATAGTTTATATACTTAAAATTAGTATCTAAGAGTTAAAAATTTAAATGTATTTTGTGTCTGCTTATGCAGAACATGAGTGTTACTTTAGGGAAGTTAATATTATTTGTTTTCAAAATATTTGTATATTGCAGTTGCAACGGTAGTGAGAAAACGATGTTGTTTCTTCTTTACAGTGCGCTTATTTAGAACGCGATAATTTTGTTCTATAATTGTTATTTATCAGAATGTTCATTTCAACATGGTGAGTATTTTTATTTTCTTACAGGAGTGTTACCCATTTATTTATTATTATTTTTAACGTATAAAAATGTTAAGTTAGGGAATGCTGTATTTTTTGTTCAGGAATCAATAGGCCCAACTAAAATTTCAATAAAACAGTTAGAATTTATTTTAGTGAAGAATTCCCTAATAAATGTCATGAGTGTTACCGTACATGAGTGTTACCTTACATGAGTGTTACTTGGAAAAAGTAACACTCCTGAGATAAGAAGTTAAGTAATTCTAAAACTATAAATCATGTGTAAGATTTAATTTATGATTATAATAGATTCATGATTCAGGGCTATATTTTGTCATATTATATATATTTATAAATATTTAAAAATTGTAACAGGATTTTCATGTCTGCACACGTGTTTTGTAAGTGCTATTTAAGATTCAAATTTTAATTCTTAATAAATAATTTTCAAAGGACTATCTATTTTACACAAATCATAGTTTAATTGTTAAATTAATTGTTTAATTAATATTGTTACAAAAAAGCTGTTTGCTGCAAGATGAGTCTTATCGCTTGTCATGAGTGTTACCACTTTTCATGAACATTACTGTAACTAAGAATCAGAATTTTATTAATGCATTTGTTACTTCACTTAAATTAATTGTTTTGTCTATTAGAACTTTTTAATTCTTTATTATAACTGCAAAGAAAATAATTAATTTTTAATAAAATTTGTTTTTAATAAGAAGTTATGCCCTTTATTTAAGAAGCAAAGTAACACTCATGGCATAAACAACTATTAAAATGCTTTAAATTTATGAAATAAATAAATACTAATACATTTTTGATTTATTAATACGTATGTAAGAACCTTAAGCAAATTTTTAATTAATTATTGATACAAAAAAAATCAGAATGTTTTATAGAGGTCGTCACACTTATGAGAAAAATAGTGACTGGTCAAGACATTTCTTGAAATTTCTGAAATATAAATTAAAAAAACTCGCAAATGACCTACTGCTTAGAATGTTGTAAACTATAAGCAACTCATACCTGAGTAAATTTTTACATTTAAACCAAATTATTTTTTCAAATTTTGTTTCACCTAATACGGCAATGCATTTGAAAACCACCCATATATGCCTGCAAGTCGCCAAACACATTTCACATACTGTACCTTACCTCACTCTTGAGTCCTTTGTAAATATTATGAGTAATGATAGATTTTTATACAGCATTCTGAGTATGCATTTCTCTATATTGCTTCTTTTTATGCGATATCACTTTTTTTTAATGACTCGTTTTAGATTTGTTTCTCAGCAGAAACATTTGAGTTGTTTTTGATAAGTTATGACTCTTTTTTGTAAGATATTTCATTTGCATGATGCATATTCCATTTTAATTCAAAAAAGAAAAGAAAAATACAAGATGATAGAAGTAAAAAACAATCTTTTAATAGGAATGCTATAAACTTTTCAAATGTGTAATATATCTAATGATATAAAATGTACTTTTTAAAAATAATTCAAAATCATTTTATTGATATTACAAATCTCGGAAAAAATCATTTATTTTTTAGAAATGATAGACCAAGGTTGATTCACGTCCGAAAATTCCGAAAAATTAAGGCATTTAATTCCGAAAATTTGAAATTGGGTTATCAGTTCTGCATAGTTGCCAACTTGTATGGTTTTGCGCGTGAAAAAAAACAATCGCGGAGAAATGCAAATTTCGTGAAAGGATTGCCGAAAAAGCACACATTTCGTCAATATTTCGTGGAAAAACAATTTCGTCAATGTTTTTGTCAACGAACTTTGTCAAAAGGTCTCTGAAAATTGCGAATTTCCTGTGCGAATCGCGAAAAAAGGACAATTTCACCAAATATTGCAGATAAAATGCTGATTTCGACTAAGAACGCGGGAAAACGTCGATTTTGTCTAAAGAGTGCAGATATAATGCCGATTTCGATAAAAGATCGCTTAAAAATATTTTGTGAAAAGAATATTGGGGGAAAAAAAAGGCGATTTTATCAAAAGATCACGGGAAAAACGCCGTTTTCAAGAAAAGATTGCGTAAAAATGCAAATTTTATCTAAAGATCATAAAAAACCCACCGATTTCATAATAAAAAAACATGGAACAATGGCAATTTCGTCAAAAGATCACGGAAAAACTGCCGATTTCGACAAAAGATCGCAATAAATTGCCGATTTTGCTAAAATATCGCAGATAAATAGCTCATTTCGTCTGAAGATCGCGGATAATCGCTGTGGGGAGGGTGTAACTTGCAGAATAAAATGCTGATTTCGTCTGAAGACCACGGGAAAACGTTGATTTTGTCTAAAGATTGCAGATATAACGCCGATTTCGATAAGAGATCGCGGAAAAAACACCGTTTTCGATAAAAGATTGCTTAAAAATATTTTGTCAAAGGATATTTGAAAAAAAGGCCGATTTCATCAAAAGATCACGGAAAAAACACTGATTTTGTCAAAAGATCGCGGGGATAAATCACCGAAAAGAGATATCGCGAGAAAAATATCGCGTAAAAATGCAAATTTTATCTAAAGATCGTCCAAAAAATGGCAATTTCATAATAATAATAATAAAAAAAAACACGGAACAACGCCGATTTCGTCAAAAGATCGCAGAATAACTGCCGATTTCGACAATAGATCGCAATAAATTGCTGATATCTGAACCTTCTTCGTTAACTGAAAAAATCCTTTTATAGCTGGCTTAATATATCCTTAATGCAAGAAACTAGTCATATCAGACACAAATTTACCTTGTAAATTAACTTGATTTTTTAATATATACATTTTGTTGATTCATTCTTAATGCAAAATTATACCCAGATTTCACTGATACATGAAGAATTTAGCTATTATGTATATGAAAATTAGAAATTTAAAGTTTAAAAAAAATTCGATAAAACCCGAAAAAAACCTGGGTTTTAGACTATTGGGCCCAGTGGGTTGGGCTTTTTCAAAAAAACCTGGGTTTTTTCAAACCCTGTAGGGCTATTCCATATCTCACATAGAACAGCTTTTTCTACATATTGCTATTGTCATAACAATGTTATTGTATTCTCAAATTAAAGAAAAAAGAAAAGGAAAATAACTATGCTAATATGCAAATGTAGTTTTTTTTTTTTTTCTGTTAATTTTAATGTATAGTTTATATTTTAACATCTACCAGTGGCATAAACGGCAATAGTCACGAACAAGGAAAATCTCTTAAGGACAATTTTTGTTTGCACTGATGAAATCTATTTTTAAAAAAGTTTTGTAACTTTGACATTTTTCCCGCTGGAAAAAAAATTAATTTCAATCAGTGATCACATAAAAAGCGCGATTTTCATCAAAAGATCACAGAAAATTGCAAATTATATCAAAAGATTGTGGAAAAAATGCAAATTTCGTCAAAAAGTAGTAGAAAAAACACAAATTTAGTGAAATAATAGCGAAAATGCACAAATTTCATCAAAGAATGTCGAAAAAAAACAGCAAGCTCCATTCAAAATATTGCAAAAAAATGGCAAGTTTTGTTCGAAAGATTGCAAAATAAAAAACTTTTGTCAAAGGGGCATGAAAAAATATCCAGTTATTGGATTGCTCGGAGTGGATTTTTCTTTCTGTTGAAAAAACTGGTTTTCCTGCTCCAAAAATGTTATTTTGCTGTTCCAAATCTTCCTGAGTGCATGTGTCCCTGTGATAGTAAAATAATGTAGGGAAAAAAAAAAAAAAAAAAAAAAAAATTAACATCACCTTGATCAAAATATTAATTGGAAAAATTCTTTTATTAAAAATTTAAAACTATATTTAAAAAAAGTGGAACATCCCCTATTTCAATAAAGGGCAAATCAGCTCTTTTTAGAAATTTTATTCATTAAAATTTGCAGACAGATTATGAAATTTTAAAAACTTGTTGCAGACAGCTGCAAAACTTTCTGCGACAAGGTTACAATTTATAAGTTAATAAAATAGTGATTGTAAAGAGTAAGACTCAAGAGTCATGTGTGGACATTTTGTCCATTTCTCATGGAATGGGCCATATGCTTTTTATGTTTATTGTTTGGGGAATTAATTATAATAACTGCACCATGCTATTGTTTACTCTTAGACATATCACAGTATTGTTTGAATAAATAATGAAATTAATTCTTTGTGTAAAAATTATACTTAGTTATTATTAATTACTTAAATTCTTAGTTATATTTTTTTATATTTCATTTTATAGGTGAACGTGTTACCGGGCAACCTAAAAGAAGAAATAGTGGTGGACAGTTTAATTCTAAAAGTGAGTGTTTCTTAATTATTTAAAGCAAAGATTCCATTCTGAAGTAATGTATGACAAGGGCATTCACAACAAGTTCTTTTAAGGCAGTTTTTATTTTATTTATTTTTTTTTTTTTTTCTCACCCTCGGTAAACTTGGATTTATAAACTTAGCCATAATTTTGGCAGGTTTGACTATGAAAGTAATTTGTAATCAAATAGTGCTTTCCTTTTTTTATTAATAACTTATCAAGTTATAATTGATTGTTATCACATGAAACAATTTTATCGTGTTTCTCATGCTGTCATATTCATAAATTCAGTACAAATCACCAGCATTGACAGTAGTTTTTAATAGATATTTTGCCTTTATTAAAAGTGGAAAATATCATTTGAATACAGTATAGTCTCAAAAATCTGCATTTCTAAAATCCACAATCCTCCAAAATCTGCATGCATTTCATAATGTAAACAATGAAATTTACAATTAAAAAGAATTCTGTATAATCTTTATTCCAAGTAACAATGAATGAAAATAAAACAGTTTTTAATATAAATTTATGAGAAAATAGTAATGATATAGAATATTACACAAATAAAATGGTTTTATTTCATAGAAACTTAACATGCCCCCCCCCCCCCCCAAAAAAAAAGTAAAAAAAAAATTAATAGCAAATGTAAACAAAATCAGAAAAGTTTTAGTAATGTCACCATCTGGCTGCTAAAGAAAATAGCAAATTATTATTTTTTTTTATGCAAAGCTTTAATTAATGCATGACATAAAATATAGCCTGGCTTTTTATTTATCCAAAATGGGGAGGAATAAGATTGTTCATTTAATCTTACCACAAGCTAAAATATATCTGAACTCTGTTGAATTATGCAAAAAATTCCAACTCTGGTTCACAAGAGTTTTTAAAGAAGAAATTGTTGAATGGATAAATAATTAAAATGAAGTCTTAAAATCATGTTACAGATGAAGAAATTACTTTTTCAATAAAGAACGCATCTGAAAATAGTGAAACTGAATCTGACATTGTGCAAATTTTTTTTTGAAGATTTGATTTTAGGTGAAAATTTTGAAGTTCTTATTAGCAAAATTATACAGACCATAGGAAATCTATACTAATAAAATCCGTGCGCCTCTGTCTGTCTGTCTGCTTGAAGCCGATTACAGTTCGCAACGCGGGCGAGTTGGAAGTCACGAGAGGTGTCTTTCGATTCGAAAAATTCCGGGAAAGTCATTTCGGGCATTTTCGAGACCATGGGACCAAAATTAAAAAAGTTATGAATTAAAAACCAGTCGGGAATCGGAACGGAAAACGTCTAATTTCCCAAACAGAGCTCTGAGGCAGAACACTGCACCACCTTGCGGTAAAGAACCTGAACTTTTCCCCTTTGGCTAAAAGAAGAAGCAGCCGAAAACCTCTTTTTTTCTCCCGGGAAAACGACTTTTTCTTTCGTTTCGGTTCTTTGAAAAAGAACTTGGTAAAAAATGTTAAACACGGTTTATTTTCATACTTTTTCTTTTTGGTAGCATACACGAATATTGTGTAACCTAAGATTTATGCGATTAATACTAATTTTTGTTAGTACAAACGGAAAACGAGCTGCCAAAATTATTTGTTAGTTATGTTGTTTGTGATATTAATGAAATTACTTATTTTTTTTTAATAGCAATCTTTTGCAGTTTTTAATACCGAAACTTTTTTTGCGCGTTTTTTCTTAAACCATCATACAGACAGTTTTTAAAGTAGATAAAACTGATTACATATTCAGAATCTGCTTAAAAGTCTGCTTCTGATTAACCAAAAAATACGAGAAAATGTCTTATGGGTGCGCAGCGCCAACCGTGCAAAACCAAATATTTTTAACGGGACCATGGCGCGTAGCGCCGGTGGGTGGTAGGCCAGTGGGCCGCCTTTGCACGGTGGGCACGTAGCGCCCACTGTGCGAAATCACATATTTTTAACGGGATAATGGGTGCATAACAACCATAGCTCTTTAATTTACTTTTTTGTGCTTGAGGATTCGAACTCCAAGACTTGCTTATTAAATGAATTTTTTTGCTTATTATATACTGCTTAATATCGAGGTTCGTTTGGAAAAAGTGGCCCAGCTAGCGGGCGTAGCTCGCTAGTAATGATTATTTTACAGAATTCAAAAGAAACTTTAATAGAGGAAAAGAAAAGTTCTCAAACAAAGAATTTTATAAGGAATGTTTAAAAATATTAAAAGTATTAAAGTTTAAAAAAAAGCAGGGTTGTTTGGTTTAAACCACGCTGGTTTAAACTGTGGTTTAAACCATGGTTTAAACCAAGTGGTTTTTTTAAAAAAACCATGCTGGTTTTTTTAATTTGGTTTTTTCCCCTTTTCCCTAATGTTTTCATTTATTTTACACATTATTAAAATGTTCAAAATCAAAGTTATGGAGTAGCTACAAGCAAAGCTAAAGACAAATTAAATTTTTAAAGTGACAAACATCTTTAATCAATCTAATTTTTCTTACTAGCTATAAATTGACATGGCAAAATATTTTTCTACAGTGAACTGTGGAGGATGAAAAAAGGTAGTTAGTTTTAATTCTTTTTTAAACCTTTTATTTTTTAAAAAATGCAAAATTGGCATATGCCAGCCAAAAATGCAATTTTACTGCTTAGATAGCTTGATTATGATTTACTAAGGATTGCATCATGTATCAAAGCATCAATAATGACATAATCATAAGTCATTCTTTCCATTGGTTACTCTAGTTCTGTATGCTAATGAATGATTGGCTATGAATTTTCTCTGTTCCATAGCTATTGGTTTTAGTAAGCTTTGGTTTTTCTTAGATTGGATTTGCAGTTTTTACATTATTTTTTTCTGTTTCTAGTTACTTTGTATTGTATTTTATTTTAAGAAAGCTACTTATATATATTGAAATAAAAGAATGTCTAAAACTAGAAGAAAGGAAAATTTAATCTGGTTTTCATTTGAGGGAATAAGAAATACATCAAAAACATGTTTAAGAGCCAAATGTAAAAATTGCATGCAATGTAAATGCTGTCAAATTAGCTCTTTCTTATAATACTAGGTGTGATTCATTTTTAGATGTTTTAGATGTTTACCTTAAAAATTGCCCCACTTTACTTAAAATTTGTGTTGAAAATAGGAATGTTATTGATAAAAATATTCAAAAGCTCGTATCTAATTTTTATTTTAAAAGAAATGTTGAAGATATGTTTGAACTGTTAAATTCTATTGCAGTTGCCCTGGATAATATCTAAAGTAATAAGTTCCATTACTAATGCAGTTTATAATTGGACAGGTCTTCAAAAAATATTAAGAGAAAAAAAAGTAAATAAAGAAGTCTTATAGTTTTTTAGTCCAGGTATAAAATAGCCCTAACACCCATGCCCTTTTAGGTATACATGCTTGAACCACAATACAGTCAAAGAACAAGAACAAGAAAAAAAGGATACATTAAATTTTACAAAACAAAAATATCCATGTAACTCGATGCTTGCACAGATAATAAAATTTAATGCTAAATCTTCACCTTTTGAAGAACAAAGAAACAGAAAAAATAAAGTTTGTATTAAAAAAAAAATAATAATAATAATTTTTCTAAGCCTATGTCTCAATTTGTGTAAGCATTACATTCGTTGATGTATCAAGTCAATACACATGTATTTTTTAGCATTAATAAAATGCATATTGATATTTTTTAAGTAAATATATGTAGTAAGAGATTAATAATCATTTGTTGATGTTAATACTGTAAATAATTTCTAAATTATGCACAAGAAAATGTTTTCTATTTCAGCTTATTTCTGTTAATTTAGTAAAATATATTTGTTTGCCCTTTACTATGTTCTTCATTATCAACCTGCATATAATTATTTCTTAAATTATTATCTAAAAGGTTTATATAAGTATACTAATAAATTAATAGTTATTTTTTTTTCACACAATGAATATTTCCCTACCTAAACTTATAAGATAATTTAATTATAAATTTTTATGCTTTAGTTATTTATTTATCAAAAAAATTATATACTAATGTGAATGTTTAGCATTAATTAACTATTAATTACAAAAAATCCTCATGACTTTCTAAAACTCAAGTTATTTTTCTTGCAAATGCTTAAATAATGATTTGAAAAAAACCCGGTTTAAACCAAAAAAAAACCTGGTTTAAACCAAAAAAACCGGTTTTTATACCAACCCTGAAAAAAGTATTAAAATTATTGTGTACAGATAAATAAGGATTAAAGTTTTGATTTGCTTAAATTAAACTATTACATGCTCTTCTTGGAAATAGAAAAAAGAAAGTTGAAAATAATAAATCATTTAAACCAGAATACAAAACTCTAAAATCTGCACAGCCTCCGGTCCCAAGCTTTGCAGATTTTTGAGACTCTACTGTATATAGTTTCTGAATAAAGAACACCTGTCAATTTCACATGTTTTTGAACAAAAGTGAATACGGAAATGTGTCAAAAAGTAGCTTCTTTGGATTTGAGAACTGCTTTAAAATCAATTGCTTAGAAAAACTGATAGTTGAATGTTTTTTGCATTGTTGTGTTTTAATTTTAAAATATGAAGTTGGGAATGTTCAAGTCATTGACTAGAACTTCTGTTATGAAAAATTCATTGGTGTCGAGCCTAATTGAGGAAAAAATCATTGGTTTGAGAATCTTTTTTAATTAAAGTGAAAAATGTATTTCAAAATATTTAAAGTTTTTAATACGATTTTAAAATTAGTTTAAAAGGAGAATCAGATATTAGACCTCCCCCTTTTTTTCCCCTCTTTCTTTTTTTTTCTTTTTAATGGATCACTCTGTGTTGTTGTTCATTTCTATACTTGGCATTTGTAGTTAGTGCAAGAGTCCTACATTGGGGTCGGGTTGACTCCCTCTTTTATTGCTGGTCGGGTTAGCTTTTATTATTTTGGGTTTCGGTTTGGCTCTTTTAACTCTTGCGGATTGGTTTTGGGTTGACCCAATTTTTTAAAAGAAAGTCCAAAATAGTTTTTTGTGTTAAGTCTTCATAACCGCAGAAACAAATCAAAGTTTCATAAAAGAAAAATGCACCAATTATAAAATTTTTATTCAAGAGAATGTGAAAAAATAATTTTCAATTTTACTGATGCAATTATGATAATATTTTATATATTCATTACAACTTGGGGGGGGGGGGGGGAAGCTTATTTTATTTAAAAAAAAATTAAGAGAATAAATGCTAATGTCTTAAAAAGTTAATAAAACTAAATTTAAATTCTAATCTGCAGCCGCTAAGTAGCACAATGGTTTAAAAACACGTTTGTGAGTATTTTGTTTCCCAGGATCAATTTTCCAGCAGGGCAAATGCTTAATCTTTCATAATATTTTCAAAAATACTTCTAAAATGGTTCATAGATGGCAGCACTAAAGTAGTGTGAGGATGAAACTGCATTGTGAGGTGATAAAATACAATACTCTTAGACAATAAAAACCTTATTAGTTTACACTGTTGCTGTTATCTTTATGTATCATAATTGAGTAAATATACATGTTTTATATGAAAATATGCTGAACAAACATTATTTCAACTGGAAGAAATTATCATTTAGCTGTCGAATTTTAGCAGCAATTTACAACTGAGCCTAACATGGCGTTTAGCTACTGTCCATTCACAGATCAGAATAGTGCACACCGGAATCATTCCTTACATTTTTCTTCACTCACATTTTATTATAAGTTGATTAATCAAACTTTTTTGTTATTATGTCTGGCTAAACCTGAAATAAAACTTCCTTATTTTATTATTTTGATGTGAATTAGTAATGTATCATAAAGCACATTTCATAAAAAATAAATCTTTATAATAAATATTTAATCATACATTATTGATTATTATTAACTTGCGCTTTGCTTCTAATATTTTAATCATGTTAAAAAAATTATCTAAATTTTTATTTAAGTTTATTACTCATTTTAATATTTTATTATATTGTAAACATCCATTATAGTTTCGATTTCATTGTTAATTACATTCAAATTACTATTTAAAAAGTGTAAACAAAGCAATGACCAAAAATCCACACGATCTCTGGTCTCCAGCTGTGTGGTTTTAAGAAAGTCTACTTATACACATAATTTTTGAACCGTTTATTATTTTGCAATACAATTTTTCTCCCTTGTATGCTGCCAAAAAAAAAAAAAAAAAAAAAAAGCTTTTATTTATGTTTATTTAAAATTTTATCGGTTGCAGAGCTTCATTTAGCTGCACATTTATATTAATTATAAATAGAAGTTTTCATATACGTCCATTAAAACATTTAAAAAATATCCATTAAAATATTTAATTGCTATAAAGGACGTTAAATACTAATAAAAACATTAAAAGATCTTAATTTTTACATGTTTCGATTGAATTTACTCAATCATCATCAGAAAAAGAAAATACAAATAAACACAAAGATGGAAAATGACAGAAAAACTATTACAAATGAAATTTAAAAATAAAAATCATGCGTGCTATATTTTAATTATGTATCACGTTGCTTAATTTTTAAATTATTTAACAATTCAATCCAAATATTTGGGATTTGAAATGACAAGGAGTCATTGCAGACCATTGAGCTTCTGACGTAAATTTCAATACTCTCTCTAATAAAAAGTTGCAAATAAAAATCTGATCTATAAATTAATCTACTCTCATTAAACAAAATATCTATGTTTTCTATTTGATTTAGCCTAGATAATGCGGTTTTACCTCTATTAGATTTTATGTCTGCAATGTGTTCTTTACATCTTATTTTGAATTTTCTTTGAGTCATGCCAATATAATAATTTTTGTAACCACCTTCTTTAAGGAATGGAATGATATAGACACCTTTTATTAGTATTTAACGTCCTTTATAGCAATTAAATATTTTAATGCATATTTTTTAAATGCACATTTATAGTTGTAATTTCTTTTCTAGTGTCACCTAGTGCAGCTCGAAGAAATTTGGATCTCCATGTTGCTACTTCTGGTCAGACTGCATCAGCTCCAAACAATTCTGCCCAAAATTCAACTACTATTAAGATGGAATCAGCAATGGCTGAACCTATTTCCAGTACCTCAACTAGTACAACTTTAAGCTTTGCTCCTCCAACACTAACTCCTGCTATAAGCCCTAGCCATTATAGAGCTTCTCCTTACAAGCCAGACTGGCAAGGTCCTCCCTCAGGTGTCCATTAATTACATTTATTTTTTGTCATTTTAATTGCTTGTCTTCATTTAGGGATTTATATCATCAACTTACTTACTCAACTGTGCACTGTAAAATGAATATTTTTATAAGTTACAGTTATGGAGAAGTTATAACAGCTTTGCAATTTGTTTAAAAAATATTTATTGATGTGTTGTGTTTCATTGATTTGTATTATGTGGTATTACTTGTATATATATTTTGAAATTTGAATGAACTCTGTAAACTTGAGCTGAAGTGAAGACAATTACTTCTAAAAGCTCATCATCACTGTATACTTAAAAACTGATAACTGGACATTCAGTTATTAGTAATAGAGTATCAAATTAGAATGCAATCTTTCTATTGTAATATTTTAGAGGTTTGTCTTTCATGCATTATTAGATCAATTACATCTGATTTAGGATATGCTTATTGCTTTTACTAGAGAATAATGAAAAATCTGTTGTATTTTTTTACATAACTATTTGCAATAGTTCCAAAAACATCTTTTTCTTTAAAAAGTAATGTTTTGGTTAGACTTGTGTCTCATTTGCTGTTTATTAAATGTCAGTTAAGTAAAGTTCTCCAGAATTTAAAGTTTGGATCTTAGCTAACATATAATTAATGTTGTAGTTCTGTTTATGAAAATTTGTTGTGATAAAGGTATAACAGAAAGTAAAACTAATGATTACTGTAATTGAAATGGTCTTATAAAAAACTTCTTGTAACATTATCAACTTAGTGTTTTATCAGGGTTCTTAATATGTTTCAGTAGCTCTGTTAGAATGCATTAAATTTCCAAGATTAATAAAATTCATCAGAAGTGGCTTTATTTAAAATTGCAAAGCCGTATTTTTTTCTTTTCAAGGAACACCGCATGATACTTTTTTAAAAATTTAAGTTTATAAATTCAGTAATTCCCAAAAACAACCTCTTAATTGAAAAATTGTTTTTTTTTTTTTTTTTTTTTTTTTTTCTTAAATAATCTAACCAATTACTGGTCCAAAATCCCTACAAAATTTCTATTTATTACTAACTCAAAAATCCTGTTTCCACAAGCAATATTGTATCAGCCATTTTATTTGAGGAATAATCATTTGTTTTGTCTCAAAAATATGCTGTATATCACACATATGTTGATACATTGTGTTTGTTGAAAGTTTTCCATTATGGGAAACTTAAAAGAAGTTTTCTTAGTGCAGAATTAACTTCCATTTCACAAATAAAATCTCATTTTTGTACTTGAGCTCAGCTTTCTGCTTTGGGGAAAAAAAAAAAAAAAAAAAAAAAATGCAGTAAAATTTCAAGAAATATCTGTAACTATGTTGTTACTTTTTTTCCCTTCAAGATGTATGATCA
The DNA here is from genome assembly GCA_964019185.1 of Maratus speculifer. Classification (NCBI taxonomy): domain Eukaryota; kingdom Metazoa; phylum Arthropoda; class Arachnida; order Araneae; family Salticidae; genus Maratus; species Maratus speculifer. The sequence continues at coordinate 399,850,065 of OZ025289.1, forward strand.
ATTTAGTATAAGACTGACAACCATATTGACATTTCCAGAACAAATTTTAAGTAATGCAAACTTTTTATTTTTTCTTTCTAATTTGCACAATTTACTTTTTCATTCAATTTACGTTATTTTCACATCAAAACTTTGCCAGTATATATTTATTGAGTATATGTTTCTCTGTTATATTTGCATTTAATTTTTTTTTTTTTTTTTTTTTTTTTTTTTAAGAATTTGCTGGATATTTTTTTAAAAGTTTGTTTTGTTTTATTAGATATACTTTGAGTTTCTAAAATTGAAACTGCACTACTCTTCATACCAAAGCAAATTTAGCTTTCCTTTCAACTACATGTGTTCATTTTTTTTATTTGGTATTAAATAATTCTTTTACATAATTCTTTTGTTTTGTATTATTTTTAGTTTAAAAAAAAAAAAAATCAAAATAGATTTCCCATGTTTGTTTTAAAGTTGAAGTATTATTTAATTTTAAACATGTGAAGTGTTTACTGCAGTAGAATTTTACTGCATCTTCCTGTATAGCATTTATTTAGAATAAGTATTAAAAAAAAGCATAAAAACTGGAGGAAATTATTTTTAAATATGAAGCAATAAAAAATGCTGTAGTGTCTTTAAAATATTTGTGCTTTTTAGAAGTATTAGTATTTATTGTATATAGATAATTTTAAGGTGAAAAATAGAGCAATTTCATGTGGCATCTATTATAGGCAGGTCCTTTGGCTTACTGGGGCAATATGGGGAAGTGAGGGATGAGTTCCTTAATTAAAAGTAAACATATCTGTGGTAGGCAGTATTTCCAGATATGAAATATTGTATACATTAAGCTAGTTTAAGCAAAATTTTCCTGCTTCTTTTAAACTTTACAGAACAGGTATTTGATTTTTCATGATTTGGAGCATTTCTACTGTTTTTTCATACCTTAGTGCATTTCTTACTTTTCAGGCTGAGTTCATATTTATGAATTTTATATTTAAAAAGGAAACATCTTTACTCACTGCTTATAATGACAATCTTTTGTGTGTTCATAAATTTAAAGAAATGGTATTGAATGTCAATATACTTTTGACTAAGTTATATGCATTTTTATTTTATAGAGCCTTATACTATAAAATTAATTTTTTAAAATATAATGTTTGTTTTCCAAGTGCTTCCAAGCTTTTCAATACAATTAAAAAATTTGTTTATTCTATTGATATTCAGTATCGTTGCTTTTGTAATATGTACAAAGTATAGATGCAGATTCACAGTTGCCAGTTGCCACTGAATTTTTTGACTTGGTGACTAATTTGCGGCATCTAAGTTGCCATTCTTTGATGAATTTTGTGTTTATTCTCGTAATCATTTTATGAAAATCAGATTTTGGGTGGGGTGGGGGAATCATGTGACAATAATCTGGCATTTTTTCGCAATCATCTGACCAAAGATCTCGCATTTTTTATTTGAACCTCTAACCAAATTCGCATTTTTTTCCTTTTTTTTTTATATATTTTTTTTAACAATCCTTGGACAAAAATTGTTTTTTTCATTGATTCTTTAACATAAGACTTGCCCTTTTCAGTGATTCTTTGATAAAAAGTCGCAGCGTTTTTTGCAATTCTTTGATAAAATTAACTTTTCTTCTGAAATCTTTTGACAAAATTTGCATTGTTCTTCTGTTGTTTTGTGTTGTTTCTTAATTTCTGTTAAAAGTTAAGCCCTGGTGGTGACTGGAATATTTCAGTTTTGGCACCATTGGCTCCATAATAATTTTGGGAATCTGCACCTATATTATAAAGGTAATCCATCACACATAGATTAAAAATTATTTCTTGATTTCTTAAAAATGTTGCTTTTTTAGGTTATGCATGTAGTCTAATTTTCCTCTCCATAATTCTGTTTTTAGTAAAACCTGTTAAACAGGGGGGGGGGGGGGAATCATCATTTTGGTAAAAAGAATGCATGCAGTTTTACTTTATGAAAAGTTGTCTAATATGACATTTCTTTTGGTCCCTTATAATTTGGTCTTTACAGGTTTTATTGTATTAAAAGACCCCCAGTTTATGAGGGTATGAGCATTTGTACAGCCTCACTTTTAATGCTTGATGATCACACTACTGATTTAATTATTTTTTATAATCAATCTGAAGTAACATATAAAATATATTTTAAAGGAAGAGTGATGGTCAGGATAATTAGATTATTTCTTATATTTTGACTGAAGCACTATGAAATACTTCTTACATATTGTATGGTTAAATTTAAAAGTAAACCAATGGCATGACTATAAGGTAGCTGGATTGCAAATATCAAAAGCCTATTTGTAACTTAAACACTGGTTAATATATTTTGCATGTTATTTGGTTAAATTTAAAAAGTAAAATCAGTGGTGTAATTATCAAGTAACTTGGATTAAAATACAAAATTTTCAAAGACTTAAACCACAAATGCCAAAAAAAAGGGGGGGGGGAAATATACATTTTTTAAAATGCGGATATAATCCAATGTTTAGTATTACGCTCAGTTATAATGTTAATCTGCTTAACATTAATGAATGTTTGATAAAGTGCTCCTTCGTTACTTTTAGTATTTATTAATATAAATTACATGAGATAAACCATGAAACTCAATTATAATGTGGGTGATGAATATGTCATAAAGATTATACTTACGAAATCATTGTCCAATTATGTATTATACTATCTTATTTGTCAAAAACATTAATTTTTAGGCACTGAAATTGAAATGCTTTTAAGATATCAAATCAAATTAAATCTACCAAACAGGGAATTGAACTATAGAGCCTTTTAAGTTTTGGTTCAATATCTTTTTCTTTCTTTCTTTTTTTAAATAATTCCTATTTAATTATTAAATATAATTACTTTGAGCATCAAAGTTTTTGATGGGATACATTTTGAACATTTTACCTTCAATAAACATTTAGTCCAAGAGCCGACCGCACAAAATCTTATGTCATCGAGCACAAGAAAAATTCCTTTATTTTATGGAAGAGTAGCAATAGGGAAATATAACGATCCATGGTCTGCCGGAAGTGAAGTGGTGCATAGACCAAAAATTGATACTGCTAGTGGTTGACTCAGCGGTTTAGCATAGTGTTTGTCCTACAATCAAAAGTATGGAAAACATAATACTAAGCCTACGAGTCAACCATTAGTGCTATTCATTTTTGGCTTAGGCACCACTTCGCTTCTAGCAAACATGGATGATTAGATTCCCCTATTATTACTTTTCCATAAAATAAAGGGTTTTTTCTTGTGTTTGATAACATAGGGTTTTGTGCTGTTGGCTCTAATAAGATCAAGAATTCTGTTTTTATGCATTGTCAAAAAATTCCATTTTATTTAGAAAAGGCCTACATATTATTAAAAGATTCAAGACATTGAGAAAAGAAATGTGCCTTTCCAACTAATTTTGCTTACAGATACAATCAAGAATGGAATAAGAATGCAATTTTGTTGTGTAGAACTCTATGAATATAGTTGTCTATGAATAAAACCTTTTACTGAGCTATAAACTTTTATTTTTTATGTTAAGTAATTTAAATTATTTAGATAATTTTATTGTTTTAGTTGTATATATGTATACAGTAAAACATCTGAATAGCCAGGTGTCTGCTATTTGGTAGTATTTACTTTAGAGGTTTTATTGTAATAGTTTTTTTCTGGAATGTACAAAATTTTTAAATAATGTGCAACTATAGTTGTAATGTCTGAGGTCTTTCCTTTAAAATTAGCTTTCCATTTAAGGATAGTCATAGACCTGGAAAATATCGAAATATCGTAATTTTCTGATCTTGTAATTATCATAGAAATATCGGGGATAAATGACAGGAAAATCAATTTTTATGTCTATCATTTACCAATCGCAATAATCTGGAAGGGAAAAAAAATTCACAAAATAAGTAGTTGTTCCATTTGTTTTTGTAAATATATTTTCATTTATTTTATTTTTTTAGCATATACTTAGGCATAAAAATTGTTTTCATTCATTATTCTCTTGCACATTATTTTCTTGATATGAATGTTTTCTCATTTCTTTATTTTACTTGTTGCTAATTTTACATTCAAAATAAAACATGAAATCTTTCTATATTAAAATACTAAATTATAGAGTATAACTATTATTTTGTAATATGTAATATATTTTTTTTTTAATCCAAAAGTCATTCAATATAAGTATAAAGAGTTAAATGAACATCTTGGTCTTTAGCTTTCAATCTCATGGAACAAGACAAATGTGTCGTTTTAATCTTGTAAAAATATTTAAGAGAATATGTATATATATATATGTTTTTTATCCCCCTTCTTTCAAAACATTACATGAATTCCTTAGTCTAAACTAATGTAGTGAACTCTCTGAAATCTGCACATTTACGCTAATGAAAACAATGAAACTTTCGTTCAAAGACAAGAGGCAAAATTAAAAATTTTTTTAGTTCTATATCATTTCATTTGTATTTTACTATTTAACAAGCTGGAACCGTCAAATTTTGACGAAAGAAAATGTTTAAGAAGAAACTGTTTCATTGATTTATAATAAACCTATAGAATTACAGTGGAACCTGTCTAAAGTGACCACCCTCGGGACCAGCTAAAATGGTCACTACATAGAGGTGGTCACTTTATGAAATGCCTATGAATATGGCACATAATTTTTTTTAATCTTAAAAATTAAAACAAATTATAATATACATAAAAAGAGCACTATATTAAGTAATGAATTGATTAACTAATAACAAATATAGTTATTGAATTACTAATTTAAAATATATTACATAGAAGGTAATTAACTTAAAACTCATCTTATTTATTTTGAATTCAGTTGAAGAACTTCCATAGTGATTAATTTAAATAACACAACAACAAGATACACTGTAATTAATATGCATTTTTAGTTTGATTTTACAGTACTGGCCAAGAAAAAAAAATTTCTTGTGATTTTTTTGAATATGTATGTTCACTTACATTTGTTAATTTTAAATAAGATAGTTTTAGTAATTATATGGCACTTTTGTATTACCATTCAGCTCTAAATCATAAATGTTCAATATGTAAATACAAAAAAAGTTCCATATAGTTATTAAAACTATTTAAAATGAACAAAGTAGGCGAATGTACATAATTAAAAATGTCACGAAAATTCATATTTTTTTGGCCAGTTCTGTAAATACATAATAAATGTTTCTGTGTTAATAATAATCTATTCTACTTAAGTTTCATTTACAGCAAAAAATTCAGAAATTTCTTGTTGCTGAAAACGCATCTTTTCAGCAATTATGCCTTCAAGCTTCCTCAATAAATCCAACATAAGTGGGCAATTATTTAAGGCATGCATTTTCATTGTTTTTAACATCTTTAATATTTCTGTGTCGGAAATTTCCACATTTTCATTGATTTCAACTTCATCTTCACTAACACAACAGTCTCCTTTTTTTTTTTTGTCTTAAATTTCTTGATCAACGGAAGCATTATGAATTTCGGGTTATCACTGTCAAAATTCATGAACAATTCAGCATTCACTGGTATATCTTCAAAAGGCAATTGATTTATATTATTTTAATTATTCGAAATGCTATTGTCATCATTTGCAGACTGTGAATCACTGATATTTTCAGACATTTGTTGTGAAAAACCAGATATTTCAAAGCATTTTAAAATTGTACTTTGACGTATCACATTGTATGAATCATTAACCCATAGTGACTCAAAGACGTTTATATATAAAGGAGTTTTTTGCTGTTTTTGATTCTGTTCAGAAAAGTATAGCCTGGAGCAAATGCTTTCTCTAATATAATCTGAAATATTATTTGATCAAAGACTGTATATGCGATGTGGTATTAAGTGGTTGGAACTTTATTTTTAAATTTGAAAATGACTAATCACTCGGATGGGCTGGGCAGTTATTTATAAAAAATAGAATCTTTATCTATCTTTGTTTCATCTGTTTGTTTAAATGAAAAACCCATTCAGTAAAAATTGAGATATCGTGTTGATACCACGAGACTAGTAAATTCTTGGTGTTAATCTTTTTGAAACAGCATAGTTTTCTGGCTTTTTCTTATTACAAGAGGTTTTAGCTTACCTTTAGTTAAACTGTAAGTAAGGTAAATAACAATTCTCTGTTTAGAAAATTTCCCATCCATACATTTATCTCCAGGCATTGCTGCTATTTTGTTTGGCATTGCCTGATAAAACAAATCAAATTCATCCTAATTGAATGCGTCTTCTTTCTTGTAACCCTTTAGCAAATCAAAAATTTGTCTTTTTAACGAATCTACTATTTCCATATCAATGTTATGAGACTCGCCGCACACTTTTTTCTCAGAAATGTTATTTCTTTTTTTTTTTTTTTTTTCTTTTGAAAAATTATAAACAACCATTAGAAGCAGTGAAATTTTCCTTATTGAGTTTTTTTTTTTTTTTTTTTTTTTTAACTCTAAAGCTGCTTCTCATAGTAAAGGTGCAGAAACTCGAGCATTCATCCTAAACATTTGTTTACCATTAAACAATTGCTTGATTTGCATCAAAATATTCGGATTTTTTTTTCTGAATTTTTTTATTCTTTAGACTCATTTTTATTTTGCTGTAATGTTCACAGATATATAAATTTTCTTTTAAAATTATTGCTCATACAAGTTTTACAGATTTGCCAATTTCCAGCTGCTGCTATTTGACTATTATTTTTTTTAGAAAATTAATAATTTTATCACTTAAAGTCTTTACTATTTGGGCATTTTACATTCTGTATGAGAATCTTTATGAGAATTTGAATTTAAAATGTCCAATGTCTCCATATTTTAAGAAAAAACTAACTGTATTAAAAATAACTTGACTACCAAAGCAATAAGAAAACTACGAGTTCATACATCTAAAATTTAATCTTAAATGCTACAAATCTTGCAAGCAGTGCTTGTATAATGAAACAGTATATGTAGTTTTAGTTTTAAAATTTCCAAGAACGTATGACAAAGAAATCCTTTTTTAAAACAAACCCGAACAATTGCCATTTTGTTTCCTCAGATAAAAATTAGTACTAAAAGGACTTAGCCAATTATAGCAGATGCAAGCATTTCTATCCTGGAATCAGTCAATATATGTGGTGGAAATATTCCTCATTCTTTTCTTACCTCGAGAGAAAAATGGGAAGGAAAGATCACCTTATAGAGGCACAAATATCTATACAATAAAGGACAAACTAGTCACTATAGGAGTTAAATTCTTGTATATTTTTATGGATGAAAATAAAAATTTCGGAAAATAGTCACTTTAATGTTTTAATTTGAAAATTTTTGGCATGCAGAAAAATGGATGGTCACATTTTACAGGTTCAAATAACATTGACAATGACAAGCTATCTGGTCACTTTACACAATAGACAGGTGGTCATATTACCGAACATTTCTCATTATTTTGCACGAATAAGAGTAAAATTTTGAAAAAGTGGTCACTTTAGTCAGGTGGACACTTCACAGAGGTGATCACTTTAGCAGGTTCCACTGTAGTTGCAAAAAACAAAATGCCTTTTATGTTGATTAGTCTAACCCTCAAACAAATATTATTTTAACCTAAAATTAATGACATACTATTTCTATAAAAGTCAGTTGTATAAATTATTAAAGTTAAACTTTAATCACACATGTAATCAGTAAAATATAAGAAATATCAGTTATTAATGACTGAAATGAATTTTTTTTTTTTTTTTTTTTCATGTCAAATGTTTATCTAAACTTTAGGTTTTTGTACTTGGTAAAAAACAATTACAACAATTACTTTATATATATATATATTAAAAATTCTCATTTTAAACCCAGAATTTTTTTAACTTCATCCTCATTCCAAGAGACCTAAATATTTTTCAATTTCTAAAAAGTATGGAAAAAAAAAATGGTGAATATGTAATTATAGTGACAACTTTATAAACTTGAAAATTTGAATTTCAAAAAAAGTTTTTCGTGATACACTATAATGAATATACCTTATAGAGAAAAAATGTAGTCTGAAAATTTTAGGTGCACTTTATATGCTAGTGTATATGGTAACATGAATTCTATTTTAAATTCTTGAATCATATTTTACACCAGTTATATCTGTTAAATGAAATCAGGAAGTGAAATTAATTTTTTTTAGCCATACTTAATGTTGTATTGTTGCATATTGGAAAAAGTTTCAAGTTAATCAGTTGATAATTATTTACACATGTTTTTATATCAAAAGTATATCCCGTTTAATATATGCTGTTTTTAATTGTAAAATCACTTTGAAAATTAATTCTGTACTCATTATTTTGTAATTTAAATTATAAAAACAAGAATAACTTATGTAGTCTTTTTAAAAATGCATAAATAAATGTACAACAGCTAATAATAAATTCCAAGATTATTTAATCACCTGATTACCACAAATTTTTTGTTTCATTAAATTCATATAATTAAATTTATATATTGTGAGGGACCCTTTCTTTGTCTGATTTTTATGTTAAAAATGCAGACTAGTTTCTTAAAATGAAAGCCAAAAGGATTTCTGTAGAAAACTGTTTTTAAAAGACAACTTTTTGAACCCATAAACTGATTCATAAAAATCTATTAACTTGCAAATCTACACAAAACATGAAACATTCTAATGCAACTCTTCATAAATAAAATAGCTACTTAAAACATGAATAAATCTTTATTTTGCCTTTTAGTATGTATAAATTACCAATTTAGATCCAATTGAAAACAATATATATATATATATATATATATACACACACACACACACACACATAAGACCATTATTAGTAAACAATATTAACCATTTGAAATTAATATACAGTAGACTCTTAAATCCGCACAGCTTGGGACTGAAGGTTGTGCGGATTTTAGAATTTTGTGGATTTCTGGTCATTGTTTTTTTTACATTTTTTTTTTAAACAGTAATTTGAGTGCAATTAATAATGCATTCGAAAATATAATGGATGCTTACAATATAATAAAATGTTAAAATAAGTAATAAACTAAAATAATAAATAATGAGAATTTTTAAAATGATTAAAGTACTAATAGCAAAGCTGAATTTAATAATCAATAGTGTATGATTAAATATTCATTATAAAGATTAAATGTATTTTTCCTAAATTACTCAACGAAACTTGCCTCATAAAAGTACATTACTAATTTACATCAAAATTGTAAAATAAGAATTTTTTTTTAAGTTTAGCCAGGCTTAATAACTAAAAAATCATGATTAATGCATAAATATATATTTGGTAAGAAGATTGTGATTACCAGTAATATCTTGAATTTTTTTCCAAAAAAAAGAAAAAAAAATTCCTTCATGAAAAAACATGAATGGAATATTATTAAGAAAATTACAAAATAAAAACTATATGGAATTGATACAAAACTAAAAAATCAAATTTTGTCCCAATATCCAAACTGAGAGTTTCATTGTTTACATCCATAAAATATGTGCAGATTTTAGAGAGTTGCGGATTTGAGGGAATCTACTATATATATACAGTAAAACCTCCATAACGGACACCTCTAGAGACTTTATTTGGTGATAAAGGATGTAAAAGTATTTTTTAAACAGGGATAAAAAAAAAAAGCCACTTAATTTATCAGGACATCGTGTCACAAATTTTGTGATCACAATTAAATGTAGATAAAGAGCTGAGGAAATCCCCCCCCCTCCCCCCAAACGTTCAGCCCTGAATTCAGGGGTTTGCCTGGGAGAAATAATCTCTGACTATTGAAATGTCATCCAAGAACATTTTGAGATTTTATGTTTTTAAAGATCAAAAAGAGCAATCCCTCCCTCCTCGCCCAGAACACTACTATGTCCAATAATGTCACGTAGAAATATGAATTACATGTAATCGCAAGCAAAAATAAATTTTAATTCAATTTTATTGCTTAAAAAATATTTTTAATTTCTGATTAATTATATAACAGAGGTTTTAGGACATATAAAAGTAAATTAATGAAACATTAAGCATTTCTTAGTGGTTTTTCAATCTCTGAGGTTTTTCCAATAGCGGTCACCTCCGAAAAGCAGACAATTTCTGCGTTCCTGAGGTGTCCGTTATTTAGAGGTTTTACTGTATATTATATACTAGCTTCCCGCCCTCGCTTTGCTTTGGGTAGAGCAAGTCATCCAGTCCCATGTCCAAAAGGATTAATACCAAGGTAAAAATAAAAAGCTTTTACTGAGACGGCATTTTAATTATTTTTTTAATAAAAAAAAACACTTATTGTGACGTAACTATAACAGCCATATTCTGTCGCGACATTTTTTTGTAGATAATTATACGTACTGCAAAGTCGTAGTACATTATTTTGCTTTATAATTAATAATGTTCGCAGCGCACGCGATGTAAGAATTTTTAAGGTCATTTTTCTACACCTTGGGTTACATTATTGGCATTTTAGTAAGGATCCCTATTTATTTTATTTTTTAAATATAATATAGCCTATGTTCACCGGAAATAGTGTAGCTGTCCAACAGTGAAAGAATTTTTTGGTACTACTCTGTTATCCTGTCGACCAATTTCGCCAAATTATACAAATCGCCAAACTAATAGCCAAATTGTACATATTGACGTAATTTTTATTTTAAATAACAAAAAACAAATAATTAGTAGAATATTAATAAAAATACAAATAAAAAGTCGAAATAAAAATCAATGACATTTTAAGCACGTGAATCGTGTTTAATGTCATTGAATGTGACATTCACGATCATCCATTATTGGCTATTTAATCTTATAGTTTGGCGATAATTTTTTGGTCGACGGGATAACCTAGTAGTACCGAATTTTTCAAATCCGTCAAATACTATCAGAGTCTATTCAATTCAAACAAACAATCAAATTTTTCTTCCTTATAATATTGGTATAGATGTGACATCATTATCTATCGATTTTTAATTAGTTACATATATCCATTCTTCTTGTTCTTTTAACAAATACTTCAAAATTGTAACTTTTAACAAATACTTCCTATGTTATTTAACCCTTTCCGGCGCACTACACTTTAAAGTTGGAATTTAAAGAAAAAAAATTAGGCAATCTATTTAGGCCTGGAGCAGTACACAGGTATTGTTTTGTAAAGATTGCACTAACCATTTTAATTATATAGCAGTTGCCGAAGTGGTAACCTCCCATAAGAAAAGCATTGATAAGTGCAGTGAAAAGAGCATTGCTGTGAAGTGCGTATTACAGTAAAATATTTTACCAACTTAAAAACAGTAGAGTTTGATCTCTGTGGTGCTGCCATCTTGAACTCATAAGAAAGATTTAAAGTAGCCATTAGAGTAGTTTTTAAAAAATTCACGGAGTTTTTGTGTCTCTAAACAGGGGGAACTTTAGGTGTTGCCGACTTGGCAACACTGCGCGTTAAGGGGTTAAAGTATGACATGTTTTTTTTTCAAATCAAATATTTTATTAATAATTTAATTCTTTCTCGTTCACTTTACTTCTAATTATGTCGCCATTTTTCACAGAGAACCTCTTATTAACATAACCGATATTCGTGCGTCCTATATAATAAAATACTTTTTTTTCCAAGTATGACGTCACATTTTTTTCCCTTTGAATTCTTTTTATTTTAATTTTTCACGTGGATACTGTTCAGCTGAAAATTAATTGCCGAAGAGAAATTATTCCAGTTTTTTATTTTCTTGGCAACGCGAAAGAAAAATGATTATTTTTTATCGGAAAAATTTTCATTGATTCTGTATGAAAAATATTGAAATTTTGAATTATTAAGGAAAATATTTGAATAAATCAAATAAAAAATAGCCTATGTTCACCAAAAATAGTGTAGCTTTCCAACGGTGAAAGAATTTTTCAAATCCGTCAAGTAGTTTCGGAGCCTATTCAATTCAAACAAACAAACCAATCTTTTCTCTTTATAATATTAGTATAGATATACACAAGGTCTAGCTATTAATTTCCAGGACTCATGGAATAATTCAGAAGGAAAAAAGGTTAAACACATAGCCATTTAATATATGATTTGAAGTAATCCCCATCAGCCGTAATGCACATCTGTGCTCACCTATACAAGTTTCGGAAAGAAGTTTTAAAGTCCTCTTTTGGAATGCTCTTTAATAGTGACATTACAGTTTTCTGGATGGCTTCAACATCCTGAAATATTGTTCCCTTCAAAGAAATTTTCAGCTTAGGAAAAAGTCTGCAAGTGCTAGGTCTGGAGAGTATGGTGGATGTTGCATCTCAACGACACCATGCTGGGTTAAGAATCGCCTCACAGGCAACGCAATGTGTGGGCGGGCATTGTCATGTAACAGTAGCCAACTTCCATTTTGTTGAAAATGAGTCCTCACTCTATGAATTCGATTTCTAAGTCTGTCAAGAACTTCTGTATACAACTGTCCATTGATAGTCATGTTAGAAGGAAGAAATTCATGATGAATGAGTCCCTCACAGTCGAAAAAAGCAATTAACATGGCCTTGATTTTGTATTTTTCAAATCGAAATTTTTTCTGCTCTTAAAGCATTCAAAAGTTCTTGAGCGGGATAATGCTTCCTTGCCGTAAACTTCTTTTAACATTTTGTAGGTTTCTGCAGCTGTCTTGCCCAATTTTAAGCAAAATTTAATGTTAATTCTTTGCTCCATTTTCACTTCGACAACAGGAATAAGAGCTACGTTTTAATGCCAGGGATGCCACTTTTCCGCCAAATGGCGGATTTCCGCGTTTTTTTATTTTTAAGAATTTGCGGTTTTCGTCAAACGATCGCGAAATAAAATAACGATTTTCGTCGAACGATCGCGAAATAACACAGGAATTTTCGTCAAACGATCGCGAAATAAAATAACGATTTTCGTCGAACGATCGCGAAATAACACAGGAATTTTCGTCAAACGATTGCGAAATTACTCAGCAATTTTCGACAAACGATCGCGAAAAACAACAGCTTTTTTCGTCAAGTGATTGCGAAATATAACAGCGATTTTTGTTAAAAGATCGTGAAATATAACGATGATTTTTGTCAAAAGATCGCAAAATAAAACGGCTATTTTCATCTAACGGTCGCGATATAATACAGCAATTTTCATCAAACAATTGCGAAACGAAACGATGATTTTCGTGAAACGATCGCAATGTGAAACGGCGATTTTCGTCAACCGATCATGATGTAAAATGGCGATTTCCGTCGAACGGTTGCGATGTAAAACGACGATTTGTGTCAAACGACCGCGATGTAAAACGAAGATTTTCGTCAAATGACCAGGAAGTAAAACAGCGATTTTCGTCAAACGATCTCTAAATAAAACGGCAATTTTCGTCAAACTATCGCTATGTAAAATGACGATTTTCGTCTAACACTCGCGATGTAAAGTGGCGATTATCGTTTAACAATCGCGATCTATAGCGGCAATTTTTGCCAAACGATCGCGAAATAAATCGACGATTTTCGTCAAACGATCATGAAATAAAACAACTATTTTCTCAAATGAAAAGAAAAATCGCAAAAAAAAAAAAAAAAAAAAAGCCCTTGCAAATTTTTGCTATTTACTCCTGGAATAATCATCGAATTTATTGCTGAATTACCTTAATTGATGTAAAATAGTGTGAAATAAGGAAAAATCATTTTTATTTACTCTTATATATTAAAAGTTTACAAAAAAAAGAAAAAAAAAGAAAGAAAGAAAAAAAAGCTGTAATTCTTTTTTTAGTTTATTATAAACAAAATAGTTTACAAAATTCACGCATAAATGTTATGAAAAATGTCGTAAATTTTACTTTACGCATAATTTCCTCTTTTTTGCTATTTTCTGAGTGGCATCCCTGTAATGCTCCTTTCCATGAAAACTCCTTACTTCAGAATGGCCCCGAGTGCACTGAAGAAAACTCTCTTCAATAATCAATCATTAGCGCCAACTTTTCGTTCTCATACAGTTATGTCAGTCCAGGAAATTAATAGCCGGACTTTGTGTGTATATATATATATATTATAATACAATTTAAGAACATAGTTTACTCAGGATCATAAGTCCCCTATGAGCATGGGAACACCCCTCCTCCCCCCCTCCCCCTCCAGTGGGTGCTGGAACCTTCCAGATGGGCAATAATGGATCCAGATGAAAATGGAAGACGTTAAGATAGTCAATGGTGCTGCTGTAGCTTTCTTACTTTTTAAGCACTTTCCAACAAAGTTGAAAAGTGCTTATGCATTCGGTTTGTCTGTCCGTGCTCTAACTCTCATAAATATACTCGGATTGTCATGAAGTTTTTGGACGTTAATAACATTTACCCGAGCACAAACCCTATTGAAAATGAAGTTTCTGCCATGCTTAGTTTATTTACAGGGACAGTCAGAAATTTTCCATTACATTACGGCCTATGGGGAAAAATCGTTTCAAATGAATTTTAAAGGTGTAACCCTGTCAAACATCTTCAAATTTATATGCATCTCTGAAGTGCACTAAAACAGGCATTTTATAAAGTATGCAGCGAAAAAAATAATTATTCATTTACACAAAAGAATTCCTTTATTACATAATAATAAAGGGGGAATTGTTTGCAACATATTTTAAGTATGGTAAACGATTTCATATATAATCAAATTGATATACGTTGCTGAAGAATAATATGAGTTATTTCATGCATAATACGTAGTGCATAGCATTTACAGAAGCACACAAAAGATTTCAAATAGTATGTTCTATCCGAAATCCTGAATATTATGGAAGATGGCTGTTAGATGGATGAAATGCATTTTTTTAATTATGATATACACTTTTAAGTTTCACTAGATGTATGCATATTTTATTACTTATATAAATGCTAATTGTTACACAATTTGGATATACAGGGTTACACAAAAGATCTCGGAAAGGTTACTGAATAAGAGTGTAATTTACTTAAAGTTGGTTTTTAAATATGTTATGCTTTTTTAGGTTGAAGTCCATTTAAATTACTAAGAAATGTTTGTAGAATATAGATAAAATGATATACAGGGTCACACAAAGAATTGGTTATATGGTTGCCTTTGTATGATAATTTCTGGAAAATTGATTTTAGTACTTTAAAGAGATTTTTTTTTTTTTTTTTTTAAATTTAGCAAAATACTTTCGTGTATTAAAGGTACTATATATTTTACAGGGCTAAACAAAAGTAATCAAGTATGTTTCCATCTATTAGTATAAATTGATGAATGGAAAATTTCAAACAGTTTGGCATTTTCTTGCTAAACTAAATTTTATCATTATATAGTCTATATGTTAACCAACAGATCAAATACAGGGCTGTTCAAAAGTATTGGAATACATATTTGGCTGTGAACACTAATAGCTTATTTCCCAAAATAACAGAGTTTTGATAAAAATTTCAGGTAGTTTTGTAAAGTGCTTCATAATCTATGCTTAACGCATGATGTTTCATACTTGTTATAAAAATAACATGCATAATAAAACCAACTAACCTCCTTCCCTTTGGCATTGCTAGGACCCATGACCAAAACTTTGAATATACCTTTGTTAAATGAAAATCTATACAAATGAACCTAAAGCTGGGAATCTCAAATTGATTTTCTTTTACACAAAAAATGTATGCTTAAATTCACCAAAATCAATGTTTTATTATTACATTCTAAAACATTGTAGCCGCAATTCTTTTTTGAATGTCACACAAAGTGCAAAATTAGCTATATTAGACACTATGAAATAAAAGTAAAATTCAGAAATGGGTACTATCAATTCTGGCAAATAAAATAGGTATGTTTAATATGCAACAACATTTTAATATTTGGTAAAATTAACTTATAAAAAAGGAAGGGGGATTTTTTTTTTCTTGTAAGGGGGGCAGCAGTCTAGAAAAAGTTGGGAACCTATACTCTAGATGCCTGTGCTCTTATTAAAAAATTAATGTTACAAACTGTAAAGTTGTTTTTTTTTTAGGGAGGGGGGGGGGGGCTGGCTTCCTTTCCCCTTATTTCTCTACATGACAAAGTGCTTTTAATTTTTACTTGTATTTTTGAGCTGTTTAGAATCACATTCCAGCTGTAGTTTCTGATCATTCTAACTAGAGCTTGCTATAGTTCAAGAATTACTACTCTATGGGCAGCTGGATCACCTAGTATAATATCATTAAAACAAACAAACAACAACAACAACAAAAAAAAAGAGTAAGAGCTCATTTTTCACTTTAATTTCTTCTGTCATGATTGATGTAACACTATCAGATCTGGCCTTTCTTGAAGCTAAATCCATAGATACGGATGTGATGGCTCCAGTTTAGTCCTTATAAGTAAATAATTATAGGCCAACAAAAGAAACAAACTTCCTGGGATGGGAGAGTGTAAATCAAAATAATAATAAAAAGCTTTCTTGCTGCTTAGAAAAAAGCTTGTACTTTTTTCTTTAATAAACTTTTTAAAGCGAAAAAAATCTGTGATATACTACTTCACTTAATTTATAAGTTTTAGCAAAGGAACTGTGAAGTGTTTTTGTTCAGTTGTTTTATTTTGCTTTTTATTAATTTTTAGTGATATATATATTTTTTAATTAAACGTTTCACCAAACTGTACTTATGTGAATGTCTTACATGTGGTTTTTATTGTTAAATGTGAGTTTTATTATTTATGTGAGTAACCAATTAATCAAATAAAACATTTTCACAGGAATTGCAAAGCTGAAAACTGTACATATTACCAGCAATTTGTCAGATTCTCCACAGTTGTATTTTGTGATTGAGTCTACTTGACAGTACATTTGCCTTGTTTTTATTTTGTTTGTATTTTTTTATACAAAGTATTCTGTTTTTAATGTTTTTTGTACTTTTACTGTAAAAAAAAAAAAAAAATAACTTAGTATTGATCAAATATTTGAAATGGCTGTGCATGCCAGTTTCACTTGTGAATATTCATGACTAAAAATTCTTTCATAGTTCAGGTGCCAATGCTTTTGTTTGTGCCCATTGTAAATAAGAATATTTGTATTATGTACGTATATGTTTGCTGTAAAAAATTGAATTGCTAGCAAAAAAAAAAAAAAAAAAAAAAAAACACACACACACACATTTGAAATATGTCATTTGTGTCCATTTATATTTTATTTTTTAAAGGGTAGTTTGATGTGCCATTATAAATTTTTGGGAGACATGCCTGTAGTCCAATATTTTTGTAACAATGTAGGATTGTATTCTTTGATTAGTAGAACTATGTCTCCCCACAGGGAATTAAATGTCTTTTATTTTATTGTTTTTGTGCTCATTTTTCTTTTTTTAATGAATAATCAAAGTTCTCTGTATTGAACTATGTTTCAAACTCTTCATTTATTGCCAATTTAGATTTCTTAATAAAAATTTAAAAAGAAAATTTTTATTGTTCATTTTATCATGTCACAATATTGTAATAATAACTTATCAGATTTCCATTAATACAAATATCCAATATTACAAACATTATAATTCTTTAGAAAAATTAGTATGAAGTAAAGTTTATTTCTATTGCAGATATTTTATTTTCTCATTTTTGGAAGAAAGTTGTTTTAAGCGTCACAGTTCAAAACCACATATCTCCCTCCCCCCCCTTTTCATTAAAAATAAATAAAAGTAAAGTGATAAACCACCGATACACATATCTCTGTGTGTGTGTAAAAATTGTTAAATATCTTATTCATATACACACATTCAACAGTCATACAGTTTCTTCTGCAAATGATGTTGGTGACATGCTTTTTAAACAAGAAAATATTTTGGAGGTTTAACACTTTTTAAAAAACTAAAATCTTTTTACAGTTTGACCTTGGCCTAGAGAGATTAGATAATATACAGGGATGCGAATTTTTCGCCTTTTGGCAGATTTTGTTGTTGTTTCAAAGAATTTCAGTTTTTTCCCTCGAAATTCTGCCGTTTTTCCTCGGATTCCATATATATATATTTTTTCTCTTGCAAAATTTTGGGTGATGTCGATTATGCATTACAGTGTGTAAATTATGCAAAAACAGGATGCAAAAAACTAGCTCTTACGCATCTCACAGGATACGTAAGTTCATCAATGTCACATATTGCAAGAAGAAATACAAATTTCATGGAAGTACTGCCGGAAAAAAGGAAATTTTACTAAAATATAATGAAAAAATGCGATTCTCGTAACAGGAGAGCAGAAAAAACCCAAATATCAAGATTGCAGAAAAAATGCAAATTTCATCAAAATGTCCTGGGGAAACATACAAAATTTGTAAAAAAAATTGCGGGGAAAAATACAAATTTTGTTAAAAGATCATAAAAATCAGGAGATAAATTTTTTATTTTACAGAATAATTGGCTACTCTGGGAAATTTAGAACAATTGCTGTTTGTGTGCTTTATGATATATCTGTCAGCCATTCAGTCACCAGACATACTTTCTAATACAGTGAAACCTCCAAATAAGGGACACCTCTATTTAAGAGACAAAACTCACGGTCCCAGTCCCTTGGTATAGGACATGTAATGTATTTACCTCTGAATAAGGAACACTTGAAATAGAGATTAAAAACGCTGGCTTTTGAATTTCAGATAAAGGAGTAGTCTGTGATGAAAATGAAAATACAGATTTTTGTGAACTTACAAAACTGACAGACAATTATGTTGATACAGTGGGATACAACACATTTTACAAGCATTTATTTAACCACAATTCTGATTCGACTTCAGTGCGTTTATCCCCATTGAAAGTAATGCTGAAAATTATGAGGATGATTCTGAAAGTGAAGAATAAAAGAAAATTTTGAAATAAGTAACTTTACAGATACTTTAATGCTCAAATTCAAAAAGGCAAATTTTATGACAAAAGTTTTAATTTTTTTTATTCAGAAATGCCTGAAACTAGCAGGAGTTGTTTAGAAATGTCGATCGTTAATCGATCTTTTTTTTTTTTTTTCCTTTTCTTTCAAACGCAATAGATCTTTCAGAAAATAGTATCAATGTGGCCATTTTGAACCGAATTAACGCACGAAAGTAGAATAAGTTCTCAAGAAAAGGTGAAAAACATCTCTCACGTGATCAGAATCACTTATAACTCAATAGATAATTTATTCAAAACTTGAAAACATAGTTCGATTCCAAATCGCTTCCATAGTCAGGCGTTCAAGTTTTATACCTTTTCGTTAAAAAATAAATTTGTAAATGTGTCAAAACATTTTCCGCTTGCTGAATAGAGCAGTTGAGAGATTTCTTGCCTTAAAATATGCAAAGCAGTTAAATACATTTTTTTGTATTTACAAATGATAATGAAGATAATGATAATGAAGAATTAAAATTTATAAGTATGGTAAATGAATACTTGAAAAATTTATAGTGAAAAATTGAAATTTGCAAAGCAATTACCTTTGATTGATTACTTCAAATATAACTCTTTTAAATGTTATCATACTTTTTGCATGTACACAGTTTGTGTAAAAAATACAAATCAATAATTCTACAAATCATTTAATGATTTAGTAATCAATTAAAAATTTTAATTAATTCTCTGTTCCTTTTCTGTCTGATTATCGTTAATCATACACTTCGAATACATTTCAACTTCACCTTTTAATGTTTTTTTATTTTTATATATTTATTTTATTTTTGGATGTAAATAAAAAACTCTGAATAAGGGACACCTCTATTTAAGGGACAAAAGTTCCAGTCCCATAGGTGTCCCTTATTCGGAGGTTTCACTGTATTATGAGATTTGACATCAATTCAAGAGGACAAAAGATACTGGAAAAAAAAAAAAAAAAAAAAACTCAAATTTCATGGAGGGATCACAGAAAAAATACAAATTTCGTGATAGAATTGCAGAAAATTTGCTGTAATATTGTTTTCAACAACTTTTTTGCAATTGAGTGGCAAATTAAACATTAGCTTGCCATGTTTGTTAATTGATGTTTTAAGTGAAAACATGTTAAAATTTAAATTGGACAACTAGCTAAGATTGCTGTGTAAAACATTGCTTCAGAAGTATGAACTTAAAATACAAACTTTAATTTCAGAACTACTTATAATATTTGCATGAATGGATTCACTCTGACCCTCTTCTCTCCCCCCCCCTCTTCCCAAAAAATAAAATAAATTAAATAAATTAAAACAGGATTTAAACAAAAATATTGACAATTTTGTTATGAATAATATAAGCTTCTTAATTGTCTTTTACGTGCACTATTTAAAATAATTTCTCATTTTCTGGTTCATACTTTTCCTCTTTTTTGAACTTCATGCCTGGAGATATCAAATTCCAACTTCTTAACTGTTGCAAAACTTCACCCTATATATTACAAATAAATGAGAGTGCAAAGAACTTTATATTAAGAAGCAACTATATTTCAAGCTTTTAAAATTCATTAACAAATTTTCTGGATTAAAAAAACAATATATGCATTTTTAGCTCGCAGGTTATCAAAGCTTAAGAGCTAAGATGCCTGCCAGTTTTGTATATATGTGCATAACACCATAACTTGATAAAAATATCCAATTTGATCATTTCCTCCCCTCCCCCCTAGTCAGTTATTTCCCTGATTAATTTTGGGGGCTCATTAGTTAATTATAAAAGGGAATACCAAAAACTAATAGTTCCCCCTCTTAATTTAGACAATTTTTTTTCATGTAAAATTATTTGATTTGTTTCAAATTGTATATAGCGGTTTACTCTAAGAAGCTTCCCTGATTAAATTTGGAGGTTAATTTTTTAAGTATAAAAAGGGGCTACTCCCCCCCCCCCTTTAATTTAGATAAAGGGATATTTCGTGCAGAATTATTCAATTTGGTAATGTTAAGGAGCTTTCTTGATTAAATTTAGATGTTTATTTGTTAAATATAAAGGGAGAATGAGGGCTACACCCCTACCCCCTTAATTTAGATAAATGGGCTTTTCATGCAGAATTATTAGATATGATTCATATTCTGATATACTTGTTTGTACCGATATGGCACTTCCTTGATTAGATTTGGAAGTTCATTGGTTAAATATAAAAGATGAAAAAGGCCCCCCCCCCCCCTTAATATAAATGGATTTTTATGCAGAATTAACAAATTTTTCTTTTCTAGGTTTATTCTGATAAGGAATTTTTCTGATCTAGACACGGCAGTGTGTCAGCCAAGTTCACAAAGTAAAAGGCGACACACCGTCCGTGGGTTATATTACCCGAACCATTTCGAGCCACTTTTGACCCCTCAATAACTTAAATTCTATTTCACATACACACTTGCAATTTTTTGTGTCGTGTAAGACCATCTTCTAATTTCTGAATCCTAAAATTTTTTTTAAAAATCTTTTACCGTTCACGAGAAATTGACGTCTGAAAACCACTGTTTTTACCACTGACTCACTCATAGAAATGTTTGACTACTTCCAGGTGACTTAGGAAGTTGAAATTTGGTGTCAAGGTAGGTTATTGGATCTACAAATAGAAAAAAAATCAGAGATCACCATTAATTAAACATTAATGGTTGGTTAGAGGATAAATTATTGGATTACAATGGAAGTTTATGAGAATTTCACAAAATACCAGAAATAGTGCCAAGTTGGCATCACTTTTGGCAAGTATCAAGGCTAATCTCTGAAACTACTGAACCGATTTCAAAAATAATGGTACCAAAATGATGGTATTCTCCCCGGTTCAAACATAGACTATATCTTACGCCTGTGCCACTAACCAAAAGTGGGTTCAGAAGCGAAAAACATTCTAAAAATGTGATTTTTGTTTTACTGAAGGGCCTAGAAGCACAAAATTTGGCATGTTAATTATTTATAAGATATAAATGATCACTAATGACATTTGCTAAAAAATATCAAATTTAAATGGGTGAAAATCCGCGAAGAGCGTTCTAAAAAAGTTTGAAATACCAATTTTAAAACAATCTCAGCAAACTACAAACCGATCTTAAAAGTAATGATTTCAAAATGATGACAGTCTTTGCTCCAATATAGGCTATATCTTATGTCGATTACATTAACCCAAAGGAGATAAAAGAGCAAAAAACATTCTAAAAATGCAATGTCTGTATATTAAGGGACTGGACTGGAAACGTAAAGTTTGGCATTTTAGAATCTATGGGAATTTCGCGAAATATCAGAAATAGTGCCAAGTTGGCGACACTTTTGGCGAGTATCGGGGCTAATCGCTGAAACCACCAAACCGATTTCAAAATTAATGATACCAAAATGATGGTATTCGCCCTGGTTCAAACATAGGCTATATTATATGTTTATACCATTAACCAAAAGAGGGTGAAGAAGCAAAAAACATTCTAAAAATGCAACTTTTGTGTTACTGAAGGACCTAGAACTATAAGATTTGGCATGTTAATTATTTATAAGATATAAATGATCTCTAAGGGCATTTGATAAAAAATACGGAATTCAAAAGGGGTGAAAATGTGCGAAAAGCGTTCTAAAAATGTTCTAAATTTTGATTTTTAAGCAATTTCAGCAAACAACAAACCAATCTTAAAAGTAATGATATCAAAATGATGGTGATAGTCCTTGCTCCAATATAGGCCATATCTTATGTCGATTCCACTAATCCAAAGGGGGTAAAAGAGCAAAAAGCGTTCTAAAAATGCGATGTCTGTTGGTTAAGGGCCTAAAAACATAAAATTTGGCTTGTTCATTAATTATAAGATATAAATGATCACTAAGAACATTTGTTAACAAATACAAAATTTAAAAGGGGTAAAAATGCGCGAAAAGCGTTCTAAAAACTTTCTAAATAGTAATATTTAAGCAATCTTGGGTAGTTAGCGAACCGATTTAAAGAAAAATAAAGAATACTGCCCTGTTAAACTGATGGCATTGAGCTCACAGGCTACAAATACTAATTGTACATTAAAGCCTTATATTTTCAAGGGTTAATCCCGTTCGAAAAAAAATTAAGAAGGGGAAACAGCTCTCCCTTTTCCTCTTTTTTTATACTTTATCATTGAACCTCCTATACTATCAAAGACATGCTTTATCATATAAAAAATCTATATCCAAAATTCAGAGCAAATGAGATAATTCTTAATAAAAACCTATTTAGCATTTATATAATTTAAAAGGAGTTATCCCCCTCTTTTATACTTAACCATTAAACTTCCAAAACTATTCAGAGATTTGAACGAAATCTGAAAATTCTGCTTGAAAAACCCATTTATATAAATTAAGGGGGGGGGGCATTAGAACCCCTGTTCCCCCTATTTATACCAGGGGTGATTCTCGTCCGAAAATTCCGAAATTTCCGAAAATTTAAGGCATCCTCTTCCGAAAATTTGAAATTGGGTAATCAGTTCCGCATAGTTGCTAACTTGTACGGTTTTGCACACGGAAAAAACAGTTGCGTAGAAATGCAAATTTCGTGATAGGATCGCCGAAATAGCATACCATTCGTCAATATTTCGTGGGAAAACGACGATTTCGTCAATGTTTTTGTAAACGAACTTTGTCAAAAGATCGATGACAAAAGGCAATTTCACCAAACATCGCAGATAAAACGTTGATTTTTTTCTGAAGACGGCGGGAAAACGCCGATTTCGTCTAAAGATTGCGGATATAACGCCAATTTCGTTAAAAGATCGCGGGAAAAAACGCCGTTTTCGATAAAAGATTGCTTAAAAATATTTTGTCAAAAGAGTATTTGAAAAGAATACGCCGCTTTCATCAAAAGATTACGGAAAAAACGCCGATTTCGTCAAAAGATCGCCGGAATAAAACGCTGTTTTCGAGAAATATCGCGTAAAAAAGCAAATTTTGTCTAAAGATCGTCGAAAAAACGCAGATTTCACTTAAAAAAACATGGGAAAACGCCGATTTTGACAAAAGATCGCGGAAAAACCGCCGATTTTTTCAAAAAATCGTAATAAATCGCCGATTTTGGCTAAAGATCGCAATAAATCGCCGATTTTCCTAAAATATTGCTGATTTCGTCCGAAGATAGCGGGAAAACGGCGATTTTGTCCGAAGATCGCTGGAGAGAGGAGAGGAACTCACGACCCCCCCCCCCCCCCCCGCCACCGAAATTTCCGAAAATGCGATACGAATTTCCGAAAAAAAAATTTCATCCAGAATCACCCCTGATTTATACTTATTCAATGAACACCTAATAACAGTCACGGAATCACCTCATCAGAATGATCCTAATCTAAATTTTGAACGAAAACTTAATTCTGCATGAAAAACCCACTTATTTTTATTAAGGGGAGGGGCATGAGCCCCCCGTTCCCCCTCTTATACATATCGAATGAACTCCAAAAACTAATCAGGGAAGCGCCTTGTCAGGATATACCTACATACAAAATTTCAAGTGCATAGGATACTTTTATCATGAGTTATCGCGTTACGCACGAATGAACATACATACAGAACAGACGGGCACATAAGCTCTCAGGCTATGATAGCCTGTGAGCTAAAAAGATGCCAAAATGATGGCGACAGTCCTTTCTGTAACAAAATTATTGGATAAATTACCAGATTACAATGGGAATTTGGCAAAATATCAGAAATAGTTAGCATGACTTTTGGCGCGTAATTTTTGTAGTCAATATAGTGATATTTCGCCAAGTTGGCTACAAACATTTTTGGTTGACGAAATAATCAAGTAGTACCCAATCACGTAAAAGAAACATCCTTATTAGTGGATTTTAAAGAAACATAAGCAGTCCTAATGTTAAATTTTTTAATTTGAGTGAAAAAAACTGTGAATAAATACAGGAAAAAGCTGAAAGATTAATTAATATTAAATAAAATTAATTTAACCTATTTATTTCAAAAAGGAAACAAATACTTACTTATTTGACAAAAATGATAGCTTATCAAAAACATGAATGTGAAAAAATGCAAAGTTCTTTAAAGGTTTCGCTCATAAAAGAAGTGATTTGACAAAAAATAATGATATCCTGTCAAAAACATGAATGTGAAAGAATGCAAAGTTCGTTAAAGGTTTCGCTAATAAAAGAAGTGAGATCTAACTGCAAACCAAGTTCTTTGGGAGCTCCTTAAATCATAACTCCTGTCATGCATAATATTATTCAATTGCTTAAAATGATTTGTTATGTTACTTGTTATTCAATAGAGCGACATTGGCAAGTTTTCAGCTACCAACTTTAATCTTTGAGTCGGAGTACAACTTAATCTAGAATCTGATTGGCAAAGATCTAGTCAATCGAGTGTTCGAATAAGTATATTGAAGTTAAGGTTCTGATAAGTTAAGGAAGGGATCAACTTTAATTTTTGATCAACTAAATAGAAAAAATTGAATAAGAGAAAACTTGCTAAGTCGCTCAATTGAATAACAAGTAACATAACAAATCATTTTAAGCAATTGAATAATATTATGCATGACAGGAGTTATGATGTAAGGAGCTCCGAAAGAACTTGGTTTGCAGTTAGATCTCACTTCTTTTATTAGCAAAACCTTTAACGAACTTGGCATTCTTTCACATTCATGTTTTTGACAGGATTAGATTTGAAGTTTTATTGGTTAAGTATAAAGGAGGAAACAGGCAAGCTAATGCCCTCCTTAATTTAGCAAAGTAAGTTTTTCATGCAGAATTATCTTTTTTTACTTCAAATTTCATGTACATATTTAATCTAATAAGGTGCATGCCTGATTAGATTAACAGGATCATTGGTTAAGTATAAAAGGAGAAACAGAGCTAATCCCACTAATTTATTTTCTGAGGGTTTTATTCTTTGAAATACGAGTATAATTTATAATTAGTGTGAATAGCCTTTGAGCTCAATGCCATCAGTTTAATTGGACACTTTTCTTTTCATTCTGAAATATGAGGAAGGAGGAAAATCAGAAATTCCATTTTGCACTCTTTGCTTTTAAAAAGAAATTTCACAATTTACGCATGAAGAATATGAATGATTTTCAGGCTGTTCACACACATACAAGAATCTGGTAATTTTGTTGACTTTTAAAGTATAAAAGAAAAAGGTGTTAAAAATTGTAGTAATTTTTTTGGAGGTCAAAAATCATTTATGCCACTCAAAATATCAACAAAATAATTATCTGCTCTGTTAATTAAGTGCCATATAATCAGATTTAAACATAAATCTGAGTGAGTGTTGACATGATGTTTGGCCATGTTTCTTTTTCACCATTTAGCTGAGCCTGAAAGTCATTCAATATTTTAGTTATGTGCACCAGTATCTGGATCTGCACAACTTGGTTTCAAATCATGCAGCATCCTGTCATTAATCTGGAAAAATGATAGAGCTATCTTCTATATTCTTTTAGTACTCCCACCAGTTTTATTGGAAACTTTTACTATAAAACATTCATAAGGTTCTTGGAATAATTCTTTAAATGAACATTGCTGAGGAAAAATTCAACCAGCTTTTTTTTTTTATCACTGTTAAGAGATTTCCATTAATCGCTACATTTTTTGGGGGGGGGCTCTCCAATTATTTTTTGGATCTTTTTTTTTTTTGTTGTTATAAGCTTAGATATACAAACTTGTCTGAAGTAATTATTCCAATCAATAATTGTACAATGATTTTTAAATCCAATTGTATTTTAGCTCACAGGCTATCAAAGCCGGAGAGCTTATGTGCCCGCCCATTCTGCATGTATGTACGTGCGTATGTACGTAACGCAATAACTCATGATAAAAATATTCGATTTACATGAAATTTTGGATATAGGCTTATTATAATAAGATGCTTCCCTGATTAGTTTTGAGAGTTCATTCGATAAGTATAAGAAGGGGAACGGGGGCTATTGCCCTTCCCTTTAATTTATATAAATGGGCTTTTCATGCAGAATTAGTAGATTTCCTTCAAATCTTAGATGTAGGATCATTCTAATGAGGTGCCTCCGTGATTAATATTGGGTGTTCATTGGATAAGTTTAAAGAGGGGGAATGGGGGAGTAATCCCTCCTGTTTTAATCTAGGTTTTTCATGCAAAAGTGTTTGACTATGGCTAATTGGTCCTCCCTGAATTTGAAAAAAATCTACCTGGAGGGGCAGAGTAATAATGATTTTTATGCCATTTTCAATACTATACCACTGAAAAGTGTATAAAGTTATGCAAAAAATTGATTTTTTTTTTTTTTTTTGGTGCAAGTGTTTGATTATGGTCAGCAGGCACTCCTTGAATTTGAAAAGAGAGGGTTGGAAATTTCTTTTTTTTTTTTTTCTCTCTCTCTCATTCAACAGCATAATTTTGATTAAAGCGAGCAAAAATAAATATAAATAATATGCTTTCTGTGCACCAACTGCTGAATTATGTTTAAATGTTTTATTTAGAAAATAAGAGAAATCTCTTACCTAGTTTCCTGATCATTAACACAAAAATAACAGGGAGACAATGCATTAAGAAAATGTTCACTATTTTTCATTATTGGGATAGCACAATATGATAAAATATAAAATAAAATGATAAAGTTAAACAAAACCTTCACAAAAACTATGCTACTACTTGTTAAACTGAACATCAGTTGTTCTCAATTTCTGCTCAATTTAAGGAAAACTACAATAACCAAGATTGTACAGTCATGGTGTTACACAATTATAAAAAGATGGGTGTTGACTTATTGTTTTTAGACAGAAAACCCATGAAAATTGAAGATAGTAGATAATACAAAAATGATAGTAAAACAGAAATGCACGATAATTATAGATTACTAGTATTCGATAATTGCAAATCTTGGATTTACAATAATGATTCATGGTTTAACAGGTTGTCTAAACCTTTACTCTTTCCAAAAAAAAAAAAAAAAAAATTCTGGCTTTCGTAACGGATAAAACGGATTTCATGCGAGTTTTTTTTTTTTTTATAAAAAGAGTGAATGAAAAATTTCACTTTTCCAGAAGCATCAGTTATCAGATTGGTGTATTTCAAGGCTATTGTAAAAATGTTTTCACTACCAAACACAACTGGAGGGACACTCTGTGTTTTTTCAACAATGAATTTTTGACGTTAAATTTGATGGATTTAAGTTTGGTTAAATAATATAAAAAATAGTAATTTTAATATGATGTAGTAATTTAATTTACATTACTTTATATTTCTGAAACATATGCAGATTTTTATTTTAAAAAAAACTCAATATTTTTAGATTTTATTCATTTGTTCAAAGATGCCCCTTAGTTGTTCAAAGGTCCCCTACATGGGGCAGCTTATTTAATTTATTTGGAAAACTTTTAATTTTTGGTTCATTTGATGAAGAAATGCATTGTTTTTATTGTATAATATTTAAAATTTAATAAATATAATTCAAATAAGAAATGTATTGATTTGCTGAAAAAATGTTCAAATGTGCCCCCCTCTCCTCTACTAGCAAATTGTTAAAGAGTAAACCAAATTTCATAATAACTCGATATCTTAGAATGATGAATGCTTAATCAGTGCTGATTATGGAATAAAATTTGTTTTAATAACTCGGCGTCTCAATATTGTTTCAAGGGCAGGTTGTCAGAAAACTTAGTAAATAAAAAAAAAACACTGAGAATACGTCATCTGGCTTTAGACGTCTTTGCTGATTTAGGAAACCTTATGTCTGCAAATTATTACGTCAATGCTTTATAAGAATTTTTAAGTGTGAAAATATCCATCTTAATACCTGAATAAAAATAAAGTTGAGGAAGCTTAATTACAGAAGCTATTCTTTTTTTAGCTCGTCCATAGATAAGCGAAATTAACACTCAGCTCTTGGCAGATTTATTTTCGAATATGCGACAGAATGAAAATTGTTTACTTTGTGTATGCTGATAAAAGTTTCAAAAATGCTTCTTTAAATAATTTTAACATTCAGGTCCCGACTAATGCTATGAGGGGGAGGGGGCAAGCATTATTTTGGAAGGTCCCCTTCTTCTATCTGTCAAATTTTTTTATGAATAATGTGAAAGTGGTTAGTTCTAAACTTCATACATATTGTATGTATGGATAAATTTTGTACTCCGTACAGCTCATTACTTTTTTTGCAGGAAGATTATGTATGATGCCAGAAGTTTTTTTTTTTTTTTTTTTTTTTTTTTACCGTGATTCTTGATTTTTGTTCGAATTTTAAATAATAGATGGCCCTGACAGTGATTGGCGCTCAGCCAATGCCGAAACTGATGTCACTCAGCATTGATGCAAAGGAAGGATATTAAGGATATGGAGTGCGTCTCATTCGAAAGTACAACCTTGCTCTCATTATTTTGAACTCATTCTGATTCTGAACTCATTCGATATGATTTCAATAAAATGCGTTGTTGCCATGGAAATAACAAATTCTTCGATAGTGGAATACAGCGTTCAGAAGTGGGCATAAATTTCGCAAGCAGTGTTCGAGTTTGCAGGAGATTTTACATTTATGAAGTTTTATTTTCCCGGATTAAATTACTTTTTGTTGTATGATTTAAAGAATATTTTATGCATCATATTTTAAAACTTTGCTGCATCCTCACACTTCCGCTTTTATAGAAAACGATTACTTCACTGTATTATGAGCATTGTCATTGGTCAAAATAGAAATATTCTATTATAGAAGTGGAGTGACGATGCAGCAAAAGCTTCCAATTTTTAACAGTGTAAGTGAAGATACACTGTTAAAAATTTTACCCATTTGCTGCAGCGTCACTCCACAGCTTTTATAGAATATCTCTTTTATGACCAATACGAATGCTCCATAACACACTAAAGTAACCGTTTTCTATAAAAGTGGTGGAGTGATGCTGCAGCAAATTGGTCAAATTTTTAACAGTGTATCTTGCTACATTCTTGCTCTTGGGGTCCGATTCTGAACTCTTTCCATATCATTTCCATGGAATGTGTTGTTGCCATGGAGATAACAAATTATTCCATAGAAAAATACAGTCTTCGGAATTAGGCATGAACATAATAAGCTGAATTCGAGTTTGAAGGCTATTTTACATTTATAAAAATTTTTGGGAATTTTATCGAACCAATTTAGAAATTTAGTTAAAATTTCCAAAATTTTAGTTTGAAATAAAATTCCAAACTAAGTTATAAAATTAATAATTTTCTTATTGGAATTTTCAAAAATTTAGTTAAAAAGATGTAAAATTTCTTAGAACATAACAAAAATTATAAAATTTTTAACAAACAAAAAAAACCTCTACATTTAGTTTTAAAATACGATGCATAAAATATTATTTAAATCATGCCATTAAAAGTAATTTAATCCGGTAAAATAAAACTTCATAAATGTAAAATCGAATAGGCTTCGTCCTATTCTTACTTACTAAGTACATACAAAATTTTAAGTCTATCTCCATTTGTTCGTGAGATAGAGCGTTTACAGACAGACAGATGGACGGCAATTTTTTTTTTCTAAAAATATGTTTTCGGAACCTCCAGTATCTGAAACGTGTAAATCCGTCAAAAACGTTTTTTCAAGAGTTCGAAAAAAATAATACCGGATAATCAAGGTTACTGATATTAAATAGGCTTCGTCCTATTCTTACTTACTAAGTACATACAAAATTTTAAGTCTCTATCTCCATTTGTTCGTGAGATAGAGCGTTTACAGACAGACGGACGAACGGCATTTTTTTTCTTCTAAAAATAGGTTTTTTGGAATCTCCAGTATCTGAAACGTGTAAATCCGAGAAAAACTTTTTTTCGAGAGCCCGGAAAAAATAGTTCCGGATAATCGAGGTTATTGATATTAAATAGGCTTCGTCCTATTCTTACTTACTAAGTACATACAGAATTTTAAGTCTCTATCTGGCCGAATCCATGTCGATTCAGGCAGGGGGGTTACCTTCATAGTCTCGGAAGTTCTTTGATTGAACATATGTTAAAATTCAGGAAAAAATAAAATTCCTGTAATTTTTGGTTTTCCCGAAAAAAATTTCTGGACTGAGATACAGGGTGCCAAAGATGACATCCGGAGCACCTTTTCCAGTTTGCGATTTTCGAAAAAAAGTTTAAAGTGCTCTATCTCTGAAACGATGCAAGATTTTTCATTGCAGTTTATTTTATTTTAAAGATAATATTGTTCTGTTTAAAAAGATATACTCCATTTTGAAATATGTATTTAATTATTTTTACAGCAGCCTTCTAAAAATAATTTTTTTTAATCAAAAATAATTTTTTTCTCAAAAATGCCAATCTCAAAAATTTTGATTTTTTTACTGTTAGTCAATACCTTTGAGTACTACCTTCACTGTAAAGGAGAACTTCCACTTTTGAGTTTAACAAGTTTTAGAATCATTTCAAGAATTTACAGAATTTTACATGATCTGCATGTCAAAAGTTCGAGTAAAAGTCCCTCAATTTTTGTTTATTTGTATCATATGTAGTCTATTACATATCCTAAACAAGTTAGAAATCGCACATCAAACATGGTAAATGAGGTGCATTCATACTATGACTAGTTTTATAAATATTTAGATTTTGGTGCAATAAGTATTACACTCTTGTGAAAACTGGCATGAATACAAAATTTATTATGTTTCTATATATTAAATTCAGTAATATGGAAGTAATATGAATCCATCTTAAAAAGAATGTAATCAACAGGGCAACCTAGAATCATTACCTATTATGGAGTATGTTTGAATTATGCGTGATAGGATTTAACAGGATGAATAAAATATTTATGAGTGTCTTTTTTTTCAAAGTTTTAATTTGATTTTCATAACATTTGACAACCTTTTTCACAACATTTGTTGCATTTTTTTTCTTTTTCTTTTTTTTTTTTTTGAAGGTAGCATTTTCTATTTGAAATGATATATTCAATTTTGAAAAAATGTATTCATATTTTCTGATACAGCCTTTTGATTATTTTTTTAATTAAAAGACATCAAAAATGCCAATCCTAAATTTATTTATTTATTTGCTGTTGATTAATACCATTGAGTACTTACTGCCTTCCTTATTTTGGAAAACTTCCACTTTTGATTTTGACGAGTTATCGAAACACATGTAAAATTTTGCCATATATTTTACCAGTTCCTGTATGACAATCACACACTGGTCTCAGGAAATCAAAATCTTAGTCTTATTTGACACTAGCTGACCCACCCGGCGTTGCCCGGGTCCGTATTAACAATTTTAAACGAAATTGAAATTTGTATGATTTTATCATTAATTCGAAACATGCAGAAATGCACTGTTTGAAATACGTGACCACTGACTGTGTGAAAAATTGGTTTAAAAACCAAAAACTAATATTAAGCTCTAAAAATACTCAAAATGAGCAATGAGAAACGTGGGAGGGAACATGTATCCAACGATTGCGTTATTTTTGTGTTAAAGTGTTGATATTTACCTGTAAAAATCACTGTTAAGTCACGTAACTAATTATTTTTTTCACATAGAAATCTCAAGTGAAATATTTTGAATTTCAAGTTAATTATATCACTCTTAAATTCGTCTATACCGTTTTATTTACCGTATTACCTACACTGTAAAAAATGTGACAATTTTGCTACATCGTCACTCCCCCGCTTTTATAGAATATCACTCCTTTGGCCAATGAGAATGCTCAATGATAGCCTGAAGTAGTCGTTTTCTATAAAAGCGGTGGAGTGACGATACAGCAAAATAGTCATACTTTTTACAGTGTAGGCAAGAATTATTTGATTATTTTTATCATATGACTTTAAAATATCAATATAGAAGCATCATTTAAGATTTTGCTTGAAAAGTTAATATTCTTTCGTTAATGTCTTAAAATCGTCTGCACTCTGAAATCTAGATTTCAGATTAATATTTGTTATTTAAGTTTTTGTGGGTGCGCCTCAACTCCTACTGATAACTTAGAAAAATATTTTAATAAATTAGATTTAAACTTCTGAAAAAGAGCTTTAAAAAGTAGTTGAGATGAGGGGCTGGTCGGGGTTTTAATCTTATGTCGTTATGGCGATGTACAGGTCGACACCCCTGGTGGGTTAGTGACATTTAAAATTTAACAAATTAAACTTAGTTAGCCTAGCAATACAGGAAAAATAACCAGTATGAAGTGTTGATAATGCATTGTTATAACCTTGAAAATATCTTGTCATATCATTAAATCAAGTAAATATATTTTCTTAATGAAAAGTCAGTTGCTAAATTCACTATCAATCTGTAAAAATTCATGCAAAGTGATTTTCTAAATGAAAAAACATGGATTTAAAACACTACTTTTTATTCAATAGACAAAATGGCATAACGTAACTTGGAAAAAAACAACTTAAAATAAACTGACTATTTGTCAGTAAAAATAACGAAATTAACAATAAATATATTTTTATACTCATCTCTTCCAATCAGAGATAACTTCTTTCTCCTTTGCCTTGCCTTTAACGTAGTATCTTCGAAAAAAAAAATCCGGCGTAACTTAATAGCATCTTCATAAAAGAATGCTAAAAAAACTTTGAAGACTTCTAATGGTCATTCCGGTAAAGAATAATTTTCACTTCATATTCCAATGCTATGCAGCGATACCGCAGAACGAAGCAGAACGAATAGACTTTTAAAACCACCGGTATTTATTTTTCTAGCCGGTCTTAAAAGCATTGCCAGATATCTTAGTGAAATTCAGACGAAAAACCAAAAAACCCAAGAACCGATCTCTGATTGGCTGAAAAAGAAATACGCCGATAAACTTCACAATTTGTGAAGTTCACCGGCACTTACGAAAACTTACTCTCCGCGCAGGGAGATTGCGTTGCGTTTTGCGTCAGCGTAACTGACGATTACCTGAAGTGACTCCATGCGACAACCAACCATGCATGCGCTCAAGTTAGCGCTAGAAAAACGTAAACATATGCGATGCAGCTGGAATTAAATAGCTTAAATGAAAATAGATAAACGTAAGTGAAAAGAAATAAATTGGTTACTTTTAAAATAAGATAAACTTACGTTTAAAAAGGGGGGGGGGGGGAGAGAAAACTTAAATATGAAACTTTTTTTTTTTTTCTCTCTCTTTTTGGAACATTGGCAAAAAGTGGGGAAACCACGTTAAACTTTACCCACAGAACGCCCCCTTTTCCCCAGCTGGTTGCCACATGGAGTTATTGAGTTAAACACTTTTAAATCACTTAGAATATACATATATATACTTTGAATTACCATTTGTAACATTAAACATAAATACAAGTACAGAAAATTTACTTTGAAAATATATATATATGATGCAAAAGAAAATATATGATGCAGATACACTTAATTGTAGAAAATGGCTGGAATAGCTCACAGTCCAACTTGACTTAAAGGATTTGATTTCAAAGTTCTATATTAAAAGTTCATAAAAAGTCCGAGTAAAGTTCATTGACTTTCTAAAAAAAAGAATTAACAGGACTACGACGTATGGCATAGTTCCAAATATATCCTAAAGGAATAGATGAAAGTTTTTTTTTTTTTTTTTTTTTTTTTAAACACTGATTACTTTTACTGCATCAATATTTGTCGGAATTTCAGAAACTGATCTTTGCTCAATGCTTTAGTAAGCAAGTCGGCTAAATTTTCTTTTGAAGACACATGTTTTATGTCAAAGACACCGTTTTGATAAAGGTCTCTCACAAACTTGTACTTTAAATCAATATGACGAGTTCGGACATTGTCCGTCGTTGTCTTTGTAAATGAGATGGCTGCTGTATTATCGCACAACATGATAGGTCGCTGTATTGAGCCTGGTTGAAATAGTTGAGGAAAGAATTTAGATACTTCGTGGATAGTATCAGATAGGAACTTTATTTCTTTTGCAGCTTCGCTAGCTGAGATGAACTCGGCCTCCATTGGAGAGAGAGCCGTGCAGGTCTGCTTGGCGACACGCCATTGTATGGGATTGTCGTTTAAGAGGATTATGTGACTTGACCAGGATTTACGATCATCTAGATCGTTTGCCCAAGATGCATCGACGTAAGTTACCATCTGTAAAGGTGGTTCTGATGATTGGAGCTTCAGTCCCAGGTTAGCTGTGTTGGCCAGGTAGAGCAGTATTCGATACAACGTCCGATAGTGCAGGTGCGATGGCTTTTCAGTATATTGCGAGATTGAAGATACGTACCATGCTATATCGGGTCTACATCTGTGGCTTATGTATTGCAAGCAACCCAGCAAACTTCGGAATGGGAGGTTTTCGGGCAGTTCTTCACCCTCTTGAGCTGAAACTGGGATAAAGCCAGGAGAAGCTGGTAATGTTATCCTAGAAAGACATTGAACATTAAACTGTTGCATACACTTTTCAATATATTGAGAGCAGGTTATATTTTTAAACTTATTATCTTCTTTGTTGAACTGTATTCCTAGTAATGTGTGAATGGCTCCCAAATTCTTAACTTCATAAATGTTTTCTATTACACTAATAACTTCCCGTAAAGCATCCTCATCTTTTGCAAAAATGGGGAGGTCGTCAACATAGACCAAAACTATTGCCATATTCTTATATATGTAGACGCAATTTACCCCAGGTACTTCAGAAAAATTATTTGCGATGAGTTTTGTATGGAGGTCGTGGAACCAACATCTTCCTGCCTGGTGCAGGCCATAAATTGCTTTATTAAGTTTAAGAATGTAAGTTTCCTGACCTGGTATTACGTATCCACATGGCTGTCGAATATACGTTTCCTTATCGATGTTTCCATACAAGTAGGCACACTTTACGTCAAGTAGGCAGTTTTTCCATTTGAATATCATTGAGAATAAGACAATAAAAAGACGTATCAAAGAAAAGTTGACTACTGGAGAAAAAGTTTCATTGTAGTCTAACCCCTCTCGTTGGTTGTTTCCAAGCGCAACCAATCTGGCTTTGTAAGTTTGAACTTCCCCAGATGCATCTCGTTTTACCGTGTAAACCCATCTCGTACCGATGACTTTCTTAGTGGGGTCGAATGGTACTGGAGTCCAGACTTTCCTTGCTAACATGGTTGAGATTTCTTTATTCATGGCATCTTTCCACTGTTCTGCTTGTGGGAGAGTCGCAGCATGTTTTGCAGACTTTGGAATGACAATTTCTGTTAAGTTAGCTTCATGAATTTTAGAAAAGGTAATGGGTCCTTGATAATCATTACTTGTTGAAAAATTGGCTACGTCAGAGTCATATGAAAGATTGTTTTGCTTACAGTATTCATCAAGGTCTTTAGTACTTCGTAAACGTTCACCAGTGGGTGCAATTATATAAATGTCATGCCTACCTGCTGACGCCCCCTTTCTTCTTGTAGTGACGATTCTCGTGAAAATGAGTTTACTATCCTCCTCTTCATTGCCATCGCCAGTAGTGTCATATTCAGCCTTTTTAACAAAATCAAACTCATCTTCTGAACTTTCTTTATCTGAGGAGTTTTCGTGTGACTGACCGGCACTTAGTTCCTTGTTTTCATCATCTGGCTTCTTTTCTTTGGTTATTTCTGCTAATGTTGGAAGGCTAGAAGTAGAAGGTTCTTCGGGATGTACGTCAGGCAAAACATGACTAGAGGATGAACCCACAGTAAACGGTTCTTCAAAATCGTGAATACTGTTATGAGACAACTGTGGTTGTTGCTTTGGATTTCCTAATTGAGCTTCATCAAATGTGACGTGTTTTGATTCAATAATTCGGTTTTCACGAGGAAACCAGACTCTATAACCGGCTGTGCCGAGTCCATATCCAATAAACACACCACGTTTAGCCCTGGGCTGTAACTTGTTACGTTGTTGCTTTGGCTGGTGGACATATGCTACACAGCCATAACGGCGGAAATGGCGAACTGATGGCTTTTGTCCATACCACCTTGAGAACGGGATTGCATTAATTCCTGTATGTAGGATTCTATTACGAATATAGTTCACTGCCATTACGGCTTCAACCCAGAGTTTGGGAGGGAGGTTGGCTGCTTGACTAAAGGTGCGAACCCCTTCAAAAAGTACTCTATTGTAACGCTCAGCAACCCCATTTTGCTGGGGGCTGTATGCCGAAGTTGTCTCATGTTTAATTCCTAATTTGGTGACTAAATCATTTATTTGCTTATTGCAGAATTCGAGGCCGTTGTCGGTACGAATGACCTTTACTTTTCTTTCGGATTGTCTTTCAATAAACTTTATAAAATTATTTACTTTCGAAGGAACCTCATCTTTCGTTCGTAGGGGGTAACAAAAAGCTCGGCGACTGTAGTCGTCAATGAAGGTCAGAAGATACCTATGTCCGTTTCTAGAGCCTACTGGCGCAGGACCCCAGATGTCAGAATGAATGAGGTCTAAAATTGCTTTAGAACGAACATGTGAAAGCCTTGGATGAGTAGCTCTTGTGCTCTTACTTAATATGCATGGCTCACATTTTTGCTCGGAACCCTGAAGTTTATCGCAACCCTCAATAAGTTTATTATTGACCATCTGCCTAATGACTTTAATGTTACTATGGCCGAGTCTCTCGTGCCACAGCATGATGTTATTTCTATCTGCTGCATAAGCTTGATTAAAGTTAAGTCGGTTATGAATAGGTAATCTGCTACTATTATAAGTTTGCGTTTCAATTTTGTCAGAAACTTCATTACATCCCGAGTTAACTATTTTGGAATTACGTTCAACTTTTGGTTTATCTTCCTGGGCTGAATTAGATTCGGAACTTAAACTTGATTTAGATTTCAATTCTGGCCTGGAAGAAGTTTTAACTTTACTCGCATATGAGATATGATTTTGACTGGGTGGAGTTGGAATATTAGAAACTTTATTTTCCGATTTAGCTTCGGTTGAAGAATTTGACCGAAATTTTACTTTAGTTTCTTTCTCCGCTTCCCCACTATCCGATTTAACTCGGGTTAACTTTTCATGTTGAAGTTCCGTTTCTCTGGATTTTGTTTTTAGAGCTTTAAGAACATAAAAGTTATTTTTACGTTGAGCGGTGTATAAATATTTCCACTTACTGTCATAAATTTTAAAACCATTATCGAGTTTGGCATGTAAACCAGCCTTGTCCATTTTACTCATACTTATGAGGTTTCGGTGTATATTTGGCACATACATGACGTCAGTAAGTTCAAGAGTATGAATTTTATCTTTATCTTTAATTTGAAAAGAAACTCTTCCTACACCTCTTACTAGATGGGGAGTTGTTCCCATACGGACAATAGCTCCGGGAGGGGGTGACTTAAGAGAAACAAAAAAGTTTTTATTTTGACAAACATGTGCCGTACTTGCAGAGTCAAGTGTCCATTCCCAACATGGGGGTAACAGTTCTGAAGAATAACAATCATTTGTTTCTAATTCAGTAAAAAATGTGTTATTGGGCTTGTCACTTTTAGATTTTAAACTTAAATTTTTATTTCTACAAAATTCTGATTTATGACCTCGTTTACCACAGTATCTACAACGTGTAATATTCGTAACTTCTTCGTTTTTCTCAATACTGCTCACACTTTGAAATGTTTCCAAGGATTCATTTTTACGCTTTTCACGACTTTCCCGAGCTGATACTTCGCTTAAAAGTTCTTCTTTAATATTTTTATAAGTAAATTTATCCTCCGGTAACTTTTTAAATTCTCGAACTAAGTACTGATACTGATCTGGGAGATGACCTATTAGCCTGTAGCATTTATCTAAATCTGATATTGTAACCCCGGCATTAGTTGCCCGCTTATAGGATTCCTCAAATCTACATAGAAAACCTGATATATCCTCGTCTGAGTGCATATGAATATCGTAGAAATCATTAAAACTATTTATTTTGGAAGTTATTCCCGTAACTTCATAATGCTCTTTTAAAGTGTCCCATATTTCTGCAGGATCACTCAACCTTGCGACTAAAGGACTAATGTCACTAGAAATGTAAGTTTTAAGTATACCGGAAGCACGTAGCTTCCATTGATCACATCGAAGTTTTTCAATAGGGGTAAGTTTACTTTCTTCTGGCCATTGGGTTCTATTTAACCAAAGAGTAAGTCCCTCTGTATCTAAAACTTTTTGTATTTCTAAAGACCAGGCTTGATAATTATCTCGAGTTAAAATCGCATTATCATTAAAAGAAGCCATCTCTTTTCACTATTTCTTCTTACTATATAAAAATTTTAAACTTCAAAATTTTCATTAAATATATACTTCAAACTAGTAATAAAACAACAACAATACAAAAATATTAACTTTGAACTTCATTACTATAAGTATTTCACTTTCATAAATACATTTAAACTTAATCCAAAATATTTCCTGTATACTAGGTAGCTGTAGATCTTAACCACGCTCTGCTACCAATCTGTGGGTGCGCCTCAACTCCTACTGATAACTTAGAAAAATATTTTAATAAATTAGATTTAAACTTCTGAAAAAGAGCTTTAAAAAGTAGTTGAGATGAGGGGCTGGTCGGGGTTTTAATCTTATGTCGTTATGGCGATGTACAGGTCGACACCCCTGGTGGGTTAGTGACATTTAAAATTTAACAAATTAAACTTAGTTAGCCTAGCAATACAGGAAAAATAACCAGTATGAAGTGTTGATAATGCATTGTTATAACCTTGAAAATATCTTGTCATATCATTAAATCAAGTAAATATATTTTCTTAATGAAAAGTCAGTTGCTAAATTCACTATCAATCTGTAAAAATTCATGCAAAGTGATTTTCTAAATGAAAAAACATGGATTTAAAACACTACTTTTTATTCAATAGACAAAATGGCATAACGTAACTTGGAAAAAAACAACTTAAAATAAACTGACTATTTGTCAGTAAAAATAACGAAATTAACAATAAATATATTTTTATACTCATCTCTTCCAATCAGAGATAACTTCTTTCTCCTTTGCCTTGCCTTTAACGTAGTATCTTCGAAAAAAAAAATCCGGCGTAACTTAATAGCATCTTCATAAAAGAATGCTAAAAAAACTTTGAAGACTTCTAATGGTCATTCCGGTAAAGAATAATTTTCACTTCATATTCCAATGCTATGCAGCGATACCGCAGAACGAAGCAGAACGAATAGACTTTTAAAACCACCGGTATTTATTTTTCTAGCCGGTCTTAAAAGCATTGCCAGATATCTTAGTGAAATTCAGACGAAAAACCAAAAAACCCAAGAACCGATCTCTGATTGGCTGAAAAAGAAATACGCCGATAAACTTCACAATTTGTGAAGTTCACCGGCACTTACGAAAACTTACTCTCCGCGCAGGGAGATTGCGTTGCGTTTTGCGTCAGCGTAACTGACGATTACCTGAAGTGACTCCATGCGACAACCAACCATGCATGCGCTCAAGTTAGCGCTAGAAAAACGTAAACATATGCGATGCAGCTGGAATTAAATAGCTTAAATGAAAATAGATAAACGTAAGTGAAAAGAAATAAATTGGTTACTTTTAAAATAAGATAAACTTACGTTTAAAAAGGGGGGGGGGGAGAGAAAACTTAAATATGAAACTTTTTTTTTTTTCTCTCTCTTTTTGGAACATTGGCAAAAAGTGGGGAAACCACGTTAAACTTTACCCACAGAACATGATTACATGCATGATTTTAAAAGAATGTTTTCATCAGTATATTTTATATAATGACATGGAATTATTAATATGTTGTTAAATCAAACATTTTTCATCTACCTTATAAAGTATTAAAAAGCTAAGAAAACTTTTAGTAATACAATTTTTAGTTCAAATCAAATGTTTTCAATATTTTATTTTATTTTATTTTGACATTTAATTATTTCTAATTTTTCAATTTCAATTATTTTAAAAGCAAACATTTATTTTAATAAATAATATAATAGAAAAGAACATTTTAAAATATTACTATTTCTTCGTAAAATATACTTCAGCTGTAATTCATTTCTTTCAATCCGTCTTATTAATACAAAATTCCTTCCTCGTGCTTTTGTTTGAGACATTAAAATTTCAGCGATAAATGGTTTCATATTGCAAACCTTTTTTTTCGGTTTACTTCGCCTCCACCTATCTTTTTCCTCCATGATGTACAGCAGCTGTGATTAAAAAAAAAAATCCTCATTTAAACTGGCAGCTTGCCAGTCTATGAATTTTAAAGGTCTGTCCCAGCTTTTTTCATTATTTCTGCAAAAATTTTATGCAACCAACCAACCATAAGAAACTGAAAGAGAAAAAAGCGATTTTTTTTATGAGAGTGAGTTTTGGAATTTAATTAATTATTACTCAGTTAATAAATAGAATTTTGAAATTCTGAGCTTCAGGTGCATCAGGAGAGATATTGGGCTACTCTCATAAAAATTTTGAGCCTCGTACGTCCCATAGATTTGGCTATCCATCGCAGACACACGTAGACAGACAGAGCGATTTGTTATTTTATTAATATAGAATACAGATAATTACATGATATTTACAGATAATTTGTCGATATAAAAATTCTAACATCACTAAAATACTGCTAGTTTTTGAAAATTAGATTAATTAAAATTAACTAATATATAAATTTTAATAAAATTAATATCTTTTAGTGTATAGAGCTAATTATAAATTTGTAATACAATTTTTTGCAATTATTCACATTGTGTTATAAGCAATACGTATGTTTTAAATGACTGTTTTAAACGTAACAATCCTGGAAGGGAGTGCTGTAATGGCAATGTCTGTCATTTTTGTTATTGTACCATCAAAAAGTGTATGAAGTTATGCATAAAACTGAACTAAATTTTTGCATATGATCATTTATTTAGATGGCAAGCAGGTCTTCTAAATTTGAAAAAAATTTGCTAGAAGGAGGCATTGTAAAAGCGATTTCCATGCTATTTTCATTATTGCAGGGGTCACAGACCTGCACCAAATGAAAATACCTGATACAATCTGTTACAAATGAGTTATTTTGACCTTGTCTGCGTCAAAATGAACATTTTGCTTATTCCTTCAGCTCCCAAACCTAATTTCTCAACCCCATTTTGTTTCCTCCAAAGAATTAACATTTAGAAGCGATTCTGTTCCGAAAATTAAAAAATATTGAGCATAAAATGTGTCATGAATTATGACAAATCATCGCTGAAAAAAACAAATTTCATCAAAGGAACGCGGGAAAAACAAAAATTTAGTCAGATGATAGCAAAAAAAAAAACAAAATTTCGTGCAGGGATCACAGAAAAAGAAAAAAAAAAGAAATGCAAATTTACATCAAAGAATCGTGAAAAGCGACATATTTCGTCTAAAGACTGCAAAAAAAAGGCAAATGGTTGGGAAAAAAAAAAAAAGCAGACATCGTCAAAAGATTGCAAAAAAGGCAGACTTTGAAGAAAACCTCAGGTTTTATTAAAATATTGCAGAAAAACGGCAAGTTTCTTCAAAAAATCACCAAAAAACCCTCAAATTTCATCAAAAGATCTAAAGAAATAATGAGATTTCGTCGAACAATCGTGCAAAAATGGAAAAATTCGCCGAAAGATCATGAAAAATGGAAAATTTCGTCGAATGATCGCGAAAATCGTTACATTTCTTCAGAGGGACACAGAAAAAAAAAGTTCTTACTGGGAGTAAACTTTTCTGTTATAAGAACAAATTTTGCTGCCATAAAAGTCTTTTAATGCTGCTCAAAACTGATTTTGTTGTAACAAGATTGTTTATTTTTTTGTTCTTGTTTTCCAAAAACCAGTTTTCCTGCTCCAAAAATGGATTTTCCTGGTCCAAAATCAGTTTTTGACTGATCCAATTCTTTCTGAGTGAACGTGACCCCTGTTATTGTACTAATCGAAAAGTGCATAAAGTTATGTGCAGAATTGAACCAATTTTTGTGTGTGTTTTTTTTGGCTATGGCCAGCAGATCTTCCTGGAATTTGGAAATACTCCATGGGAAAGGAGCATTATGGCAGGCCATAATGCTTTTTGTATCATTTTCTCAATTCTTCATCGTTCTATTGTCCATCAGCTTGTGTCCTGCTAAACCGCCTATTTGTAAACAGCTGATGATAAAAGATTAAGGAAAAACTATTAATCTTAATAAATATCATGATCCACATTAACTTGTTTTTACTCCAATTAATTGACTTAAGCAGAAATTTAAGATGAAAATCAAAGTTCAGTAGAGTATTAAATTAATATTTAAGTATTAATTCAATAACTTTTTAAAAATATTACAATACACTTATGAGAGAAGAAAGTTTTGGGATTGGTACATCTGACTAGTTTAATTAGCATTTCAGCTTGTAGATAAATATTGATGACAGTTGGAATTTGTAGATTCTAAGCATCACAATATTTTTGCAGTGTTTTTTTCTGTTTTATTATGATTATCATTATTTAATGTCAATTACTGTTTTAATGAAATAATTAAAAAATTAGTTAATCATTAAACATACAGAACAAACAAAAATATCTTGACATAAAAAGCACATGTAATTTTTTTTCTATTAAAGTGATTGACAGGATAACAAGTAATAATTATCCTTATTTGAAATTTTCCCCTTTTGTCTTTACCATGATGCATAGTAATTTTTCATTCAGCTTCCCACTAGATTTAATTTTAATACAGCATCCTTACATTGTTTAATAGCACAAGATCCAACAAGCAGTAATATCTGTTTTTGATTAACTATACAAGAACTTGTATGATTATTTTTTACCAAGTAACTGTATGTATTAGAGTAGCACTTCCCAAACTTTTTTCTTCTATGTGCTTCTTTCTCAGGCTTTTCATTTCAGAATGCCCCCATTTCTTATAAACATGCCTCCCTCACTTCAATTAGATACCACAAACATGCTTTTTTTCATTTGCAACCTAAAAGTAGAAAAATTAAAGAGATTTAACTGAAAATTTTATTGTAATGGAATATTCTTATAAACATTTTTCTTGGTCAAGATAATTTCTGCTTGGGTAGAGTTTATTGTATAAATATTTAAATTGTTTTATATTTTGTTTGATCTTAGTTATTTATGCATCAGAATTCCAACAGAATAATAATTTTTGTTGAATATTAGTCTGGGACTGTGATTATCTGTATTTTTCAAATCTTGTCTCTTCCTTCATGCATTTTCAACTTTTCTGATGAGTTTGAGTTATATTGCCTCAAATTACGACCTTTGCTCATTTATTACTATGGGCTTCATTGTTTATAATTATCAGTTTTAACACAACTCAAGATTAGATATATAAAATCTCTGAAAATTTTAAAGTGGTGGGGGGAAAAATAATTCAACTTGTATAGTATTTAGATTTAGAAGTAATATTAAGTACAATAAAAGTGAAAACAGTGGTGTATCCAAAGAATGAACTTGTGGGGCTGCAGCCCTCTCCAAAAATTTTAGAAAATATCAAATTTAACTATAAAAGTTTTGTAAAATATGAAACTTGCAAAGATTAAATTCTAAAGGAACCAAAAAAATATCACATTTCAAACAGGTTTTCTCTTTTAAAAAAGTCTATTACTTCACAGATATTACAAATTTTTGCACTTCAGTCAAATTTCTGTCATATATACTCTCAGTTTGATACACATTTTATGCATAAAATGTATCTCATTAATGAAAAAAGCTATTCAATTCAATAATTAACAAGTAAGATAAATCCTGCATTTAGCATAGATTATGAAGCACTTTCCAACGCTTCATGAATCTTTAAGAAAACTTCGTTATTTAGGTAAATAAGGATATAAAGCCAAATATGTATTCCAGTACTATTGAAC
Source organism: Maratus speculifer (assembly GCA_964019185.1). Taxonomy (NCBI): domain Eukaryota; kingdom Metazoa; phylum Arthropoda; class Arachnida; order Araneae; family Salticidae; genus Maratus; species Maratus speculifer. The sequence goes on from OZ025289.1 coordinate 399,894,485, forward strand.
AGCCCTGTATTTCATCTGTCAGCTAATATACATACTATATAATGGGAAAATTTAGTTCAGCAAAAAATGACTAGCAGCTTGAAATTTCCGTTTCAGCAATTTATACTAATAGATGGTAACATACTTGAACACTTTGTTCAGCCTTGTAGTTTGCCCAGTACCTTTATTACACACCAGGGTTAAGCTAAAATTTATTTTAAACTAAAACAACTGAAATCACTTTCTCATAAATTATCGTTCATAGGCTCCATGTACCCAATTCTTTGCATGGCCCTGTATATCATTTTATCTATATATTCTGCAAACATTTCTTAATAAATTTAATGCAGTTCAACATAAAAATGCATAATTTATGTAAGAATCATCTTTCAGTGATTTATGCTCATATTCAGTAACACTGGCAAGCTCTTTTGGGTAACCCTGTATATTAACTATAGCATTTATACACACCATATAATATGCATAAATTTAGGAAACTTATACGCGCATATCACGATTAAAATGCATTTCATCAATCCATCAGCTACCATTGGATACATATACAATATTTCGGAAAGAATGTACTTTTTGAAATCTTTTGTGTGTCCCTGTAAATACTATGTACTTTATATTATGGAAGGCAGTATCATATAATTTATACAAAGCCTCATTGACATACATCAATTTTATTATACATGAAACAGTTTAATATATTTAAAATACGTCGCACACAATTTTCCCTTTTACTATTATCTAATGGAATTCTTTTGTATGGCCCTGTAAATGAATAATAGCTATATCTTCACCTTATATTTTATAGAATGCATATTTTAATGCACCTTGTAAAAGCATATAAATTTTAATATGTTTGACAGAGTATAACATCTTTAAAATTCCTTTGAAATGATTTTTCCCCATAAGCCGTAATGTAATTGGAAAGTTTCGATTCTCCCTGTAGATAAACTAATCATGGTAGAAACTTCATTTTCAATAGGGTTCGTGCTAGGGTAAACGTCAATAACGTCCTAAAATTTCATGGCAATCCAAGTATATTTATGTGAGTTAGAGTGCGGACAGACGGGCAGAAAAACTGAATGCATAAGCACTTTTCAACTTTGTTGGAAAGTGCTAAAAATTGCAAATATTTTGCATATATACTCCAAAATAAATTTGAGAACGAGTTGAGGGAGATTGAGTAGACAGAAAGTGCTGTTAAATAAATTTTAATAATTTCAGTTTCATTTACTATTTATCAAGATACTTTTTAGTAGATAATTTTCAGTATTCCATTTTTAAAAATGCAGTACCATGTTAAGACAAAATTGTGCTTTTTTTTCTCTCTCTCGCTCTCGCAGTTATCCATAATTTCATCTTAGCAGGTTTGATTGTATAAATTTTTACCATTTGTAGTAATTCCTTCTTAGAAACTTTTACTGCATCTCAGATTCTTCCAAAATGACAAGTTTAGATATGCCACTAAGTACTGAGTGAAAGCGATTGCGCTGTTCAATGCGACCACCGTTAAACATTTCTAAAAATTGTAATTGAGCTTTAGCTACCGTTCAAAAGTAGATTACTATATTTTGACGACAACAAATATATCCACAATGAAAGAAATAAGACTTTTTCAATAATAAGAAATTGTTGAACGATTTTTTTATAAAACCTACAAAAATTATTTCTGTATAATATATCCCATCAAAAACATAAATGTGAGAGAATGCCAAGTTCGTTAACGGTTTCGCTAATAAAAGAAGTGAGAGCTAACTGGAAACCAAGTTCTTTCGAATCTCCTTAAATCATATCTCCTGTCATGCATAATGTTTTTCGATTGCTTAAAATGATTTGTTATGTTACTTGCTATTCAATGGAGCTACTTGGCAAGTTTTCTATTTTCAAATTTCTCTATTCAGTTGATCATAACTTAAAGTTAATCGCTTCCTTAACTTATCAATATCTTAACTTTGATATACTTATTTGAATACTTGATTGACTAGATCTTTGCCAATGACATACTAGACTAAATTAGACTCAATAAAGATAAAAGTGGCTGACTGAAAACTTGCCAAGTCACAAAAAATTGGAAGTGTCTAGGTCAAATAGAATTTAAGTTATTGGGGGGAGGGGGGGGGGGTCAAAAGTGGCCCAAAATGGTTCATGTAATATAACCCACGGCAGGTGTTATGCTTTTTTACCTTGTGAACTTGGCTGACACACTGCCGTGTGTCTAGATCTTATCATAAAAATTAAAAAAAACATTAAAGTGAGAGAGAACGTATTATCAAGATGAAATAATCAATAAAGTCTCCAATTATAATCCTTACAATTCAGAAATCAAAAATCAGTCTAGATTACATCATTTTGACACCATCAGATCAATTTTTCTTTTTACATGCATCAGAGTAAAAATACACTTTAGCTCTTTCCGGCGCACTACTCTTTAAAGCTGGAATTTAAAGAAAAAAAAAATTAGGCAATCTATTTAGGCCTAGAGGAGTACACAAGTATAATTTTGTAAAGATTGCACAAACCATTTTAATTATACAGCTGTTACCGAAGTGGTAACACCATGCAAGTGCAGCATTGATAAGTGTAGTGAGAAGAGCATTGCTGTGAAGCACATATTAGAGTAAAATATTTTACCTATTATTTAAAAACAGTGGAATTTGATCTCTGTGGTGCTGCCATCTAGAACTCATAAGATTTAAAGTAGGCATTAGAGTAGTTTTTGAAACCTTCACATTATCAGTTTTTGTGTCTCTAAACAGGGAAATTTTAAAGGTCTTTAAACAGGGGCGCAGTGTTGCCGTCCCGGCAACACTGGGCCGGAAAAGGTTAAACTAAGCACGTAAAAACTTTCACCAGAACAAACTTTTCACACATACTTTATATATGTATTTTTTTATGCTTAACCAGCATATATTAACGTAAAAACATTTACTATATTTCATTGTAATGAAAAAAAAATTGCATCAATAAAATTAAAATGAATAAAGATAAAATAAGCCCAATAAGCAATACTCCTGTGATGTCAGAGTAAATATGAATTTCTGTTCACCTATTAAAATAAAATTTGATAAAATATGAGGGGTTGTATCCAAATATAGCAGTATGTGTCATATTGTATATTCTATATTGACAATAATCAATGGATAAAATGATACAGCCCCTCATTTTTTTGCTTTATTATGGGAACAATTGATTGAGCTTATTCTATCGACGATCACTTTCAGAATTTTCAAGCAATGTTTTTGAGACTCGCAAAAAGGTGTTAGATACATTTAGCTAGCACAATATACAAATGAAATTTTGAAAGCTTTCACACATGCGAAATGAAAAATTTAGTAAAACTGCTCATTTTTCATGCAATTTTTTATATTTTCTAATTTGGATTACAGGGTATTATGTGCAATTTTGTTTGTCATATATTCGGAAAAGAACATTTTTATATTAAGAACTTTGCAAATTATAAGCAAAAACCTTGGAAAAATTTGGGACTTTTTATAAAAACCTTAATTTCTCTACGAGTACACGTTATCCACATAAAAATAAACACAGTTTATTACAATAAGCAACTTAATCATAATCTACAGTTTGAACGCTTTGCTACATTAGTTTTGACAGGGTTTTCTAAAAGATAGTCGTTCTTTTTCCATTTGTTGATGGTCCCATATGGAGTTTGGGAACAAATTTTGGTATTACCTATACTATTATGTTTACACACATATAATTCCTCATGTATTTTTCTAAATACTTAACAAAATAACTCGCAAGTGGCTGGTCACCTTTGGCAATATAGTGTATGTATCAGGGGCAATATTTAAGGAGATAGCTTATTGTTTTGATATTTATGAACATGCAGTATGATGGGGTGCTATTGTGTCTGTATTTTTTCAAACATATTAAAAATAATCAACATTTTCAGTAAAGTTGCATTAAAATTTTATTGAAAATTGTCTTTATTTAAAAAACAGTATAAAAATAATGATTGTGATAAAATGATTTTATACAATTTTTATACAAGAAGTGGATAATCGAGAGCACCACAACCAGATGCAACACCACCTTCGTCAAGTTTTGCTGGCTTACTTCTTAATAAATGTCCCACTGTTTCATTCCTACATACATAATCTTTGTTTCTAAAATAAAATTATTTGTAAAAATAGAGAAATAATAGACATTAAAAATTGTTACATTTAAAAAAATAAAACAAAGAATTTTAAGTACCATGGGCATTTTAAACTTATCTAAATTTTCTTGGCTTTTGATAATCTTGGAAAAAGAGAAAGGATAAAAATATCTCCCTCCTCCCTTTCTTACTAGATACCATTCAATACCATCATTTAATAGCATTGCAAAAAAGCACCTCTTGCTTTTTCTTTTAAATATCATACTTCTTAAGACTTAATTTTCTCACTTTAACCTTTGCATTTCACTTTCTAGTATAAAAGCTAAATCATTCCTAACCAGTGATGTAGTCATAAAGAAAACAGAAGATATATGCTCTAAGCAGACGATATAAGCTCAAGGCAGAGGGTATACCGAGTTCCTTAAAAAAAAATCAGAAGGTATACAGCGTGTACCCCTGTATACCCTCCACTACATCCCTGTTCCTAACATCTTGTCAGTATGACAACTTGGTAAAATTTAGGAATAAAAATGCTCAAAGGATTAAACTAACAAGGAGAGGGTCCGAGGCTTGTGTCAACGAATTGGATGAATGTTTATCGATAGAGTATAGTTAGTATATAAATATATGACAGCCATAAAGTGCAGCCCCTCCCCAGGGGATCTTCAGAAAATAAGCCTAATGTAATAAAGTAAAATTTGTGTTATAGTTTATAATCAAATCTTTTCCAGTAGCGAGCACCTCCAATGATGTGTTTGGTAGCCCAATGAGTTGAGTTTTTTCTACCTGAGATCTAATCCTGCTCGGACCTTTCTTTTGAACAAAAATTTTCATTGATTATTTTCAAATTGCAATTGAAAAAATATGCATAACAAGTGAAATTTACGAAAAATACAAATTAAATGTATGTTTTGCAGCATACTAGTGCATTTTTAACTGTGAAATTTTGCATACTTAACTGTATATATAAAATAAGCATATTTGTATGTATAGACCTGAAATTTTTTATTATTTAAAATTTACAGTTTTTTCTATGATTTGCTACTATTTTTAACAGAGAAATAAATTAAAATACATGAACAAATATGTTATTTTCATTTTGTTTCCTCGAACAAATACTTCAAATATTTCCAGGTTTATTTAAAATATGCTTTTATATTTTAATGTATTTTTTTTTAAATCTTGGATTCTTGATTTTTAATTAGAATAAGCATCTATGCAGTAATTTATTTCGGAATTTTTTTCTTGCTTAATATGTTTACATAATACAGTTTAATTACATAAATACAATTTTAACTCCGAATTTTTCTATATTTATATATTTAATGAAAAGTAAACCCAGCACACATACAATATTTACAATGTAGAAATACATTATGTCAAATTATTACATAAAAAGAAATATTCTGACTATATATAAAATAAGAAAAAAGTAGTTATTTAAATATATAAAGAGATATATGTGCTTGCCTTATATCAAAAAGTAGTTTTATATGATAATTTAATTTAAAGTTGTCATCCTGGGTTAGAAATGTCATACATGAAAATTTTAAGATTAAAAAAACCTAATAACTTAAATATAAATTAATGCATATGTGTATAGCTAAAGAAAGAGAAAAATAAGTACTGATGTTTTTTCTTAAACCAAAATAAATCAGCCGCCCATCCTTCAGTAGCGAAACCTAGTATTTTTTCCGTATGCTGGTGTACTTCTGTTTTTCTGGCATGCCAGATAATGCAGGGAAATACAGTAATACTGAACTTAAAAAAAAAAAAGTCAATTGGAACTTTTATAGACCACAAAATTTATGTTATTAAGCTAAATTTTTCACAGTGAAATAAATTAAAATACCTTAAATAAAATTATACATGCTGCTTTATTTTTTTATTATAATTTTTCAATTATTGTATTAATGTATATATGTATTGCTTTTTAACAAATAGCATTTTACCTTTTGAATTTTTTTAACTTTAATTCTTATACTTATAGTTATAATAAATGTTATAAAAAGATAATGAATTGCTGAAAATAGTTATTAAGTAGGTAATAATTACAAAAAATAAATACGAAATTTAAAAAAGTCATAAGTATTAGGAAACACAACATTCAAAATATGTTCATAATGAAACAAATTTAAAATATCATTATTATTCCTGCATTTATATCACAAATTTTTATTACTCTGTGATAATTAGTAGCTTATTTATATAAATAACTAAACAATTTTAAACAACAACAACAAAAAAAAAAAATGTGATCTATAGAGAAATAAATTGATTCTTTTTTTTTGGGGGGGGGGGGGGACATAAAATATTTAAACATGCAAAATTTTACAGTTAAAAATACATTTATATCTTACAAGATGTAAATTTAATTTATATTTTTCATAATTTTCACTTATTAAGCATATTTTTTCAATTGCTGTTCAGAAATCATAGATGAAAATTTTCGTTCAGAAAAAAAGGTCTGATCATGGTTAGATATCAGGTAGAAAGAACTCAAACTTAGTGCACTAGCGAACAGGCCACAGATGCATTTACTACTGAAGGAAATTTATTGGACTATAAACTGTAGCATAAACTTGAAGGCTTTTTTCTCAACACCCCCTCAGTAACTATCAATACACAAACATTCATCCAATTTGGTGACCATCCAATTTAGCCTCGGATCCTCTCGTTGTAAGTGTTGCTATTTGTACATAAAGCTGTTCGACCCAGTTTAGAAAATCCAACTTTTTCTTTTTTAAAGTTTAATATTTAACACTAAATCTACAGTTTTAAAATTATAATTCAAAATACTAGTAATGTTACCATCTAAAAATAGGAGAAAGAACAGTTATACTCACCCTAATATCACTCCATAAATTCCTAATTCACTATGCACTAAGCATGATTCTGGTTCACTGTTGCTTCGAATAATATAATTTGGCAGTGCAGGGGGATTTATTTTTTCCATCAGAATATGAGATTTTTTTGCAAGACTATCACCCACTAGAATTTTTTTTATATTCGACCCATATAAGTTGTTACCTGAAAAGAAATGTACAGTTTATAGTTCTCATTAAATGATTTAATGCATTAAGGTTTTTATAAAATAGCTTTAATTTGTTCAGACATTTGAACCAGTGTTTCATTCTGAAATTGAAAGTACCAGTATTCAGTGAATGGAGTTTTTAAAAAATGAAACATATAGAATGGATGGAATTTTAATTGAAAAATCTGTAGAAAGGCATGAGAGAAGGAGTTATGGGAAATTCCAACATTCATTTTTAAATTTAACCATTCATTATTAAACAATTTAAAAATTGAGACTTCCGCAATTTTAAAATGTTTGTATAATCAGTTATAAATTTTATTCCAATATCACAGCATACTGGTTATTAGAAATTTCTTAGACTTAATTTTTTTATGTATTTAATAGAAGAAGCATGTCTGATACAGTGAAACCTCCGAATAAGAAACACCTATGGGACCGGAACTTTGTCCCTTAAATAGATGTACCCCTTATTTAGAGTTTTTACATTTTTTGAATTTACATTTTTTTTGGACATAAAAAATAATATAATATTAAAGTTGAAGTTTAAAAGTACCCGAAGGTTTTAAAAATTACATTAGATGATCCAAAATGATGAAAGAACAAATGATCCAAACAAAAGTTATGGAATTAGAAAATTTATTGTGTATGATTTAATTAAACAAAAAAAAATGACAAATTTAATGAATTTTTTTTTTTATAGAGAATGATGTAAAGGCAGAAATGAAAACTTTATGAACACTGAGTATTGTAGATTTGGACAAAATATTAAAATAATGGATTAGTCAGAAGTGAAATGAACATGTTCTGATTACTGGGCCTATCACAGAGTAGGCAAAAATATTACACAAAAATTTGAAAGTAAGCTAGCTCTTCATAATTACTCCACTGGTTTGATAAATTTAAAAAAAGACATCATTCGTCAACTACGAATATGTGGAGAGAAGGCAAGTATAGATGATAAAGCAAGTGAGGAATATTCCCAGAAAAAGTAGGGCTGAAAATATTTCACATGAACTCATTTATAATCCAATGAAATCTCTTTATTATGGCGTCATGTGCCAAGAAAAACATTAGCAACAGTGGATGAAAAAAAAAAAAAAATGGAAATAAAGGACATAAAAGATAGACTAATTAGGTTGCATAAATGTGACTAGAGCCATAAATTAAAATTATTAGTCATAGGCAGGGTCCGACAAACCCCAGGCAACTAAAATATTTTGCATGGTATATTTCATGGAATATTTTACCTATTTAGTTTTATTTTTCTTTAAACAAAAAAAATTCCATGCGTGAAAATATTTTTAATAGCGCGATTATCTGTAGTGGAAGAAAATACATCACACCAGTGCTTAAAGTTAGTCAATGTTCCATTTTGCAGTGAATGCAATTAATGTCAGAGAAATGATTCTTCAAGATGGCTCTTTAGAATTTTCCCTGGCGTCTAAGAATTTCAACTTTTGTCAGTCCCTGGTGATTGGTAAAAGCAAAAATCCTTGATATTTAAAAAGGCATTCAAGTTTATCCTATGATTTACCGAGCAAGCAAACAAGCCTGAGTCACCTAAGATCTTTTTACAGAATGCTTTGATAATTTTGTACAGCAAGCTCAAGCACATTCTGTCAAAAAAGGACTCCTAGAAGATTTTAAAATTGTCTTAATATTAAATAATTGTTCTGCACATCCTGATCCAGAAGTTCTAAATTAAGGAAAGGTCAAAGTAATTTTCCTGCTACCAATCTGTACGTTCCTTACACAGCCCACGGATATGAGATTATTGAGAGCATTAAAATGCAGATACAAGAATGATTTTTTACAAAAGATGTTGAATTATATAAATGACCGCAAAACCATTACTGATTTCATTAAGCCGTTTAACATTAAAGATGCATAATAGTCTGTGGCAAATGCTTGGTCTACCATAAGAGTGGAAGTTGTAAAAAATTCTTGGCATTGGTCCATTACCAACATTGATCTTCACCGAAGATGGTGATAGCAAATACGAGTTTGAAGTTTCAAAACACCAAAGAAAGACTGAAATAGCAGAACTATTAGAATATATCAAAAAATACATGACCTTACATCCATCTGACATAAATTAAGTTATAAATATTGATGAAAATATGACGATTGTGGGTTCATTAAATGATTCGGAATTTATCAATAGTGTATTAAATACAGATGACCACAGTGACAAATACAGAAATTAAAAAAAAAAAATTCTAAAGAAGATTTAATTAAATTAACAGAAGATTTAATATGGCAATATCAGGATTGAACTAAGAAACTTTATATCTGAACATGAAATTAAGGCACTTAATAGAATCAGTTTCCCCCAGGTTTAAAAAGGGGCAGGGTGCTACTGTTCTGAAAAGGGCACTTTTTACATTCTTCAGGGCACTTTTTTTATTTTTAAGGGCACTTTTAAAGAGTTGAATCTAGAATCTAGCGGTTCAAAAAGTCGTGAATAAACAGAAATTTCATCAAAAAATTTAAAAAAAAAAGAAAAAGAAAACAAAAGGTAACTTTTGTTAAAAGATCGCGAAAAAACGGCAAATATTGTTAAAATATCGCGAAAAAACGGCCAATTTTGTTAAAATATCGCAAAAAACAGCAGATTTTGTTAAAAGATCGCAAAAAACAGCAGATTTTATTAAAATATCGCAAAAAACAGCAGTTTTTGTAAAAGATCGCGAAAAAACGGAACTTTTCACACAATTTTCTGTTTTATTGCGATTTTTGGATGAAATGTCATTTTTTTCGCAAATCTTTTGACTAAATCTGCCGTTTTATCGCAATTTTTGGACGAAAGTTGCCTTTTTTCACGAATCGTTTGACAAAATTTTCAGTTTTATCGCAATTTTTGGAAGAAATTTCTCGTTTTTCCACGATCTTTTGGGGAAATCTGCCGTTTCTGTGACGAAATTAGCCACTTTTTCGTGAATCTTGCCGGAAATTAGTAGTTATGTCGAGATTTTTAACGAAATCTGTCGTTTTTTTAGCGATTTTTTGACGAAATTACCTGTCCCACGGGATGCATAAGAGCTACTTTTTGTGCAATTTACGCGCTATAGTGCGTTCGGATCATCGTTGAGGGGCTGCGTTTTTTCAAATGTGGGGCAAGAAGGGCGCTATTCTTTTGAATAAGTGACAAGAGGGATGCTAGTTTTTGGAAGAGGGGCGCTATTTTTTAAACTAAAGGGCAGGAGGGGCGGAGCACCCCCCCCCCCCCCTGAAACCCACTGGGGGAAACTGATAGAATTAGAGAAAAAGTAATTTCTAAATTTCAATTAAATGTACAGTGGCGTAGACAGATGAAGGGGAATCCAGATGCACTGGGTACCATTAATTTTATAAAGTTTTCTTTGCCTTAACTAATCAGAATATTTCCAGCTATTAGTCAAAGCAAAAACTTTTCGATTTTAATGGTATGAAGATCATTTGGATCCTCCCCCCCCCCCCCTCTGGCTCCGCCTTTGCACAAGAACATTTAAAGGAGAAAAACACATTGTCTTCTGGTAGGACAGAATTTAAGGGGAGTGGGAAGGGCAGAATATTATGTTCAATACAATGTCTAGTAAAACCATAAATAAAATAATTTTCTTTCTTTTCTTTACTTTTTATTCTCCACTACCACTCAATGACCCATACCTCTAGATTGGCCACATGTTGAGTTCATTTTCTCAATTCCCATATCTCTGACAAACTCAAGTCAAATACTATGTCTATATCCATACTTTCTAAGTTTTACACATTAGGTGTAAAATTTACACACATTTGGGCTGTTTTTTACACTTTTGCACTTAGAATACTTTTTTTTTTTTTTTTTTTTTTTACACATTTTTGCAATTTTTTTTTCCAAGCTCCATTTTCCCCCTTAATCCCTTGGGGACAAGCGACATGTATATGCGCTGCAAAAATGCTTAAGAAACCTTGTTTATTCCCACTGGTAAAATTTTACTGTAAAATTTGCCATATTTAATTGGAGTACTTTCTCGATTTGATAAAGCACAATTTTCTGTATTTAAAAACTGGTGATAAAACATTAAAAATTTCGTAAAAGGCTCCCATCGAGAAGGGGTTAAATTATGAATTATTTTCCAACTGCTTTTAATTATAAATGCTTAAAAGGATGCATTTAAGTATAGTTAAAAAATGAGCTTGTTTCATTATTAAAAAATATAGAATTTTTAATTTTCATTGTGTGTAAAAATATAACTTCGTTTTGAGTAAATTTTGCCTGTATTTTCTATTAAAATGTGAGAATTTAATATCTGTTAAAAATTAGTGATACAGTAGATAATGGTTTGACCAAATATTCAGTATTCTTTTTAAAAATGATGTCTTAAGTAAAGCAAACAAAGTTACTATTGTCGTGCTAAATGTCGCTCATATGCTATTTTATAAAAATTCTTTAAAAATGTCATTCACATATTGTTTTACACATTTGAATTTTCTCAGGTTGTCAGGTATGTATATCCTATTACAGTATACATTCTGTTTCACTTTTACCCCATTAAAGGCTATCTCTGTCCCTCATGACCTCTGACCTTTACACTCCTACTTTAGGGGCAATTTAATGAGTTGAAAACGTGAACCCAACTCTTCCTTTTCTGGTACAATGTTTAGCAAACCAAGTACATTTTCATTTGGAAGGAAAAAATAAAAGACGTAATCTTAGATCGTAATCATACATTTATGCAAGATTATGATTACATTCCGATTACATTAGGGTCCGATTATGATTATATTATGATCGAGATGAAATCTCTTTATTGCGATTATTTCGAAAACCAAAATCTATGATTACGATTACAGTGCGATTACACAGTTTTTTAAATCGATTATAATCAACTATGATTACAGTTACTTGAAGTCTGGATTCAACATCGATTCAAAATATAATACAATAATTGAATAAATGCTTCAAATCAGGGCTGTTCAACATGATGCACTTTTAGAGCTTGATCAGTGCTCTTTCAAAAGGCTAATTTTAAATTATGCTTTATTTAAAAATGAATAACATTTGTATGCTTGTTATGACAAATGATATTTATATAGATTAATAGAATCAATAAAAACTCCAATCCATATAAATTTTATTATATTCTTATAATTTTCCATCATAAAAGTGCCAAAAAAATTGTCATTAATACAAAATTTTACTTACCACCACCTTCTCTTTCCGGCTTTAGTACAAATGAATCAGGGCATTGTAAAGCTTTAGAAATTACATTTTCATTTACCTACATTAAAATTAATGATTTTTATTTTTAACTTACAGTAGCATACTACGTTAATAATTTAGATAGGAAATAAATAACAATGCAATTTATGCTATATATTAACCCCTATAATAATGTCTAATAAATATGACAAAAATAAATTGTGCAAAATGTATTTATAGAATAAGCAGAATTGCCAAGTCACCTATAAGATGACATTTTAAAATTTAACATAACATTGCCTAGTATTTTATAATTAATTGAAAAATACTGCATATTACAGCACAAGCTGACAACAGAAACAAGAGATTTTTGTATGTACTTTGTACATAAATACTGTGCATTATAGACAGAGCAATTCAAATAGAACACAAAGATTAATATCTTTAAAAATATATTGAATATGTGCTTTAAACTAGCGCTGTCCAGCATGTTGCCATTTTAAGGCTTTCTTGGCACTTATTCAAAAGGTTTCTTTTTAGTAAGGGGGGGGGAATACTGCCACAATTAAAATTCCTGGCTCTTTCCCCCTACAAAAAAGTAATACAAAATTTTCTAGGATTTATGTTTTTCCTAAAAATTACTTTTAGGTGTAGTTTCTGAATTGTAGTCACCATAGGACTAACACAAGATGTATATGCATGCATTTTAAGACACTGTGTTGATGCCACTACAACAGTGAAATATTATTGTTACCTGTGAATAACGAGACCTTCATTATCTTCTATCTTGAGATCAAAGTAACCTATGATCACAAAAGCCATTTTAAAATTACTGTAAAACAGCTACAAACATATACAGAGGTCAAAAAGAAAAAAAAAAAAAATCGCCAATATATGTACCCCTAGCGACCTAACCACTCTACCTATCGAAATGAAATTTGAAATTTTAAGTTGTGTGTTCAAAATTGTGATGATTTAAAACAATAAGCGAAAAAATTTTTGATGCCAGTATAATATTGTGGCACTCAATTCTAAGGAGTTAATATGTAACATAATATTCAGCATCCTAAACCAAATTATATTTTAAATTTTACTATGTATACACAAACACATTTTAAAACAAATTTTGCAACATTACTCAGTTCACAAGTGAAAATAAACACCGGCTGAAAAATATGTCTTACAGCTATTCCTTCATTTCTCCCATATTGAAAACGTGCTTTTTCTGTACAATAGTAAGGTTAGCCAGATGCAAGTTAAAAAAAGATTCCGATTCAAGTGCAAGTCCTGCTTTTGTATCTCATTGTATATCCAGAGTTTATTTGGTGTTTCGCATCTTATGAAAAATCACATATTCTAAATGATTTTAGGGTTGTTACAATGGCATAAAACATTAAAAAAGAGCATTGTAAAGGACCAATGACAATTCAAAGATGAGGTAAACTGACACACTTTGCATAATTCACAGGAATAGATAGAAATATCAATTGTAGAACACCATATGCAAATCATTGCATTTAGAAAATTCTTAATAAACAGTGAGGAAAGATTGTTACTTCAACCAACTGCTGATACGTACCAACAAGATGACGCTTACAATAAAACAATGAGGTGATTTTTATAAAGCTATTTTATCTGAATGGGAAAATTACAGCTAAAGCAGGGCAAATTTATTGACAAAATCAAGTTACAATGAGACCCATGTTCCATAAACACTGTACAGGATTTTGTGAAAATATTTGAAGAGACTGGATGCACATGTGTTGAACCACAAATATGATGATCATCTGTTCCTGTTGAAATTGTTGCAAAAGTACATAATAGGATTACAGCAGATCCATCGCATATTGCAAGAAGTTTTGTATGGAGTTTGGATGGACAGAAAATAACAGTCCTCAAGATTATGTGCACTGTTCTGCAGATGTTTCCCCAATTGATTCTCATCCAGATATTGCAACCTGGAGATGAGCAAAAGCATTTGGACTTTGCAAATTATTTTCTCATCAAATACAATGAAGAAAACAACTGATCATTGTGAACATTATAGACTAATCAGGCACATTTCTCTTTAACTTGAAACAAACTGCAAGAACTCCATTCGTTAGATTGATTCCTCACAATGCAACACCGATGCCTTTACATAAAGCTAAAGACTGTTGCAACATTCTTAACACATTTGTTCTTGGTTCTTAATTTTTCGAGGACGTCACTTCCACAGGAATGAAAAGTGCCCCATCACAAGTACTCAGTGTTCAACAATGTTGCAGAATTACATACTTCCAAAATTGCAACCGTAAAATGTCATAAATGATATATGGATTCAAGATGGTGCTCCTCCACACAGTACCACACATCTGTGCTGTAAGTGCAACAGCACTTTGATGATAAAATTCTCTCGTAACTTTGCAGTTCTCTGACCATCATAATCCCCTGAATTCACTCCAATGAATTTCTGTTTCTGGGATTACCTCAAACCAAAGATACACATCAAATCAAAGAAATCTGCAAGAATTGAAAGATGCCATTAAACATGAAGTTGTACAGATTCCTTCTGTGATGTTATCAACAATCTCATGCATGCAATGCATTATTGTCTGCAAAAGTGGGCCACGTTGAAAAATGCTAATTCAAATAAATTTCTCTATTCTCTTCTTGCAATGTCATTGATCCTTTATAATGGCTTTTAATTGTTTTAGTCAGTAATTTTCATATGTGTATCATTCCAACAACATTTATGGTTTTTCAATGCATTGATGAATTTTACATATGAAGAAAACAGGTATTGTTATTTGAAAAAAATTTTCCACGGATTTTACAACCCACATATATGGCTCAAACAAGTTTCAAATTTGTAGTTTTCTATCCATAATTTCTAGATTAAATAGTTGGGTAATAAGACCATATACATGATAAATGAAACATTTATTCATTAATGAAAACATTCTTTGAAACATTTTATACACCTGCTGAAATATGGAGAGAATAAATTAAATCCTTACCTCATCAAGTGAATATTGACTAGCAAATACTTTCCGCAATTCCTCTGCAGTTTCGTGATCAACAAATTTTTCTAGAACTCCTTCTTTAGTGAGAAACATCTGTACTTTCTTTGTTCCAGCTAGATGTAGTCCAACAGAAGGACATTTTATTGCTTTTGACACTTCTATTAGCAATCTACTAGTCCAATCCTACAACATAAAACACGACTAAATAAATAGTTACATCAAATTATATTACTTTGTTTAAATTTCTAAGAAAACATTAATGGAATGATTAATTTCTGACAATGATCTTACCTTTATTCTATTTTTATATAAATGTCACATCTTTCTTTATAACCTTCCATATACAAAATTCAATAAAGTATTAGATTTAAAACTCTAATTTTTAATAGAAACTATCACATTTAATTTTAAATATTTGAACCTAGTGTAACTATCCCTTTCCTACTTTCTGTTTTCAAAACTGTAATCAATTACAATATTTGATTTCACATTTGGTTTAAAATGTAAGTTATTATACAGGCAGAGCCGACACAACCAGCAAGCTACCAAGGGACCCTGCACCAATTAGAGTCCTGTGATTATCTCTGAGCTCCCTAAAAAATTATAAATTTTGCTCTAAATATGTCTTCAGTGTTTGAGTGTGTAAAAAAGTTTTTATTTTTAATATTACCTATTTCTTACATCAAGATTGATATAATTGTCAAGAATGTATAGTTTGGGGATTAAAAAAGTAATAAATACAAAAAAAAAAAAAAAAAAAAAAACTTAAAATATTGTAAAGAATAATTTTAGAAATTAAAAATAAATATGTACATTAAATGCAAAAAAAAAAAAATTGCAGATTTTTAAATCATTTTCTAATTTATATTATAAATTGTTTTAAGTTAAACGGCTTTAAGTACCATTATTGCAGTCAGAGAAATTTGGTTGTTGTAAAGGACTTTCCAGGACCTCATGCAACATTGCACTGGCCCTGTGTACAGATTACAGATTTTAGTGGGAGGGGGGAGAGGATTATGTACATTTTTTCTAAAAATTTTCTCTTAGAATTTAAATCAAACTTAAATAAACAGAAATTTTAAAATTCAGTTTTAAGAACAGATTTTTCAAAATTCTACTTAAGTGAAAATTTGAAAATGCTAATAAAAGTAATAAAACCTGACAAAAAAAATGGAGTATCTGTATTCTGTCTCCAACAACAATTTTTAATATATATATCTTAATAGGGAGAAAAATAGATTTAACTTTTTTTTTTTACCTCTGGTTTAATTTTCATGTTTTAAAATTAGTTTGATATTTTTAAATGCATTTACAACATGAAAACCTACTTAATAAAAATTTTCAGGGAGTT
Source organism: Maratus speculifer (assembly GCA_964019185.1). Taxonomy (NCBI): domain Eukaryota; kingdom Metazoa; phylum Arthropoda; class Arachnida; order Araneae; family Salticidae; genus Maratus; species Maratus speculifer. Next base: position 399,911,150 of record OZ025289.1, read on the forward strand.
AATTACAGTCTTAAGCAAATTTGATTATCAAAATTCTACCATGCATTAATCATTTTCAACAGTACTTTAATGTATATAACTCATAAAATTCAACAAACCTCAGGTTCATAATGATCTGGAGAATAACCAACACGGTAATATACAACAGCTACTTCTTTATTATACCTGTAATAAATAAATATTATGGAATTTTCCCCCTAAAAAATAATTCTAATATAGAAATTAAAAATGTACTCACACATAGAGAGTTGAATCCTTTAGTTTAAGACATGTTCTCAGATCTTTAAATGTACATCTAAACACTTCCCTGTGTTTGTCAAATTCTAAAATCTTATATTCCAACAATCTTTGGTCATAAATGTTAAAAGTTTCTTCTTCAACAACAAAGAGAAACACAGCACTGCAAAATGAGATGTGTAAAAAGATTGAAAAGCATCTGAGACTAGAGATTTACAATATTTTTATTGCTTTCATCAAGATTTTTTTTTTAAAAATTCACATACAAACAATTTAACACTTTGCACCTCACTTAATCCACAGACTTGTTAGGTCTAATTTTGTCAGAAAATATTTTTGCATACTCCTGAAAGTTCTCAATTTTGTGATATTTGTTCACTTACTCTTCAAGTGTGCAGCCATTTTGACAAACGATCACAAATTGAACATCTTTTCTATGATTGGTCAATATGATTTGATAAGTTAAAATTGAGTATATGCAAGGACTATTTTATTTGAAACATTTTTATGTGCACATTTTTAAACTTTCATTCTTCAACAATGCAAGATTTGCTATTACTAGTATAATGATTTCTTTTACTTTAGAAATGAATTATAACCAAGATGATTTTTTTTTACATTTCTTTCAAATGTAATATATATACATATTATTATGCTTTTATCTGCACTAATTATTTAATGCTTTAGTTTTATATATTTATTATTTATTTATAAAAATAAAAGACAAAACATCAATTCTCATGCAAAAACTGGTTATTTTAAACATTAATGGGAATAACAAAAAATAAAATTAAAAATTCTCACTCTTGTTTCCCATATGTACTCCAAGCTGTTATCATAGCTTTTGCTATTTCCTCACAAGAACTATGTTCAGGCAGCTAAAATGTTCAAATATTAGATGCAATGATTAATACTTTTGGATAAAGTTCAAATTTAATATTGTTTAGCAGTGAATGGGTACTTACATTATAAAATTTCTTATATTGTATCCTTTGTAGTACATATCTAAAGAATAAAACATACAGAAATTATTAACTGAGAAGATAGCCACTTACAACAAAAGAATTAAACTGAACAGATAAGTTTCGTAATTTTCCTTTTTACAGTGAGCTACCTAATGATGTACCCATTTTTCTATCTACCAACCTACAACAATATGACTTTCAAGAAGTTTAATATGCATGTTTGTGTATTAACAATTAAAGTCTAAGGATAAAAATTAAAAATGACATATGAGAAGAGGTTGCCTTTTCCCTTTTACACCAGCTCTTAGATTGAAACTGGAAATTTCAATAGTATAAGCTGTAAATATTAGTAGATTCCAAACAATAAAAAACAGATTCTCATCTGATCTAGAAGTGAAGCAGCATGGTTGTGTGGTAGAGATGTAATGATAATTCAGCCATGGCTGAATAGCAAGTCTATTAATCAGATTGGACTGAATAATACTGCAAGAAATATTTTTATATTTACATAGTAAAACTTATGAAAAATTTATGTGAAATTAACAATTTCTTTCCCTCAACTTTCTTACTGTGTTTATTGATTTTACCTACCTATTTTCATATGAAAGAGTAATTTAGGAATCAGATTAAAGGTTTCATGCTGCATCAATAATTACAAAAAATATCTATAATAAGCTGATGCAATCTGTTAAATTTAAAATTAATCTACTCAAAATTTTTCTAATAGAGCCAATACAAGTAAATTTTAATTTTTTCTCAAGCTTAATGGGAAAATTTAATTTTTATCCCTTGTTACATAAAAAAAAAATATTTCTTTCACTGATATTTTTAATTAGACCTACAACGAACAAATATTTTTGTCATATATGCTGCAATACTTTATTTTGAATAAAAAGCATTTCAAAGTAAAATATAATTTAAGTATTTTATTTATAAGTATGCCTTTTTTTAATTAAAGAATAAAAGAAATGTAAGTACTAAATTCTTTTAATTGATAGTATGTGCAGTCGAACCCCGTTATAATGAACTTCAAGGGATCAAAGTTTTTGTTCGCTATATCCGAAACATTAAAATATGTTAGAGTTTACAAAATATGTATAGTATTACCTGATACCTATATATTCAATAATCTTATACTATAATGCGAGCAAAAATTGTGTGTGTGTGTGTGTGTGTGGGTAAATTTTATCTCAAAAACGGCTCTAACGATTTTCGCAAAAATTTGGATTTTACCATTTTCGGGCACGAGAAGACCATTGGGCTAGGTCACATGTTCGAGAAAATTCGATTATTGGGTCATTTTGGGTCATAATGGGTCAAGATCAAGCTATTTATATCTAGAGAACGGCTGGATCGATTTTAAGGCAATTTTGTATCCAATCGTTTTTTGGCACGAGAAAGCTATTGGGCGGGGTCACATGTTCGAAAAAGTTCGATTAGTGGGTCATTTTGGGGTCATTATGGGTCAAGCCATTTTTATCTAAAAAACGGCTCTAACGATTTTGACCAAATTTTATATTGTATCGCTTTGGATTACAAGAAGACCATTGGGTTAGGTAACATGTTTGAGAAAATTCGGTTAGTGGGTCATTTTTGGGGTCATTGTGGGTCATGCTATTTTTATCTAGAGATCTTCTGACGCAATTTTGACTAAAAATTGCATTCTATGGTTTTCGGGCATGAGAAAAACATTGGGCTAGGTTACATGTTCGAGAAAAAATTTTAATGGGTCATATTGGGTCATTAAGGGTCTGGGTCAAGCTATTTATATTTAAAGAACGGCGTGATGGATTATAACGAAATTTTGTATGTAACAGTTTTTTGACATGAGAAAACTAATGGGCTAAATCACATGTTTGAGAGATTTCGACTATGAAGGTCATTTGTGGGTCATGATGGGTCATAATGGGTCATGGTCAAGCTATATCTAAATAACAGGTGGATCGATTTTAATGAAATTTTGTATGCAACATTTTTTTGGCACGATAAAATCATTGGACTAGGTTACATGTTCGAAAAATTTCGATTAATGGGTCATTTTGGGTCATTAAGAGTCTGGGTCAAGCTATTTATATTTAAAGAACGGCGTGATGGATTATAACAAAATTTTGTATGTAACAGTTTTTTGACATGAGAAAACTAATGGGCTAAATCACATGTTTGAGAAATTTCAACTATGAGGGTCATGATGGGTCATAGTCAAGCTATATCTAAAGAACAGGTGGATCGATTTTAATGAAATTTTGTATGCAACATTTTTTTGGCACGATAAAATCATTGGACTAGGTTACATGTTCGAAAAATTTCGATTAATGGGTCATTTTGGATCATAAAGGGTCTGGGTCAAGCTATATATAATTAAAGAACGGCAGGATCAATTTTAACGAAATTCTGTATGTAACAATTTTTAGAAACGAGAAAACTAATGGACTAAGTCACATATTCGAGAGCTTTCGATTATAAGGGTCATTTGTGGGTCTTGATGTGTCAAGGTCAAGCTATATCTAAAGAATGGGTGGGTCGATTTTAACGAAATTTTGTATACAACATATTTCTGGCATGAGAAAATCATTGGGGCAGGTCACATGTTCGAGAAATTTCGATTAGTGGGCCACTTTTGGGTCATTCTAATTTTATCTAGACAACTTTTCGCGCAATTTTGACTAAATTTTGTATTTTATCGTTTTCGGGCACAAGAAAATCATTGGGTTATGACAGATTTTTGAGAAAATTCGATCAATGGGTCATTTTGGATCATAAGGGGTCAGAATCAAACTAACTATATCTAAAAAAAGGCTCAATCGATTTTATCTAAATTTTGTATCTAATGTTTTTCGGCATGCTAAAACTAATGAGCTAGGCCACACGTTTGAGAGATTTCGATTATAAGGGTCATTTGTTAGTCATGATGGGTCATGCTAATTTTATATAGAAAATGGTACTCACCATTTTGACTATACTTTGTATTATATCGTTTTTGAGCAAAAGAAAACCATTTGGATGGACACATGCTCGCGAAAATTCGATTAGTGGGATATTTTGGGTCTTAATGAGCTAGGTCATTCTAATTATATATAACAACGACTCAATCAATTTTACCTAAATTTTGAAACAAAACGTTTTTTGTCACGAGAAGACTATTGGGCTGAGTCGCATGTTAAAGAAAATTATATTAGTGAGTCATTTCGCTTCATTGCTGAATGCTGCCAAGCTAATTTTACCTAAAAAATGGCTTAAACGATTTTGATTCAATTTTATATTCTACTATTTTTGATTACCTGAAGACGATTGAGCTATGTCACATGCTTGATCAAATTTGATTAGTGGCTCATTTTGGGTAATACGGGTCAGGGTCGCGAGAATATGGCAAAAGCCAATAACTTGGTGATATTTGACAAAATATCGGCGACATATGGCTAAAAAATCGACTATAAAAATTACGAAAACCAAAACACGTATTTGGAGCCAAATGAAAAAATGCCTCCAAATTTGGCTATATGTAGCAGAAAATATTGTCTTTCAGAATGTAAAGAATTTTTTTTATACATTCTTACGACGATTCGAGATGCATGGTTAAACCAATCAGAGTCGAGCAAAAAAAGTGATTTAGATCGATGTCCTTTCGTTGTAAATTTTAAAATAAAGTAAAATTTATAAACATGCGCATAAAAACATAGTTTTCTTATTGATTGTTTTTCTAAATAAACAACATGTTTTACAGTAATAATACTGAGTGAATGACACAGTGAAAATACTATATCGAGTAGAACACAAAGTTAATTTTGACCGAGCTAAGCTCGGTCTCCCCTGCTAGTGATGTATTAAGAAAAAATCTTAAAATATATTAGATATGATCATTAATGAATTAAATTGACTAAAATTGATTACATTATACTGGCACAATACTAAATAAATTAACTAAAAATGAAGACAAATAGAAATGCAGTAAAGCACCAATTATCTAAACATTCGAGACCAACTCTAGTTTGGATAAATGAGCAAACAATTTAAGGAATAATTTTGACTATATTAAAATCTTTACACTTTATCCAGGCTTAGGATGACTAACATTAATTATTGGCATGTTAAAAATCATTTTATTTTGTTTGTTTACTTATCATTTTTATCATTTAAATTTTCCTTTTTTTCAATCATCTTTTGAACTCCAGAGAATAATGTAAGGGAAAATGCTTTTGAATATTGTTTGCTTCAAAAAAGATGCTCTTTTCAATGCTGCCATTTCTTGAATTATTCTTAAATACATTAGTTAAATAAGTTAACTTAAATGGATTATTGAATTGCTATTACAGGATTAATGGAAAATAATTTATGGGTGGGCGTGATCATGCATGCAGAATGAAGAGAGAAAAAATGCAGGTCTTACTACTCTTTAATAAAAAGACTTATTAATTTGCATCATGTTTTACCAGCTGACATCCATTTTGTTATAAAATTAGAGTCGAAAACCTTTTTTCACATCAGTGGAAAAGTACAAAGAGAAAAAAAAAATCATAGTCGACTAGAAAAAAAAGTTTGTTACAACCGATTCTTAAGATTCCGGATGTTTGCTATAAAAGGATGAAATAGCATTAAATACAATAAAAAAATGATGGGACCAAAATTTTCGTTCGTTATAAACAGGTTTCGCTATAATGGGGTTCGACTGTATATGTTTTACATCAATTTATATTTTTTTTCTTCTGAAACATGAAATTTATTTTGTCTGGTACTTTTAAATTTTTGTAAGTATTTTAAAATATAACGGCAACAATATACATAAAACATAAATATACATAATCTATTAAATTGTAGAAATACAATACCTACAATAAATATTTTTTACATTTTTATTAGATATTTTTTTTTCCTTTAAATCTGAAAACATTCACTTTACACTTCACAGTGCTGTCACTTTCTGTTGGTATAGCAAAATAGAAAAAAAAAAAAGTTTTTTTTTAAATTAATTATGAGTTTTATAAAGTCTACCCTGATTTCTTTCCATCATTTTAGAAAACATTCCTTTCTATCAATGATTTTTTTTTATTCCTTTTTTTTCTCATCTGAAAGTTGAAATTATATTTTGTACTATTTTTAAAAATTCATAATAATTGTTTTGAAATGTAACAACAACATAACATATCTACTAAAATATAACAAGACAATAACTGATCAAAAAATTTTGTAAAGATTTTTTTTGAGGGGTTGGGGGGGGGGGGGAGGAATTATATCACTGATACAATTTTTAGGCCAGACATGGCCAAATATCTTTTCAGAATAAAATATTTTAAAAAATTAAATTTGCATACAAATAGTTTTTTAAAAAGAAAACAATATATTGTGAAATATACAAGAACTGTGCATACTATATTTTGTTATCAGATAAAAATGAGTTCATTATTTGGTGGTCTAATAAGCCGAATATTCAACCTCAACTAGGCCAAATAATTGGTGTTCGGTTATTCAGCCAAACCATTATTCGTTGCATCATTAGTGCATTGTCAATACTGGGATGTGCAATAGCATAGGAACAAAGTGTGCTCTTGGCTTGTATGAGAAAGCTTTCATGTAAAATAGCCAGTATATGGAGAGCAGTGGCGCCTCTTCCATTGGCACACATGAGGATGTGAACCTCCATAGGAAAATAAAGAAATATTTTAACAAATGCAATAAAAAAAAAAATATATTAAATTTTTTTCTCTCAATCTCCATATAAATATCATTCACTCAGACCACCCCCCCCTTTTTTTAGGTAGATTTTTAAAATATGACCTTACTAAAGAAAATTTAAAAGCTTTCAACACCGAGCACCCAGCTTTTCTTGATTGCACATACAAGTTCAGAATGGCTTTTCAAAATCAGTTTATATGGTGAGAAGTGAAGAGACAAAAGCGAGAGCCAGGTTTTGTTCAGATCGTTCCATTTGTGACCAATGTGCGATAAGATGCATTTTTGTTGTGATTTGAATACATATGTCAGATATTTTTTACTATTTATATTATTTTTATTATTATATGCAAGTAGTTACAAAAGTTAAACCTTAACTAGTGAAGTAGTGTTTTGCATCCCCAGAGAAATTTAAATTCTGAAGTATTGCCAATTTCATTAATATATGGACTGTACAGTTACAGTACAGTAGACTCCCTCAAATCTTGTAGATTTCTGGTCATTGCTTTGTTTACATTTTTTAAACAGTAATTTGAATGTAGTTATTAATGCAATGGAAACTATAATGAATGCTTACAATATAAAGAAAAATTTAGATAGTTTTTAAGATGATTAAAATATTAAAAGTAAAGGTTTAAGTTAATAATCAATAATGTACGATTAAATATTCATTATAAAGATGAAATGTATTTTTCCTAAATTATTTAATGAAACTTTCCTGATAAAAATAATTTAGTAATTCACAACAAAATCATAAAATAAGGAATTTTTTATTTCAAGTTTAGCCAGACTTGATAATCAAAGCTTGATTAATACATAATCATATTTGGAAGAAAGTTGTGATAACCAATGATAACAGCAATATCTTGAATTTTTTCAGAAATAAATTTATTCTTCCTTCTTGAAAAAACAGGAATTCAATAATACTAACAAAAATTACAAATTAAAATATACATGGAATTGATATAAAACTAAAAAAGTCAAATTTTGTTCCTATATCTGGAATGAATGTTTCATTGTTTACATCCGTAAAAATGTGCAGATTTTAGGGAGTTGCGAATTTAAGGGAGTCTACAGTACTTTTTCAGATGTTTTTTATACAAGTATAAAGCAAAATTCACAGGAAACTTTCATAATTCACTAAATTTTGTGGAGTACACAAGAAATCAAATTTTTGGGTTACATACACCCCATTTACATTTAAAAAAAAAAATCTCACTGCTTGAAGGTTAAAGTGGAAGATAGTAAAATCAATATTTCACAACTAAAGAAAGAAAAATTGAAATTGAATTGGGTAAGCCAACGTCTTTTCCAAATCTTAAAGTGACGAAATAAAAAAAAAAAAAAAAAGATTTCAAAAGAGAATTTAAATCTCATTCAGTATATGAAGAATGTCAATGTATTTGTTTTATTTTCCTTGTTTCTTATTTATAGCATATAAGTTTTCCATCTGCTATTTCTTTTAGTTGATTTTTTTTAATTTGGGAAAACTAACATGCAGTAAAAAGTTCAGGGAATGTCAGAGGAAATCAGCCTGTGAAAGAAGAATTCATTGAAATCTCCATAATCTTGGCACAAAATCCATATTTTCCTCTTCCAAATCGCACAATTCAAGCCAGAGAAAAATGATTCTGAATTCGATGCAGCACAAATGCATTTTAACTTATATGTTATGTTATATTTACAAAATTTTATTTTCATAGTATTTATATTGTGATTGTGACCCCCCACCCCCCAAAGATGAAAATAAAGAATTTTGCTTAGTAGCCATTGGTCGGTAGGTTAATTTTTTTTTTTTTAGTAGACAGTTATTAGCTAGAGAGAATAACATTTTAGTAACCAGTAAGTACATTTATGTCACTGAATATTTAATTATAAAATGTAGACGAGTTTAGAATAAAAAAGTGACATATGAACTAGATAAAAATATTTTAATTTAGTATCTCAAGTTTATTTCAAAAAATATAATTTCCAACCTGTTTTAAGTTTTAGATTAAGTTAACAGCAAAGTTATTTACAACAAGTGTATGTAGCAAGCTACATAAATGCTACTATGCTTAGGTACTTGTGTAGCTAACAAAAAAAACCTGCCCTCTTTTTTTATAATTATTTGTCTAAAATTAAAATCTAGCAAAAAAAAAAAAAAAAAAAAAAAAAAAAAAAAAAGAAGTTTATCTACTGATTAGCAGGGTTGATTTTTTAAAAAAATGACATCCACAATAAATTTTCAAAAAAATAAATAAATAAATAAAATAAAAAAATAAAATAAAATAAAAAAATAAATAAAATAAAGGGAGAAGGGGTCTATTCTGATACTAACATTATATTCTGATACTAACATTATAAGTTTTTTCTACGATCCTTTGACATACGTTTTTTTTTTTTTTCACGATCTTTTGACAAAATTTGTGCTTATTTTTGCGACTTTTTAATGAAATTAGCGTCCGTTTTCACGATTTTTGATGAAACTCACGTTTGCTATCGCGATTTTTTAACGAAAGTCACTTTTTTTGCGATCCTTTGACAAAATTCGCGTTTTTTGCGTTCATTCTCATGATTTATTGATGATATCTGCATTTTTTGCGATTCTTTGCATTTTTTCGCGATTCTTTGACGATATTTGCTTTTTTTCACGATTCTTTGCCAATATTTGCAGTTTTTCATGATTTTTTGACGGCGATATTTGCGTTCTTTTCACGATTCTTCGACGATATTCGCATTTTCTCGCGATTCTTTGACGATATTCGCATTTTCTCGCGATTCTTTGACGATATTCGCATTTTCTCGCGATTCTTTGACGATATTTGTGGTTATTTTGAGATTCTTTGACGATATTTGCCTTTTTTCGTGATTCTTTTATGATATTCGCGTTCTTTGAGATTCTTTGACGATATTCGTGTTATTTTCACGATCCTTAAAAAAAAATTCATACTTTTTTTGCAATCCGTTGAGTAAATTCATGTTTTTCTGCGATCCATTGATAATATGTGCATTTTTGATGAAATTTGCTGGGTTTTTTTCCGAGATTCTTTGACAATATATTTTTTAGAAAGTCCTGCATTTGGCCGGTATTTCCCATATTTTTAAATGCCAGTTTTTCACATTTAGTCGCCGACTGGCGAATGCTTATTTTCATCTTCAAATAATCCATGAACCATCACTGATGGAGAGTCCTCTCAATGCGAAGATGGTAGTGGAAGAGTAGAACAGAGTCAGAAGCAAGACTGCGATCTGGAGAATGCTAAGAGTCAATTACTGTACCCCTCCTCCTCCAGAAATTTGATATTTTGTATCAGCTATTACAATCAAACTGTACCAAAGATGTAGCAAAAATATAATTTTGTCAGATTTGATAACAAACATTAACATGAAAAACATTTTAAGCATAGAAATTTGTTATAAAGCCCATAAGAGTTTTAGAGTTGCATTGGATGTTTTACAGTGAGATTTAGTTACAATTACTAATATATGCTGCATTTGACATAGTTTTCTGAAAGAAGGCACATTTGAGTTTGAGTGCCATATTAAAAGAGTATATAAAAGAATGCCACAAATTCTCAAACCTTAAAATGACACATATTTTGCATCAAAAACAAAGGTGAAGTGTTGACAGATGCAGAAATTGATTTGCACATAGCATACATAAAATTAATAGTTGTTTGCCTGTGCTGATTGCATATGAAGCTGAAATAAAAATTACATCCCCTAAATATTTAAAGATTAAACAAAGAATAATCCCATGTTTTGGTAGAAAAGGATCTGTAATAGCTTTGCAACTTAACCTGATTCTGACCTTGCAAAACTGTTTTGCCATCAAATCTTTTCAACTCAGATTTCATTAAGAGTTTTCCAACTTTGGATTCATATACTAAGCTCAGGAACCATTTGGGTGTAAATAAATGCCCAAAAGTAGCTACATGTTACAGAATGCTGTGCATAGGCACCGACTTCTCACGTGCAAAATAATCAAAAAAGTTTTGCCGTATTTAATTTCTGTAAGGCAAAAAATAAAATTTTCAAATTAGCGATGGAATTTTCCCCACTAAGTCAGTTCCTATACTGCTATATGATTATACAGATAAATTATGCAGATTATTGACTATGCTACAAACTTCTGCAGTAAAAAAAATATTTAATAATTAATAAAATTATTGTAGCTAAAAATATTTTAAAGTTATAAATTGCTTGAAGTTTAACTTCATTTAATATGTGCATCTATTGTTGAATAATTATGTTTTTGACAGTTTAAACCAGTTTTTGTTGCTTATTGTCAAAAACACAAATGTGAATAAAATTTGACTTCAGATATTTACCTATACAAGTCTCTTAACATTGGAGATACCCCAATGAATCCAACAGCAATAGTATTGTTTTCAACTTGTTTTATTCCATTTATTTTACCACTTTCATCACAATTTAACAAATAATCTGAACGAATAATGCCCAGGCTCATTTGCTGAAAAATAAATTTATCAAATTATTCAATGTTAATCAGTGAGTAAAATTTCTATAAGTAAAATAATTTCATAGATTTTTTTTTTTTTTCCCCCAATGAATTAAGAATACAAATGACAAACTAAAAGGTTTACCTGACTCTGGCATTCATATACAGCTTCAAATATGTTAAAAATATTCCTAGTAAACTTGTCAGTTTCAATTGTTCTAGAATTAAGAAAAAATACAGTACAGTTTTAATAATTAAGATGATTTTTAACAGAATTTTTGAAGAAAAGTTTTACTTTTAACATATATATAAAAGAAAATTGCATTTTTTATTTTCAAATAATCAAAATTTGATTTTCGGTCAAAAATTCTGAACTATGTCAAACCCTCCACACATGTTTTTATAATAAAATAAATATAATAAACACGTTATCATAAAAATTCACAAAAATGTAGAAACAAAAATTAAATGTATTAAAAAGTTAAATTTTTTGGGCTAGAAAACTATATTTTTGATATGAGAAAAACCAAAGAAGTGAAACGATGGGAGCCAATGCAATTTGACTTTTGTTAGGGGGTTTTTCTTTTGTATAATGTTCTACAGTAAAACCCACTTAAGACGTTTCCCAAGGAAATGCAAGGTAAAAATTTCTTAAATGAGAAAACTTCTTTAATAGGAAAATTAACAATTTAAAAAAAAAATAATAATTTAAGTAATAATCAGGAGGTTTTTTTTTTAGCTTAGTGAAATACAAAGAGTACTTTCGATAAAATTGAGTTTCTCTTAAGAAATTTTAATTGGTTTACACACTTAAATTAGCTAATAAAGTAAAAATACATAATTACCTTTGAAATTCTTTTTAATCCAATACAAAAAATTTCACTTTAAGCATCATTTAATATTTTTTTTTTTTTTTTTTTTTTTTTTTTGGACGAACATTAATTGGTAACAGTCTAATTGTCTTAAGCTTTTTAAAACTTCTTCAGGCATACTTTTGACACTTTCAGTAAAACACCCAAAGGTTTCTATTCCTCTTACAGCTTAAAAAAGGAATTTGTACACCATCTTTAATGGTTTTACTCATTTCTTCATCTTCTGTCATTTCACAACTATCCATTATTAGCATTTTATGATCTACCGACACATACTCTTCAAGCGATGTAGTGAAATCCATCTTTCTTTAAAGAGTCTTTCAGTCATCCTTAATATAAAATTCATATTCTTATGTTGATTATCCATCCAAGAATCCCACTTTTTGTAAACAATCAGCAATCACAGATGGTGTTATTAACTCCCAAGTTGATAAAATAAAATTAATTCATTCCAAAATGTTCACCTTTTTTAACTCTTCAGTATTATCAAGTTTTCAAACATCCATTTCACTAACTGTTTTCTATAATGCTGCTTAAACACTTTAATTACTCCTGATCCTTACTGATCCATAAGTCGTAAAGTGGAAATTGAGTTTGGTGATAGAAAATGGGCTTTTATGTTGTTCAAGTTTTTCGTGTCTGGAATGGATGGCACAGTTGTCTATGAAAAGGATTTAGTTCTTCTCATTTCATCATTCAATCTTTTCATATAAGCTTCATAAATTGCAATTGTCATCTAAGCAGTCTTGTTGTTTACATAATCATAAGGCAACAATTTCACATTCTGAGAGTATCTGGGTTTCTTTGGTTATCCAACACTAAAATTGACAAGCTTAAAATCATCTATGTTAGCACCTAGCACCTAATAAAATTGCAAGTCGTTCCTTATTTCTTTTACCTCCATGCCAGTTTTTGTCTTTATATACATATACAACATCCATACATACATCTAGTAAAAATTTGTAGATAAGTCTACACTCATTCATACTGCAAATGTCTTTAGGATAATAACTGGATATCAAATCTGGTAAAACTTTCATTCTTTGATTTCTTGTGGATTGACACTTTTGTTCTCATCTTTTGTATAATTATAACTCAATCCAGATCTTTTTCCATCCTATCAATCCATCCATTTCCAGGAGTAAATTCTAACTTCATTTTTTTGGCAATTTCTTCAGCTTTTTCTCTAAGAATAGGTCTGCTAATAGGAATATTGTTAGATCTGGCTTGTTTAACAAAATCAATAACTTTTCTTCCATAACTTCATATTTCCCTCTTTTCACCTTTTTAATTTTTCAAGATTTATCAGAACAGTTTAAAATGAGATCTTATTTTGCTACAATTCCATTCAGAGTAGTCACTGGTAAGTTCAACTTCTTTGTACTTTCATCTCTTGTTATTTTCGAGTTACTATCAACTCCTTTTAAAATTTTGATTTTGCCTTCAATTGACAAGGCTTTTCTTTCAATTGCCTTGCTCAACTTTTTTTTTTTTTTTTTTTTTTTTTTTTAGGAGGGGGGAGGAGAAAAAAATGTGTATTTTCTAACAAGAAAGTTTTGATATTTTGCACTTTACAATAACATAAAAACTTCAAAATGAATGAAAAAACAAAGCTTTGATTCATTCCATTCACTGAAGAGGGTGAGAGAGAATCTGTTGTAATAGAAAGTAACTATTAAACTGAAAGAACTATACCTTGGTAGCATAGACCATTTCTCTTTTCTCTTTATCAGTCACTATTGCTACAGTGACGAAGGGATCATCCTCTATCCACATTCCATCACATTTGTTAGTTTAACTGAAACAGATTAATGTGAAATGAAAGGTGACCATAAATACTATCAGTCTTTAACATTGACCTTTTTGAATAACAAAGAATATAAAGAAAGACATTTTCAAACTTCTTAAATCAGATATTTTAGCATTACAATAATAGGAGAAAAATGGGAATTAAAGCTATAAACTTCTTAAAATGGGAAAACTTAAGCAGGAACTTCTTAAATGGGTTTTACTGTATATGTATGTATATTCAACAAAGTTGGTGAACACACTTATTACTTTTTCAACCCAAAAATTATTCTTCTGAATTATTTTTTCTATATTACACTTTAGGCGTTGAAAAACGAAAAACCCTTAAATGTGGTCAAAGTTGAATTCAGAACTTGGCTTGAGGGAAACAATCCCTCCCCAGACAAATGAAATGTCCCCCCCCCCTCCTCTAAAAGATTTGAGATTGTGTTTCAAATGGTCAAAAAGTGCTACCTCTTTCTCCCCAAATGATATCTGCATGTGAGGAGAGGGCGGGGTCTAAATGTGTAGAAAGAGAACAATTTTCTTTTTCAGTTTGGTTGTTCAACCCCTTAATTACACATATTTTATGATTATATGAGGACCCCAGCAGCCAAGGGGTATAAGTGACAAAAGTGAAAAAAATATGCTTTTTTCATTTCAGGTAAAGGAATATAAGTGATTTTCTTATTTGCTGAATAGAGGCAAACCACTTTTTTCGAAAAACAAACAATATTGATTAATTATACATTTAAAGAAATTGTACTTTATTTTTTAACAGTTATTGAAATAAGAGTTCAAAGACCAGAATGCAACAAGCAGAAATTTCCTATTTCAATCCACTCAATTGTTATTGATGTTCCAATTTAACATCAATTATCTTTAAACTATTTACTCCAAATCGAAATTTTGTCACTTGTACCCCTTGGCTTCTGGGGTCCTCATATATTGTCCAAAAAATATAATCACTATATATATAATATTAGTGATTATATTTAGTATCATAATAATCATGCTAAATATAATCACTATTCATGATTATATTACTAAATCATGAATCTCATGGATCATATGATTCATGATATATATGACAAATCAGTGAACAAAGTGTCTTGATAAATTATTCTTTTTGAATAAAGATCATTACTTTATGACATAACAGATTAAAGATTTTTTTATTTATTTAATATTATCATTGAGTACTTAGTTGTTTTGTACAGTTATCAGGAAAGAACTTATGATGTAAGGAAAATAACATTGTTTATGAGTATGTGTAACATACACATTTAAATTCTATAATAAATGAAATTACTTTGATTTATGATCCAATAAATTATAGTGTAAACAAAAGAAAGCATTATTTATGAAAAATGTGATTATTATTATAGCCTATGAAAAATAATTTAAAGGGAAATTGAATACAGTCGAGCCTCTATATAACGAAATCCATCGTTCCAGTAAAAAATTCGTTATATAGAGAAATTCGATGTATAGAGTATGATGTTAAAAATAGTATTTAATATGTAAATTTTGAACAAATATTATTTTTGATCTTTTTAATTAAGAATTTGAAATGTTTAAAAATATATATTAACCTAACATTTTATTTCTTACTTATTTAAGCAGTTTCAAAAAAGAGAAAAGACATTTATTTGAAAGCTTAATGAAAATCAAATAAGGAAGACTTACATAAATTTCAGAGGAAGAAATCTAATTTTTTGTTGTTTTGATTTTAAAATTACAATTGTTACGCTCTCAAAAAAAATTCTCAAATTTTAGCAAGGAATGAAAAATTGTAGTTGATATTTTCCTCCATTTGAAGTTCTCTCTTATGTGCTCTCATTGATTCCTCTCTTATATGTGTAACAATTCAATTGACTGTGTTTTGAGAAGGATGTTGAAAGGTGTGTGGGAGGTGGAATGAACTTGTTAGATTTAAAGAATAAGGAGAGAAGTAATATTTATTAAAAAAAAAAAAAAAAAAAAAAAAAAAAAAAAAAAAACCTCTCCACTGAACGATAAATCAAAAATAAGTGATGGAAAATTGATTCCATATGATTTCGAAACTTTTTTAAAACTGAATAAATTAAGATCAATTTATGAAAAAATTCGTTATATGGAGATAGATATTTCGCTATATAGAGTCTGTTTTTAATGTAATCATGCGAAAAAGGGACTGTTCTTACTAAAAATTCGTTATATGGAGAAATTCGATGTATGAAGTTTCGTTATATAGAGGTTAGACTGTATTTTAATTACAAAATATAAAATAAATCATAAAATGATTTACAATTATTTTTGACAATGAACATTAAGACAAAAATCTAAAAGAATATTTTATGACAAGAAATGGATTTTTTAAAAAGAAAATGAAACTTTAAATGAAAATAGCTAAGTTAATAATGCTTAAGGTAAATATGAGAATTATATACAGGGGCGTAGCTAGAAGTGAACAATAGGGGGGGGGAGGGTCTTTTTTTCTCTCACTGATGCAGAAAGATAAGTGCATATTCACATTGCAGGTACTATGTTTCTCATTAAATTGCTGTAATAACTTCATTTTATGCTAAGAAAAGTATATGATGAAAATTTTGAGTGTATAACTAGTTCAAAATTAAACATGTTAGCTTCCTGAGTGCAAATAAGATAAGCAAGTGTCTAAACATTTACTTTAGATACATTTTAGTAGTTTTGCAAAACAGTGAAAGGGTTTAAAAACTAAATTGGATTTTTGAACAGAATTTCCTTTGAATTTTCAGAACCGAAATTCATTTAGTGACCTTGGAATCTTTTCCGGGGGGGGGGGGGGGGAGGCTGAACTGCCCATAGCAGTGGTGTAGTCCTGGAAAAAAAAGTGGGGGGACGCTCATAGTCTCGAACATTAGGCTCTATCACTCATAGGGCTAACTTAATTGTGAATTCCAGAAAAAAAAAAAATACTTGAAAAACTCAATTTAAATTAAAAACTTAAATTTAATTTGCATTTAAAAACTTATTAAATTTTAAATTAAATTTACATTTAAAAATTAAAATTTTAAATTAAATTGATTTTAGATTTACAGTTAAAAATTAATTAAAATTTTAAGAGTTTAATTACATTTAAAATTTAATAAAAATAAAAATAATTCATTTAGTTTAAGTTGTTCATACAGTCAAACCTCGCTATAATGAACTCTGGATGTAGTGAACTACCATTTAATTAATGTTACGCTTATAGTGAACAGCTGAGAATTTAATAGTTTGTTTATAGTGAAATCAAATTTTATTTCCCCAGATTTTTTATTTTAATTTTAATTAATTTATTTATTTTAATTCGTGTTTTTTTAGTAATGCTTTGACTAATTTCTATTTTTTTTTCGTAGCCCTTTAGCAGAGTACATGTTTGTCTGCTACCATCTGTCGAAATTTGCGTTATTACCGCGACTATTACAAAATTCGCATTTTCCTCAGCTCTTTGAAGAAAGCGTGCTTTTTTGGCAATGGTTTATTTCGGTTTTTCTCCTCTGCTATATGGCAGAATACAAGTTTTTTTCACTATTCGTTTTCGAAATTCGCGTTTTTGACAAAATTAGCATAGTTTTAGAATGTCTTAACGAGATTAGCTTTTTCTGCGTGAACCTTGGGCGAAATTTGCATTTTCCCGTAGTCGTTTGATAAAATTAGTGCTTTTTGCAATCCTTTGACGAGATCTGCGTTTTTCCCACGGTTCTTTGTGGACATTCTCATTTTTTTTTGGGATGCTTTGACTAAATTTGCTTTTATCCCACGGCTCTTTGGCAGAATTTTTTTCGCTAACATTTATCGAAATTCACGTTTTTTCCTGCGGTTCTTGGACAAAATTTCCATTTTTCCTCTATGTTTTGAAGAAATTTGCATTTTTATTTAGCGATGTTCTGGCTTAATTCGCTTTTTTCCAGTGACTGTTTAGCGGAACAGTATTTTTTTTTTATTGCTTTCTTTTGTCGAAATTCGCCTTTTTTTTACCGCGACTTTTAGAAGAAATTGTGTGTTTCCGCCATCCTTTGACTTTTTTTTTTTTTGGGGGGGGGGGGGGGGGCGATGTTTTGACGAGAATTATTTTTCCTCCGCAGCCCTTGGACGATATTTACCTTTCCCACAATTCTTTGATTAAATTCTCGTTTTTCTGTGGACTTTTTTTAAAACTCGTGTTCGTTTTGTAATGCTTTGACTTATTTTTATTTTTTTTTCGTGGCCGGCCCTTTGGCGGAATACAGGTTTGTCCGCGACAAAATTTCCATTTTTTCTCTGTTGAAGTAATTCGCGTTTATTTAGCGATGTTCTAATTTAATTCGCTTTTTATTCACAACTTTTTGGAGGAAAGGTGTTTTTCTTTTGCTCTTTTGCCTAAATTAGCTTTTTCTACTGCGGCCTTTGACGCAAGTCGTGTTGTTTTGCGATACTTTATGGTATTAAATTTTTTTGTGCGGCCTTAGACGAAATTAGCATTTTTCTCTGGCCTTCGATAGAATACGCGTTTATTCGTGGTTCTTAAATTAAATTAGTGTTTTTCCACAATTCTTTCTTAAAATTCGCACTTTTTCTACAATATTTTGATGAAATTCACGTCTTTTGGACGAAATTCACAGCAATTTTTCTAAAAGTTTATAGCAGAGGGAGGAAAAGAGAATCCTTCCCCAATGCTAAATATTTTTGGTGCAGTTTGAGTCAACTCTGTTTTCATTTCAGGTCAATTTTTGGCTAAGTGCAGATTTCCAATAGTTGAGGTCAGGTTAACAAGACCAGGTTAACTGAAAGTTAGTTCTCACAGAATATTACTTCAGGTTAAAAACATACCTATAATAATAAACATAGTTGTACATGGGCTGTTTTCTAAAGAGCTCACTGTATTTTTTCCACGACCCTTGGATGAAATTCGCGTTTCTTCCACGGCCTTTTGACAAAATTCACCTTTTTTACGGTGTTTTGGTGGAATAAGTGTTTTTTTTTTTTTTTTTGCTATCCTTTGACGAAATTCACTTTCTTTACCTCGGCCTTTTTTAGAAAATTTGTTTTTTATCTGCCTTTTGACAAAATTTACGTTTGTTGCGATGTTTTGACAAAATTCAAAATTTTCCATGGGATACTATTCATGAAATTAGTGTATTTTTAGCAGTATTTTGAATAAATTCGCTTTTTTTGCCGCAGCTCTTGGGCGGAATACTTGTTTTTTTTTCGATACCTTTTGTCGAAATTCGTGTTTTTACCGCGTACCTTGTACAATATTTGTGTTTTTAGGGATGATTTGACGAGATTAGCTTTTTTTCCCGCGACCCTTTGGCGAAATACGTGTTTTCTCTATAGCCTTTTGATGAAATTTGTATTTTTTCAGTGATCATAGGACAAAATTAGCGTTTCTTCTGCAATTATTTGACAAAAATTGAGTTTCCTTCGCGATCGTTTGACGAAATTCGTGTTCTCTCCAAGATTATTTGACGAAACCTGACTTTCTTTGCGATCCCATGAAAAAATTCACATTTTTCATGTCCTCCTGACAAAATTCACATTTTATCAGCGGCCCTTTTACAACATTCGGGTTTTTAAGTCCAAAATTTTGGGCAAGTGACCATTTTTTGTTTTTTGTTTTCGGAAAATTCGGAATCCCTCCTGCTCCCCCCCTCCAGTGGCTATGGATTTAATGTCAAAAAGGATTAATGTGTTTCGTAAGATATAGAAAATTATGGAATTTTAAGTCCCCCCCCCCCCCTCTCCCGAAATAAAATCCTGGGTATGCCACTGCCAAGAGTAATGCAATGTAATTTCTTTGTATATCCCTGTAAATGAACGATAGAAACTACTCAATCCTTATTTTATATTAAGCGTATTGTTATGCATATGTGATATATACCAATTTTATTATGTTTGAAGCCATGTAACATGACCAAACAGAATGCAAAGAGTTTTCTTCCCGTATGGCAATGGTTAATGAAATAGTTCTATATAACTTGTAAACGAACTACAGTGCTACATACTTAATTTGCATTAAAGAATCTCTATAGTAAATAGTAATAAATCAAAATAATATGTATAGACAGTCTGGCAATTCAAGTTTAAAACGTTGTATTTTAATTTTGTATTTGTAGGGTGCTGCAAACTTTGTAGAGATTGAAGATATTTTTAAACAACATTGCAGTAATTCAATAAAATCTGTATGTAGAAATATAACAAATAAGATGTATACACTATATTGCCATTGATTATGGGACACTTGCGATTTTAGACATTTTACTAAATATCTAGAAAAATACATGAGGAATCATCTCGAAACTCTTAGTGTATAAATATAATAGTATACGTCATACATCTCCGCGAAGATTTTTTACCGAAACGCCATAGGGGACCGTCAACAAATTAAAAAAGAATGAATATCTTTTGAATAACCCTGTCAAAACTAATGTAGCAAAAGCGCTCAAACTCTAGATTACGATTGAATGCCTTATTGTAATACACTGCGTTCATTTTTATGCAAATAGCATGCACACTCGCAGAGTAATTAAGGTTTTTATAAAAATGGTCCCAAATTTTTCCAAGTTTTTTCATTATAATTTTCAGAGTTCTTAATATAAAATAATATTTTTTTTTTCAGAAAATATGACAAACAACATTGCACACAGCACCCTGTAATCAGAATTAAAAAATAATAAAAATTGTATGAAAAATGAGTAGGTTTACTATATAATTTTTTACTGCGCATGCGTCAAAGATATCAAAATTTCATTTGCATATTATGTTAGCTAAATGTATAGAGCAACTTTTGTAAAAGTCTCAAAATCATAGCTTGAAAATTCTGAAAGTAATCGTCTATAGAAAAGGGACAAAATCCGTTGTTTCCAAAATGAAGCAAAAAAATGAGGGATTTTATCCAAATGCAGTAGTACATCCCATATTGTGTATTCTATATTGACACTAATCAATGAATATATGGATACAACCCCTCTTGTTTTTGCTTCATTTTGAGAATAACGGATTTTCCACTTATTCAATTGACGATTATTATCAGAATTTTCAAGTTATGATTTTGTGACTTTCACAAAAGTTGCTCTATACATTTAGCTAACATGATATGCAAATGAAATTTTGATATCGTTGACGCATGCGCAGTAAAAAATTATTTAGTAAACCAACTCATTTTTTATACAATTTTCATTATTTTTTAATTCTCATTACAGGGTACTGTGTGCAATGTTGTTTGTCATATTTTCTGAAAAAAATAATCTTTTATATTAAGAACTCTGAAAATTATAAGGAAAAAACTTGGAAAATTTTGGGATCATTTTTATAAAAACCTTAATTACTCTGCGAGTATGCATGCTATTTGCATAAAAATGAACAAGGCTTATTAAAATAAGGCATTCAATCACAATCTAGAGTTTGAGCGCTTTTGCTACATTAGTTTTGACAGGGTTATTCAAAAGATATTCATTCTTTTTTAATTTGTTGACGGTCCCCTTTGGAGTTTCGGGAAAAAATCTTCACGGAGATGTATGACTTATACTATTATATTTATACACTAAGAGTTTCGAGATGATTCCTCATGTATATTTCTAGATATTTAGTAAAATGACTAAAATCGCAAGTGTCCCATAATCAATGGCAATATAGTGTATTAAAAACCCTAAATTAAATTTCTATCAGTTTTTTACAAAATAAAGTAATGAAACTGATTATTATTATTTTCTCCCTTCTTCTGAACATTTGATGTATTTTACTCTCGGGTTTAGAAAAAAAAGTAGGTAAAGGTAAAAAGAGAAACACAACTAAAACGAGTCTTAAGAGGGCTTCAGGGAGACAATACTACTCTCTCATGAATAATTCTTGGTTTTCCTTTCTTTTACTGTTCAGTTACTTTAAATACTTTGAGAAAAACAAGCCTTATTATTTTTTGAAAATTTTGAGAAAGACAGAAAATTTAGTTAAATTTGAAAATTTAGAGGGGCAAGTCTGCTCAACCACCATTAATGACGCCCGTGTTTCTTTTCCACCTTATTTTATATATATAAATCCTGCTTAGTAAAAGGCATAGTTTTATAACAAAAAGCTATTGATATTTGGCAAATATATAACCATTATAAAAAATTGAAAATAAAGCAAATAGTTTAAGACATTATTGATCAAAACTCAAAAGATACAATTCTGTTAGATCGGACTTTTGATCTGCAATTGCAGTCGGTGTTTGTGCACGACAACATTTGGAAGAAATAGTAAAACTTTTCAATTTTGGCTGGCTACATAGTTTCATTATTAATCAAAATTATGATACAAAATATTTATGGCTAGAAAAAAAAGGCAACTCATAGATACTCGCTCGACTTTAAACTAAGTCCAATGTTTGTATTTAATCAAGAAATAATTGTCAATATGAGCGAGAGAAGGGAGGATAATGATTCTAGGGAATTCCTTCCTTGAATAGTATCAGAAGTTAACAGTCCGCATTGATTTCCTTTTATTAATTTTATCTGTATTAGGCTTCGAGCACACGTCTATTTTGCTCAATTTCAACTGAATTCTAGGAAATCCTTTCTTCTTCCTTCTGCGGTTTACTGATGATAGAAAATGGGGATATTACAATGTTTCAGGAGACAACTATCTCAACCCTACTCAAGGGAAAGGCTCCTCTCTCACAGTGTGATTGAAATTTAACTGGAAAAGTCATTATATATCAAACACGCCGCCTGCGAACATAAAACACGCCGACTTCTAACCACAAAAAGTAGTAGTGTATGCTCGCAGCCTTCAACACAGCAGATGCCATATACCGGCCAACCGGGCAACTGATGACCCCTATTAACTAACAGTATGTGAGAGCTATGACAATCACCCTGAATGTCTTTAAAGACTTATTTATTACTAATGGAACCATGCTGTTATTAATTGTCATGTGAGTAAAAAGATGACCAGGATTTCAAAGCTCGAACACCAGGAAATTTTTAAAACAGACTGCGGTGTGTCCAAGATATTTTTCGGGAGCTTGTGGATCTTTCTGTTAGAAATAGCAAGGCGATAGTAGACTCTGGTGTAAAACTAATGTATGCCTTTGAAAAAACTAATGTTAGCGTGGTATTTCACTACTGGTAATTATAATGAAACAGCAAGTAAACATCTTTCTTCCCAATTTCCTTAATTTTTTTTTTTTGGAGTGACGTTGTTAAAGAAAACTAAAATGGCTTAAAATATCAATTCTATATTTTATAAAATTGTTAATCTTTTTAATTTTTTTTAATTTTAGGAAAATCTGCATCCCCTCTCGTCCTTAGCATTCCCCTTGAGAAAAAAAAGTAAGGGGATGCTTGGAAGGAAATAAAAAAGTGGGGAGATGCCGTCCCCCCTCGACTACACCACTGGCCCATAGCACCTCCTTACCTACGGCTCTGATTATATAGTAGACTCCCTCAAATCTGCAACCCTAAAATCTACATATAATTTACAGACATAAACAATGAAGCATTCAATTCAGATATAGGGCAAACATTTGACTTTTTTAATTTTAATATCAATTCCATATATATTTAAATTTTTGTTAATATTACTGAGTTTATGCTTTTTCATGAAGGAAGATTAAATTTATTTCTGAAAAAAATCAAGATATTGCTGATATTATTGGTAATCAATCTTCTTGCCAAATATTATGAATTTATGAAGTTTTTTTTTTTGGTTATTAAGTCTGGCTAAACCTGAAGTTCAGTTACATTTCAGACATTTTGATTTTTATGCACAGAAAAAGAAGGAGTTTTTTTGTTTCTAAGATATTTCTATAAATTGCCTTCTTTTAAACCTCTTTTTTTTATTAATGTCTGTTCTTGTTTAGATCAGATTCTTTCAGAATAGTCTAATAAGTGATTTGAGATCAAAACACTGTCACAGATAGAGCTGTACCAAGTACTCGGTAAATACTTTGTACTCGGCCAATACCGAGTAGTTGTCAGAATTTCATTTTTTAAGCATATGAATTTATAACTGATCTGTAAAAAGTTATTCAAATATCAATGCATAATATCTGCAGTAATTCATAAAACTGTTTACCCGGTATTTAACAATATGTCTGCAAAATATAGAAAAAGTTAAGAACAAAAGCACTCATAAAATTAACAGATTAAAATTTAGTGCCACATTTATACAAATAAAAATTACTTTTTTCATATATAGGAAAACAGAAGAGACTTATTTTGGATAAAGAAACTGAAAATACAATAAAAAATTAATAATTAAATTTATTATTAACCGACTTCAAAAAGGAGAGGAGGTTATCAATTCGACGCGTATGTATTTTTTTTTTTTTTATGTATGTACACCGATTACTCCGAAACTATGCAGCCGATTAATTTGGTTTTGGTGTTAAATTAAAGAGCTTACTCTCGGATTGGTACCACTTCCATTTCATAGAAATTGGTTCAGTAGTTTTTTAGTAATTAAGCAAAAACTATTAAAATTAGTGTTTTTGTTGCTAATTAAAACTGTTGAATTAGTTCCTACAATTGAGTGAAGTCAGGATGGCCAAGCGGTTTAAAGCGCCTGATTTAAGCTCTGGTTCTCGAAAGTGACAGTGGGTTCGAACCCCACTCCTGACATACGTGTGTACAATAACTTTCCGTATTATAATTTTTATATATATATTTTACAAATTAAATACTAATTATGTTATTAAGAATATTTTTAACCGACTTCAAAAAGTAGATGAGGTTATCAATTCGAAGCGTATGTATTTTTTTTTTTATGTATGTTCACCGATTACTTCGAAACTATGCAGCCGATTAATTTGGTTTTGATGTTAAATTAAAGAGCTTACTCTCGGATTGGTGCCACTTCCATTTCATAGAAATTGGTTCAGTAGTTTTTTAGTAATTAAGCAAAAACTATTAAAATTAGGGTTTTTTCGCTAATTAAAACTATTGAATTAGTTCCTACAATTGAGTGAAGTCAGGATGGCCGAGCGGTTTAAAGCGCCTGATTTAAGCTCTGGTTCTCAAAAGTGACAATGGGTTCGAACCCCACTCCTGACATGCGTGTGTACAATAACTTTCCGTATTGTAATTTTTACATATATATATTACAAATTAAATACTAATTATGCTATTAAGAATATTTTGGTTTGGTTTATTTTTGTCGTCCGATTATCTGCGCTAGGGATATAGGACCAGAGGGAAGAATATTTTGTATTTAACCATTAGCACAGAGTATCAGAGATCTTTTATCAACTCAATACTTTATCAGTGAAAAAGTGCTAAATTAATTGACTTGCAAAAAGTAACATGACATTGAATAAGCTTCCGAATCTATTCCATATTATAATTTTTACATATGTATTTTACAAATTAAATACTAACTATGCTATTAAGAATATTTTTAACCGACTTCAAGAAGCAGAGGAGGTTATCAATTCATCGCGTATGTATTTTTTAAATGTATGTTCACCGATTACGCCGGAACTATCCAACTGTTTAATTTGGTTTTGGTGTTAAATTAAAGAGCTTACTCTCGGATTGGTACCACTTCCATTTCATAGAAATTGGTTCAGTAATTTTTTGGTAAACAGGCAAAAACTATTAAAATTAGTGATTTTTCGCTAATTAAAACTGTTGAATGAGTTCCTGCCATGGAGTGCAGTCAGGATGGCCGAGCGGTCTAAGGCGCCTGATTTAAGTTCTGGTTCTCGAAAGAGAGCGTGGATTCGAACCCCACTTCCGACAGACATGTATACAACAACCTTCTCCGTATTATAATTTTTACACATATATTTTGTAAATTAAATACTAATTATGCTATTAAGAATATTTTGTATTTAACCGTTAGCCCAGAGTATTTGAGAAATTTTACCAACTCAATACTTTATCAGTGAAAGAGTGCTAAAATAATAGACTTGCGAAAAATAATATGACGTTGAATAAGTTCACCGAGTAGATTGTAGTCAAGATAGACGAGCGGTCTAAGGCGCCTGATTTAAGCTTTGGTTCTCGAAAGAGCGGGGGTTCGAACCCCACTCCTGACATGCATGTATACAATAACCTTTTTCCGCATTATAATTTGTACACATATATTTTATAAATTAAATACTAATTATGTTATTAAGAATATTTTGTATTTAACCGTTAGCACAGAGAATAAGATATGTTTTATCTCCTCAATACATTATCGGTGAAAGAGTGCTAAATTAATAGACTTGCGAAAAATAACATGACCTTGAATAAGTTCACTGAGTTGATTGCAATCAGGATAGCCGAGCGGTCTAATGTGCTTAATTTAAGCTCTGGTTCTCGAAAGAGAACGTGGGTTCGAACCCCCACTCCTGACATACCTATATACAAAAGCCTTTTCCGTATTATTCTTTTTACAAATTAAATACTAATTATGCTATTAAGAATATTTTGTTTTTAACCGTTAGCACAGAGTATCAGATATCTTTTACCAACTTAGTACTTTATCAGTGAAAGTGTGCTAAAATAATAGATTTGTGAAATATAATATAGCGTTGTTCACCGTATAGATTGCAGTCAGGATAGCCGAGCGGTCTAAGGCGCCCGATTTAAGCTCTGGTTCTCGAAAGAGATCGTGGGTTCGAACCCCATTCCTGACACCCATCTATACATAGAGTATTTTTCAGGATTATAATTTCTTCAACTGACTTAAAAAAGGAGAGAAGGTTATCATCAATTCGACCACGTATGTACTTTTTTTTTTATATATGTTCACCGATTACACCGCAACTATCCAACCGATTAAACTAAGTATTATGGTATAAATAACTAAAAAGTAAGAAATAAAATAAACTTTTTCAAAAAAAAATATAACCGACTTCAAACAACGCTCTAA
Organism: Maratus speculifer; assembly: GCA_964019185.1. Taxonomy (NCBI): domain Eukaryota; kingdom Metazoa; phylum Arthropoda; class Arachnida; order Araneae; family Salticidae; genus Maratus; species Maratus speculifer. Next base: position 399,937,942 of record OZ025289.1, read on the forward strand.
AAAGAGTTAAATAATTCTTTAAAATACCCTAATGATGAATTGTTATCTAATAACCACACGTCAGATATCATGTACCGACAAAAAAATGGTTATAAGTTTAATACATAGAACTTAATATCCAGCAAACATGGTTTTTCGACAGAATATTTTTTACAAGAGATTAATTTACATATTTTTGATTTAATTTATGAATATATACATATAAAAAGTAATGAATTACTTTTTGAAGTTGGTGCCAAACGATCACAATCAATAATGATTTTTATCATTTTATTTATGGTATCAGGCATAATAACCACAATTCTTACTATACTTACAATTGTTTGGCACCAACTTCAAAAAGTAATTCATTACTTTTTATATGTATATATTCATAAATTAAATCAAAAATATGTAAATTAATCTCTTGTAAAAAATATTCTGTCGAAAAACCATGTTTGCTGGATATTAAGTTCTATGTATTAAACTTATAACCATTTTTTTGTCGGTACATGATATCTGACGTGTGGTTATTAGATAACAATTCATCATTAGGGTATTTTAAAGAATTATTTAACTCTTTTTAGAGCGTTGTTTGAAGTCAGTTATATTTTTTTTTTGAAAAAGTTTATTTTATATTTCAAATTACAGTGCATAAACACCAAACATTCTACATTATCAGCAGACAGGGCATTTCTTTTACTACTATAAATTTGGCCTGCCTCTGAAAATATACGCTCAGAATAAACAGTTGTTGAAAATGCACATAAGAATTTTTTTGCAAGGTTGCACATAATCGGAAAGTTTTTTTTTCCCCTTCCACCAAGCAAATGGAGTGTCAGTTTTACATAAGTCTTCTGTTAATTACCTGCTCTGCAACACTTTATGAAATAGAAAACACACGTTAATGCATCGAACTAAAAAAAAAAAAAAAAAAAAAAAAAAAATTACATGTTGGATTTATAATTAATAAACAAGTCAAATATGCAAATAATTTTACTGAGATATTTGAAAATTAATAAATTTAAAATAACAATTTAATCTGTACACATGAAAAGAAACTGCAAAACCAATATAATTTTTTAAATCAAAAGAAAATAAGGTACAGATAGTTGTAAAATAAATAGGAAATGTTTTGCATTATTCAATGAATTGTTACAGTAACCAATAAACATTTTTGTTTTTGATAGACAGATTTCAATGGTCGGAATAAAAATTGGAGGGTTAAAGAATGTTTTAATTTTATATTGGTTAATTATTTTACTTGTTATGTGTCATTTTTCCTTTTTTATTAGTTTTGAACTGTCAAAAATTGTCTTTAAAAAGGCGCAGTTTGACCGAGTACTACTCTGTACACCACTAGTCACAGACACATATATTCTACAAATCTGATCAAATAGATGTTGGTTTAATCTTTAATCAGTTACCCCAAAAAGTTAATCTGGAATACATCTGACCTCAGCCATTCTGGAATGAATTCTAAATGGTTCTGTGTTTATTAACATGTTGAGTGCCCTGACTGACTGACACTAAACTTTCTGTATAGATTGCATCAGTTAATTGTGACTGACAGTGTAAAATGTAAAATGATATATTGTTTTAAGTAATTAAGAAAGTGTAATCCTGTAATACATAAAAGTTAAGCAATTTTTAAATAATTTTTCAGTAATTAATATATATTTTTTTGTTTTACATCATATTTTGATTGTCAGTTACCAGTGACTGACGTGATCTAAATGGAAAGTTCAGTGCCAGTTACTGGTGACTGACATGGGACTCAATGCATTAATTTATCTGCTTTAATAAATGTGGAGGCGGGTAGCATTTAACATACTCCAGTTTACAATTTTGTTTTCCTTTTATCTCTGCATTTTTAGCAAGTTTTTTTTTTTAATGATAAAAATCATACTTACCCACGTAAACATTCTTTCAATATTTCTTTGGAATGAGCAATTTTATGTAAAACTAAATTCATGCTTGTCTGAAGAGTATAAACATACTCAAACCATTTCCTGGGAAATTCAGTAGGTATAAGACAGAATGGTAAATGAGATCTTGCATCTTTAGGTAGGCTAGTATCTCTCATAGCAATACCTATGAAGAAAGAAAAAAATGAGATTAAATTGTATGTCACCAATTGTAGTCCCCTTTAACTATCAAGTTTGATAATAAAAATTATTCAAATGAAAATTAAGAAAAAAAAAACACATCTGCAACAGAATTTATTTATTTATTTAAATGGGAAAAAAAGAAAAAAAATCCAGTTTTAACATTTAGAAAATTAAAAACTTCCTCTCCACTTGGACAAGGTATAAAAGTAAAAGGAATACATTCTAAAAATATTTCTTGCTGAAAATTGAAAATTTTATTTCTATAGCAATACAGTAGACTCCTCAAATCCACACAGCTTTGGACGAGAAGCTGTGCAGATTTTAAAATTTTGAGGATTTCTAATCATTGCTTTGTTTACATTTTTTAAACAGCAATCTAAATGTTAATTAATGCAAGTGAAACTGTAATGAATGCTTACAACGTAAAATATTAAAATAAATAATAAACTAAAATAATAAACATTTAGATAGTTTTTAAGATGATTAAAATAAGAGCAAAGGTCAAGTTAGCAATCGATGTATGATTTTAAATATTCATCATAAGGATGAAATATATTTTTCCTAAATTATTCAATGAAACTTGCCTCATAAAGGTACATTACTAATTCACATCAAAATCATGAAATAAGGAAGTTTTATTTCGGGTTTGGACTGACTTAATAACCAAAAATGCTTGATTAACACATAATTATATTTTGTGATAAAATTGTGATTACCAGCGATATCAGAAACATCTTGAATTTTTCAGAAATAATTTTTTTTTCCTTCATGGAAAAGCATGAATTCGGTAATATTAACAAAAATTTAATGTATGGAATCTTTATAAAATTAAAAAAGTCAAATTTTCTCCTACATGAGACCTGAAAATTTCTTTGTTTACATCTGTAAATAATGCGTGGATTTTAGAGTTGCGGATTTAAGGGTACAATACTACCAGGGAATATAAATGAAGATCACATGCATTTTGACCAATGTTCATTTAGCAAAAAAAGTTATCCTCCCCCTCTACAAAATGCAAATTCTCAAAAAACAAATTTTGTCTTTTGACAAAATCGTGAAAAAACGGCAAACTTCATCAAAAGATAACGAAAAAAATACTGCAAAGTTTGTCAAAAAATTGGAAAAAAAAACCCCGCCAAATTTTCTCAAAAAATAGCAAAAGATAAATCAAAATTTGTAAAAAAAAAAAATGGTACATTATATCAACAGATCGCAAAAAACCACCAAAATTTTTCAAAAGATTGCAAAAAAATGGCAAATTTTATCAACAGATCGTGTAAAAACATGCAAAATTTGTCAAAATTGGAGATTATTTTTTCCCTAATTTACGAAAATGATTTTTTCCCGATTATTTGTCAAAATTTGTGATGTATTTCATGTAAGATTTTTAGAGTTACGACCGACTTTTTAAATTTTGCGTAAATGACTGCCTTATTTTTTCTTAATTTTGGAAAAAATCTGACAGAATCACAAAGGTGATAAATAAATAAAAATAAAATTTGCAAATTTTCTGAAAGATTACAACAGAGGTGGGAGAAAAGAGGGGGCGATTCCATTCTCGTTACGAACTATGTGCTTTTTTTTTTTTCCCCCCCACGCCCCTTTTTCGAAATTTGCATTTTGTCATGTTTAAATGTGACAAAATTGGTGGTTTATGCAATCTTTTGATGAAATTTGCCATTTTTATGATCTTTCAACAAAAATTTGCCATTTTTTCACGAAATTTGTCATTTATTCACGATTTTTTTAAAAGCAAAATCTGTCTTTTTTTTTTGCAATTTTTTAACAAAATTGGCTATTTTTTGAGATTTTTTGCAAAATTGACTGTTTTTTCACGATCTTTTAACAAAATGTACTTTTTTCAAATTTTTTTTTCTTGATTCTATGACCAAATTTCTGGTTTTTCATGATTTTTGAACTGCTAGATTCTAGATTAAACTCTATAAAAGTGCCATGAAGAATGTAAAAAAATGGCCTTATCAAAATAGTAGTGCCCCTGTCCCTTTTTAAACCTGGGGGAAACTGATTATATGTCCCCCCCCCCCTTCCTAAACTTTTTTTCACCGTTAGAAAAAATTCTGCTGGACAGATTTCGTTCAGAAGTTCTACTGTAAAACACTTTTACTATTCAGAAGTGTTCTATAGCTAAAGGATGTTTTAACAGTCTTAGAAGATATCTAAAAATGGAACCTGTCATAATCAACGGTGGGGAATTTTTCAAATATCGTACCAGCCAGAAATTTATTTCACCAGCCTGCAAGATGCAACACACATGCACTTGAAAACAGTTATGAGAAAATTGCACATGATTACAAAAGAAATTACTATTACTACAATCCATTTTTTGCAAATCTTTTTTATAAAGAAATATATACAACAGAGTTAAGCTTAATATAAGATAGAACTTAGTATCATATTTGCACTATAATAAGTTGGAAAGTTAAAATATCTAGATTGAAAAAAAAGTCTCTGATAGTATATCCAATACCTACAGTTTTTCAAAAACTAAAAATGCACTCACCTTTCCAGAAAATTCACTCGTCACCAGTGAGCAAAATGATGTATTTACCCACCTCTGGTCATAATGGAGACTTATTTTAATTGGAAAAATTTATATTCAATATTTTAAAATTATGTCTACTAATGCAGAAATCTATCTAAAACAATTTATTGGTCCTCTGCTATTCTATATTTGAAATTATTGTTTTTATAAACATGAATTACTAGAAGATTTTTATTCAAAAGGTGTAGAAAGGTAGAGGGGAGGAAGATTATGGTCATCACACTGATCTCAAAGAAAAATTTGCCTTCTCCCCCCCCCCTGCAAAAATTTTTTGCAATAGCACCCCTGATAAAGCATCCATTAGTTTTAGTTGGTAGATCATAGTATCTTAAAAAGTCATCTTGACCTGTGCCGGGATGCAAAATTAGCTCTCATATATATATATATACTTTTTTTTTTTCAAAAATTCAACTTATTTTACTTAAACACAAAGCTAACTTTTGTCACCTGAGAATAATAAGGTTCTATCTGTGTTTTTGAAAAAAATTGACTTACTGATGTAGAAAGGTTCTATTTGTATTTATGAAGGAATTTCTGGATGAAAATAATGTCATATTATGATTGTAAGGTCATATATAAATTAGATTAACATTTTGATGCAAAAATGCCTTCATAGGTACAACTAGAACCTTTCTATATTGATAAGTCTATTTTTTCAAAAACACAGATAGAACCTTATTATTCTCAGGTGACAATTTGTAGAACCCAGTTATAGAAGGTTCAATACCAATTTTCATTAGTATTGAAGTTTACAAATTAGTCAGCTATATAAAAGTTGTCTTCATTAAGAGGGATTTATGTTCTCCAAATTGGCAATATCTTGAAGTGACAACAATTTTAAAACAGATTGAGATCTTTGTATGTTCCAGACTTTGAGTAATCGTAATCGTGTAATTGTAGTTGATTATAATCGATTACAAAAACCATGTAATCGCACTGTAATCGTAATCATAGGATTTGGATTTCAAAATAATCGCAATATAATCATGAGATTTCATCTCGATTATAATCATAATCGAACCCTAATGTAATCGCAATGTAATCGTAATCTCACATAGATATACAATTACATTACGATTATGTCTTCTTTTTTCCCTTCCTTTCTCTTTCAAACCAAACTTGGTTGGTTTGTTAAACATTGTACCACCGGAAATGGAAGAGTCCGGTTCACGTTTTCAACTCATTAAATGGCCCCTAAAGTAGGATTGTGAAGGTCAGAGATCATAAGGGACAGAGATAGCCTTTAATGAGGTAAAAGTGAAACATAATGTATACCGCACATTGCAATAGGATATAGGAATAGTATTTGACTTGATTTTGTCAAAGATATGGGAATTGAGAAAATAAAACAACATGTGGTCAATCCAGAGGTATGGGTCATTGATTGGAAGTAGTGAAGGATAAAAAGTAAAAAAGGAAAGAAAGAAAAATTATTTTATTTATGGTTTTACTATTGACACTTATATTGAACATTATATTCTGCATTCCCACACCCCTTAAATTTTGTCCTACCAGAAGACAATGCGTTTTTTTCTTCCTTTAAATGTTCTTGTACAGTCATAGCCAGGGGAGGGAGAGGATCCAAATGCTCTTCATACCATTAAAATCTAAAAGTTGTTTTCACCTTGGCTAATGGCTGGAAATTCTCTGATTAGATCAGGCAAAGAAAACTTTATAAAATTAGTGATACCCATGCATCTGTATTCCCCCCCCCCCATCTGTCTACGCCGCTGTTCATGTAATTGAAATTTTTAAAATTTATGAAATTTGAAAATCAAGAATATCAGTATATTTTTTTTAGTTAGTATTTCTTCATTTTTCTCCATAGGCGTAGGAACCGGGAGAGCTGGGGGAGCTCTGGCTCCCCCTGGGATTTTTCAGACGGGCTCAGCTCCCTCGAGAGAAATTGAAAAATAAAATTTACTTTTTTTAGAAAATTCGAGGAAAGAACGAGTGTCTACAAACAAAAGATAGTTTTAATAAGAACAGACAAGCTATCCTTCCACTCCAGCACAATAAGAAAAAATGAGTTTGTACCGAAGCACTTGACCTTACTAATGCATAAAAAAAACGATTTAATCAAAAAACTTGTTTCTCACATACAGATCGAATCCATATTCACGAATACAGCTTCAACCACGCCAGAAGATCTCAAACAAAAGCTTAGAATACATGCTGATGATTTTGACTTGACAAATCTTTCTGCAAAGTTGACACTTCTACCAACACTAGTCCCAAACGGAACTGACAGAAATACGTTGTCGACCACAATTAAAATGATGTTATCACAAAAATTAGTAAACAAATTATTTTCCTAAAGTTTAGCTTTTGGCAGAATTAATTTTGTTATTCCGATATCATTAGTGACAGCTCAGAGCTTTCAATGCTCTTCTTCAAACAGACACACCGACAATGGCGGATCTGGGGGGGGGGGGGGGAAGCGATGGGGCGATCGCCCCCCCCCTCTCCCTTGAGCCCAATAAAGGATCTGCAGAATGACATTAGATGCCTGCACGGTAAAGTTGTTGGTCCTAAACTCGAGACAACTTTAATTTATTATACTGCGACTGGGTCAGGTCTTCATACTTTCAGAACCGGGTCGGGTCTTATTTTTCTCTGCAGAGCTGGATCGAGCCACACTGTTTTTCCAGGTCGGGTCTGGCGCGGACACGACCCAAAATTTTTAAGACCAGGTTCCGTCCGATATAAAGGCTAAAGGCTCAATTTAGGATCGATACTGCCCGTATGCTGTGGCGGATCTAAGGGGCAGGGGGGGGAGGAGGTGAAGTCCCTCCGCTTGGGCTAATAAAGGGTTTACAAATTGACATTATGCATCCTCAGAAGAAATAACTTGGAGCGAAGCTCGAGCCCATCACGGCCTGGCACGGATCACGCCAGTTTAACTCCATGAGACTTGGACTGGCTAAAGTTTTCTCTCATTTTGAATCAGGTCGTGTCCTGATCTTACTTTATTTTGGAGATTCGGGTGGGGACAGTCTTCTCCTTCCAGAACGAGCCTGATCTGGATTTCATTTTTCCTAGAATTTTGCATTGGACAAAATTTCCTGGTCGTGGCTCGGCCCGGAATAAAAGCTAAATATTTAGTCCGTCTCTGATCTAAATAGTATGATAAACATTATTAACCCGACCGCTACCTGTGCAGTTAAACATTTGGTACGTCTCCGATCTAGATAGTATGATAAACATTACTGGCTCGATCGCGACCCGTGCATTTCTCTAAATTCTTTGCCATGAGTCCATGTTGGGTTAAATACTTTCTTACTTGTTAATTGTAAAAATTATTAAACATAGAAAATGCGAATTTCATCAAACAGTTGCAAATAAGGGCAACTTCTTAAAGAAACGTGAATTTCGTCAGAGGGTTGTGAAAGAAACACGTATTTCATCAAAAGGTCTCAAAAAACCCTCAAATTTTGTGAAAGGATTAAGGAGAAAACGTGAATTTCTTCAAAGGATCAAGTTCACGGGTAAATTTGAACTTCATTAAAGGATCGCAGATAAACACAAATTTCGTCAAAGGATCGCGATCAAAACTGGGTCAACCATTCTCGCAAAAGTAAAAACCAAATCTGTAACTTGTTAGTCCGTGGATCTTTTGTATGTTGATGAGACCATATGTTGGTGAATCATGGCAAGAGAAAAATATTCAAAAATTTTCAAACTAAATTTCTTTATTTAAACTATGTTAATTAAACTATTGCATTAAAAACTTGTTAAAGATGAACTAAAATGAGCACAGCTCATATCCGCCTCTAAGGCACACAAACACAAAAACTTTCTTAAAAACACTCATCTCCATCCAACTCTGGGAAAAAAAACAACAATTCTCAAAGTGCCATTTCATTGATGCTACCAGCACTACTGCCAGGCTACTGCTACCCAATCTCACCAACAGCTTGGTCTTTAAATACTATCAAAAATGAAAACAGTTAAAGTCAAAGTCAACTTGATTAATTACAGTCAGACACAAAAATTATGCAAAAACTAAAGCCAGTTTAACTGGACACACCCACTTACCATGTCAAAGCTACAGTTAATTATTTACAAGTCCAGCATTGCAGAGTTTCTAAACCAGCAGTGGCAACAATCATTTGTTTACATTTGACAACCTGTCACATCACTGCAAGTTGCAGGTAACACTTGCAATTACATTTGCTTTAATAAATATATTGCATAATTTATCTTAAGGAAACTTTAGCTGTTATACTTTAAATCTTTTATTCAAAACAGTTTATGAAACTTCATTAAATTTATAAAAGCACTTTGAAAATAAATAGCATGTTTTAAGTAAACAAACATATTTTAAAAACATGCATGCTAATTGGTTATGGAGAGAACTGGGAAAACTAATTGGGATAAAACATTTTTTTTCTACTTTATTATATTTGCATTTACTCTACTTTATAATTATAATGAAAAATGCTTAGAAAAAATTTTAATTAAGCATAACACATGGCCCCCTTTTCCCAGAATCTCTCCCTAACCAAATAGCCAATTCTTATAAAAAGAAAACTTATCACCCGGCAATGCCTTAGTGAAAATATCTGCTACATTTACATTACCAGAAACATATTTTAAATTGAATTTCTCTAAATTTTCTTTTACAAAATAAAACCTTGTATTAATATACTTTGTCCTACTATTTTCTATATGATTCTTTGAAAAACTAATTGTACTTTGATTATCACAATGAATGACAGGTTTATTTGGCATTAAATTCAAGAAAAGAAAGTTTTCTATTATCCTTAACAACCAACATAGTTCTTTTACACAATCAGATAAAGAAATGTATTCAGCCTCCATGCTTGAGAGAGCTGTACATTTTTGCTTAGTAGAACTCCAGATAATTGGTACTTCATCTACAAATATAACATAACCACTTACTGATTTTCTATCAACAATATCTGAAAAGCCCAACTAGCATCTGTATAAACATTTAAATTACAGTTTGATATCCTGGATAACTTTATTGCCAAATCTTTTGTATTTATGACATATTGCAAAACCTGATTTAAATATTTCCAATGAGTATAAGATGGATTATTTGAAAATTGGGCGAGAGCTATTACAGCAAACTGAATATCAGGACGTGATCTGGAGGCAAGGAATAACAAACATCCTATTAACTGTCGATAGGGAACATTTTCTGCTTTTTCATCAGTATTTGCTGTATTCAGCATTACTCCTGGGGTTAAGGGCAATTTACAATTTATTTTTGGCACTTTAAAAATCTGTGCTAGTTTTTCAATGTAGTCTCTTTGATGCATGAAATACTCGCCATTTATTTCTTCAAAATTTACCCCTAAGAAATGTCTAATTGTTCCCAACATTTTTATTTCAAATTTAGACCTTATTAACTTTATAACTTCCTCTAACACTTTTCTGTTTTCTGCAAAAATTGCAAAGTCGTCAACATAAACCAATACTATTAATTTTGACTTAAAGGTATAGATACAATTACAATCCTCTATTTTATTAAAACCTAACTCAGCAAATGTGTTATTTAACTCCAGAAACCATTCTCTTCCTGCCTGGTGTAACCCATAAAGGGCTCTCTTTAATCTCCAAACAAAATTTTCTTTCCCTTTCTCAATAAAACCCTCAGGCTGTTCGACATAAATTAATTCAGTCAATTTAGCATATAAATATGCCCCCTTTATATCTAAATGCTCACAAATCCAACCCTTCAAAACAACTAGAGTTACAAAGAAAAATCGTACTAATGAGAATGAAACGACTGGTGAAAAAGTGTCAAAGTAATTTATCCCCTCTACCTGTCTGAATCCTTTAGCTACATAGCGAGCTTTAAAATTTTTAATTTTTCCCTGTGCATCCTTTTTAACAGTATAAACCCATTTTGCTCCTAAAACTTTACTCTTTTCAGGGCGTGGGACTAATTCATAAACATCTCTATCATTAAGAGTTTGTAGTTCAGTTTTCATAGCATCTACCCATTTCCCCTTTTCTGGCGTTTCCTGGGACTCTTTATAATTGACGGGAATTTTTATTTCTATACAATGTGCCTCAGCATCAGACTCTGAATTTTCTTCATTATTTTCTAAGTTATCAGTGAGCAATTGTGGATTTGTAATGCTGTCTGGCTGACTTTCCGAACTAGGCTTAAAATCAAAATTTTCAGGCTGAAAAACTAAACCTTTATTTTTACAGTAAGTCTCAATTTCCCTTTTACTTCTTAGCCGAACTTTATCCTCAGGATAATAATAAACATCTATTTGACCAGCTGATGCCCCTTTCTGTCTAACTTTTTCAACCCTTTTCCATTTTATTGGAGGAGAGCCCTCAGAACTTACTACAGTTTCGCCCTCCTCATCCTCGACAGCAGAGTTTAATTTAAACTTAACATCTTCCCTTTCTTTAGTTTTCATTCTATTATACAAACACCCTTCTACTATCTTGACATGCTTTGTCTCTTGAACATTTGTAGTGCCCGGATACCAAATTTTATACCCCTTTGTACCTGACGCATACCCAATTAATATGCCCTTTTTTGATCTAGCCTCTAACTTATTAGTGTACCTTTTGGGTATATGCACAAAAGCTAAGCTTCCTATTACTCTTAAATGGCGAACAGAAAATGGTCTACCCATCCAAACATTTAATGGAGCCTTACCTCCCAATTTTGCATGAGGACATCTATTTCTCAGGTAGTTATGTGTTTCCACAAGTTCAGCCCATAAACCTACGGGTAGTTTTGCCTGTATTAACATAGATCTTACCCCTTCCATTAATGTACGATTGTAACGTTCGGCAATGCCATTACTTTGAGGTGAATATACATCCGTTCGCTCATGTCTGATACCTTCTTCTACTAAATAAGTCTTAAAATGATCCGATAAAAATTCGCCGCCACAGTCCGTTCTTAATCTTTTAATTTTCCTACCCATCTGCCTTTCCACATAAGCTTTAAAACCTTTGAAATAATTAAAAACCTGGCTTTTATGTTTAAGGATATAGACAAAAGCATAACGAGAATGATCATCTATTATGCTCAAAAAGTACCGAGCTCCGCCCATGGAAGGTTCAGGGGAAGGACCCCAAAGATCAAGATGTAATAATTCTAAAATTTTCCCTGTCTTTATCTCATCTATAGCCGGAAAACTCTGCTTTGTGCTTTTGGCAAAATGGCAAGAGTCACAGACTAAAGCTTCTTCCTTAAGTTTATCTAACCCCACAACATTATTGGTTTTTGAAAATTGAACTAAATTTTTAACGTTTAAGTGCCCATACCGTTCATGCCACAATTTCAATTTATTACTATTTACCACGTTTACTTCATGTGAGGTAATACAGTGTGCTTTCAATACATAAAATTTATTTATCAAAAGGTACCTTCAAAAACTGCACATTATTTAAATATAAAACTGCACAAGTATTATCAAAAACAACATTAAAGTTCATTTCTGTCAAACTTCTAATAGAAATTAAATTTCTAATCATTAAAGGTGAATAGTAAACATTTGTAAGTGTTACCTGCTTTGTAGTACCACCTGATTTTACCTCCAAAGAAATGTCTCCAACACCTTTAATTTCGACCGATCCTCTTGCAATGCTGGCCTTGCTACTCAAACACCTAAAATTAGAAAACAAATTTTTATCATTGCAAAAACAATCTGTAGCCGCAGAGTCCAACAAAAATTCTGTGCAGGCATCTTCGGTGACTAAGGCTGCTACAAAATGGGCACTTCTCGATTCAGTCTGGGAACAACGTCCTTGTTTTACTTTCTGACGGCTGCCTCTGCGAGAAAAGTTCTGAATATATCTCTTACAGTCTCTCATTAGATGACCTTGTAATCCACATTTAAAACATCTCCTTGATTCAGGCTTGACATGAGGACTTCCACTTGAAGATACGAGGGCTTTACTCTCTAAATATTTTGGCATCTCGGATAATTTATTAACTTGTCTGTCATACTCCGCCAGTAGTAAAGGACGGATACCATCAACTGTGAAATCCTTATCAGGCAACTGATATAACTGCATAATCAAAATTTTCATAACTGGGCGGTAAATTTTCGATTACTTGATAGGCAATTTCATCAACAGGCACAACCTTCCCAACTTGTTCTAAGTCCTTTACAGCTTCAAGCACTCTATTAATGTAAGAGCTCATGGTTTCTGCTTGACTAAATTTTATTTCCATAAATTTTCTTCTAAGTGAGGCAACTCTAGCTCTTGAGGAAGGTTCGTATGCAGCTCTCAGAAGTTTCCATGCTTCAAACGGATCTTTTGCTTGGTAAACTGTGCTTTTAATTTCTTCGTTCATACTTAGACAAATCAGCGCCAGTGCTTTTTGCGATCTTAATTTAATTTTCTCTTCGTCGATCACCTTTCCAGCTGTATCTACTTTTTCTTCTAATTTGTCCTCAGTTGATATAAATTCATGTAGACCTTGGCTACACAGTAGCATGTTGACATTAAATGTCCAAGCCTTAAAATTATCTTGACCCAACTTTGGGAAGGACATTGTTGGAGTATCGGCCATCTTCAGCATTATGTATAACAACAGAGCAATATATTTTCTATTTAGCAGCAATATACATTTATCTTTAAGTAGCTGATTCCATTAAAACAACAAGCACGCACATCTGCTACCACTGTTCGTCCGTGGATCTTTTGTATGTTGATGAGACCATATGTTGGTGAATCATGGCAAGAGAAAAATATTCAAAAATTTTCAAACTAAATTTCTTTATTTAAACTATGTTAATTAAACTATTGCATTAAAAACTTGTTAAAGATGAACTAAAATGAGCACAGCTCATATCCGCCTCTAAGGCACACAAACACAAAAACTTTCTTAAAAACACTCATCTCCATCCAACTCTGGGAAAAAAAACAACAATTCTCAAAGTGCCATTTCATTGATGCTACCAGCACTACTGCCAGGCTACTGCTACCCAATCTCACCAACAGCTTGGTCTTTAAATACTATCAAAAATGAAAACAGTTAAAGTCAAAGTCAACTTGATTAATTACAGTCAGACACAAAAATTATGCAAAAACTAAAGCCAGTTTAACTGGACACACCCACTTACCATGTCAAAGCTACAGTTAATTATTTACAAGTCCAGCATTGCAGAGTTTCTAAACCAGCAGTGGCAACAATCATTTGTTTACATTTGACAACCTGTCACATCACTGCAAGTTGCAGGTAACACTTGCAATTACATTTGCTTTAATAAATATATTGCATAATTTATCTTAAGGAAACTTTAGCTGTTATACTTTAAATCTTTTATTCAAAACAGTTTATGAAACTTCATTAAATTTATAAAAGCACTTTGAAAATAAATAGCATGTTTTAAGTAAACAAACATATTTTAAAAACATGCATGCTAATTGGTTATGGAGAGAACTGGGAAAACTAATTGGGATAAAACATTTTTTTTCTACTTTATTATATTTGCATTTACTCTACTTTATAATTATAATGAAAAATGCTTAGAAAAAATTTTAATTAAGCATAACATAACTGACTCAAATTCGAAATGTATGACAATCTGTCCCGATGCGCTAAGCGCAGCTAAAAAGTAAAAGTCAATCCGGCCGATAGCAAAATGTAGTTGTTAACTGGACCCAGACCCGACCTGAAGCATAAAATCAGAAATTAACTTGACCCGCAGCAAACAGTAGAAGTTAACCGGATCCAAACGCGACCACAACAAAAAGTAAAAATTAACCCGATCAGCAGCAAAAAATAGAAGTTAACCAGACATCAATTTTTGGGAAATAATAGCAGAGAAAACACGAATTTCTTCAAAGGATCATAAAACAGATGCACATTTGGTCCAAAAATTGCAAAAAAGAACGTAAATTTTATCAAAGGACTCACCCCAATCAATTCGGGTTAACCCAAACCCTTCTCGCAAAAGTAAAAACCAAATCCGACATTCCCCAAATCAGAATTGTATGTCAAACTGCCCCAAATGCGCTAAGCACAGCTGAAAAGTAAAATTCAACTTGACCTACAACAATATGCAGTAGTCGACCGGACTCAAACCCAACACAAAAGCAAAAAATCAGAAATTAACTCGAACGGCAGCCAGGCGTAGAAGTCAACTGGACCCAAACACGACCCAAGTAGAAATAACCCAACCAGGATCAAAAAATGGAAGCCCACCGGACCCAAACACAACCCAAGAAAAATTAACCCGATCAGGATAAAAAAAAATGGAAGCCAACCGGACCCAAATAGAAATTAACCTGACCAGGATCAAAAAATGGAAGCCAACCGGACCCACAGCAAAAAAGTAGATGAAACACGACCCTCATTAAAAAAATGAGCTCCGACCTGTGTATGAGACTGGAGTTTCTAAATTTCTAAAATCGCCCCCCCCCCCCACCTTGAGGACTCTCCAGATCTGCCCTTGCACATCAGCGAACAACAATGTATCAATTAGACTCAATCACTCGATGGTATTGCATATGTATAAATAAGAAGCCTTTAAAATTGATTTAGAAGAGATTGTAAAGAATTTGTAAGCCAAACAACAGAAATAAAACTTTAATTTTCGGTAAATGGGAGTGGGAGAAGCCTGAAATTTTAATATTTTAATCGGTATCGTCCATAAATTAAGTGTCATCAAGTATATTGAATATAAATTATTTAAACTGGATTAAAAAGTCTGTGATCTTTTGATATGCTTCTATTTTATACTCTTGTTTTTGAAAAGTGCAACACAAGAAACCCTCCGAAATGAATGAAACTGTGAATGAAATGATCCTCGCCACTAGCTTTTAACAATATGCTCTGCAAGATCGTGCGAAAAGAAAACTGCGCTTAGGAAAAGTTTCAATTTGGAGCTGTTTTCCCCCCAACTTTTTCTTCTGACAGGCCAAAAATGGCGTTGGCAGTATAAATATGGGGCCTTTTAAAATTCCACGCCCGGGGCGACCGCCCCCATTTGCCCCCTGCTTTCGCACGGCGCTGATGCTCCAGCTCCCCCTGTTTTTTTCAAAGTTCCTACGGCACTGTTTTTCTCCGAAAGCAATGTAATTATTAAAGGGCTACTTCAGTCATCCAAAAATACCCCTTCGCTAATGTTAATATTATGGGCAAAAAAAATTACGATACCAAATTTACGATCACTTGCATTTCAATATTTTTAAAAGTTTTTCTCATTGAGCAACCAAAGTCGATCTGTATAAAGACAGATTTTTTTTTTTAACCTTTTCAATTTCCATTACATTTTTTTTTTAATGAGTATTTTCAAAATTGGTTCCTAAGGTAAACACATCTTAAGAGTGTTTTCAACTGCTCTGCTCAGCAAGCACAAAACATTTTGTCACATTTACAAATTCATTTTTTAACGGAAATATGAAAAATTGGAAGGCCTGACTATGGAAGCGAATCCGAATCGAACTGAATTTTCTATCTTGTGATAGTTAAATTACCAACCGAATTATGAGCTATTTTGGTCATGTGATCTCGCGATTTTCTCCCTTTCATTGACTGGTTTTTCTGCTTTTGCCGGAAAATGCGTTCGAAATGTCAACTTTGATGGCTTGTTCTGAAATATCCATTGTGTTTAAAAAAAAAAAAACAGATAAATAAGTGCAATTAGATAGTTTCTGAATAACAACACTTGCTAGTTTCATGCATTTTAGAACAAAAATAAATTAAAACTTATGTCGCAAAGCTTACCTTTTTGATTTAAAAACACCCATAATAAAAAGAATGCATACAAAATCAAAAAAGTAGAAAACGGTCTTTATACACATTGATCTGAGCTAAAAAATGTGGAAAGAAAAAAAAAACGTTTAAAAGACTAAAATGTGAACAAGATATTAAAAAAAATTTCTTCAAAAGGATTAACATTAGTGAATGGGTGTGTTTGCCTTACTGAAGTAGCTTCTGTATGTTATGCACTGCTATGCTATGCACATATAGAAATTGACAAAAAGAAGAAAATTTAATGTTTTAAAATGTGAATGAGAAGGTTCAAAACAACACCTCAGACTTCTTTAAAGAGGTATTTTCCAAATATCGAATAATAATATGAAAAAAAAAATTGATTTAGGCTGAATTTTTCTTAGGGAATTCCTAAAGTTAAATCATCAAAATTATATAAACATAATTACCATTAGGGATGCACCGAATAGTGATTTTGGCCGAATACCGAATGCCAAATATTCGGCCGACAGGTGAACCGAATACCGAATATTCGGCCAGCCGAATAGTTAACTATTCGGCCGAATACCGAATATTTGGCTTTCCAAATATTTTTTATATTTCAAAATTTAAAGGTATTAAAATGTTATTTTTTAAAACAGTTTTACATAATATTTAATAAAAGAAACTTACATTTTGATAAACAAGAGCTTTTAGTATTGAAAAAAATCTGGCTTGAGTTATTTAAGAAGTGCAACTATGAAACTTTAATTAATAAAATTTTCTACGAATCAAAACAAACATTTTAAAATCAAATAATGAAAAAATGGCCGAAGAAAAATTTTACAGTCTGATAATTGTCCTTTTTAAATAACTCAAGGCAGATTTTTTTCAATATAAAGTACAAATACTTTCAACTTAATTCTGAATAAAGATATGTTTGGCTCATAGTTCTTTTCTTATGAATGGTGGTATTTTCCACCCTTCTCATCATATCATATTTTACAAAAACCAAAGCATGTGAGTTAAAAATATGTTATCTTACTTATTGTTAATGTAATAAACGAACACACAAGTTTTGACCTAGAGTGAGATGAAATACAATGTATTTATGACTCAATAAGTTGATTATGATTATGGTTTCATGAACAAAATTTGTCTGCCTTGATAGCTATTACTAATCTCAAAAGTTTTTTTTTTTCTTTTAAAGAACTTTTATTTGGAAAAAAGCAAGAAACAGATTATTTACAAAACAAAATTTAGAAACTTGCATCTGCACATAATTTATTCCTAAGGAGAATCCTAATAAATCACCATTTTAATCCTTCTCATGGTTAATTTTCTTAAGTTATACTTTACAAACAGCAAATAAATAATAAAAACATTCTATTTTATTTAAAAATGATTTTATTTCTAAATATTTTAAATATAAATTAAAAAATTGACAGTTAAAAGTACAAATAGTAAAAAGTTTTTAAAAAGTTTTATTAAGTATTGGATTCGGCCGAATACTTTGATATTCGGCCTAACCGAATATTCGGTAACATGGCCGAATACCGAATAGATACCGAATATTCGGTGCATCCCTAATTACCATAAAACAAGGGAGACTTGAAATGGTTATAAAATGTGAATATTGCATATATAGTCAAACAATGAATTCGACACAAGAGTTGTTCGTAATAGAACTCTGCACAACTCAGGTTAAACCAAATTGGAGTCCTAGAATTTTATTTTTAGTCAATCCGAAACCCGACTCAAATTCAACATACTTCCACTCGAAACTGATTCAGACTGACTCTTTAATTTAATGCAATTATAATATTAGCCTACAAGAAACTAATAAGAAACTCTAATAAGATACTCTAATTAATTACTCTAATAAGAAATTTATATTTTTTATAAAGGAAGAAATTTGTGCTATATTGCGCACATACATAAATATAATATACCTTCATATTTAATAATGCAATTTTTTCTCCGAAAAAATATTTACGACTATTTTGTGAAAAAATTGGGTAAATCCTAATAAGAGTCACAAATGGCTAAGACACAGGCCAACGCATTTAACCTTTAACTGCTATGACAAAAATTGTCACATAACTACTGAGAGCGGTCAGTCACACCACTTAATTTAAAGATGAATAAAATGTTAAATTAACTCTCAGAATACTATTTTTGTATCAAACTTTATATATAGAACAATTATAAGTAAAATTCAGTTATTGAAAAGTCTCTAGCTATGGTTAAGGCTCCAAACAAAACAAAACTTGACCAGTATCTAAAGTTAAACTATAAATTATGAGTTAAACTCCAAAACCTGAAAAACTCAGCGGTGTATGAGACCGCTAACAGTAGTTAAGGGTTAAAGTCAACATGACCTGCAAAAATGTCAACCGTAATCTAAATGTAATCGTAATCCAACAAAAAATATTAATCGTAATCTAAACATAATCCAACTGGCATAAAAAGAGACATAATCGTAATCAGTTTTTAGAAATTGAAAATAATCGTAATCGATTATAGTCCTCTGTAATCAACTCAAAGTCTGGTATATTCTTCACACATGCTTAGTCATATTCAAAATGATCACTAAGTATCTATGCTATATGACATAAATTAGTATTTTAAAATGTCAGTCACCCTAGAAATTAATACTACTATATATCAGCCATTTTTAAAGGATAAAGACCAAAAAAAAAAGAGCTTTTTGATCTTTGTGTTAAGGTCAAAGACTAATAAAAAAATATATTTCCATTTTTTTTTTTCCTTTTTAATATGGGAAGAAGCTGGTCAATGAACTCAGTCAAGACATTGATGTAATTTAGTATATGCATAGTACATACCAAAATCTGTTCATAAATACAAGAGTTATAGCATGATAAAAATCAGATGATTGTTCCAAAATAATCCCTAGAAATTTAAGCTGCTATATCTGTCATTTTTTTTAAAGACAAAAACAAAAAAAATGCTGAGAAATCCTTGTATTAAAGTCAAAACATTTAAAGAAAAAAAACATTCCTTTTTTTTATTTATTTAAAATTTAATTGAATGCCATTTTAGAACAAGATGGCAGATGATGCTAGCCAACAAACTTTGATGAGGCATTTGTATTTACAAGAAACATATTAAATTACATCCAAATTGGTACATAAATACGATAGTTACAGCATGACACAAATTATTTTATATGCACATGCACACATCAACATCAGAACAGAAGGAGATTTTGGAATCTGGGGGTCATAATTGGTTAAAATTTTTCTGAAGTGTTTTTCTCACAATGACTCAATTAGGTAGCTTTTTATTTTCTGTAATGAAAACTATCTAAAATTCCACATTACTGCTAGTTAATAATAGCACATTATTGCTTCTATTAATGAAGTCTGCGATCCATTCACAGGGCAGTCAAAGAGAAAGTACATCCCCCAGATCTTCAAAATGGCTCCTTCAGAAGACTAATTTAGCAAGGGTTTAAAAAAATGCAATTCTTCTCCTTTGAAAGAAATATATGAATTATGGGGTACAATTTATTAAATTAGAAATATGATTTACAAACATAATGAAAAACCATTATATAGTAAAATGCACATTAATTGCAAGACAATTTAAAATTAATATTTAACTGACTCTGCTCCATATAAAATGTAGACAAAATTTATTTATAAATTCAAAAAAAAAAAAAAATTATAAATTCATAAATACACTTTTAAATTCTTAAAAAGTTCACCATGAACATTCACATCAAAATTTTTAAAGAGTAAAAAAAGTAATTTATTGAAAACACTGGATACCATTAAAAAATATTTTTTTAGGGGAGCTATTAACATTACAAATTCCATTTTAACAGATATTTATTCATTCATAAAAATAAATGTTTAACATACTGATTTCTTGCAATAAATTATATTATCTCCCTACATGGATTTACTTAGGTAAAAATAAACCTTATCAGCTGTGTCATTCCCAAGATGTTTAAATTACTGTATATTTACATAAAAAAAAAGAAAAAAATGACAGCATAAAAATTTGGTTAAAATAAAGCTTAATTTTACCCTTATACATGGCATAGTCTTTTGCTTCTTCTGCAATAAGCAGCACAGAAGTTTTCTCAGATATTTTAAGCAAGGTTGTCAAAAGTTCTTTATTCATGAGGCTAGTTTTGTTAGATTAAAACCACAAAATAAAATGCGTTAATTCGTCCCACAGATAGATTGTTATTATTTCGTCAATTAAAAAGTATATTTAAAATGACATTTAAAAAAAAAAGTCAAAATACTAATGACAAGAACAAATTGCTTTATCGATGAGTAATCATGCCAAAGGTTAAATGTACAATGAAAGATTAAAATGTGTAAAAACAGCCGCTAGTTACCAGTATTAAAGGCATATTTAAAAGGAGTCAGCAAATTATCATATCATGTGCTCATCAGCGAACAGTGAACCGCATGTCGTCTGCTACATTTCCGGTTAATTAATCAATTGATCAGGAGCATTATGTTGGGGAAAAACGTTACCTTATGCTTTGGATCTCGAATGTTATCCACAATAGAGAGCCACTCCATGTTCCTGTCTACTGACCGCGCGTACGGCATGCGCAGTCTTGAACAGACCCTTTGTTTACAGTGGCCAATAGCAACCAACGAAATTTGTTTCGTGTTGTCGTTTCCTCGTCGTGTGTTTTACAACTGTTCTAGCAGAAACAGAAATTTTCTTTTCTAACAGTGTATGAAATCCGTTTTCGAATTTCGTATTATTTTTACTTTCTTCTGACACTGAAGGCATACCGCTGCTGTATTGTTAGGAAAAAGGAGCAAATATAACAAAAATATTTATGTAGTTTTAACTTTACTCTCTGTTGCTCCTTTTATATCAAATATATTCTAAATATGACTGAACAGTGGAATGGTAGTATCGTGTCTATTGATTGTGGCAGTGTTCTAGGGGTATTTGAAGGTGAAATAAGTTGTGTTGATGTACATAATCAAACGCTTTCCTTAATTAATGTTAGTAGAAATTCTGTAAAGTGTTCAGTACCAGAAATAACTCTCAGGTAGGCTGCTATTTCCTGTTTTTAAATAACTTGTAACTAGACAAGATAAAATGTAATAAATTTCCCAATTCCTTAACAGAAGCTAAAGCTTTTGCATCTTGCAGCTGTTGACAGCTTAATGTCTACTATCGGCCAGCATGTTTGTATAAAAGCGAGAAATAAATGTAGTATGGGCCTTATTTGGCAGCCAAACATTTCCTAATTGTGATTTTAACGATCAGAACTAACCGAATTTCTTCAAACATTCATTTCTGTTTTAAATATGCATACTCCCAGCAGCAGATTTTTTTTCAGCAGTCTGCAACACAAGTAGAAACTTTACAAACAGTCTGCAGAACTTAAGGACAAATCCCCTCTTTCCAATCTCTCGCATTACGTTAAATGCACTCAAATCTCCCAAGTATTTGTGATTAACATTAAGGGAAAATACTTTTAAGAATAAGTTACTTTTGTCCTCAGAATTTTTAACACCATCATATATTGTCCGAAAGGAGGAGAAAATCCACTCCCGATGTTATTGATCCAAGAGCCGACAGCACAAAAACCTATGTTATCGAGCACAAGAAAAATACCTTTATTTTATGGAAGAGTAGTAATAGGGGAATCTAATGATTCATGTCTGCTGGAAGTGAAGTGGTGCATAAGCCAAAAATTAATACCACTAGTGGGCAACTCGTAGGTTTAACATTGTGTTTGCTATACAAATCAAAGGTATGAAAATATGGAATACTGGGAGCAGGAAAACACAATGATAAACCTACGAGTGAGCCACTAATGGTACTACTTTTTGGCTTATCCACCACTTCCTTTCCGGAGATTTCCCTATTACTACTCTTGCATAAAATAAAGGTTTTTTTTTTTTTTTTTCCTTGTGCTTGATAACATAGGTTCTTGTGCTGTCGGCTCATGGACTATGTGTTTTTATTTTTTTTCCTCGATGCCCCATTGATAAAGTTAGTGTTTTTTTTTGTGAACTTCGCCATTCCTTCACAATATTTTGATTAGATTTTCTGGTTTTCGTGGAAATCTTTTGATGAAATCTGCCGTTCTTTTACGGAACTTAGAATCCTTTGAAAAATTCATGATTTTTTTCATAATACCTGGTCAAAATGTGCGTTTTTTTTTGTGGTCTTTTGACAGTTAGTCATTTTCTCTCAATATTTTGAGGAAATTTGCTGGTTTTTCATGATATTTTGACAAAATTAGTTGCCGAAATTCGCATATTTTCATAATACCTAAACAAAATGTGCATTTTTTCATGATCTTTTGACGAAATTTGTCTTTCTTGCACTTTTTTGCCGAAATTAATTTTTTTTTTCGAATCTTGAGAAATTTGTTGTTTGTTCAAGATCTTTTGAAGAATTTTTTTCTTTTTTCGTGATATTTTGGCGAAATTTGACATTTTCTGCGACTTATTGATGAAATTCACATATTTTCATAATACCTGTACAAAATTTGTCGTTTTCTCACAATTTCTCAATGAAATTTGTCATTTTCTCATGATCTTTTGATGAAATTTCCTGTTTTTTCACAATCTGTTTACAAAATTTGTCATTTTTTTTCAGAATCTTGTCGAAATTTGTCATTTTTACAAGATATTTTGAAGAAATTTGCTGTTTTTTCCGCGATCCTCTGACAGAATTCGCGTTTTCTGCAAGATCCATTGCAAAATTGTCGATTTTTCTTCAAACAATTAACAATTTTTTTTTTTTTTTTTAGACCATTTGTGGACGTTTGCAATACATTTTATGTCTAAATTTTCAGATTAATGACACAAATTTTCATTTTTAAGGGGGAAGGGG
Organism: Maratus speculifer; assembly: GCA_964019185.1. Classification (NCBI taxonomy): domain Eukaryota; kingdom Metazoa; phylum Arthropoda; class Arachnida; order Araneae; family Salticidae; genus Maratus; species Maratus speculifer. The sequence goes on from OZ025289.1 coordinate 399,961,103, forward strand.
GAGTGACGGTTTTAATTTTTCGAAAAATTAGGAACAGAATTGTCCCTGATTTATGCTTTTGCATGAATCCGAGCTTCGTTAGTCGCATGTGGTGCGGATCATAATAAAATGGCACACTGCAAATAATTTCTAGCAAACATTTTTCTACATTTTAACAGTTCAGTAATGCCGCTGGACTTGAAAAATACTGGGTCCCTGGACTTCTAAAATTCTGTGTCCCCACTAAAAATAAGTCACATTTTTCGACGCAAAAATTGAACTTGTTCATTTGCAAAGAAAAATGAAATGCAATAATTATTGTTTTAAAAATAAATAAATATAATTAAAATTTATATTATTTTTTTTTTAACTATTAAGAGAAATTTTTTTTCACTTTTTTAAAAATAAATGGTAGTCTGATTTATTGAAAAAGACATTTTTGCTCAAAAAAATAATATTTTTATTGAGTAAAGGGATACTTTTGTTTAATGAATGGGTTGCTTTAGGAGTCACATTTACTCAGAAAGACTTGGAACAGTCAAAAATGGATTATGAACCAGAAAAATCCGTTTTAGGAGCAGCAAAAAAGCAATTTTGATGCCAGAAAATTAGTTTTTGAAACAGGAAAATTCACTCTCGGCATTAAATTTTTTTTCTGTGCCCCTTTCACGAAATTTGCCGGGTTTTTTTTTCGATTTTTTTTGAGAAAATTTACTGTTTTTTCACGATTTTACAAAATTTGCTGTTTTTTGCGATTTTTTTTTACAAAATTTGCCGTTTTTTGTGATTTTTTGACAAAATTTGCCGTTTTTTCATGATCTTTTGAGGAAATCGACCTTTTTTTTTTTTCAAGATTTTTTGACGAAATTAGCTTTTTTTCGCATATTTTTGGTCGAAATTTGCTGAATTTTCACGATGGTTTCTGAAATCTATCGTTTTATTGTGATTTTTTTTGACGAAATTTTTCTTTTTTTCAGGATTTTTTGAGAAAATGTCTTTTTTTTTTCAAGATTTTGTGACGAAATTAGCCACTTTTTCGCGAATCTTTTCACAAAATTTGCTGGAAAATTGTCGATATTTCGCGATTCATTACAAAAGTCTCCTTTTTTTGTGATCTTTTGACGAAATTACACATCACACGGTATGCGCAAGAGCTTTTTTCTTCATTCTGATGCCGATTTTTTGCATACTTTTCGTGGTATAGCGCGTCTGCGGTGTGCCTGCAATTTCAAAATAGTCTGCGACGTACGTCGCAGTGTTGCACTGATTCTGCTCCTGGGTGTATGCTTAAATAAAAGTACACTTGGGTCATTCCATGGTACTTACGTTGCATTTAGAACAATTTACTCCAATAATTTTTATAATATAACACTAAAAAATATTCAAATGTAAAATTAACATTATTTATCAATAAAACCTGTCTAAAGGTCAATTTGGATGAAAATTACCCAAAAAATGATAGTGAAAATTGCACTTTATATAATAACTTACATTCCTTTTTCAGTAATGACAGTTACTGCAGTAAATAATATTGCCAAAATTTAAGAAGTAACATTATACAATTAGGTAATTTTCATCTAAATTGGGCTTTGAATAAGTTTAGTTAGCAAACCCTGTCAAATTTACATTTTGATTAATTTTTTTTGTGTGCGTTATGTTACTGAAATTACTGAAAATAGTTCAAAATGTAACATAAGTTACCATAGAATGACCCACTTTCTGAAATATGTATATTCTGTACCCCCGTGGCAGAAATACGGCGACATGGCGACATAGTCGCGGACACAGAAAATCTGTTGCGGACAGTTTTTGTCTGCATTAATGAAATCAATTAAAAAAATTGTCCGCAACTTTCGGACACTTTTGTCCGCAATTGTCGGACACTTTTGATCTGCACTAACGAAAATTTTTTTTAAATTGTCCAAAACTTGCGGACAACTTTTTTCAACGGCAGTACGCACGTTGCCTTACGCATCTGTTCTCCTGATCCGGACGCCAAATTCCCGCCTCTAAATTCATTCATCTGCGCATTCCGAGAGCATACGAGCTCTGCGTTCTGCGGTGCGGCCGCTAAGATCAACTGTCATTCCGTAGAACATGTGCTTAGAATGGCGGACAGTTTTTGTCTGTACTAATGAAATCAATTAAAAAAATTGACCGCAACTTTCGGACACTTTTGTCCGCAACTGTCGGACAATTTTTGTCCGCAACTGTCGGACTCTTTTTGCTACACTAACGAAAATTTAAAAAAAATTGTCCAAAACTTGAAAACACTCAAAAGAAAAAAAAAAAAAAAAACCATGAAATTTGTTAAAGGATCCTATGAAAAGAAAGTATCTCGTCTTAAGACCGAGGGGAAAGTATTTCATCAATGGATCGTGGGGAAGAGAGAGAGAAAAAAAAAGAAAATTTATTTAGAAGACCACAGAAAAAAATGAGAATTTCCTCAAAGGACCGTGGGAAAATGCGTATTTCGTCAGAAGATCGAGGGGGGGAAAAACGTGAATTTCTACATAGAATTTTTCAATTTTGTTTACAGGATTTTTTTTAAATTATTTATTTGAAAACTTTTATTTTTGGAATAGGTTTCGAAAGTGAAAGTATCCCTGTCAAGGAAATCGAATAAGTAAAAAGCGGCCTTTGTAAAAATCGATCTCCGCTAGCTAATGCAAATAAAAATAAAATGAACAAAATTGAAGTGTAATATTGAAGTGCCAGCTAGATATATATATATTTTTTAATATTTTCCTTTATATTGCATGCAGATGTTCTCATATAAATAACTGATACCGATTGTATTTTCAATTGGAAAATCACCCGAGAATGACAAATGTTTAAATTCCTCAGGATTTCATTCTTTAAAGTTATTCTTTCATTATAACGCAAACGAACATTAAAAGGAAATTTTAATGAAAAATAAAGTATTGTGAAAAAAAAAGTTTGTTTTAAATAGTTTTCTATTTTGCTTCACGAAATATTTTGCTTTAAACTGTTTCTTTTTTGCATAGCAAAATATATATCAATAGAACGAAACTTATCTGATTTTCACGGCATCTCCGAGCACACGTGTATTTTGCTCAAATTCAACTGAATTCCAGGAAATCCTTTCTTCTCTTTTCTTCTGCGATTTATTGACAATAAGATATGAGCGTATTACAATGGTACAGAAGATAACTATCTCAACCTTACTTAAGAGTCCTACAGTGTGATTGAAGTTGAACTGGAAAAATCATTATACATTAAACCAGGGCCGAAACTAGAGGGGGGCAGAGGGGGCAAGTGCCCCGAGCACAACCAGAACAGAAGGTGAAGGGGCGCAATTTAAGATTTTGTTTGATGTCTTTAATACAAAGAATGCATATATGTGGAGAGTTGGGGGGGACGCCAAAATCCATGTTTGCTTCGGGAGCGAAAAGGGCTAGTTCGGTGCTGCATTAAACACGCCACCTGCGAGCGAACATAAACCACGCCGACTTCTAACCGTAAAAAGTAATCGTGTGTGCTTGCAGCCAGGTCCGAGTTCTCGAAGCTAAATAAACAACCATGTCATGACAATGAGACTTTTTTTATCTAGTGAATCTTAGAGTGGAGTTTATCATGGATATGTATAATTTTCATAATTTATTATATTTTAATAAAAATTTGGTATACAGCCTAATTTATTATTATTGAGAATTGCTGAAAATTTGAATAAAATCGGTCAATTCATAACGAAAATAAAATACTTTTTTTTCGTTTTTTGAAGTAAGTAGAGGAACAGAAAATCATTTTCAGTTCATTTTTTCTGTTTGCTGCTCGATTTTTTTTTTTTTTTCAACAACGCAAAACTTTTTGACTTATTGGGATTTCCTTTTACTTTTAAAAGAATACAATTCGCACAAGTACGCAAATGATTTGGAATTACAAAGAGTGTTATTTTTTTTAATAAATAATATCTTAAATTTAAATATTCGGGAATCACAACAAAAATTTTTAAAATTGCAAAAGAATTCGCGATTTTTTTTTTGTTTTATTATTATTATTTTTTTTTTTTAAGTGTCAAAATTCAAAAAATCGCAAAACAAAATGTTAGGTTAAAAAATTTAAATTGGATTCCTTTTACAAATATTAAAAATTACCACGAAACACGTCTAAAATCGCTGATAAATGTGAGAAACTTTTGAAAAAAGGACAAAATTTGCTATATTGGGATAAGATAATGATGTAGTTATAGTAATAGTAATTTTTATAATTAGTATTAACGCATTTCATAAATATAAAAAATCATTGCAAATTGTGAAATAATTTTTTTAAATTATTATTTGGTGGTGGGGGGAGGGAATTAAAACGTAATCAATAAAAAAAAAAACTAAAACTAAATTAAACAAAAAAAAAAAAAAAAAAAAAAATCGAAAATTGCAGAGAACATAATTACTGTTCTAGATTTATTCTTTAAACAGGGTTTGTGTTTCGAATTTCGGAAAATCTCCGTGAAATGGAAGAAAAACTTTAAAAATCGTATTGAAAAATTCACAAAAATGGTTGCACAAATTCAAATTAAATTTTATCGTAAAAAATATACAAAATGTACTATATTGTAAAAACAGTTTGAATTGGATTCATTTGACAAATGTAAAAAAAAAAAAAAAAAAATCGCCGCAAAACGCGAAAAATCACTTCCGCAATTTTTAACATTTTGATGTATTTTCGTAAGTGCGGCACTTACGCTGATGCGGCGCTTCTGACGAATATTTGTTTTATTTTAATGTATTTTCGGAGGTGCGGCGCTTACGGTGGGTACGGCGCATAGTGCCAAAAATACGGTTTAAGAAATATTTAAGCATATGCGTACAATTCTACCCCCCCCCCCCCCTACTCAATACTTTGATCTAATTATAGTTTTAAATCTGTGATATATTGCTACAAAATGTAGCAATTTAACATCATACTCAATTATCAAATGTCTAAACAGAATTTTGGGACAATTTATTTATTATATATTATAGTAAATATGCTAGACAATTTTTCCAATGCTGATTTATTAATTTTTGTTTTTTGATCTTTTTTTATATGCATTTATGAAGTAGTTAAGAATATTATACATAAAATATATAGAATACCAGATTTGTGATATATTCATTTTACAGTATCTTTTCTTTATCCTAAACATATGATGTGTAAATGTGTATACAGTTAGAAGAAAATATTGCGTTGCGGTTGCAGACAGAATTTGATATTAATGAGGCTTGTCGCAGACACAGTTAAAAAATTCTGCCACTGGGTTCTGTACTAATATGTATGTAAATCATTTTAGCGATTAAGTATGAAAATTTTGGATTAATAAGTATCTAAATTGATTTTTTGAAAAGCATTAAAAATATATCTTATGTTCATAAAAAATTTTTACAATGTTTTATGAGAGTTTTTTGCAGTGCTTCTCAAGAATAACAACATTTTGTATTGCATCATATTTTTGAAACTGCTTTCAATAATTCATCAAAAATTCTTTTTATTTAGATATTTTCTCCTCATAAAATCTGTAATGATCTGTGTGATGGCAAGCTGTAACTCATTGTCTCTTTTTCAGGGACACAACTTGAAAAACCTGGAAAAGTCAGGGAACTGGGAAATTAGCCAAATAAGTCATGGGATTTCAATATTTTTTCCTAAAACCTGGAAAAGTCAGGAAATTTGATAAACTTTCATTGTGATTTCTAAGAGAGTTTGATCATTGTACAGCCAGAAGTGAAAATCTTCCATGATGTGGCAAACTGCCACTTTGTTATCTCCCCACTTTGTTTTCCCTTCTTTTTTGACACCTTTTGAAAATAAATGTTGACTAGACAATGACTTTGGGATATGGTTAACGAGATGAATATTTGGGAACTCAGTGCACAAATATTTTGTTGCAAGTTTGTACAGTTTGTATGAAACTTTATTTGAAAGCTTGCAATCATAAATTATTAAAGAGAGCGATTCCAATTGTAAACCTCAAAGCATGATTGTTATTGATTTGGGAGAGGAATTGGGATAAAGAGCTTTAGCTCAGAGAGATTATTAACAACTCGTTTTAAGAAATTTCAGTGTTTTTTGAGTAATATAACATTTTTTTACTCTCAGCATGTCCACTACATGCTCACTACTTGACTAATATTTTCTTGAAATACACCTGGAAAAATCTGGGAATTTCATTCTCTCATATGAGTAGCAACCCTGTTTATTGCTTTGTGTAATTTAGCAGAGATAGCACTATTTGAACATTTTGTTTGTGAATTTCCATTTCTTGTTTAAAAAAATTAAACTAAAGGTTCACAGTGAAGTGCTTTGTAATATGCTTTTTCAATCTTCTCTCGATTGTGTGCTTCCCAGCAGGTAATTTAGTTTGTTGATCAATCTCTTGCTTGTCTCAAATTTTCTTTTCCTTGAGCATACCCAGTAGAGATGCACTGAACAGGGCCGTAACTATAAATTTATAGGCCACGGGGCAAATTAAAACTTTGCCCTGGGCGCAGTTTTTTTTTGCACGCCGCTGTTTAAACGTACACAGTATGATAAGCCCAAAAATGACTAAAATACATAGAATTGGGCAACCCTACTCGTCAGGCACCTGGTGACAATACAATTTTTGCCGATCACAATGAAGTTGGCATAAGGGAGAAAATATAGACTTCTGATTGGTTGAATACATTAAAGAATGTTTTGTTTAGGTTTATTTTTGAGTTTATGTAACTTAACAGGGCTTGAAATTCAATTTTTTGAAGGAGGGGAGTCTCCCTACCAACATTTACAAATGGAGGGGAGTTTAGCTGTTTGGGAGGGAGAAAATAAATGTTTAAAACACACTATTATTTTATGTTCTATTTAAAGAATTGCCAGAACACAGACATGACATAATATAACAGAAGCAATTTTTATCAACAATTCAGAATAATTATGCAAAATGTGTTAAAAAAAAAAAAAAAAAAACCTTTATACTGTCTAGTTTTTACCCCCCAGTGGTAAATCTTTTCCCGGTGCTAATTATTTTTGTTGCCGGTCTAATTATTGTTTTAACAATAATTAATGCTAAATATTGTTTCAAAAATAATTAAAACTTCTAATTTGATAAATTTATATTTATAATTGTTATAATTGAAACCAATATTAATTTTCTGTATATTAAATGTACATGATACAAATTTAATTATAAAATAATGCTTATTGAGTGTAGAAGATAAGAAGTATCACTATTGTTCGCATTTCTTTTAAAATGGGGCAAGTCAGATTTATTGAAAAATATTTTTTCTTAAAGAACAAATACTTTCGTTAAGTAAAGGGGTGCTTTTTGTGTAATGAATGGCTACTTTCAGGAATTGCATTAACTCAAAAAGATTTGGAGCTGCCAGAAACTGATTTTAGAGCAGCAAAGAAATATATTTAAAAAAAAATTTTTTTGAAACAAAAAAATTAACTTATTTAACAGCAAAATGCACTTATGGCAATATTTTTTGGGGGAGGCCACAGTGAGAGGTTCCCTTTGTCGGAATTTGCATATTTTAGCTATCTTTTAAAGAAATTTGTCTTTTTTTTACGATCATTTCAGGAAAATCTGCCGTTTTTTCGGGATTTTTTGACGAAAATTGCCATTTTTTCGCGAATCTTCTGAAGAAATTTGCCGTTTTTTCGCGATCTTTTGATGAAATCTGCCGTTTTATCGGGATTTTTTGATGAAAGTTGCCATTTTTCGCGATTTTTTGGAGAAATTTGTCGTTTATAGTGAATCTTGTCAAAATTTGTTGTTTTTCGCGATTTTTGGACGAAATTTGACGTTTTTCATTGATTTTTTTGACGAAAACTATCGTTCTTTCGCGAATCTTTTGACGAAATTTGCGGGAAATTAGGAGTTTTTTCGCGATTTTTTAACAATAGTTGCCGTTTTTTGCCAAACCTGTACGAAATCACGCGTCCTGTGGGACGCATAATATCTGTTTTTTTATGTGCCATCTCCGATTTTTTGCGTAATTAACGCGCTATAGCGCATTCGTGGGATCACTGTTTCATAATTTTTTTAATTAAATACATTAAGTTTAATTTTTTTTAAATTTTAATTTTTTATTTATTTATTGATAATTTTGAACAGAATCACCTTTTTTACGCCGCGGAAAATAGAACGAAACTCGTTAATGGATTCCAGGAAAAAAAAATTGTCGATTGGTCGCGGAAAAAATCGTGATTTTCAATGATTTTTCGCGGTAAAAAACTAGCAAAATGTGTCGATCAGTCGTACGAAAATATCACAAACTTCGCAAAACGGTTGTGGGAGTTGACCACAGTTTGAAAATGTAAAATTTTTTGGGCGGGAGCCTCCCGTCCACGTTATTCTTTTGGGCGGGATTTCAAAATTTTGGGCGCAAATCCCGCCATCCCGCCCTGAAATTCAAGCCCTGCTTAATCATATGTTTTTGTTTAAAAACCTTTTGAAAGATGGATTTTGATAATTTTTTTTTTTTTTTTCGACTTCATGTTAGATAAGACGAAAGATTTTCTAGAATATTTTAGATGCTTTTTACATTATTCAACTGATCAGAAGCCCATATTTTCTTCCTTATACTAGCTTCAGGGGGATAAGCAAACATGCTGCTGCGACATGACACATTCGACTCAACATTCTGCTGTCTGTTCTAGAGCTGCTTTTGCATACGAAGTGTATGGAGTATATCAATGAACATGTAAAAGCATTTCTCTAGCTTAGGGATGCACAAACTGTGGCCCGCAGGCCAAAAGTGGCCCGCGATGGGTTAACGTGTTGCCCGCAAGTTTCGTCAATTTACAATTTGAAAAAATTGCAATTTTTCTGCACATGTCACAGGAAAAAATCGCAAATTTCATCAATTTACAGTGGAAAAATATAATACTTCGTCACTTAAGACTCGCGAATTTCGTTGATCGGAGCAGAAAAATCGCGAATTTCATTGATCAAGTGCAAAAAAAGCAACTTTTATCGATAAGGCTCCGAAAAATCGCAAATTTCGCTCATCAAATATGAAAAAATCGCGAATTTTGCCCATGAGGTTCCAGCAAATTTTCCCAATCAGGCACTGAAAAATCGCGAGTTTTGCCGATCACTTAAAAATCGTGAATTTTGTCAGTCTTACACGAAAAATAGCACATTTCGTTGATTGGGCAGGAAAAATCGTGGGTTCTGCTGATGATGATAAAAAAAATTGCAAATTAAATTCATCAGTTGCTATAAAAATAGCATGTTTTCTTGTTTTATTTCATGAAAAAAAAAAAAAAAAATTCATTGATCGGGCACGGACGGAAAAATCGCTAACTTAGACGCGAATATTGTGAATTTTGTTGATCACATGTGGAAAAATTGCTATTTACATCGATTAGGCTCTAATAAAATCGCAAATTTCCTCAATTAGTGTGGAAAAATTGCAAATTACGTTGATCAAGCTCTAATAAAAACGCAAAATTCCTCGATCGGCTACGGAAAATTGTGAAACTTGTTGATCATGCTGGAAAAAAATCGGGAATTTCGTCGATCAGCTTCGTAAAATTTTCGAATTTCATCAATTAGGTGCAGAAAAATCTGGAATTTCGCCGATCTGGATCAGAAAAATCGGGAATTTCGCCGATCTGGATCAGAAAAATCAGGAATTTCGCCGATCTGAATCAGAAAAATCGGGAATTTCGTCGACCAGCTTTGAAAATTTGCGAATTCTGTTAATCGGCTTTGTAAAAATCATAATTTAGTCGGCCAGGTGCTAGATAATCGTGAACTTTGTCGATTAGACAAGGACAAAATGCTAATTTTATTAATCAAGCAAGGAAAAATTGCGAATTTTGTCAATCAGCTTTGTAAAAATCACGAATATCGTTGATCGGCTTCGTAAAAAATGACGAATTTTGTTGATCAGGCTTGGAAAAATCCTGAATTTTTTTCGATAGGCTTCGTAAAAATGGCTAATTTTGTTGATCAGGCTCAGAGAAAACGTGAATGTCGTCGGCCAGACACGGAAAAATTGCGAATTTTGTCGATCATGCAATTAAAAGTCGGCAATTTTGTCAATTGACTTCGTAAAAATCCCGTATTTTGTCGATTTTGCGTGGCAAAATCTCGAATTTCGCTAATCTTGCGAAGAAAATTCGCGAATTTCGTCAATCATGCGAAAAAAATTGCGAATTTCGATGATCACGCGAAGAAAAAATGCGAATTTTGTCGATCAGGCTCATAAAAATAGCGAATTTCGTTGATCAGGTGTGGAGAAATTGCGAATTTTGTCGATTATGCGAAGAAAAATCGCAAGTTTTGTCTATCAGGCTTATAAAAATCACGAATTTCATCAATCATGCGATGGAAAATCGAAAATATTGTCGATAAGGCGCCCAAAAATAAAAAATTTCATCTATCAGATGCAAAAAAAAAATCGAGAATTTTGTCGATCATGTGATTAAAAATCACAAAGTTTGTCGATCATGTGATAAAAAGTCGTGAATTTCATTGAACCGCTTTTCGAGAATTACTAGTTTCATTGATCAGCTTTGCAAAAATAGCGAATTTTGTTGTTCAGGTGCGGAAAAATCATGAATTTTCTTAATCGGTTTCATAAGAATTGCAAATTTCATTGATCAGGCAAGGAAAGGCCCTGAATTTTGTCAATCAGTTTCATAAAAATTGCGAATTTTGTCAATTGGTTTCGTAAAAAGCACAAAAGTGATCAATCAAACTTGAGAGAATTATAAATTTCATTGATCAAGCACAGAAAATCGGAAATTTCGTTAATCAGGCGCAGAAAATTCTTGTTGATTGGCTCCTTCTCTCTCCTTCATTCATAAAGTTCATATTTTATATTTAGATCAGCAATTTAAGCTTGTTTTTTTTAGCATTTTTAATGAAACAAAACTTTGCTTCTGAATAAAAAGTCAAGGAATATTTTTACATCTTGAAAACAATCCTTGCTATATCTGATATAAAAACATAGAAACTGTTGATATATCCATACCATGTAAACTTGATATTTTGACTGGGTAAGCGAACTTAAAAGGATAATCCCCCTCCCGCCATTTCTCTCTGAAATCATATTTTTTATCCGATTAATAGGCCACAAATCACCTCCTTTAAAAAAATTTTTTTACATGTTATTGATGTGGCCCTCGACCAACCCAGAAATTTTTGTAAGTGGCCCTTCTCTTGAAAAGGTTGTGCACCCCTGCTCTAGCAGTTTGATTTTTTTTTTTTTTTTTTCTACTAATTTTTAGCTAGGTGCTGGGCATTTTATAAGAAGTTAGACTAGAAACTAAAATCAGTAGTTTTTTCAACCATCAGTTTAAGGGCCCCGGGGCAGTGCCCCAACAGAGTTACAACCCTGGCACTGAATATTCACTATCTATACAGCTAAGTTATCCAATATTCGGCTGTTAATGAGTATCAAACTATTTGGGCTGCTAAATATTTAACTGAATGCTTAAAAAATCCTTTAGAACATTTTTAAAAATCTTACACAACTTTTACTTTTAATTGTCAAATTATAAATATAGTCAAAATAATTACAAACAAAATTGAGGAAGTTTTTACATTATGTATTTACTGTTTGTTAAATATCACTTAAGAAACTTAAACATTAATGAGGATTTTCATAAAAACTAATGATGTACAAATGAAAATTCCTGAACATTGTCTATTAAGTAATGTTTCTTGCTTTTTTAACAACAAAAAAAAAGTTTCTAATTAATATAGAAAAATTTTCAGGGTTGATAAGTATCGTTGAAAAAAATGAGTGTTTTGTCCTACAAAAATGAGATTTTTGTCTAAGGATCGGGAAAAATCGTTATTTTGTCTATAGATAGCGCCAAAAAAAAAAAAAAAAAATGAAAATTTCGCTAAAGGATTCTGAAAAAATGCAAATTTTGTCAAAGGATTGTGAGAAAAAGGCAACTTGAATTAAAACTAAGTGGTCCTTTCATGGGATCATTGCATTAAAAAGTTTTAAAAAAAAAGGATTGTTGAAAATTTTGTTTTGATTTCTGTTTAATCATATTTAGCGATTTAATTATCTGTGCTAAGCTAACATAAATGGCAGCCTTGGTATATAAAAAGTGAAGTAGTCAACCTGGAACTGTTGATGACAGTCACATGACTTAGGCTTTTAATTTATATAGATGATACTGTAGTTACATTAAAAGTTTTTGATCATTCAATAAAATTATGAAAAATGTCATTAAAAAATAAATAAACTTGTCGATTTTAGTCTTTTTGTTTTCTCATTAAAGAAATCATTGTGTCATGATATGACAAATGGCAGTCATCAGTGAGAATCTTTTATGTAACTCATTACTAGTTTTTTTTTACTTCTGAATAACTGTAGTTCCTTTTAGCTACATTTTGTTTAGTTTGCATTTTCATTTCTAAAATTTTTATTTTTTTTTCCAGCACTCATGATATTAAAAATTTAAAGCTGCTGAAGTCCTCTGTTTCTAAAGAAAAAGTTGCAAAAAATTCAGAAGTTTCAGAAATTGTTTCAACTTCAACTTCAAACACTGTATGTGCCAATTCTCCTTTACATGAAGAAGGTTTAAAGAAAAAAGGTGAAACATTTTTACAACATATTTTTAACATTGTATATATAACAGGGGCTTACAACCATAGTAGACTGAGCCTATTTTGAAGAACAAAAATATAGTCCATTTAGAAGATGCATAAAATTTATTTAATCTACTCTCACACTAAATCAAGCCTGTTTTAATATACTTTCTCATATATAACATTTGATTACAGAAATGGTTCACTGTGGGAAGAAATAAAATAGTTTTTATGCATTTTCTAAATGGACTACATAATTTATTTTCAAAATGGACTTGGTCTACTATGTTTGTAAGCCCATTATACAGTACATGTACTATTTCTTATTTTTATATTAACTTTTTTTTTTCTCTCCAGAAATTCCTTGAAATCAATTACTGCTGATTAAAATATGATTGTGTTTATTTGTTAATTAAGAGTAATCTTTATAATGATTATTGTATTACTCTATAATGTTAATATAATGGCAAAGAATCGTTTGATTGTTCTGCTGATTTTTTTTAACCCTTTTGTGTCTGGTGTGTTATTAATAGTACATGTCTTTTAATTGAGTATTATTTTGTTTTAACAAAATGCTTTTGTTGCTGTTTACATGTAGCAATGTTAGTATGTATCTATGCATTTACTATATGATTTCATCAACCTATGTTATACAATGAAAAATATAGCTGGACGTTATCAGATAATTATTATTGCTGTATATCGATGATTTAATATTGATGATATATTGTGATAACTACTTTAAAATGCGTGGGAGTTAAATAAAAAATCTTTATTTTGAAAGGTATATGATAGGTAGCAGCAATTTAAGTACAAACAATCATAGAGAACAATAAATCAATTGTTTTATACCTCTTTTCTCAGAGATCTTTAAATAAGTAAATAAATAAATTTATTTATTTATACATTCAAAATGGTGCATTTATCACAGATAATGGGTTGCAGCTGATCGTGTTGATATGGTTTCAATTATTAAACCTAGAGAAGAATTTTGTGAAATTTTAGTTAAAAAATTACATGCTTTCGAGAAACATCACTATGTGTATAAAATATAATCAATGTTTCCTAAGTATAAGAAAGGAAATCTACTGGATTCAGAATACATTGAAGTTGGTGACTTTTCTGAAAATTTTACATTTGTTATTCAAGAAGAAACACAAAATTTTCTCTGGGTGAAGAAGCAGACCACTGTCCATCGCTTTGTATATTATTTTAAAGATCAGTGATGCTGCTAGACTTTAAAAATCCTGGGTCCCCGGGCAAAACTCGCGGCAGGGGTTCTAAAATTCGGAACCCAGGACTTCTAAAATTTTGGGTCCCTTTTTTACAAAAGTGGGTTTCCACAAATAAGTCATATTTTTTTGCTGCAAGAATTCAACTTGTACATTTACAAAAGAAAAATGAAATGCAATAACTATTGTTTTAATGATAATAAATAAATAATTAAAGCCAATGTTAATTTTTTTTAAACTATTAAGGGAAATTTTCTTTATTTTTAAAAAATAAATGTGTAAGATACAAATTTAATTATAAAAAAATGCTTATTTGTGTGTAGAAGATAACAAGTGTCACTATTGTTAGCATTTCTTTTCAAGAGGGGCAAGACTGATTTATTGAAAAAGACAATTTTTGCTGAAAAAAAGAAAGAATATTTTTGTTGAGTAAAGGGGTACTTATTGTTTAATTTCAGGAATCAGATTTACGTGAAAAAATGTGGAGCAGTCAAAACTGATTGTGAAGCAGAATAATCTGTTTTTGGAAAAGGAAAAAACAATTTTGAAGCAAGAAAATTAGTTTTTGGAACAGGAAAATTCACTCCTGGCATTAACTTTTTTTTCTGTACCCCTTTCATGAAATTTGAGTTTTTTTGCGATCTTTTGACGAAATTTACCTTTTTTTGCAAATTTTTCAATGACATTTTCCATTTTTCACGATCTTTTGATGAAAACAATTGCTTTATCGAGAATTTTGCGACAAATTTTGTCATTTTATTGCGATTTTTAGACAAAATTTGTCGGTTTTTTTTCGTGATCTTTTGAGGAAATCTGCCGTGTTTTCAAGATTTTGTGGCGAAACTTGTGTTTTTTGATGATTTTTTTTTACAATTTCATGAATTTTTTGACAAAATTTGCCATTTTTTAAAAATTTTGTGACGAAATTAGCAATTTTTTCGCAAATCTTTTGACGAAATTTGCTGGAAAATGGTAGTTATTTCGCAATTTTTTAATGAATGTCGCTATTATTTTGCAATTATTTGATGAAATTACGCATCCCATGACTGATTTTTTTTTTTTTTTTTTGCATGTTTTACGCGCTATTGGAAAAATTGATTTTTCATGACTGTTTCTCCCAAATAAATTATATTTTCTTAGAGAATATTAAATAATAAACATTTTTTCCCATTTATTTGTATGAAATGAAAATTATTTTCACCTTTTATTATAAAATAAAAAGAAAGTAGCAAAACCTGCTTTTAAAAGTTAATTTTTTTTTCCACAGCCTAAGAATTTTTAAAACACTATTGTTTGTTATATCATATATCTCTTGAAATGATTTTTCAGTTACATGTTTAACTACCAATTGACCTAATGTAAGAATCTGAACCAATATGTCTGCAGTTTGGAATGAAATAAATTATGCATTCCATTTACATAAGTATAGTTTTTAAGTAAATAATACTAGTTTAAAGAAATTGTTGCAGTTTTGTCATTATTATCAATATCAGTATTCAAAAAATTCCATTGTTTAAAAAAATGTATATTTTTACATTATTGCACTTTTTTCTTACAATTATAATTTTATTTTCTTTTAAAAATATGCTTAGTTTTGGTATAACTTTCCAATCTCAACTCAAAGTTTTGGTTTAGTTTTATAATCTAAATTCAAACAAAACTAAGTTTTAGTTTGGCTTACTGAGGTCTGCAACTAAAAAATAGCATAGGATTTATTGACTGTTAGATTTTTACTCACTGAAACCAGAAAAAAAATATTTTTTTTTTAAGTTTAATTAAACGTAATTTTTTTTCTTTTTATCCTGAAATCTGGTATTCTATTCTTGAGTAAGAAACCATATTCAATAATGTTTCCCTATGGTAATTTCATATTTCTAAGAGTGGAACTCAAAAGTTATGAAAACAGAACACTATAAGTAGAAAATGCTCGCTATTTGTGGAATTAACAAAAGCAGTTAGATACAGAGATAAACTTCTACAGTGCTTTAGAAAACTACAAAAATTCAAAGTTTAATCAAGAGGGAATGTATAATTTGGAACATAGTTACTTGTAATAAAAGATGTTTTTTTTTTTTTTTTTCATTGCAATTGTACTTTTCCAATGCAAACTGCCCATGTTTTTGCAACATTACTGTACATTATGGAGGTAAAATGGAGGTCAATTTTAGATTCAATACCTTGAAAAAACATTCAATTAATCAGCTATAATGAAATCTTAAAAATGCAGCATAGCAGTGCCACCTATAGGGAAATTTACACCAAAAACTAAACAACATTATTATATCTCAGGAACTGTCTGAATCTGTAGTTTGATAAAAAATCGTCCTTTAGTCCTTGAGATAGAGCTATTGGGATAATCATGAATAATGCAGCATAGCAGCGTCATCTGTTGAGTGATTTACACCAAAAAGTAGTGTGCACAAAGTTATATCAAAGATTAACTTAATCTGAAGTTTTATGAAAATACATACATTAATTCTTGAGATAGAACTATTGTGGAAATTATGAATAATGCAGCATTGCAGCGCCATCAGTTGGGCGATATACACTAATAACTAAACATCTCTAGTTCATATCAAGGTGTAACTGAATCTAAAGTTTTGTGAAATTATGTGCATCAGTTCTTGAGATCGAGTGCCCATAAAGATTTTTGTCCCATGCAGACTCACAGAGTGACAGATATTTTCCAAAAACTATCAGGACGTTCAGGACCTTCTAAAACGTTAAAATACACCAAAAACTGGAAATCAAAATTTTCACAAATTCAATACTTACTTCTTGAAAAGATAGAAAAAAGTAATAAATGCATACTTCAAATTTTATGTTAAATTTTTAATTTAACCATTTCTATTAATCGGCATATTATTGAAATAATTTTGCACATGAATTAATTTTTAAAAAGAGAAGTTGCATTTAATTATATATCTAGATTTTTTTTTATGTAATCCTGTTTTTGTGAAATTGTGAATTTCTTGTATATATACTTATACAAAATATATTCAGAATTTGTGAATAAGAAATTATTGCTATTTTTAGAGTCCTATTTAGACATTTTTGATAAGGTTATTTATACATATATACTGGGGCGCGCCAACAGTATCCGGCGCCTGTGTGCAGAACTTTATTGGACGCCCTAATACCCCCATCACCCACCTCCGCCTCCAAAAATAAAACTTTGTCAAAAAAAAAAGGTGATTATTTGTAAATGCATAGTTGCAATCCTTCTGGAGTTTTTTACCAAGTCAAATAAGGTTTTTTGAACCAGAAATTTTTTTTTAATAAAATGTGTCTTGTTTCTATACAATTCGTGTTTTATTTCATTTATTAAATAAAATTTCTAGTTACAAACATGCTTAAATTACTTGAAAAATAAAAAAGGATGGTAGCTATGTAAATAAAGCTTGTAACACAGTAAAATCTGTGAAAATGGAAGTACTCTCCATCAGACTACAGGGTCATTCCACATGAATTCAACCAATGGGTGTTGCATCATAGTCACAGATTTTTTTTAAAATTTTATCATAGATAGACATAGTAGTGAAACCCTCAAATCTGAAATTTAAAAGTAATTTTCACAATATTGGCCGAGATATGGCCATTTGAAAACTGGCCATTTTTACGAAATGGCGGCCATCTTGGAATTGTATCACTGTCTAAATATGGTCATAACTTGACAACTAATGGCTCAAATTTTATATATCTGGTACCATTTTGAAGCTATTTGTACAAAGAATGCATATTGCACATCAAAACAATAATACATTTTTATTTCTTTACTTTTTATTGTGTGCAAAGTGAAAATTTCACCCCAAAAAAGGGCAGATTGTAATGGCTCATAAAAAAAAATGAATCATCATGAATTTTTCTGAAACTTGGTAAAAACATTGCTCCATCTGTGTGCTTTAAATAAAATAAAAATTGGAAAGGTAAAATTTGTTGTTTTAAAATAAATGGTTTTTTACACATAAGGTGTCATTAACCAAATAATGATCATTTTAGAATCTGTAAGCATTCCTTATTCAAAAAATAATGGTTAAAATAAAATTTTCTAACATCTAAATTAATGTAAAAGTATATTCAAAACCTCATTTGTACTAATTTTGTAGGAATCTGCCCCCCAGCCCCCCTCCCCCCCCAAAAAAAACTTTAGACAATTGAAAAAATTTTACACTGAAAAAGATAAGAAAATAATTCAGGACTATAATGTATAGTTATAAAATAACTATAAATGCAATGCATATATATATGATAATTTACTTCACATATAGGGGCGAGTGGGGTGGAATGGGACAGTAGGTTTTTCTCTTTATGTATCATTTTAAATATTTCATCAATCACACATTAGGTGAAGTAATGGTACCCCAATCTTCAGTTTAAAAAAGTAGCTGATTTACATAAGCTTGCAATTATATAAAGAAAAAGATTATTTCAAAAATCAAAAGTAAATTTAGTTCATATACTTTCTACGCTTTCTTTATAATGGTTTGATTATGCATAGATATAACAGTTTCTCTATATATGGAACATTATACTGTAAAATTAGAGAGGTAAAATTTGTTGTTTTAAAATAAATGGTTCTCTACACATAAGGTGTCATTGACCAAATAATGATTATTTTAAAATCTGTAAGTATTCTTAATTTAAGAAATATTGGTTAAAATGAAATTTTCTAGCATCTAATTAAAGTATTGTGTGTATATTATATAATTCAATAAAGAAATATCAATTTGCAGTTATTTACACTAAATATTCATTTTTACAGTACTTTTTATTTCATTTCATTCAAAATATGATAATATAATTCACAAAACATATTTACATAAATATTTTAAATACCTTACTATAGAATACATGAAAAAAAAAAGGCACATAATATTTTCTCCAGAAATGTTGAAGAAATACTAGCTGTAAATTACAGAGTTGAATTATTCAATTGTGTAATTTAAATAAAATAAGTATATATAAATGAGTTAATTGAGTTGACATTTGTTATTTTTTGTTCACACTGAGTTAAAATTTATATGAACAAAAATCTAGATACGATGAGACAAAAAAAAAAAAAATAAATAAATAAATAAATAAATAATAACAATAATATAATACAAATCCAGGGCAAAACATTGAATATCATGAGAAATAAGTCAAAGTTTAAACGTACACATGGAACAAATCTAGACAAAATAAGAACAAAATATTTACTTACATGCATATAACTTTATAATATAATAGTTTTTTTCTTCAGATTTAAGCTAAAAAGGATTTAATCAGTTTTAAAGTTTAAAAATAATGCTTGAATTGTTCGAGTTTCCTCTGGTGCAACAGTATATGTTCTTCCTGTAGCAGTTACAGGAATAGACACTTCTTTTATTATTTGTTCTTACAGAATCAAACAAACATCTGAGGATTTTGGCCATGAATATGAAGAATTAGCGCCATGAGGATACATGAACATAATTTTATAGTCGGTAAGTTCTTCACAGTAATCTAAAATTTTCCCAATCCACCAATTTATCCCATATACACATGCAACATATTGTTCACTTTTAAATATCAATGGTCTGACAATTTCATTGATTCCCAAAGAAGCAATAAATTTTGTTGATGAAATGTCTGAAACCCTGGAAACCAGCATTTGGCAATCATTGATTGGTACAAAGCAGTGACTCAGTCTTGTTTCTATGATTGTATCTGCTTTTGCATACCTATCTGCTAATTGACTGTTTGCGGTTTCAATTTCAAATTTTGTTATAAAAAAACTTTCAATTCTTTTAACAGATTCTTTTGCAAAATTATAGAGATCAAATGCATTTAATACACCATCTTTACATGGACGCTGAAGACTTGAAATAATCTTTTTCTTCATATAATTGCAAGCTTATGTAAATTAGCTACTTTTTTCAACTGAAGATTGCAGTACCATTACTTTATCTAATATGAGATTGATGAAATATTTAGAATGATACATAAAGAGAAAAACCTATTGTTCCATTCCACCCCACTCACCCCTATATGTGAAGTAAATCACCATATGTATGCATTGCATTTATAGGTATTTTATAATTATACATTATATTCCTTAATTATTTTCTTATCTTTTTCAGTGTAAAATTTTTTCAATTGTCAATTTTTTTTTGGGGGGGGGGAGGGGGGGGCTGGGGGGCAGATTCCTACAAAATTAGTACAAATGAGGTTTTGAATATACTTTTACATTAATTTAGATGTTAGAAAATTTTATTTTAACCATTATTTTTTTAATCAGGAATGCTTACAGATTCTAAAATGATAATTATTTGGTTAATGACACCTTATGTGTAAAAAACCATTTATTTTAAAATAACAAATTTTACCTTTCCAATTTTTATTTTATTTAAAGCACACAGATGGAGCAATGTTTTTACCAAGTTTCAGAAAAATTCATGATTCATTTTTTTTATGAGCCATTACAATCTGCCCTTTTTTGGGGTGAAATTTTCACTTTGCACACAATAAAAAGTAAAGAAATAAAAATGTATTATTGTTTTGATGTGCAATATGCATTCTTTGTACAAATAGCTTCAAATTGGTACCAGATATATAAACTTTGAGCCATTAGTTGTCAAGTTATGGCCATATTTAGACAGTGATACAATTCCAAGATGGCCGCCATTTTGTAAAAATGGCCAGTTTTCAAATGGCCATATCTCGGCCAATATTGTGAAAATTACTTTTAAATTTTAGATTTGAGGGTTTCAGTACTATGTCTGTCTATGATAAAAATTTAAAAAAAATCTGTGACTATGATGCAACAAGTTTTCCTTAAATTGGTTGATTTCACGTGGAATGACCCTACAGCGTAAAGAAAAAAAATTACTATCCCGGAGAAAATAATTCAATACGATAATAATAATCGCATGTAAAAGAAAGAATAAATAAAAAGAAAGAAAGAAATTTGTTTTTACTTTTCATGTATTCGTGATGGCTGAGAAAATCTACCACACACAGAGATCTGGAAATTTAAATAAAGATAGATGGATAGGCAGATGCACTTGAGAATCAGATTTTTCATTTTCTGTTAATTAGCCGAAATATTAATGAAAAACCCTTAATGATCATCGCAAAATGGCGAAGAAAGTCATTCTTCAAAGATTTCATGCTTGTGTGCATCCCCTATTTTTAAGCAGTCCTTCCCACTAAACCAAAACTTATATCATTTGATTTCTTTCGGAGTGCATGGAAAGGCTGCCCCCTAAGTCTTCGAAAATGTAAGAATTTTTTACATTTGTGGCCAAATTTAGATTATCTTCAACGTTCCTCCTCCTTTTTCACCATCGTGGTAAGTCCAGAGTATCAGATATAGATAAAAGGTATTAGCTCTCTCTGAGGTCTAAAGTGTGGAAAATATAATTAAAATTTTTGTCCAATACATAATAGTTTCCACAAAAATTATCATTTATAGAAGTGCTTTACACAAATATTGCTTCGGCCACCAAAAAAAATCTTTACTCCTTAAGTGCGAAAATCACAGTGTTAAACCAACGGCATAGAATGCGAACAACTTCACAAACGGCTGATGTTTCATTTTTATCAGTTAAAATTTGCCCCGTAGCTAACTTCAGTATCTCTAATCTAAAATCTGTACATTGAGCAGAACACTAATATACAAGGGGTTATACAAATATAACGAACGTTATCAACTTTTTTACAATTTTTGACACCCCCCTCCTTGCGATATCATACGTTATCATTCCTCAACCTCCAGCCTAATGATATCGTTTTCAATGTTTATAAATTCTTTAGATTTTTGAATTTTTTCTTTGCAGAGATGTACAGATATGGTTATACGTTTATTGTTTGCACTCTTCATTGATTCAAATGAAGAGTACCCATTATATTATAAATGAAATAGTTTTATATCAAAGGGAACTTTAAAAAGTTATTACCGTATTTTCGGGTGTATAGTCCGCGGCTTATACAAGAAAAAAAACCTTCCAAAAGCCGCTGCGGCTTATACACGGTATGGGTTATACAAAGAGTTTTTTTTAAATTTGGAAATCGTGATATTTTTTCTACAACTTTTAAACCTCAAAAAATTTGAAAAAAACATCTAAATTTGTACATTTTTTTCGCTATTCCGCGAAATTTAGAGCGTTCTCCCATGTTTGTAAAGGCTTTTTTTTACTACTTAAATACAGTTATTTCTCGGTTTGGAAGAACTGTTGCAACTATCGCCAAGTATTGCACTGATAGATCTATAATAGCTACCGTATATACTCGCGTATAAGTCATGAAATTTTAGACAAAAAAAAGAACTTCAAAGTGGGGAGTCGACTTATATGCGAGACCTAAAAAAAAAAAAAAAAAAGTCTATAAACAAAATATCAGAAAATAATTTGCTAGCGAATCGGTGTTGCAGCACCCCATTTTGTTTGTAGAATACACAATCCTAAATCCGGATTCTTTCCAACCTCGACGATTCTGAATCATTTAAGATTTAGTTTATTTTTCAAAAAAAATAATCTACCCTACCCTGTTGCAAAGAACAAAAAAAAAAAAGTGCGTGATTTATGTCATTTCAGAACAATTCAGAGCAGTCGGTCTTTACCGAAATGAATCCAAGGATACGTTCCTTTACAGAGTCGTTTCATTTCGGACGAGTTCAAGGAATCGAACTTTTCTGGAGTTGTTTCATTTCAGATAGAGTCCGAGGAATCGTTCCTTTTCGGAGTTGGTGCATTTCGCACCGATTCCAAGGATTCGATCCTTTTGGGAACCAATGACCTAAGATACGTATACATTTTATGTCCAAAATTTTGAACTTATTACCGATTTTTTTTTTTTTAATTTTCGGATAAATTTAGAAAAAATATCATGCTTGTTTGAAAAAAAAAAAAAAAATGCATGTAAACGCTTTATTGCTTGAAATTTTATCTTAAAACACATTAACGCCGTGGCGTTTCTTCCGAAAATTACGTACTGATAATCTTAATTTTTTAGCCGAATTACTGTAGGTATTATGCATCGCAAAAAAATTTGGTAAATTTGTGTTAAAAATTATGACTAATGGCTTCTAATTTTGAACCCTGATCGAAATGTACGTTCATAAATGGTGTATAGCCCACGGACTACCATAAAATACCGTTAATCCGCCCTTCCCGATCAAACGCCCCCTCCCCACTTTATAAAGAATTTGAAATTTTCAAAAAATCCCGAGAAAGCGCCCTCCCTCCCGATTCTCAAAGGCGATTGAGAGCGAGATCAATCATTTTGAAATGAATGAATCATGAATCTTTGATGAAATGTGCGTATTTTCAAGATTTTTTAATTGATTTCTTGCTTGTTTTGGCTTTTTTTTTACTAATTTCTCCTTTATTCTGCGTTTTTTCGACAGAATTTACGTTTTTAAATAAAAAAAAACCAAATTTTTTCAAGTATCACAAATGATGATTCATTCAACGAATCATTCATTTCATGATGATTCATTCCTGTAAATTTTTTTGAATGATCGCGAAAAAATCCCGTGTAAGCGCCCTCCCCTAACTATTATACGATTTTTCTTTTCGTTTGGGGGGGCGGATTAACGGTATTTTACGGTATACACCGATGCATCTCCGCGGGTTATACACAAACTTTTTTTACTGCACTGCTCGAATTAGGGGTGCAGGCTATACACCTGAAAATACGGTAGATAAAAATAATTAATAACTAAATATTTGTTACATAATGAATTCAACAGTAATTATGCCTTCTTGTATTTGCCTCCGCACAAGAAAGAGAAGGGAGGGGGGGCAAGTAGAAATTTTTATTAACAAAACAGTTAGACGACATTCCCTTTTGTTTACTTATAAGCACAAATATTATTTCAAACTTACTTTGCACATTTTCTTGAAGGCAGATTATATATGCATACTCATAAGACAGAAGAATAGAAATGCCAAACGTTAAGGTATTCCATATTTTGAAATTAATAATTTTATAGTCATTTAATAATTTTAATAATAACTTTGTATTTTCATAAAAATAGATAACAGACTAAGAAAAAGATTGCACACTATTTTGATGTAAAGAACAAGTTATAAATAAAATGAGAAAATTATCATATAAAAAACAAATTACAAATAAAAAGAGAAATTTTTTTTTGGATCATTCAAAAATGATAAAGATATCCCCCTCACCCCCTAGAGATATCTTTCGATATCATATACCAGACCCTCCCCTTCCCCCTTAAATGATAACGTTATATATGTGTGCCTTGCCTAGTAATAAAGATTGAACTCTGTACCGCAAAGTATGCTCATTTTTCAATGAGGCTCCTGAAACTAGATCTCAGAAACCAAACAATACAATTTTGGTGAAGTATGTAGTTTATCTGTGAGAACGACAGTAGTTGCAATCCGGTTTAGCTGTAGTCATACAAGTGTTGTAGTCGTAAAAAAATCAGAAGATATACACTATATAGGCAAAAGGCATACGCTAGAATCATGACAATTTATGGATACAGTATACGCTAATGCTTTATTTGAAAAGCAGAGGGTATACTGAGCTTTATGAAAAAATTCAAAGGGTGTACGGCATATACCTCCGTATATTCTTTACTCCACCCCAGACGAGCTAGTGAACCGCTTTAACATCTCCTGGCAGATAATGGCCAGATACGGGTCGCACCCAGCTAATGTAATAGGCAGACGGCCTAAGTTAAAATGTTCATCTTTTACTCATATGCAAATCGTCCATTTGTACATAGTTTCATTCATGTATTATAATCAAGAAAGATCAGACTTCCGTAGTTAAACCAAATGAAGACTCCTAGACATCGTTATCTCGAAACCAACAAGTGTATTTCCCCACATATTTGCATAACCTCTAAGTTCTGATTTTACACCGTTTCTCTATTCAGGATTCTCCAACGCGTCCCCCACGGACGCCATAATTGTGCCATTAGAAGGCTTTCTTGGCACCCATTCGAATGTTTCATCTTAATTAAAAATCCATTTTAAAGGATAATTTTTAAAAATAAAAAGTATTTGAAAAGACTTCTTTTAATAGTTATCGGTCACCTTTATTTAGCTTTAATTATTTAATGCTATTAATTTGTTATTCAGTGATTAAGATTACTGGCTTCTTCATCGACAAAACTTTTGAAGATAGATTGCCCCTCTGAAAATCAAATTTTAAATTTACTCTGAATTAAATTATTGCAGCAAATTATTTTTAAATAGCCTCTGAATCATAGGGTACTTATAACTATCATCTAAGTTTCTAACGTATAAGTCCACCCCTATTCATGGCTTGATTGTTGTAGGAGAAACTTTTACCAGTATTTCCGAATAGAAATTTTCTTCTTATTTATGACAAATTCTGCAATAAGGCAATGATTTCTATTTAAAATGTAAAACAGGTGGAATTTAGTTCCTATGGTAATAAAACTATACATTACGCTTTTTCACTACATTGAGATAAATGTTTTGCTTGTTTTCAGCCATGTGAATTTCGGTGCCTTTCATTGTTTACAAGTATATGAGGTGGGCCTATGTTTATAAAGGTTGGACATGTCTGCATCAAAATGGCTTATTTGGGGACACATAAGTAGAATAAAACAAAATAAATTTTTAAACAAAGAATAGAATATTTATAAATAAGTTTGTATAAGGTAAACCTAGAAACGATAATTCAGATGCGAAGAAAATGCAATACATTTTAGCATAATTAAATTAAAGATTTTTTTTAAGTATTTGCTCTCTCTCTCTTCAACTGAAATCTTTGGCACCTTTACTATTTCGGTGCCTGTGTGTGCCTCACACTTTGCACACTGGGTCGGCACTAATGTGCGTAATATAGCCTTTAGAGGTCTATATACGCTGAAAAATATCCTTACAGTAGCAGATTAGCACATATGGAGCTTTTGCTGGCACCTAACATAATCGTGGAAGTCAAAATGTGACTGAGCAGAATAGGTGTCGATCTCATTAACAGTAAACAAAAGTCAAAAATAAAACTAAAGTATTTATTTATTACTTTGAGAAGTAGATTCAGCTTTACAGAAGACTTTACATGGCGAACTCCATCACATGAGCACAGGTGAACATATTGATAGTTGAGCTTACAGTTGACATCAGTACGTAGGTTAAAAACAATTAAAAATAAACTAATTAAAAACAAGTATATCTAAATATACATCGAGATTGAAGACCAGCTTCAATGCAGTTACTCGAAATCCTTCCATTTGTAGGAAGATAAAAGCGGCGAAGATTAGAAATCTACATCGTATATTTATACCAAGCTAGCCGGATTGAAAACATCGTTTGCGAGCAACGCCCACGAAACGAGTCAATGAGAAGATGACATGTGTACGAATCGAAAGATCGATTCGGTAAAACGAATGAAAGATTCAATTAATGTTACGATATTCCAAGTCGCCATCTGGCGGGAAAAGTATCATTACGGAAAAGTATGGTTAGTCGGAGATAAGTTATTGTCGATGTTGTTTGAAATTAAAGATGGAGTCCGTGGAAGAAATTACGAAAGGCTATTGAAGTTAAATGGATTATTGAATGCTATGAAGTTGATAACGGCCGGAAAGGAATTGAAAGGTAAGTTAATATTTATTGGATATGGTTATTATGAAATAATAGATAAATAAATATTAAAATAAATTATGAGTGAATGAATTAATGAATAAATGGGATATAGGAGGCGATGAGAAAACCATCTGTTGATGGAATCCCATCAATGCCCCCCCCTCTCATTGCCTCTATAAATAAAGAGTTACAAGTGAACTCAAAGAGCAAAGGATTGAAAAATCCATAGATATCACAATTACATTCACAAAATCAAAAAACAAAACTGAATTTTTTTTTTGTTGTTGTTAGTTAGTAGTCAGGATTTACCTCAAAAAATTTTAAGGAATGGAAATTCTGTCCAGTTCATTGCTGAACACAAAAAGTGAAACAACTACAATAGTTGAAAAATGTGAAAAACACTCGACTTCAACAAATGAAGTCAGAAAAAATTTAAACGAAGCCTAAACACTTCAAAGTTGAAAAATTTTAACAATATTTAAATAATTTAACAATTTTAACAATAAAAATTTGAATAAGTTAACAATTTAAATGATTTAACAATTTGAAAAATTTAACGTTTTGAATAATTTAACAATTTAAACAAGTTAACAATGAAATTTTTTTAAGATTAGTTAAGTTTTATTTGTATAAGAAAAGTTTAAAGTATTTGCGAAATTAATTAACTTTCCAAAAAATAATTGGCACATGAAAAATCTCAATCCAGTGACAGAGGCGCGCATATCCTAGATAAGAGATCACTAAAAAACCAAGCATGAAAGTTAATCTTGAAAAAGTGCAAATTTGAAACTTTTCAAAATTTAAAGTATGAAAGAACAACATGAATATGACATACCATTTCAAGAAGCTAACAATTTCCAATTAGGAAATGTTACAACCAGCTTTAGTTGATTTCTTGATCACAATATTTAAATAAATCTTTATTACAATTGACAAAAAGAAAATTTATGCAGAAAAAAAAAAATTAAATTTTCATTATAAACTTGAACTCTAGGCATCTAGTCCTAAGGGACAACACAACGGCTCTTTCAAAAAATTCTAACATTCAGATTCATTAATATGAATTAGGGACTCATTTACTCTCCTGACAATCTTCCGGTACCTGGAATACATGCACTCACAAAAAATGGCTGTTGGCCCTAGATGCCTAGAATGAACAAACATAAATTAATTATATACATATAAACAAAAATTGTATAAACACAAGTACAAACACTTTAAAAATAAGATTTCTTTACAAATTAAAAGCTATTGGTTTAAAAAGAAATCACTTTAAAAATATTTTTAACATACAAGTACAGTTTTACAATTTAAAATTTTATAACATGATCAAGATAGCTGGTTATCTCTGCTGATTAATGATGCTGGTTAGTTAACAGTAACAATAGCAGATGTCTACACTTATCTTTTTAAACGTAATTTACAATTTTTAAAGTATAGTGCAGTTACAAAAAGCTTGACATGTTACAATAAATACCAGCTTAAGTTAGGTACGTTATATAGAGAAATTTAAATATGAAATACAAAAAAAAAATTATATATGATATGATTTGAAAACTATTTTACATCATCACTTAGAAATAGAATCTTTATAAAGTTAAGTATTTGATATTTAGACAATGATTTGGCAAAAATATCTGCAATTACTGGACCCCGAATCCATGTCCCCCCTCTCCCCAAGTGGGCAATCTTGAGAACTGCTGGAAGGACCTGGGATGACCTCAGGTTCATCTTCGACAGCATCATCTCGATTAACCGCAACCTTGGGAGAAAAGAGGGCATAATAATCTGTGCCCAGCACAGCTACACTGCGCTTAAGACCAACAGAACTTTCGAATTTAACGAATTTACCCATTCATCTTCGACAGCATCATCTCGATTAACTGCAACCTTAGGAGAAAAGAGGGCATAATCATCTGTGCCCAGCACAGCTACACTGCGCTTAAGACCAACAGAACTTTCGAATTTAACGAATTTACCCATTAAAAACTGGAATCTCAGGATATAACCTGTAAATTCGGTCTTTTAAAAATGCACTAAATAAGTACTCGCCCCCCCCCCCCCCCCCCCCCCCCCCCCCCCCCCGCTGACAGATCTTTACCTCACCATTGTTTCCTTTAAAAGTTAAACCATTAAGGTCCAACTGGGGACCCGAAATTAAATTTCTACGTAATTGGTCTGAATACATGACATTACGCAAGGTAAAAACTCTTTGACCAAAACGTAGTTTGACTTCCCCTTTGCCCTTAATAGGAAACAGTACATTTTTAACAGTAACAGACATTTCATCATTTAACTCTTCAAATTTCGAAAACAATTTTCTATTGTTACAAAAGTGGTGACTTGCACCACTGTCAAATATCCAATCCGAATCATTTACAGCATTACTAAGACTAGAATGTGAAACAAAAAGATTCGACTTACATGAACTATCTGACAGTTTCGTGCATGAGCCACCGCTTCTGCAACTAGAAAAATGAGGAGAGGGTCGTCTGGGAGTCTTGCGTCTATCTCTGGAGCGTCTGGAAGCAGGTGATGAGTCTCGGGAACCACAGTCGGAGTCGTCAGATGGGCATGATGAGTCACTCTGGCATCTCTCGGGAGACCGTTGAAAATGTCGACTTCTGGAACTGGATCCACTGGAAGAATATGGACGTCTGGATCTGGAAGAAGGCGAAGGATGACGGAACTGGCAATCAGGTGATCTGGCGTAGCAGTTGACTTGGGTGTGGCCCAACTTCCCACATCTCCAGCATTTCCTCTGTTGAGATTTCTTAAAGCGAGGTTTGCTCTTAAAGGACTTGTTAACTTTAGCAGTAGTGGAGACACTGACTTGTTTGGCACTATCCCGATCACGTAACTTCTGCCTCGTTTCCTCAGCCACCAATTCATTCACAACTAGGTCAAACTTAAAGGATGCTTCAGGTTTGGATAAGACCTGTTGGACAAGATTGTCAAAGCTGGATAGTAAAAATCATAAGAATTGGGAGGTCAGGTAACATTCGGAAAAATTTGCATCTATGAGCTTTATTTCGGAGTAAATCTTCTTTAAATGAGTGGCGAACAAGTTAATGGACTCTCCATATCGTATCCTTTCTTCCATAAGTTCATTGAACAAGGTCATATGATGGGTACGTGAGTCAGGATGAAAATTTTTGTGTAACCTTCTCCATGCTTCAACAGGCTCTTGACAATCTTCTATTAACCTTTTAAATTCAGGCTTTATATTCAAGTAAATTAATGAAAGAGCTTTGTTTGCACGGGAGGTAAATTGGTTGACCATTTCGGCAGTAACACTTGCACTCAAAACTGGGGCTTCTTGCTTTAAATGTATTATATCCCATAGGCCTTTCTCCATCAACAAATACTTCATGTCGCAAGCCCATGTGGCATAATTTCTTGTACTCAGTTTGTCAATAGTATTAGTGGACATTTTAAAAAATTTCTCAGGACAATTTAAAAAATTTCTCAGGATATCTCCCCCCCCCCCCAACTTTTTCGTCGGTTTTCAGTTAAAAACCAAGTCCAACTTCTCAAAAAAAATTTTCAAAATAGGATAAAGTTCAACAAAACTCAAAAACAGTCTATTGTAAAAGCATAATTGAAGCATAAAATAATATAAACGTAATTAATTCATTCTGTAAATCATAAAAATTCAGCAAAGAAATAAATCAAAACTTCTTCAAAATATAAGTAAACAGTTCTGTAAACAAAAGTCCGGCAGAAATATAAAATAAAGTTCTTGAAAAATATGAATAAAGTTCTTGAAAAATATGATTGAAGTTCTTTAAATCATAAGGTCTGGCAAAAAAAAAATTCAGGTTTTCATAAAGAAGTCAACAAACGTAATCCAGGATATTTCAAAACATAACATTTCACTCTTGCTTGCCGAGATCGATCTGCTCAAAATGGCTTCCAGGGTTAGGCTTCCGCCCATAACCCCTTAATGTGCGTAATATAGCCTTTAGAGGTCTATATACACTGAAAAATATCCTTACAGTAGCAGATTAGCACATATGGAGCTTTTGCTGGCACCTAACATAATCGTGGAAGTCAAAATGTGACTGAGCAGAATAGGTGTCGATCTCATTAACAGTAAACAAAAGTCAAAAATAAAACTAAAGTATTTATTTATTACTTTGAGAAGTAGATTCAGCTTTACAGAAGACTTTACATGGCGAACTCCATCACATGAGCACAGGTGAACATATTGATAGTTGAGCTTACAGTTGACATCAGTATGTAGGTTAAAAACAATTAAAAATAAACTAATTAAAAACAAGTATATCTAAATATACATCCAGATTGAAGACCAGCTTCAATGCAGTTACTTGAAATCCTTCCATTTGTAGGAAGATAAAAGCGGCGAAGATTAGAAATCTACATCGTATATTTATACCAAGCTAGCCGGATTGAAAACATCGTTTGCGAGCAACGCCCACGAAACGAGCCAATGAGAAGACGACATGTGTACGAATCGAAAGATCGATTCGGTAAAACGAATGAAAGATTCAATTAATGTTACGATATTCCAAGTCGCCATCTGGCGGGGAAAATATCGTTACGGAAAAGTATGGTTAGTCGGAGATAAGTTATTGTCGATGTTTGAAATTAAAGATGGAGTCCGTGGAAGAAATTACGAAAGGCTATTGAAGTTAAATGGATTATTGAATGCTATGAAGTTGATAATGGCCGGAAAGGAATTGAAAGGTAAGTTAATATTTATTGGATATGGTTATTATGAAATAATAAATAAATAAATATTAAAATAAATTATGAGTGAATGAATTAATGAATAAATGGGATATAGGAGGCGATGAGAAAACCATCTTTTGATGGAATCCCATCAGGCACATCCCTGCATATATACAACTTGATAAGATTCAGCTGCTATATGGCCTGAGATTTTTTTTTTCTTCAATCACTGCATTTGCGAAAGATTCAATTTGTAGATTAAACTCTTTTCTGAAATGTCTATTTTCAAGATAAATTTTGCAAAGGGTCTTGTGTTTCAAACAAGAAAAAAAATTTGAAGGATCCTTTCAAGTTTTCTCAAACAGATATCTGCTCAGAGATCAGATTACCCACATTAAAGTTTTCATGTGGAACACTCAACATAAAAATAAATAAAAAGTATGAGAATGTAGCTATTATAAAATTTTAACTATTTTATTTCATAAATGAAATTTCAATTTTTCCAGTTCGGAAAGATTAAAAAATAAGCCTTCGGAAAAAACCCGATTTTTTTCCCAATTTTTCCGGGTTTTTTCCGAGCATTCCCATCTCTAGCCATCACAGATGCCATCTTCTATTTTAGTGACAAATTCTACTCAGTATAAAAATAAAAAGAATTTTATAAAATTCCCGTTATCATCAAAAAGACTTTGGCCTTCAAGCAGAATGGTACTTTTTAGCTCACAGGTTATCATAGCCTGAGAGCTTATGTGCCCGTCCGTTCTGTATGTACGTTCGTATGTTCGTTCGTGCATAACACGATAACTCATGATAAAATTATCGGATCCACTTGAAATTTTGTATATAGGTACAACCCTTGGCAAAAAGTTTCCGATCATTACATCAACACTATCATCTTATGTAAGAAAAGATTATTTATTCTCACTGCATAAAAATGAAACGACTATTAGCGATAATACATTTGTGTTACATATAATGAACAACAATATGCAATAAAGAAAAATCACCATTCAGCAATTTATAAACAGAAAAATTGTGATTGAAATTTAGGCACCAAAGAAAAAATTATCCGATCATGCTTTTATTTGGAAAAAAATAACCGATCACTGTAATTATATATTTCGTAAATCCACCCTTATTTCGGATGACTGTCGAAATTGTTAGTGGACTGGACTCATTAAGATTTTTACATTCATTGGGAGTAACTTCACCCCAGCATTCCCTTATAGCTTTACGTAAGTTCTATAGCATTTGTAATTCATCGAAAATCGATTTTTCATTTTAA
The DNA here is from genome assembly GCA_964019185.1 of Maratus speculifer. Lineage (NCBI taxonomy): Eukaryota > Metazoa > Arthropoda > Arachnida > Araneae > Salticidae > Maratus > Maratus speculifer. The sequence goes on from OZ025289.1 coordinate 399,993,395, forward strand.
CATATTTCACATATTTTCGATGGGATTAAGATCCGGACTATTGGGCGGTCACGTCATGGTTTGAATTGGTATGTTACCTACATTTTGTAGAAGTTTCTTCATTGATTTGGTGCGCTGGGGAGCTAATTGTCATCTTGAAATAAGAAGTCACTTTGATTTCCGAACTATTGATCGATGCTGGGAATAAAAAAATCCACTAAAAAATCAATGTAAACTTCAAAGCTTACTGTACTTAACACAATACACAACTTGCCGACGCCTTGTGATGTAATATAACTCCAAACTGCAATTGCAGGTGAAAATTTTGTCTTTTTATTGATACACTTATCATTGAACTTTTCACCAACTCTCCTCCAAACAAATGTTCCACAGTCATCACTTTTACCGATAGATATGTGAAATTCATTGCTAAAAATAACTTTATTTCATGTATCAAATGGCTAGTGCACATGTTTTTCACACCATTGCAGGCGCTCTTTTCTATGCTTCTTTATCATGTAAGATTTTGTTTTAATTTTACAAGATTTAAATCTTGCTACATTTAGATGATTGCGTACTGCGGTCACATGCCTTTACGTTATACTTAGACCATTCGGAATCAAGTTGTTTTGAGGTTGCTTGCTGCTTTCTTTTCGATATTTTCACAAGTTTTCTTTTCCTTCCTAGGAATTGACATTCGTGGTCGTCCACTTCTAGGTAAATTTTCCACGCTATTAGTCAACTGATATTTTTTCCAAATATTGCATACTGTACTTTGAGCACAATTTCATAAATCAGCCACTTTCCATTGTTAATTTACTTCTTCTAATAATTAAATCATGCGTATTTTTAAATCGCGAGACAGGTTTTTCACACGAGTCATTTTCTAGCACTCAGAGCTGCTTTTGATCTCGCAACTGGAAGATTTCTTCTTTTAAATAGGATTCATATATCATACGCATGCGCAGGCACTCTAATCTGTCTTCAATATGCAAATTTCAAGCCTTTTTCCTCAGTGATCGATTACTATTTTCCAACTTCGATCTTGATCGGATATTTTTTTCTCACGAGGAAACATTTTTGCCTGCATTATAATTATAAATTATATGATTGCAATATTGAATTGACTTTTTATTTATATTTTAACATTCTTTCTTTTATTTGGCATATTGCAAAACGTTCCTATGCTCTTGAATCGCGAAGTATACGCTTCGAAATACAAAACTCATAAACTTGATAACAGTGATCAGAAACTTTTTGCCAAGGGTTGTATATTCTGATAAGGCGCTTCCCTGATTAGTTTTTGGAGTTCATTCGATATGTATTAGAGGGGGAACGGGGGAATCATGCCCCTCCCCTTAATTGATATAAACGAGATTTTCATGCAGAATTAACAGTTTTCGTTCAAAATTTAGATATAGGATCATTCTGATGAGGTGATTCTGTGACTGTTATTAGGTGTTCATTGAATAAGTATAAACAGGGGGAACGGGGGGCTCATGCCCCCTCCTAAATTGATATAAACGGGATTTTCATGTAGAATTAACAGTTTTCGTTCTAAATTTAGATATAGGATCATTCTGATGAGGCGAGTGTGTGGCTGTTATTAGGTGTTCATTGAATAAATATAAACAGGGGGGACGGGGGTTCTAATGCCCCTCCCCTTAACTTGTATAAATGGATTTTTCAATCAGAATTGTCAGATTTTGCTCAAATCTCTGAATAATTTTGGAAGTTTAATGGTTAAGTATAAAAGAGGGGAATAACTTCTCTTAAATTATATAAATGCTAAATGGGTTTTTATTAAGAATTATCCGATTTGCTCTGAATTTTGGAAATAAATTTTTTAATATGATAAAGCATGTACTTGAGAGTTTAGGAGGTTCATTGATTAAGTATAAAAAAGGAGAAAGGAGAGAGCTGTTTCCCCTTCTTAATTTTGTTTTCGAACGGAATTAACGAAAATACAAGGCTGTAATGTACAATTAGTATGAGTAGCCTGTGAGCTCAATGCCATCAGTTTAACTGGGCAATATTCTTTTTATTTGTGACTTGTCATGAGAAAAATGCTTATGATGGGATTGGAAGAACTACAAAAAGAGAAGTAACTGAGAGAAGCCTATAGATGACAGCTAAAAATAAAATCCTATCTTCTGATGATGAAATATTTAATAGCTGGACAAAAACCTTTTTGCCGTTATGTTCATGTATGTTTTAAATGTAGAAGTGACCAGTCATGCAAATGAATTACATAATCGATTTCTATGCTGCTTGCCAGTCCTTGAAATTCGTTCCTTCCATAAGTATGTTCCTTTAAATGAAACATTTCTACAATCTTACAATACACCAACCTCTAGTAATTTTCAGGAAATAAAGACATCCATAGGCCTTTAAAAGTTTATATTGCAGAAAAATGGCATTGTTTCATGTGTGTATGATAAAAAGTGGTATCTTGGAATTATTAATGGAGTGAGTCTTGAACATAATGATTTCAAAGTTCATTTCTATGAGCTAGCAGTGTCAAAAACTTCATTCAAGTTAACAAGAGATACAAGACTTGGATGGCTTCAAATAAAATATTGAGAAAGATCACCATGATGGAACTGACAAAAGTAACTGGTCGAACTCATAAAATCTCTCGAAAATAGTGTGAAGCTCTTTGTTGAGCATATTTTGAGCAGAAATTATTCTATTGCCCAACTTTTAGCACATTTTATTCTGAACAATTTGCTGCAAACCCCATTTGAATTGCAGAAATAAAATGATATATTTACGATACCGTAAATCCTTTAATGTGAGGAAATAGCTGCACACGATGAAACAAAGATGGCCACTATACTCAAACAAAATATAATAAAATGATAGTCATTTTGAACTTCCATCATAATAGGGTTGTTGTACAAAAAATTTCAGCTTGTTGTCAAATCTCCTTCTTGAAATTTTTTGTACATAACACTACTATAAAATACTGTTAAACAGAATTTCAGATTTTTATCTTGTGCATCATCAGAGATAACAAAGCCTAAAAAATGAAATTTTTGACAAATTTTGGAATTTTTTTCTCAAAGAGAAATCAATTCCCAGATCTAGGACTTGGTGTGTGAGAACATTACTTTCGACCTATTTGTAAACTAGTCGTTGGGGGCCACCGTAATACTTACCCATCATATATATGCATATATAAAATATGAAAATAATACATTTGAAAACTATTTTTAAAATGGATTGCAATTCAAAAACAAAATTTAAATGTGTATTTATATTTTTATTGTGCATAGTAATGCTGTATTAATGAGTTGCTGATGAATCTCTTTCAATAAATAATACAACACGACTAAATACTCAAGTAGTACTGAATTGCGAAAAAGAAACATCCTTATAACTCCAAAAATAATAATCTTATTAACTAACAGTTTATTGTGCCGGATTAAGCGTCTTTTTACCAATTAAAACATATCTTTGAATTGAAATTTGAATGAAATACAGGGTCATGAAAAATCGAAGAATGTGGAAAACAGGATTACAGATATCTCGGCAACTAATAATTCGATCAACTTCGTTCTTTATGCAAAATTTGTGTTATTTTATTGCCTTTTACGATCACTCCTTAAAATAAAAAAATTCAAAAAATTTTATATACCTTTCATCAGAACGAATTTTTCGAGAGTCCGACAAAAATAGTTCCGGATAATCGAGGTTACTGATATTAAATAGCAGCGTTCGAAATCCTTGGTGGTCCGCTGGTCCGAGACCACCGATAATTCAATCGGACCACTAATTTGAAAAATTTAGTGGTCCGCAGGACCAGTGCCTTTTTTCAGGCCCTGAGAAAATTGCAACCAATCGCACATAAGATTTTTTTATTATTATTATCAGCGATGCCGCAGACGCGCTATAGCGCGTAAATTACTCAAAAGATCGGCAATGGGACGCAAAAAATAGCTCTTACGCGTCCCACGGGACGCGTAATTTCGTTAAAGGATCGCGAAAAAACGGCAAATTTCGTTAAAAAATCGCGAAATAACGACTAATTTACAGCAAATTTGTCAAACAATTCTCGAAAATATGGCTAATTTCATTCCAAAATCCGAAACAAAAGGCAAATTTCTTTGAAAGAACGCGAAAAAACGGCAAATTTCGCCCCAAAAAATCGCGAAAAAGGCAGATTTTTTTCCAAAAATTGCGGAAAAATTTTAGATTTCTTCAAAAAATTGCAAAAAAAAAAAACGGCAGATTTCAAAAAATCGCGAAAAAAGACAAATTTTATCCGAAAATCCCAATAAATTTGACAAAAAAAATCGCGAAAAACGACAAATTTCCTCAAAAGATTGCGAAAAAACCCCACAAATTTTGTTAAAAAAGCGCTAAATGACTTAATTTCCGGCAAATATCGTCAAAAAATTCGCGAAAATGGCTAATTTTATCCTATAAGGTGAAAAAATGGCAGATTTCTTCAAAAGATCGCGAAAAAACGGCAAATTTCCCCCAAAATCGCGACAAAACGGCAAATTTTGTCAAAAAATATCGCGAAAAACGGTATATTTCGTCAATAAAAATAAAAGATTTCGTCAAAATAACGCGAAAAAACGGAAATTTCGTCAAAAAGCACGAAAAAAAATAAATAAGTGAATGCCGGGAGAGAATTTTTCTGATTTAAAAACTAATTTTCTTCCTTCAAAATTGTTGTTGCTGCTCCAAAAACCGATTTTCATGCTTCCCAATCGGTTTTTTATTGCTTCAAATCTTTCTGAGTCAATGTGACTCCTGAAAGCACCATTTCATTAAGCAAAGTACCCATTTACTCAACAAAAATATTCCTTTTTTCAGCAAAAATGTTTTTTTCAATAAACCTGTCTTGCCCCATTTTAAAAGAAATGCAAACAATAGGATATTTCTTATCTTCTACACTTAAATAAGCATTATTTTATAATTAAATTTGTATCTTGCACATTTATTCTTTAAAAAGTACAGAAAATTTACTCTAAGTGTTAAAATTATTTAATAGAATTTTATGTAGCGGACCAGTGATGATGTCTGCGGACCAGTAAATTCTCATGCTTACTGGTCCTTGGGACCAGTGACTTTTTTTAAGGAATTCTAACGCTGAATAGGCTTCGTCCCATTCTTACATACTAAGTACATACAAAATTTCAAGTCTCTATCTCAATTCGTTTGGGAGATAGAGCGTTTACAGACTGACAGACAGACGGACGGCAAAATTTTTTTTCTAAAAATATGTTTTTCGAAATCTCCAGTGTCGAAAACGTGTAAATCCGTCAAAAAAAAAAAAAATTTTGATTTTCAAAACGATTGCAAGACTTACCCTATACTACGTATGATGGGTAAGTAAAAAATTGTGTTACATTGACAGTTTTCCTTGCATGAAAAATTTGCTCTTGTAAAGGGACAGATTTTGGAAAACATTTTAAATTTTATGCTAAAATTTCACAAGTAAAAATTTATTTTTAAAAACTATTCTGCCACCATTTAACCAATTTTATTCTAAACAAAATGCTATAAACCCTATTTCAAATGGAAAAATAAAAGACAAGATATTTGCAATTTTGTATACCCTAGTATGTAAGAAAATCACTGCACATGATGAATCAAAGATGGCTGCCATGCACAAACAAAAAATATTAAAATTAATATAACAGTCATTTTAAACTTCCATCGTGTTAGAGTTGTTATACAAAAAAATTCAGATTTTTTTAAAAATGGTCGAGCAACCAAAAAAATATTTTCTGGACCACTTGAAATGGATTGACCCGTTTGAAAAAATAACTTAGTAATATAGGCTGTTTGCCAATTCCATTAGCTGGGTCAGACTGTCTTGGCGCCCTGAGATGTAAGTGCACTTTGTTAGTCCATCTGACTAAACCAAACTCCAGATCACATCTGTCTTCATTCTTATAGAAAACTACTTACAAGGAAGGTCTCCAAACGGGCATACTCAGAAAAATCTGAAAAAATTACAGAATGTTCTTCTCATATAGTTATATATGTTTATAAAAAAATTTCGGCGGAACCTACTTATAACGTCCGTAAAAAAAAAAAAAAAAAAAAAAAAAAAATTTCGTTTATTTGGCGATTTATCTCCAGTTGGCGAAAAAACGAAATTTTGAAAAATACGCTTTTACGCTTTGAATACTTTTTAAAGAAAAAAACTTTCTATGTTCAATTTATTTAAATAAGTTTAGTTTAAGTAATTTTAGTTTTGCATTTTTACTTTACTTTAAGTGTAATTTTGTCATATACGTTTATATGTACTTATAACAAAATGAAATTAATATATTTTATCATTTAAAACACAATTTAAATTGATTAAAATTGTTCCAAATTGAAAAATACACTGTTAAAAATCTGCTGCATTTTGTTGCAACACACTCCCTTGCTTGTATAGAAAACGGTTACTTGGCCGTGAAATGGAGCTTTTTTATTGGTTGCAATAGAGATATTATATACAAGCAGTGGAGTGCATTGCAACAAAATGCAGCAGATTTTTAACAGCATATGACACGGTCAATACACCGTGCTATGGAGCATTCTCATTGGTCAGAAGAGAGATATTCTATAAAAGTAATGGAGTGACATTGCAGTAAATGCTGCAGATTTTTAACAGTGAAGTCAATTAAAATCAATTTTCAGATTCGTTAAAATCGTCTGCTTTTGGCGAGGAAATGCACTGCTCGCCAAATCCCGCGTCGCTTTCAGCTTTTCACGCCAATTATTTCAAACTATTTTATTTTTTTACATATCTAATAATGTAATTCCGCCGCTAATTTTCACTGATCCTTTATTACCTACATGAGTAGTTTAACTCGTATTTTTTTCAAAAAATTCTGAGTATGCCCCCAATGGAGACCTTCCTTGTTAGTTCATCAAAATTTCCATTGTTCGTGGGCTGATCTGTATCTGTATCTTCAAGAGCCTTAGAGAATATGCATACTTTGCAGTATGCATACTTTGTAATCTTTGTTGCTAGATATTTCATACATGGCTGTACAAGATTATTACAATTTTTGTTTGTTGACAGAAAATATTGAAGAGGAATATTTGACTATACTGTGTTAAATTTAAGCACACTACCTAATGTATGTACTGATTTATAAATTATGAACAGGAATGCTAAAAAAAATTCCAGTATCTGTCTGTCAATGGACCATAACTGCTGAAATCTAGTTTTCTAAGTTGTTTAGTTAGATATCTTTTGCTTTTTTAAATAGTGGAGTTCCATTACAGTATTCTAGAAGTGTTAAAAAGTGTTTCATAATTTATTCTTGGCACGTGAGTTTTCTTTCTTTTTTAATGATCACAATTCTATTAGTGTTTCAAGCTCATTACACCTTTTTTATTAGCCTCCGATGCTATTTCTTTCAGACAAACTAAAAAGTGTCGTGTCAAAAATTGTGGCACACTTACCTATCATAAGTAGTATAAGGTAAGTCTTGCAATCGTTTTGAAAATCGAAAAAAAAAAATTTGACAGATTTACATGTTTCAGATACTGGAGATTATGAAAAATGTATTTTTAGAAAAAAAAATTGCTGTCTATCTGTAAACGCTCTATCTCACGAACAAATGGAGATAGACTTTTTTTTTTCGGACTCTTGAAAAAAAATTTTGATGAATTTACATTTTTCAGATACTGGAGATTCCGGAAAAAAAAATTGACGTCTGTCTGTCTGTAAACGCTCTATCTCATGAACAAATGGAGATAGAGACTTAAAATTTTGTATATACTTAGTAAGTAAGAATAGGACATAGCCTATTTAATATCAGTAACCTCTATTATCCAGAACTATTTTTTTTGGACTCTCAAAAAATTCGTTCTGATGAAATGTATATAAAAAAAAATTATTTTTTTTATTTTAAGGAAAGGAAGTAAAAGGCAATAAAATAACACAAATTTTGCATCAAGAACGAAGTCGGTCGGATTAATAGTTCCCGAGATATTTGTAATCCTGTTTTCCACATTCTTCGATTTTTCATGACCCTGTATTTTCTTCAAATTTCAATTCAAAGATATTTTTTAATTGGAAATGAGGCGCTTAATCTGATGCATAAACTGTTAGTTAATATGATTATTTTTGGAGTTATAAGGATGTTTCTTTTATGCAATCCGGTACTACTTGTGTAGTTTGGTATTTTACATAATTTGTCAAAATGGGTTCATCAGCAATTCATTAATGGAGCATTACTATGTATATTAAGAATATTTAAATAGACGTTTAAATTTTGTTTTGGAATTGCAATGCATTTTATAAATAGTTTTCACATATTTTATTTTCACATATTACACAATGCATATCCATGATGGGTAAGTATTACGGTGGCCCCCAACGACTAGTGTTGTAATCTGGCCGTTAAAACGAGACATTCATACAATTTTATTGTTAAAATGCATTTCCTTTTTCCCAGAGTCTACAAAAAAGCGTTTAAACTAAAGAAAAAATCTGTTTTTGATGAATCTAGTCAATGAAAAAGTAGCACATCAAATTGTCTCTCTTTATTATTCCGCAATTCCAATGTGTCAGAGAGAAATTGCTAATCAGTTGGGTATTTCACGCCGTTCTGTTTGCTATTACATTGATAAACCCAAGAAAAATGAAGTTAGTTCATTGCACTCTAAACGGGGTCTCCCTTCTAAAAGACCTCTATCAATTTTTTTTTTTTTTTTTTTTTTTTTTTTTTTTAAATTGGAGGCGAAATTGAATTCTGCAATGGCAGAATCTACATTTCACTTTTTTTTTTTTTTTTGTCTTTTAAAGTGTGCAATAACAAAGGCCTATTTTATTAAGTTCAAACAACTTATACAGATAAAACATCAAGGGAAAAATTTTGCGGGGAAGGAGGATGGACTATCAAAAGGTGATAATAAAAAATCCAATTGATTTGTAATGTAAATAAATAAGATTTTCTAAAAGAAATTAGTTCATAAAAAATAAAATTATGCCAATGCCAATATTTGCTTCAAATAAAAAATGCTACTGAATGTTTTAAATGCATTTTTTTTTTTTTTTTTAAATCTAAATTAATATAACCTGTTGTTAATATTGATGTAAATTAGAAATTAAGGTATCTAACTGATTTTCACTGTGCTGTTTCTTAAATTTGTGTCATTACATTAAAATAGTTGAATTACTTTTCATTTAGGAGAAATAAAGAAGAAGAATGCTAAACGAACAGATTCTAAAAAATGGCAGAAGGAGCGAGACGATGCATGCTTCAATACCGTAGTTGATAGTGAATTACTAGATACAGATTTTGACTTTGAGAAAAATCTTGCTCTTTTTGATAAACAGAAAGTGTTTGATGAAATAAATGCTCTTTCCAAGTCTGATCATGTAAAACTAGTGGACTGTAATAAACGAAGTAGTTCTGGTAAATATCGTCATGATGAAAATGTCCTTTCTGGTTTTGTTCCTATATCAAGACAAATTTCCGTACCATGCAAAGCAGAAAAAGAGTATGTGACTGGTAAGTTGTAAATATCTGTAATTAAAGACATTCTGAATTCTTTTAATACTTTATTGGTTGGTGAAATGCTATTACTTAGGGAGGGGGCTGTGCATTCATGTCTGGGTTAAACTAATATTGTAATTTCGTGTACTAATGTGATTTTAATATTTATAAACTTGAATAGAAGAAAATATTTACTATTATAGTGAGTGAACGGTTAACAAACTTTTTGTTTTATGTACAAATTGGTTAACAAACACTTTTTGCAACTGATTCTTATATTTAGATAACAAACATATCTTCAGTTAACAAACACTTTACAAAACAAAGTCAAGAAGAAAAAAATGCTGAGTTGTATTTAATTGCATCTATTTAAGAAGTTATTGCATCTCAGAGTTTCCCCCAGATTTAAAAAGGAGCAAAGCGCTACTGTTGGGAAAAAGGTACTTTTATAGAGTTGAGTCTAGAATCCTACTGCCTTTTTTTATGCGGCCATTCGATTAATTTCTTTTTCTAGTAGCAAGAGGAAAAAAATCGTAAAATATGTCCGTTTATCGTGCAAAAAAATTGTTTTTTGATTGAGGGGTAAAAATCATGAAATTTATCAATCAGTTAAGAAAAAAATCTTAAATCAGTCACAAAAGAATCGCAGTTCGAAAACACATGACAAAAAACTGAAATTTTTTCACAAGATTGGAGGGAAAAAAAAAGAAAAAAGCAAATTTTGTTAAAAGATCACGAAAAAAACAGCAGATTTTGTTAAAGGATCATGAAAAAACAGTAAATCTTGTTAAGAGACTGCAAAAAACAGCAAATTTTGTTAAAAGATCGCGAAAAAAAATGCAACTTTTGTTAAGAGATTGTGAAAACCAGAAATTTTATCCAAAGATTGCAAAAAAATCCAAAATTTTGTCAAAAGAACATGAAAAACGTAAATTTTGAAAAAGCAGCACGGAAAAAAAGCACATAGTTTACGATGAGAGTAAAATAGCTCGTTACTACTAGATTATCCCATCGGCCAAAAAATTATCGCCAATCTATAATATTAAATGCCAATAATGAATGATCGTGAATCTCACATTCAATGACATTAAATACGATTCACATGTTTAAAATGTCATTAAGTGATTTTTATTTCGACTTTTTTTGTATTTTTATTAATATTCTACTAATTATTTGTTTTTTCGTTATTTAAAATAAAAATTAAGTCAATATGTATAATTTGGCTATTACTTTGATGATTTGTATAATTTGGCAAAATTGGTCTGCAGAATAACAAAGTAGTGCCAATTGCTCCCTTCCTTCCCCCACCTCTGTTAAAAACTTTCAGAAAATTTGCTCTGAATCTCAATTTATTTATTTATTTTTTGCTTAGAATTATCTCTGTGATAATCAGATTTTTTCCAAAATGATGAAAAATTAAGGCAGTCATTCCCGAAAATTAAAAAAAGTCGGTCATAACTCTGAAAATTCAGACGTAAAATATATCACAAATTTTGACGATTAATCGGGGGGAGGGGGGGGGATCATCTTTGTAAATTATTGAAAAAAAAAATTTAAAAAAATCTCCAATTTCATCATAGGATCAAAGGAAAATTGCAAATTTTGTCAGAGAATCACAAAAAAACGCCCTTTGAATTTTGACAAAAAATCACAAAAAAAATTAAAATTTCATCAAGAAATTGTAAAAAAAAAAAAAAAAAAAACTTTTTCCACAGCTTTTTTCATGAAATTAGTGGGTTTTTTTCAGTGGCCCTTTGGAAAAAAAAAAAAAAAAACATTTTTTTTCTGTGATCATTTCACAAAATTATTTTTTTGTCAGCAGTCATTTAACGAAATTTATGTTTTTTCCATGGCCCTTTGACAAAATTCTTATTAGCATCGTTTCTCTGACTCTTTGATGATATTTGCATTTTTCCTTGGCACTTTGATGAAATTCACGCTTTTGTCTATTACATTTTGACGAAATTAATGCTTTTTTTCCATGACCCTTTGTCGAAGTTATTATTTTTGCCACAATTCGTAAGCTTTTTCCTGTGATTCTTTAAGAAAATATGCCTTTCCTTTAGATTCTTTAACGAAATTGGTTTTTTTTTTTTTTTTTTTTTTTTTTATTTTCTGTAGTGTTCACTCTAGAAATTAAAAGGGCAGGGTGCTATTCGCTAAAAAGGGCACTACTGCAGCAGAAAAGGGCACTTTTGCAAGAAAAAATTTGTTTTTGCCTTTAAAAGGAAAAAAAGAAAGTGGGAAAATACATAATTTTTAAGTAAGATGAATCAAATATTAATTTTGAATGATTTTATGATATAAAAACTAAATACAATTAAATTAAACCATGATTGAATAGTTTGATGTTCTTTTTCTTAAAGAAATGAAAAAATTCTATCATTTTTGGACACACAAATTTAGAAATACTACAGAATAAAATAAATATTCATTAAAAATCTCTGGGTAAAACCAGTGGTGCATTTTGCTACTTTTAAAAAGGGCAGGATGCATTTTGCAAATTTGAAAAAGGGCAGGGTGCTGCACCCTTCAAAAATGGCCTAGAATGAACACTATGCTGATGATGAATGAAAATTTTCAGCGAACATTTGTTAAAATTCGCAATACTTTTCATGTTTGAGTTTTCTGATTGGTGATCCTTTTTTAATTTTCAGTACTGCATATCTTGTATTTTTTGGAAATTTCAAATCAGAATCACCCTTGGTTAGAAAAACAAAATTCTTTTTCATATATTTCCCCCTCTTTTAGTCAATGTTATTTTATTGATGTATGTTCTTTTTGGTCAGAAGGCATTGTGTCATAGATTTTGTTCACCGGGAATTTGTCTATCACAACCTTGACCTATTAAGACTTGTCTACCGCGATGCAAGCTTTGAGAATGCATAGTCCTAAGTATATGAATAAAAAGAGAAGTAACAGATGCACATTCAATATGGATGAAACAATAGTAAGGGCTGCATTTTTTCAAATGAGGGGCAAGAAGGGCGCTATTTTTTGAATGAGCGACAAGAGGGGTGGTGCTAGTTTTTAGATGAGGGGCAAGTGGGGTGCTATTTTTTAAACTAAATGGCAGGAGTGGCAGAGTGCCCTCCTAAAACCCTCTGGAGTGGAAAAAACTCTGGCATCTATTAAAGAAATGAAAAAAAAATAAGGGATTTTATCCAAGCTGCAGATTATGATTAAGTGCCTTATTGTGATAAACTGTGTTTATTTCTATGAGGATAGCATGTATACTCATAGAGAAATTAAGGTATTAATAAAAACAGTCCCAAATTTTGCCAAGTTTTTTGTTTATAATTTGCAGAGTTCTTAATATAAAGCATTGTTCTTTTTTAAAAAAGATGACAAATAATACTGTACACAATATCCTGAAATCAGAATTAAAAAATAATAAAAATTTTATGAAAAATGAGCCAGTTTATTAAATAACGTTTAAATAATGTGCATGCGTGAATGTAATCAAAATGTAATAATTTGCATAATGATTTAGCTAAATGTATCGAGCAACTTTTGTAAAAGTCTCAAAAACATAGCTTGAAAATTCTGAAAATTGTCTTCGGTATAATAAGCTCAAAATCAGTTATTCCCAAAATGAAGCAAAAAGATAAGGGGTTGTATTTAAATGTAGTAGTACATGCAATATTGTGTATGCTATATTGACACTAATCAATGGATATATGGCTACAGTCCCTCATCTTTTTGCTTCATTTTGGGAATAATGGATTTTGAGCTTATTCTACTGACGATTATTTTCAAAATTTTTAAGTTATGTTTTTGAGACTTTAACAAAAGTTGCTCTATACATTTAACTAATACATTATTCAAATTACATTTTGATTGCGCTGACACATGCACAGTGAAACATTACTTAGTAAACCTGCTCATTTTTTTTCTATAATTTCTATTATTTGTCATACTTTTTGAAAAGAAAATTTTTTTATATTAAAAACTTTAATTTTAAGCAAAAAAATTGAAAAATGAACATAATTTATTATAATTATCCGCTTAATCATAATCTGCAGTTTGAACACTTTTGCTACATTAGTTTTGAAGGATCTTAGTTTGAAGCAAAAGATCTTAGTTCTTTTTTAATTTGTTGATGATCCCTTATGGGATTTCGAGAAAAAATCTTCATGGAAATATATGAGCATTACTATTCTGTTTACACACTTGGATTTTCAGAATAATTCCTCATGTGTTTTTCTAGATAGTTAAGAAAATGTCTAAAATCACAAGTGGCCAGTCACCTTTGGCCAAATAGTGTATGTATAGACAAAAGAGGTACACAAATAAAGTTTGACTTTGATACCCCTTCACGCCTCCTTATCCCTAAAAATTTTGAAATATTTATTTCCTTTTACTACACACAAAAAACTTTAATGCATAATACGATTTTGTAGGAGAATTGTTTTTCTTTTTCTTTCCTTATACACCCCTCAATTTTTTTTTTTTTTCAATTTTTACACTAAGATAGGTTATTTTATGGCTTTACATGTTCAACAAAATTTCATCCTTATATTTCCAAAAGTTTAGGGGGAAAAGGACTCTGACACATAGAACAATCTGACGAGAGCTATAGGGTTAAGATTAGTGATCAAAGAGCCCTAATAAATAAATAAATAAATAAATATCTTATACTATAATGCGAGCAAAAATTGTGTGTGTGTGTCTGTGTGTGTAAATTTTATCTCAAAAACGGCTCTAATGATTTTCACCAAAATTCAGATTTTACCATTTTCGGGCACGAGAAGACCATTGGGCTAGGTCACATGTTCGAGAAAATTCGATTATTGGGTCATAATGGGTCAGGATAGAGCTATTTATATCTCGAGAACAGCTGATCGATTTTAAGGAAATTTTGTATCCAATCGTTTTCTGGCACGAGAAAACTATTGGGCTGGGTCACATGTTCTAAAATTTTTTATTAGTGGGTCATTTTTGGGACATTATGGGTCAAGCCATTTTTATCTAAAAAACAGCTCTAACGATTTTGACCAAATTTTATATTTTATCATTTTGGATTGCAAGAAGACCATTAGGTTAGGCAACATGTTCGAGACAATTCAGTTAGTGGGTCATTTTTGGGGTCATTGTGGGTCATGCTATTTTTATCTAGAGATTTTCTCACGCAATTTCGTCTAAAAATTGCATTCTATGGTTTTCGGACATGAGAAAAACATTGAGCTATGTTACATGTTCATAAAAAAAAAAATAATGGATCATATTGGGTCATTAAGGATCTGGGTCAAGCTATTTATATTTAAAGAACGGCAGAATCAATTTCATCGAAATTTTGCCTGTAACAGTTTTTTGACACGAGACAGCTAATGGGCTAAGTCACACGATCGAGAGACTTCGATTATAAGAGTCATTTGTGGGTCATGATGGTCATGGTCAAGCTATATCGAAAAAACAGGTGGATCGATTTTAACGAAATTTTATATACAACATTTTTTAGGCATGAAAAAACTATTGGGCTAGGTCTCATGTTCGAGAAATTTCGATTAATGGGTCATAAACGGTCTGGGTCAAGCTATTTATATTTAAAGAACGGTAAACTCGATCTTAATGAAATTTTGTATGTAAGTCTTTTGACACGAGAAAACTAATGGGCTATCTCACATGTTTGAGAGATTTTGATTATAAGAGTCATTTATGGGTCATGATGGGTCATAATGGGTCATGTCAAGCTATGTCTAAAAAACATATGGATCAATTTTAACGAAATTTTGTATACAACATTTTTTTGGCACAAGAGAATCATTGGGCTAGGTCACATGATCGAGAAATTTCGATTAATGGGTCATAAAGGGTCTGGGTCAAGCTATTTATATTTAAAGAATGGCAGGATCGAGTTTAACGAAATTTTGTGTGTAACAATATTTGTACACGAGAAAACTAATGGGCTAAGTCACATGTTCGAGAGATTTTGATTATAAGGGTCATTTGTGGATCATGATGGGTCATGTTCAAGCTATATCTAAAGAGCGGGTGAATCGGTTTTAACGAAATTTTATATACAGCATATTTTTGGCACGAGAAAATCATTGGGCTAGGTTACATGTTCGAGAATGTTTGATCAGTGGGTCACTTTTGGGTTATTCTAATTTTATCAAGACAATGTCTTGCGCAATTTTGAACAAATTTTATATTCTATCGTTTTCGGACGCAAGAAAATCATTGGGTTAGGTCAGATGTTTGAGAAAATTCAATTAATGAGTCATTTTGGGTCATAATGGGTCAAGGTCAAACTACCTAAAAATTGGCTCAATCAATTTTATCTAAATTTTGTATCTAATGTTT
The DNA here is from genome assembly GCA_964019185.1 of Maratus speculifer. Lineage (NCBI taxonomy): Eukaryota > Metazoa > Arthropoda > Arachnida > Araneae > Salticidae > Maratus > Maratus speculifer. The sequence continues at coordinate 400,009,144 of OZ025289.1, forward strand.
TTTGGCGCGCAAAAATTAATGAGCTAGGTCACATTTTTGAGAGATTTCGATATAAGAGTCATTTGTGGGTCATGCTAATTTTATCTAGAAAATTGTTCTCACTATTTTGAGTATACTTTCTATTATATCGTTTTCGGGCAAGAGAAAACCATTGAGCTAGGACACATGCTCATAACAATTCAATTAGTGGGTCGTTTTAGGTCTTAATGGTTTCGGGTCATTCTAATTATACATAACGACGACTCAATCAATTTTACCTAAATTTTGCAACAAAACGTCTTTTGTCATGAGAAGACTATTGGGCTGAGTTGCATATTAAATAAAATTATATTAGTGGGTCATATCGCTTCATTGCTGAATGCTGTCAAGCTAATTTTACTTAAGAAATGGCTTAAATGATTTTGATTCATTTCATACTCTACTGTTTTTGATTACCCGAAGACCATTGAGCTAAGTCATATGTTTGATCATATTTGATTAGTGGATCATTTGGGTAATGAGGGTCAGGATCACGAGACTATGGCAAAAGCCAATAAGTTGACGATATTTGACAAAATACTGGCTAAATTTGGCCGAAAAATCGACTAATAAGGTTACGAAACCAAAACACGTATTTGACACCAAACGAAAGAATGTGACCAAATTTGGCTATATCTGGCAAAAAATATTGTGTTTCAGAATGTGAAGAAATTTCTTATACATTCTTAATAGTATTCAAGATGCATAGTTAAACTAATCAGAGTCGAGCTAAAAAAGTGATTTGGATTGATGTCCTTTCTTTGTAAATTTTAAAATAAAGTAAAATTTATGAACATGTGCATACAAACATAGTTTTCTTATTGATTGTTTTTATAAATAATACTATTATTAATAACATCAGTAATATTTATATTTACAGTAATAATACAGAGTAAATGATACAGGGAAAATACTATATCGAGTTGAACACAAAGTTAATTTTGACCGAGCTGAGCTCGGTCATACCTGCTAGTGGATTTAAAAATGATTAATTAGTTGTCAAGTTAAGGAAATTTAAGAACTAGTCACCATATGTTGACAACTGTGTCAACTTTGGAGAGCTATTTTCACTTCTAAACTAGACATCCCTCTTAGCTGTTACGTTTTTGAGCTGTAAAAATATCATATCTTATATCTTATACCTTTATTCAAATGTTTGTAATTACTAAAATAGTTTAAGTAACATAATAAGTTAATTAAACCTTAATATAAAACACTTATCTTTTAATAAAAATGCTTAAGAATTTTCTAAAAAAATTTCTACAACAACCATAATCTGCAAAACATTTACCTCCATCTTAAATTTAAAATTATTGCCATTCAAGAAGATATAAAAACTCATTCTAATTTATTTTAGAAAATTGGTAAAGCTTTAAATATTTATTTAATTTAACGATGTCAGCTGTGGCACTGTACCTTAATTGATAGAAACTTATTTCCATTTTCTTTATGGAAACATGTTTTATTAATACAGTAAACTCTCTCGAATCCACATCTCTAAAGTCTGTGATAAAAAGTAAGATAATTTAAAAAAAAAATTAAAATTTTAAAAGTAAAGGTCAAGTAAATAATTAATGATGTATGATTAAATAAGCATAATAAAAATGAGGTACATTTTTCTTGAATTATTCAAGGACACTCCCCTCATAAATGTATACACTATTAATTCATAAAAAATGCTTAAAATATGCACAGCATCACAGATGTAAACATTGAAACTTTAAGTTCAGTTATAGGGGCAAAATTACAAATTTTTTTAGTTGTATGTCATTTCATATCTATATTATAAAGGCCAAACGTATCTGTGTGTAAGGCATACGTCATTTTGCGAATAGCAACACTTTCAAATTTTAATTGAAATTTCAGTATTGCAATTTTTTCTACTACGATTTTTTAGCTCACAGGCTATCATAGCCTGAGAGCTTATGTGCCCGCCCGTTCTGTATGTATGTTCGTACGTAACGCGATAACTCATGATAAAAATATCCAATCCACTTGAAATTTTGTATATAGGTATATCCTGACAAGGCGCTTCCCTGATTAGTTTTTGGAGTTCATTCGATATGTATAAGAGGGGGAATGGGGGGCTCATGCCCCTCCCCTTAATAGAAATAAGTGGGTTTTTCATGCAGAATTAAGTTTTCGTTCAAAATTTAGATATAGGATCATTCTGATGAGACGATTCCGTGACTGTTATTAGGTGTTCATTGAATAAGTATAAACAGGGGGAACGGGGGTTCTAATGCCCCTCCCCTTAATTTATATAAATGGGTTTTTCAAGCAGAATTGTCAGATTTCATTCAAATCTCTGAATAATTTTGGAAGTTTAATGGTTAAGTATAAAAGAGGGGGATAACTCCTCTTAAATTATACAAATGCTATATGGGTTTTTATTAAGAATTATCCAATTTGCTCTGAATTTTGGATACAGATTTTTTATATGATAAAGCATGTCCTTGATAGTTTAGGAGGTTCAATGATTAAGTATAAAAAAGGGGAAAGAGGAGAGCTGTTTCCCTTTCTTAATTTCTTTTTTTCGAACGGAATTAACCCTTGAAAATATAAGGTTGTAATGTACAATTAGTATGCGTAGCCTGTGAGCTCAATGCCATCAGTTTAACTGGGCAGTATTCTTTTTATTAAACTTATAAATATCACACATTTTCAATTTTTATACCATCGTGTAGAGAAAAAAAATGTACTTTTAAATGAAAATTTTTTGAAAGCTGTATGTTAATTTGCTTTTGAAATATTAATTTTTTGTGTTTTTAATGCCGCTTTTTCTAACCGTGGCAACAGGAGTATACTCCATTTCAATTAAAAGGGAAGATACCAATTACTGTATCTTTATGTTGCCATTTTCTTATTAAAAGGGAAAAAATTGAAATTTAAATGTCTTCTGTTATAAAACCCGGTGAATTTTGATTTCATTTACAAAATTTGATTTACACGTAAAAGAGTATCAACAGCTGTTTCAGCTAATAACATCGAGACTTCAAGTTTTGAATCAAAATGATCAAATTAAATTGCCAATTTTTTTCTGAAAAGGTGAATACAGATACGAAATGTGCATTTGTAAATTTTGATATGGTGAAAATGAAGCCGGTTTAGATTTCACGGGGAAAAAAATTCTGTGATTGAGTCAAAGTTGAATAAATTTTGCTTTTGTTTCATTTTGGAATACTAGCATAAGAACCTAAATTGATAACTTTATCATAATAATAAATCTTTATTACTTTTGCTGCTTACACATATGATTAAAGTTTAATTTTAACGATTTCCACAACTGAGTTTTATAGAAATTGTATTTTGTTAATTTGACGCTAAATATCGTTTGTTTAAGAGTTAGACTAACCAATATAAAATGCATTATTTACTATAGCTAATTTTGCAGGCTTATTATAAATCAATGAAACAGTTCCTTTTTAAACATTTTCTTTCGTCGAAATTTGACGGGTTCTACCTCGTATATTTTAATAGTTAATTGTTGATAATATGACTGAACTTGTGGTTTTTCATGAAGGATGTATAATTTTATTTGAGGAAAAATTTAGATATTGCTGATATCACAGGTGATCACAATCTTTTTACCAAATGTATTTATGTATTAATCAAGCTTTTTTTGTTTTTTAAACTTGCTAAACCTGTTTTTTTTTTTTTTTTTTTTAATTGTATGATTTTGATATAAATTTATAATATATACCTTTATGAGGAGAGCGTCTTTGAATAATTCAAGAAAAATGTATCTCATTTTCATTATGCTAATTTAATCATGCATCATTATTTACTTCACCTTTACTTTTAATAATTAAATCACTTTTAAAGTTATCTTACTTTTTTATTATTTAGTGTATTACTTATTTTAATGTATTACTATATTGCAATCATTCATTATAATTTTGATTGCATTAATTCATTCAAATTACCGTTTAAGAATTGCAAATAAAACAATGACTAGAAATCCACAGAATTCGAAATTCTGTACAACCTCTGGTCCCAAACTGTGCAGATTTGTGGAAGTGTACTGTATTGTGTACAGGGATAAATATTTTAGAGATACAGTAGAATCCCGCTAATTCGGAGCCCGTTAATCCAGATAGGTTTGGTAATTTTTTTTTTTTAAGTTTGAGAAGCCAGGGGTCTGTCCAGGGCAAAAATTGAGTTCCTTAACGGACTCTTCACAAAAACAAATTTATAAGAAACGGACTCTTCACAAAAATAAATTTAAGAAAAACAGACTCTTCACAGAATTATATTTCAGAAAAACGGCCCTTTCACACACACAAAAAAAAAAAAAAAAAAAAAAAAAAAACCAGTGTAATAAGTGTAAATTTTTGCAAAAATCTAGATTTTTGTGTTTATTGTATCATTTATCTCAATGTTAACAAACTACAGCCTCTTTCGTCTACTGCTATCTTGCTTTTAGTGTTCTTTCTCCCCGTTATCCTTATTTTGAATGAGCGCCGATTGGCTGATACATGACAGCAGCAGCACAGTAGGTGTGGCGATCGTATCTTTTTATGATTTCACTTACTAATTTGGCAACAACTGCTTTTATTTTGCTGCATTCGCTTTGTGTATGAAATGTGCTTCACGGGCTTTACGTGTTCTTACTTTGAGTTTTCTCTGATTTCCCTTATTTTTTTTGTTTCTACTGTATGTGCTCATTCCTTTTATTTCCATCAATATGAAATGTGGATGTCCCTCCACGGGAGGAAATTCTCGAAATTCTGATTATTACTTGAAAAAAATACGATTGTCAGATGCTGAAGGCTGTGATAAAATTTCTAATTATTTTAAGGGAATCGATCAAGATGCTGATGCGCAAAAATCTCCGATCAGAAAGTCATCTCAAAAAGGGGATTTAACAACTGATAATTTAAAATTATCGATTCCAGATTATCCAGTCAACAATTCAACCATGTGTATTTCAGACAAACCAATCGAAAGTTCTATTGAGATTTCAAGTTCAACCTCTAACAGAAATAATAATTTTGAAAAAGAAAAATTGCCTGTCAAAGAGGATAATTTCAGAAGATACGAAGTATCTTCCGTTGAAAATTATGATTTTGAAAAAGGAGCAATATCTCCTATTGAAGAAAATTTACATTTGGTTCTTTATTTCTTAACAAAAGCTACACACAAAAGATGTTCTATTGAAAATTAATAAATAATAAAATCATTTTCATATTAAATTGCTTTGTGGGACTAACTGTTAACCATACATGCTTTCCTTAGTTTTTAATTTCATTATTTACATTAATCTAAACATTCTGTTTGTCGATTGTTTATTATAATATAATTGCAAAAGAATGGAACAAGAAATATCTCTGTTAATTAGTAAATTAGATCATCTGCCTAAATATTAGTTTATTTCTGAAAAATTAAAACATGACCCAATTTCAAAGACTGGGCGGAAATGGATTAACTAATATTTTGTGAATTTACTTTTTTCACAAAAATAGAAATAATTCACAAAAATAAAAATAATTCACAAAAATAGGACTCTGGGGGGAAAAAAACCTGGACAGATCCCTGAAAGCAATTGGCTAATTTCCATAACATTAGCTTGTTTCATTGTCGTATTCTGAATAAAAAAACTTTTTCTGAAATCTTTTTGGAAGTATTAAACAAAATAAACATTTTTACTCTTTGTAAATATTCAATAAGTTTAACATAAAGGTGATTTTCTGTAAGTATGTTTTATTTTATTTCATTTTTTGAAATTCTCCAGATAATCCGGATTTTCAATAATCCAGATTGGGTCTGGTCCCAATTAATCCGAATTATCGGGGTTTTACTGTATTTAATATAATACCTCGAATCTCCCACTTATCACATCATGTTTCTCATGTTTCTTTATAATGCTCTTTATTAAAACTTTTTTTTTTTTTATTATTATTATTCTTATAGACAGGTTGGGAAAAGCTTTTTTCTTTTACTTTTCTAAAATGTTCTGCATAATATGTATTAAATGAAATTAGCATTTAATAAAACTTTCCAAGAATCTTTAAATAGAATTCATTAAGTATTTAAATTTTTTGAATCACAAATTGTACATATATTTTTTTACTTATCTAATTGCTAGTATTCTCTCCAATTCTGATAAATTTGGGAATCAGGTGTTATTTGAAATGAAATAGCATAAATTTTACTTTGTTCTTTTTTTTTTCGTATAATTTATTTACTAGCAACATACTATTTCATATCCTGTCCATTTTCGGATTGTTATTTCTTGTGTAAAAGCCCTTGCTTTTGAAATAAGTTCGTAAATGTGACCACAGATCACACTGAGAGTTTCATTTAATATGCTTTTTAAAACACTTTATCCTTAAATTAATAAATCAAAATTGCTAATTTATAATTATTAAAATCTTATATAAAGGCAGTACCATTATACAGTAAAACCTTCTTAAAGCAACCACGTTCTGTTCTAATAAAAATTGGTCCTGCGATATGTAGTCTCTTAATGGAGGTCATGTTTAAATCTAGATTTTAACTGTTGAAAAAGATATCAATTACTGTTACTAAAATTTATTTTTCACGTTAGAAAAAAATATAAAAAACTATGTATAAAAACAAAAGTTAATTACTGCACAGTAAACAAAAGAATGCATTGATGTTTGCTTTGTTTTTATAGTTTTATATTTTATAACATTTACTTACAAGTCCTATAAAGTTCAGTAAATAAAAACAAATTTTCTCAATAAGAACAAATTATGATGATTTTATTAGTTTGTCTATTTCTTTCACCGTTTCCTGACAGAATAAGGTTTAATGACCATTCTTAATTCACCATGAGGGTTAAATTCATTGCTTAAAAATGCACAAAGAGGTTTAAGTAGTTAAAAGTTATCGGATAAAAAAAAATAAAAATAAAAAAAATAAATCTGAACTTAGTTAAGAAGTTTCGTGAAAGATGCACTCTCCGGAATTATTTTTCTTAGGAGACCTTCTTCAAGCAACCAGGAAAAATCAGAATTTGTTTCATTTTCTTCAAAGAAATTGGTCGCTCATGGAGGGAGCTCAACTGGGAGGATCTCTGATAGGAGGTAAAATTAGTATTGAGACTATGGGAATAAATTTTGTTTGTTGAAAAAAATGGTTGTTCAGGGAGGTGATTGCTTAATGGAGGTAGTTGCACAGAGAGGTTTCCTGTACTCGTATTTAATAAAGCAATGTTTCTTTACATATAACACTTCTGTATGTTACATGTTTTCCCAATAGATGGCAGTGTCAAAAGAAGTCAAAAGTATTTTATTTTGCAATAATACCTAAATGTCCTCCAAAATCACGTTTTAAACTTTTTTTTTTTTTTTTTTTTTGTTTAATACAGTAAATTTTCCATAGCAGACACCTCTATTTCACAGATAGTTTTCCCAATCCCCATTCTCAAAACCTAAATTTTTGTATGTTTAACCTCTGAATAACAGACATTCTGAACAGTGGATACTATTTTCAGTGATAAAGGATAAAAAAGTAATTTTTAACAAGAAAAAATGAATAAGGAAAGTAAAAGGGCCTCTAAATTTATCAGGGTAATGTGTCAGATCACAGAAAAATTTAGAGGATGGGCTGGGGAAAATCCCCATCACCTGCTTCCCATGTAAGTGTTGAATTTAGGGGGTTGCCCAAAAAGGACATCTCCCAGAGCATTGAAATGTACCCCTGGAAGATTTTGTGCTTTTAATGGTCAAAAAGTACAATTCTCTCTGAACTCTATAATGTCCAGTAATGCCACAATGAAAAATAAATTACATATATTTGCAAGAAAAAGTAAATTTTTGAAATAGATTTTTTTTTTTCCATAACAATGTAATAAACAGTGGATAAAGGTGTGCACAGTTTCATTTCAGTTTTATTGCTTAAAAAATAATTTTTTTTTCTTCTGATTAATCATATTATAGAGGTTTTAGGACATATAAAAGTGGATTAATAAAACATTAAGCATTTCTTAGCGATTTTTGAATCTGTAAGGGTTTCCCAATAGTGGACAATTTCTGCATTCCCAAGGTGTCCATTATTTAGAGGTTTTACTGTAATTAAAAATATTTTGAATTCACCTTTCAAATATTAGAGTTATTTGAGAAACATATTAAACAAGTAAGTATAAAGCTAAAAATAGTTTTAAGAACAAAACAAAATAAATTTAATGTACAAGTATTTAAATAATAATAAAAATATTATAAACCCTTAAATTGGTAAAAAATATGAAATTAATTATAATTAATTCAATCTTAATATGAAAATTTCAACTTCCAGCACTGGCATTTGAATTAAGACTGTTTTCTAATGAGATGCTTTACTTCCATGCTATGATGTCTACAAGGAAAAACGTTGAAATTAAAGTTATCTTTTAAATCACAAAAATGAATAGATGACTTTGAAAAAATTAATTAAATTAAAATAACAGCCTTTTCCAAAATTTTATGATTTGTTTTGTGACACTAGGTATTCAACAGTAAGACATAAAATTTGGAGCCTCTGACTTATACATTTTTTGTGTATGGGCTCCGTGATGGACAGACAGACAGATGAGTAAGACATATAGGGTTTGTCAGATGAATGAAATCCTAAAAATGAGATCACATTGATCTTAGTATTAGGTAAATCAAAGTTTGTTTCCATAACTTTAAAAATAAATACAGTCTATTTAAAATAATAATAATGTAATATTTTAAAAATATAATGAAATATGTTCTGGAACATCAATGAAAAAGCAATATGACAGTAACATGAACATATGCAGTTTCTTTGGGACTGCAACACATTCAATGAGATTTTACAACCTAATTTTGCGATGTATTTGACTAATGATTTTTCCTTAGGGTTTTTATAATAAAGAAGTACTGAATATTCATTATTTTGTTGAAATTCACTTTCATAAAGTATGTTCATCCTTATTTCTAATTTCATATTGCATTCTAGGTGCACTAATGTTCTCTATTTGTTTTGTTTTTCATCTGATTCAAACTGTTCTAAAAGAAATGAGTTAATATTATCTCAATTCAAATGATCTTATGCTCATCTTGCATGTAGTATGTGAAATAAATGCAAAATATGAATGTCATAAAATGTTTCTGAAGGATTAGATGAATAGCTTATATTAAATAAAAACTTTATTGTAATTTTTTAATAAATTAGACAAAAAAATTAATTGACAATTTGATTTAATTTTTTTTTTTTTTTTTAACAGAAATTTAATGAGAATAGTTACTTTGGTTTGCTAATATCTCCATCAAAATTATGTTTTTTGTATGTGTGTGTAATGTTAGAACTGTTCAGGTTAATCGTTTTCTTGAATGCAAATGTTTTATATAAATTTTGTACCTTTTTATATTTTCTTCTATAGATTGTGGGTTAACTGTACCAAGTATTAGTGTTGAATTTAGAAAAAAATTATTTGAAAAGGCTGAAGAAGTTGGATTTTCTGTTAGAGTTAGATTGGAAATGACAGGAAGAGCAGCCAGTGAGTTAGTATTGCAACTTCTTGGAGGAAACCACAGGTATTTAGACAGTATACAGACATTTGAAAAATTTCATTAATATTTTAAAAAATCAATATTTGTTAATACATTCATACACTATTTATGTTATTCATACATTATTTTATGAATTATTTAACACAAACTGTGTCAGACATTTTATAGACTCCCTGCATTAGGTTTAGAAATTGATAATTAAATGTTCTGATTAGAGAGCTCTTTTTCCATGCCTTTTGTGCATCGACTAATGAACTTATATGTAGCAAATTTTAGTTCCTAAATCATGCAATTATGAAAACACACTATAGTTTATCCTAATGATAAATTTAAAATTTTTGGATTTAAGAGCATTTTTAAAAATTTCAATTGTATATAGATAAAAATGCCGACAGACATATTTTTCATATATCTTGAGTTTGGCTGTTTTATATAACAGCTTAGTTAATTTTTTTTTTAAGCATAAATAATGAAATGCTAATTTGTTGCTATTTCCATATTTATAATGTCAAATTTTGTTTGCATTAGAAATTAGTTTAAATTCAAAATAATCATTTTTGTCTCGGAAGTCTTGAGGCATGTAGTCTTTGCAAATGGGAAAATTACACAAATTTTGTAAAAATAATCTAACATTTTATATTATGCTTAATCTTGCATGTTTACTAATTAAAATTTCTCTAATCAAATTCTTTCAATTGCAGAAAGATTTAATAAGTGAATAGAAGTCATAAATGTTAATGTGTTTTTAAATTTGAAGAGTATTTAATTATCATTAATGTGTTATCTCAAAGTTGACAATATATTTCATGATGTACTTGTGTTAATTTGCCAATATTTTAATAAATGCTACCAATATAGGTAATAATTTGATGAGGTATTACTTTAGTAGATTTTTCTCAAAGTCTTGAATGGCAGACAAGCATGCAGTCAAATTGTAATTCTCTGTGTTTTTGAGAAAAGAACTAAAATTTCTATTAGAGTAAATTAATTAAAGCATAAAAATATAGATTACTAGCAGCCTCCGCCCGCTACGCTGGTCAGTTTCTCTAAAATAATCTTGAATCAAACGAAATATATTTAAATAAACAATCTTAATATCGAATCAAATACCCACAATTTTTGTATGATTTATGTAATCTTACATTGGTCAGTTCAAAGTTCGTTTTGGAGACAAAATACCTCTAAAATGATTAAATAACTGACAAATTACAAAAGTACCAAAGTAATTAAGAATTTTTTAGTAGGTTTTTTATCTTGAATTCCTCTTCAATTTTTCTACCTGAATTTGCTTCTGAGATATGGTGAAACATGTTATTATTTTAGACCATCCGATGAACTTCCTAAAGGAGAGATTTATATATATATATATATATATATAAGGATTCAAAAGGAAAATGTGAAGTATCTCACCAAGTGCTGGATTTAAAAGAATTTGCTTAGTACCATTCAATTAAGCATGAAAAAATGCACTAAAAAAAACAAATAATTAGTAAAATATTAAGAAAAAAATTAAGAAAAAGTCGAAATAAAAATCATTTAATGACATTTTAAACACGTGAATCGTATTTAATGTCATCGAATGCGACATTCACGATCATCGATTATTAGCATCTAATCTGATAGTTTGGCGATAATTTTTTGGTCGACGGATTAACCTAGTAGTACCGTTTTTTTTTTTTTTTATTAGAATGAATGATAAATTAATTGCAAATATTTTTTCATGATAATGATTTTTTCTCCACATTCAAAATATTTCTTTTTTAGTGATGGTAAAATAACTGCAGATGAAAAAATTATAATAGTAAGGCTAAAACACAGATTTAATGACTGCTTGGCATATGACTTGGCAGAGACTCGATAAGTACGCTAATTCTATAAACCTAAATATCCAGATAGAGTTTAAACAAACAATTGGTACCATTTGATTATTCCGTCGATCAATTTCGCCAAATTATACAAATGGATATAATTTAGATTTTAAATAACCAAAGAATTAATAAATTACTAAAATGTTAATAGAAATAGAAATAAAACATCGAATTAAAATTAGTTGACGACGTAACAATTATGCAAAACATATTTAATGTTAAAAGAATGTGACATTTACGATCATCCATTATAGACATTTAACCTTATACTTTGACGACAGTTTTTTGGTCGATGGGAGATCAAGTATTGCCAAATAATGTAAACAAATTATATAAACAATAATATTGCCAATAATATTTAGATGCAGATATCATCTACGGATCACGATGGCACGATTACAACAAAATTGCGATTTTATGCCTCACGTGGTAATCCAGTAATAGTCGTTCATTTATCAGTAAATTATTTCATTATTTTTCTTTTTTATTTTAAAATTATACAAATTATTTTGTTCCATAATTACTAATTGAATTAATTTATTTATTATTAATATTATTCCAGATTACATTTTCTTGGCAACGGGAAAGAAAAATGGTTATTTTTTATCGGAAAAATTTTAATTGTTTCTGTATGAAAAATAATGAAATATTGAATTATTAAGAAAAATATTTGAATAAATCAATTAAAAATTAGCCTATGTTCAGCGGAAATAGTGTAGCTTTCCAACGGTGAAAGAATTTTTCAAATCCGTCAAGTAGTTTCGGAGCCTATTCAATTCAAACAAACAAACAATCAAATCTTTCCTCTTTATAATATTAGTATAGATATATCTAATTAAAGATTATTTGTTTAATAATTATTAATTTTAAGTAGTATTAACAAATTAATATTAAATACAGTTACTGATCATTTTGATAAATGTAAATATCGCTAGTATTTTATATAGTCTTACATAATTATTACAAAATATTAATTTGTATATAACTTTATTGTATTCTACTAATTAATGAAACAACTAATTTGAAATTTTCATAATTTCTGTAATTATTAATTAATAATTAAATTTCATTTATTTAAGTGTAAAATCATAGATTATGTTAGTAATTAGAAATGTAATTGTTCTGGAAACATAAAACTCTTGGTATCTATTCAGTATTTTAATGCTGGGGGAAAATATCAAAAATTCAGTTTGAATTTTAAAAAAAAATCTGATTTAAATTTGAAAAAAAAATCAAATTTATTTTATTTATTTATTTATTTTTATTTATTTATTTATTTATTTATTGAATCATGATTTTTTTGTACACATTCCTTTCAACAGTACTTGTAGTCATGTCAAATTAAGAAAGTTTGCCATAATAAATCATACAGAGATATAATTTGGTGCAGTTATTTATTGATAGCTTACTAATGACTGGATTACAAATCCTGATGGATAGGATGTGATCTGGGGGAGAGAGAGCAAAAATAAGTTTTGTTCCTCTCTCTTTCATAATCTGTTGAAAATATCTGAGAGGATGTGGGTTTCCATGAAAAAAGAACCCCAGCACAAATAAAAGAGCATGAATTCTTTACTATTAACAGGCATACAAAGTATAATCTCAGTTATCCGTCAGTCATAGGATGAAAGCCTTGATGAATTTTCCACAGAAAATCACTTTCTTTTCAAATTTATTAAATATTGTCACAATAAATAAATAAAGTAAAACAGAAAACACTCAAATACGGTAATACTCTGCAAGATAATAGAAATAAATTGATAAAAGATAAATATTCACTATTAGTAAGTGTTTATTAATGTGAAACATTAGAACTGCGAGAATAAAATATGGAAAAAACTAAAAGTAGCTACATACTAATTTATAATTTAAAGTATTAATAAGTAGATATTATATAATTATGAAGTAGATAAGTCTTTAAAAGGAGTCATTATCTTTCTGGCTTGCTTTTTCCAAAATGTCTTCCCAAGTATTATGTTTTTCCCTTGAATTATTCTGAAAAAGATCGAGACAACATGGCCAATGTTAAAGCATCCCGAAAGTGCCAAGTACCTCATGGTACTACAATTACTGGAAACTATAAAAATATTCTTCATTTCTGCAAATTCTCCTCAGCTGTTGAAATGTTGGTATTCCTTACAGCATTTTTGTATTAATGCATTATTTAATCATAAGTGTTTTATTTATTATTTAACAACATATTTTTAATTATAGGTTAAACCCCCAAAATACGCACCAAAAACCTACTGTAGTCATACTTTGTGGGTTGCATATTCAAGGTGCTCAAGGAATTAATTGTGGACGTCATTTAGCCAATCATTGTGTAAATGTCACAGCTCTCACAGCTCTTCAAACAAAAGAAACAAACAGTATATTTTCCAATGAAGTTGACCTTTTAAAACTGAGTGGAGGTATAACAGTTATTGGAGTTGCAGGTTTGTATTTTAATTTTAACATGATTAAAGTTGAAACGACTTTTATTTTTTAAAGTGGTAATAATATTAGTTTCCAAAGAAAAAACTAATTTCACTCTTTCAGTTACGCCATTTTCATTCGTAATGTTTGTCATTTTCGTTTTTCAATTGCGTCATTTAGACATTTTACGGCTTAGTTAGAATTTAAAATTAATAAAAGTTATTTAGTATCAGACATTTAATAAACTAAAAAAGCTTCTCATCAGTACAAATGTCAATTGAAAATTGAGGCTATTGTTTACTCATGTTCACATTCAAAATGTGCATTTAAAATAATAAATCACCATAGAGTCACCATAGTCACCATATCATAGTAAAACTACATATTTTGATAGAATTGTACATACTTTGTTTAAAAGAGCTGTTTGTAATCTTGTAAACTAACCGTCTAGAAAAATTATATTCTATAATTATTGCTGTTAGATTTTATTGCTTTAATATCTTCAAAATCCAGGATGTGGTCGATGGTATTTATTAAATGATTAACAAGTTTTGATTGTAAATTTCCAGATTTGTAAGTGCTTTTATGCTCTTCTAAGGAATGTTGAATGATCATCCAGTTTTACTAGAGTAGAATCTTTATAAAGTATACTCTAAAGTGTAAATATGGTATTCTGTAAAGGGGGGGGGGGATGCTTAAATTTGCATAACATATTCTTCATAACGTTCTCAAATTTAAAGGGTGTACAAATATTAATTGATATGAATAAATTAGATACTTTTTCCTGCAAATTTTCTTTTGTTGTTTTATCCCTTATTCAAACTCTCATATGCTTAAAACTATATAGTCATATCTCCCAAAATCAAATTTGTGCCAAACTTGGCAAAAATGTTGTTTAATTTGATGACAAAAATGCATCAATATAAATAAAGCCAACTTGGTGATAGTTGACTCCCCCCCCCCCCCCCCCCCGTTTTTTTTTAATTCGCATTCAAATTCAATATAGATGTAAATTAAGAATTTTCTATAATCGGTTTCCACACGATTTGTAGTTTAATGTGTTTGAGTAAAATTATCAGAATGCTTAAAAACAAGGAATAGGGTAGCAAATTTTCCTCCCAGTACAGACCTGGAGAACTTTTTACAATTTTAGTTTATTAAGAAATGAGTGAAAAATCTATTACAAAATTCCATCTTTCCTTACAAAAGATAAGTTAAATAAATGACACCTTTACAATACAACAGTTACAAGAAGCATCAAGGTGTAAGTGATCTTTTTTTAACTTACCTATTATACGTAGTATAACGTAAGTCTTGTTTTTCTTATATACTTATCTAGAAAATGGGTACTTACTAAGTTTTGCGATAATATGATATAATAGTATGAAATCCTCAAAATGATGTTCTTACTCGCTCTTAGCCTTTTTAAAAATGATTTTTTTGTTATTATTTTATTAGACTTATCATTATTGCAAGCTAAATCATTAAAATTTTAACATTACAAATTTGTTCTGTTTAAAATAATATCTTTCAAAGTTTTTTTTTTCTTTTTTTCCGTTAACAGTTTAAACTTTTTTAGTTACATAATTATTTGTAAAAAAAAAAAAAAATTTACCTTAATAATTATGATCTTTAAAATCTGAAAATATCCTGGGATTTTAAAAGTAATAATAAGGTGAAAGGTGGATAAGTTTTTTTCATTAATACTAGTTGAAAAAATCAGTAGTTATAACCCTATTTTCTAAAATATTTACAAGAAATATCAGATTAATTTACCAAAATACTCTTATGGAAATATCACATTTCTTATAAAAGTACAGTGTATTTAAATGGAGTATTATTATTTCTGCAAATGGAAAAGCATTAGCAGTTGAAAATGTTCATATAACTTTTTAGAAAAAGAAAAGCTATACTTATGTAAATGATTAAGAAGATTACTAGTTTTTGAAAATATTTAGCTTCGATTGTTACTCTATACTTTCTATGATTAAGCAGAGTTTTTTTTTCTTTAAAGAAAAGTATACTTTTATTATTAGACAGAGTAAATAAGTTCTATATTAAATTTTCTTCAATGGTACTTAAAAATAATGTCAGTGCATAAAGGGCTAAATAGAGTCAGGTGAGGAAAAATAGTTAGAGAAAATAGATAAAAACAGCACTTATAACTTAGTTTGCCAAAAATATCATTTTAATCTACAAAAAAATTACATAGAACATGCAAATGAACATTATAGAAATGTCATTTTGATTTGAGCTGCTTTGCAATATTTCTGAGGTAAAAATAACATCACTTTCGAAAATAACATAATCGAAGTCACATACTGATAAAATGTAATACTTTAGAGACAATTAAAATATCTTTATAGAAGAGCCATCACATACAGTGTGCATGATGTGGTCTTGATGAGCCTTTGTCCAAAAAATAGTGATTTTGGTTATGGAACTTGATTCTCGACTGGATGAATTTCCTTTGCCAAGTTAGACAAGCTAATAAAGTAGTTCTTTGCAATAATTTGAGTTCTAGACCAGCGGTTCTCAAACTTTCTTGGTACGCAACCTACCTTTCAGTGAAAAAAATTCTTGTGACCCACCTTTTCATAAAAAAAAAATTTCGATATAAAATTGTATATCAGTATAGCAATTTTTGTGTGATCTTTATACGCTCAGCTATCCTATCCTACAAAAAACTCAAATTTTCGTACAGAAGATTACATTATCAACAAAAACAAGAATCTGTAATCCCAATGTGTGTAAGTGAACAATAATTAAAACAATGCACAAACTACAAAGATAGTTAAAAATACGTTTAATTATTATAAAAACATAACTTTATAATCAATGAGATTTCTGGTACTGGTGTTTAAAAGTGTGGGAAAATATATTAACATGCAGTTTGTCTCAGTACTTGTCTTTCTAATACAGCAAAGTAGAAAAAATCATGTTCTCATAAGCACGAAGTGTTAAATTTTATCAAGGGCATCAAAGCTGATTTAAATATTTCTGGATATTCTGTTCTTATCTTATTCTAGAAGGAAATTAAGGATTTTCCCTTGAAATATTATTTTCTGTTGAAATTGTCATATCTTTTTAAACAGATGAAATAAAAGATATATTTTGTTGACAAACCTCGATTGTTCCGCGACCCACCAAAACAACTGCCGCGGCTCACCAGTAGGTCACAACCCATAGATTGGGAACCGCTGTTCTAGACTATAAAAATCATCTTTTTACTTTATGTAACATCACAGGAATATGGTTTATTGCATTTATTACATGCAGATTATTTCAGAAATTTTCATTTACACTTAAAAGAATATAAACAGTTTAGTATCTTTTTCCAGCTAATAGAAATTGAAACTATTAGTTTTGAATTTAAATGATTTTAAAATGATCAAATTAAAATAACTTTTTTTTTGAAGGTGAATACAGATATGAGAAATGCATATGTAAATTTAAAAATGGTGAAAATGATATTGGGTTTAGATTTCACAGCAAAAAATTCTGCGATTAAGTCAAAGTGTAATAAATTTTTTTGTTCATTTTGGAATACCAAGCATAAGAGCCTTAATTGATAATTTTGTCACGATAGCAGATCTTTATTATATTTAACTGTGTTCATTATGATTAAAGTTTAATTTTAATAATTTCTAAAACTGATTTTTATGGAAATAGTATTTGTTAACTTTAGTTTAAATATCATTTGTTTAAGAGTTAGACTTACCAATATAAGGTGCATTTTTTATTGTAACTAATTTTTTAGGCTTATTATAAATCAAAAAGAAATTTCTTCTTAAATATTTTCTTTTGTCGAAATTCAACTGGTTCTACCTTGTCCATATTATAAAGGCCAAATGTATCTGTGTGTAACGCATACGTCATTTTGCGAATGGCAACACTTTCCCCTGTAATTTTGGTTTTGCAGTTTTCTCTACTGCAAATTCTATGCTTCTAAACATCGCACATTTTTAATTTTTACACCATCATATAGAAAAAAAAATTTACTTTTAAATCCAATTTGTTTGAAAGCTGTATCTCAATTTATTTTTGCAATATTAATTTTTTTATAGTTTTTAATACCAATTTTGTAATTGTGGCAACAGAATCACTCCATTTTCTCTTATGGTTGAAAAAATATATAAAGTAAAATGCGCAACATTTTTCCATGCAATTTCGGTTTTGGAATTTTCGCTACTGCAAAATTTATACTTCTAAACATCGTACATTTTTAATTTTTACACCGCCGTATAGAAAAAAAAACTTACCTTTAAATACAATTTGTTTCAAAGCTGTATCTCATGTAAATTTTGTGATATTAACTTTTTTATAATTTTTATTACCAATACTGTAATTATGGCAACAGATACATTCCATTTTCTCTTAAAATAAAAAATAAAAAAAATAGAAATGCTATTTCAAAATATCGTCTGTTAAAAAATCCGATGAATTTCGGTTTTATTTTGTTTAATAATTTCGATAATTGAGTTTTATAGTATTTTGTTACTTTCAGCTTAAAAAAATATTTGTTTGAGAGTTAGACTGACCAATATAAGATGCATTTTTTACTGTAGCTAATTTTGTAGATTTATTATAAATCAATGAAACAGTTCTTTCTTAAAGATTTTCTTTCGTCGAATTTCGACGGGTTCCACCTCGTTATAATAATAGCAACAAATAATCTGTTATTCATTGAGAAATGTTAACTGATACCTGTAATGCACTAATTTGGCAAAACAAGTGCAAAAAATTACAATTTGTATTTTCATACCCCACCTAAACCTGCATATCATTAATTATTTTATAAAACAAAATTACATTTGTGTCATCAGTCTGAAATGTTTTTTTTTTTTTTTTTTTTTTTTTTTTTTTTTGAAGAATAAAATTGAAATAGTAGGCATTAGTCCAATTTAGTCATCAGTTTTAAAGATTTGATCCAGGAATCAAATTGACACAAAAGGTTTGACATGCAAAATGCATATAAGCATATTAGTGTCTAATACATTTAGCATTGTGTGACATATACTTTTCTTATCCCTTAAATATTCAACCTATGAAAAGTGTTATTTTAAAAGTGCTATAATATTCACAAGATGCTTAAAAAAGACTGCAAATCAACATTTGTTCTTAAAAATATATATATAATAAATAAATAAATAAATCTACTAAATTATTAAAGCTTTTTTTAATTTCTAACATATAAATAGATAACTTCTATTGCAAAAATTTAATCACCTTTTTTGAAGGAAATTATTGTTAGGCCATTCCATGTCATTGTGTGGAACAGTTTCTCTACACATTATCACTGTTTTAACAAATGTTATTATATCCTCAAATTAAAACAATTATACTAAACTGAAAATCCAATATGTTTTGTTATTTTTAATGCATAATTTATGTTTAAACAAGTTATATGTTAATAGATATAGGTATTGATGTAAGTTGAAGGCACATGATATTTTGTTTGTTTTTTCATAGAATGGCCCTGAAACAGGCAGATTGGATAGGACTAGAATTTAAAGTATAGAAATTATTAAACCTACTAAAAACAGGCAGCTGGTTTCTCCTTTAGTTTAAAATGTAGAGATTTTTTAATAGATTGAAGGCCCATCCCATGTCACATTTGGACCAGCTTTTCGGGATATTACTGCTGTTTTAACAAGGCATAGCCAGCCTTTTGAATGGGAGGGGTTGTCCAAATTTTTTAACCTGAACATGTTGGGTACAAATAATATCTTATGTAATAAAACCTAATAAAACGTAACCCCTTAAAAGCTATCAAGTTTCCGTTTTAGACAGGTTTTTATTTGCTGAAGGTATAATTGTATGGTACTTTTTTTTAAACGGACCCAAACGCAATTTTTCATTGTGCGAAGAAGGATGAGAAGTTGCTCAAAAATAAATCTAATGAATAAGAAAAAGATATATAAACACAGATAAAACATAGTAGATATAAAACAAAGATATTCGTAAACATAAATCTGTAAGTATCACAAATTTTCATTTCAAACAGCAATGAAATACTAAAATAAATAAACACCGCATTATTTCTCCCATCATTTTGATCAAAGTAGCAATAGAGTAACTTGTAAAGAGAATAAGTACACAATTTAAAGTGGAAAAGAGTTCTTTCAATCTTTCTACACATGAATAAATAAATTTTTCCAAAAAAAAAAAAAAAAAAAAAAAAAACTGTCTCTTTTTTATAACATGTTCTTTTTAAAAATGTCAAAATATGGCTGCAAAAAAGGAAATTTAACCAACCAACAGACCATTCCCAAATTAGAGATAACTTCGGGCTCGTTTTCTGGGGCTCTGGTCCGCCCGAGATCGACGGTTTTAAATCCGAGCCCGAAAGATTTTTTGTTACCAGATCTCGAGCCTGATACCAAAAATATACAAAACAAAATTGTATGGTATTAAAAATTTATTATTATGTTAATTATTTATTTTTGTTTATTATTATTGTATTATAAATTTATTATTATAGTATTAAAAATTTTTGCACAGATAAAATTGTTAAGGCTGTTCTCAAATGAAAAGCGCGTTTTGGGCTCTACTTTGTGACACTTAAACAAAAAAGTTTTTGCTTTCATATGCTTCAAAAAATTTGAGATGGTAATTTTGTTTCTCTATAATTGGACTCATTCTTTATTTTTCTTTTAAAATCAATACTTTAGGTGCAAAAAATTGTCAAAGTTTAACTTTTGGCACTTTTTAACCGGAGAGTTTGTGACACTTGCATTTGCATAAAAATATACCAAGAAAAATTTTTTCAACTTTCACGTACTCATCAAAGTGTTTTTAATTGCCTGCAATCCTCGAAATTTCGATGCAATAACTATTTATTCTTTAAATTCTTAATTTAACTGGGGCTATCAAATTTTCCTTCATTTTTTGCCAGCAAAAATCCGATTTCGTAACGATAATTTCCATAACGGTAGTTCGTTATGTAAGATATAGATGGCAGCATTACCGAAAAAAAGCACTCCCGATAATTTTTTGCGATTTCAGCTGTAAAATGAACATCCAATCAAAATACAGAAGAAGGTTTGCCATACATATATTAGTATATCAGCCAAAATTACCGCCAAATAGAAAATTCAATATTTTACAGAAAAATAATCATGATTTGACTTTTATGCGTCAATCGGAATCGCATTTTTCCAGATAGTGCCCAAAGTATTAATTGAGATTAGACTTGTAGTAAGTTATGAAGCCCGATTTTACCGATTTCAGGTCTAAAACTGCCTTTCCTATAATGGATGTCTTGTGTATCTTCCTCCGCTCTGCTGCCAGGGGGGGGGGGGGGGGCACATTTTTAATATCTTTACAACCCCAGTCGTGAGACACATCATTTGAAAGATCTGCAATTGCTAATTCATATTATGGATGTCTTGTGTGTCACCCCCAACTCTACCCCCCCAGGGGGGGCACATTTTTAATTTCTTTACCATACCAGTCGTGTAACACATCACTTGAAAGGTCTGCAACTGCTTATTCATATTATGGATGTCTTGTGTGTCACCCCCCCTACTCTGCCCCCCCAGGGGGGGGCACATTTTTAATTTATTTACAACCCCAGTTGTGTGACACATCACTTGAAAGGTCTGCAAGTGCTTATTCATATTATGGATGTCTTGTGTGGCACCCCCAACTCTGCCCCCCAGGGGGGGCACATTTTTAATTTCTTTACAATACCAGTCGTGTGACACATCACTTGAAAGGTCTGAAACTGCTTATTCATATTATGGATGTCTTGTGTGTCACCCCCCACTCTGCCCCCCAGGGGGGGCACATTTTTAATTTATTTACAACCCCAGTCGTGTGACACATCAATTGAAAGGTCTGCAAGTGCTTATTCATATTATGGATGTCTTGTGTGGCACCCCCAACTCTGCCCCCCAGGAGGGGCACATTTTTAATTTCTTTACAATACCAGTCGTGTGACACATCACTTGAAAGGTCTGAAACTGCTTATTCATATTATGGATGTCTTGTGTGTCACCCCCCCACTCTGCCCCCCTGGGGGGGCGCATTTTTAATTTATTTACAACACCAGTCGTGTGACACATCACTTGAAAGGTCTGCAAGTGCTTATTCATATTATGGATGTCTTGTGTGTCACCCCCAGCTCTGCCCCCCCCAGGGGGGGCACATTTTTAATTTCTTTACAACACCAGTCGTGTGACACATCATTTGAGAGGTCTGCAACTGCTTATTCATATTATGGATGTCTTGTGTGTCATCCCCATTTTGCCCCCCTCAGGGGGGCACATTTTTAATTTCTTTACTATACCAATCGTGTGACACATCATTTGAAAGGTCTGCAACTGCTTATTCATATTATGGATGTCTTGTGTGTCACCCCCAACACTGCCCCCCAGGAGAGCTCACCTTTAAAGACCTTAAGGGGGTGTGCCCTCCGTGGGGGTCTTTCCTAGGAAACCTAGCTCAAATTTATGCAAGTAAATCCAAGATTAGAAGAAAACCATGAAGAGTTTTGAACTGTTTTGGAGGCAGAACCTCTCGATCAATCAGAAAGTAACTCTAACCGCAGCAAAAAACAGAAGTCAACTGGACTCAAACTCGACCCAAGTAGAAATTAACCCAACCATGAGCAAAAAATGGAAGCCACTTTTTGATGTTTAATTTTATTGATTTATGCGTTTATTTTGATTGATTTACTATTAGTTAATAAAATATCATTTTTTAGTTCTTTTTACGGTTTTTTTTAAAAAAGTTTTTTAAAGTTAAATTTGTTAATGAGTATAATTTGTAATATTTAACCTCCTGACTGCCGCCGGCCGATTTTTTCACACACTAAGCTGCAGGTTTCACTGCAACATAAGCAATATTTAAATTAGTATAATTACACAAATAAAACCCAGTTCTGAAAATTTAAGTTAGGATTGATGCTATCAAAGATTATACACCGATACTAATAACATGTTTTGTATCAGATTGGAAAAAACATTTTTTTAAAAATATTTTTAATAAATTACAGAGAAAACAACATTACAATATTTTCCTTTGGCTGGGCGGTCAGGGGGTTAAATTTAATTAGTTATATATTTATTTTTATTGATTTATTAAGTGTTAATAAAGTTTTATTATTTTTTAAATCAATTTTTGCCAATGAAACTGACTTTTAATATTTAATTTTATTTATTTATACATTTTTTTTTTTTTTATCAATTTGCTATCTGTTAATAAATTGTTAAACTTTTTTAATGAATTCTTTTTAATGAAGATAATTTTTAATTTTATTTATTTTTACAATTATTTTTATTAATTTAGTATCAGTTAATAAAGTATGTAATCATTTTTTAAATAAATTTCTCTTAATGAAACCATGTTTAATATTTAATATCACCTAAGAGTTAATAATTAAAATGAAATATCTATTTTAATGCAATAATAACATTTTGTTTTTTGACATTCTTATTATTTATTCTATTATTAATTAGACTATTCTTCTACTAGTCTGAAGATTATAATCCCACTGATCAGAACATGAAAAATACACTCTATGTTACCACTTTAATTTTTGGTACATATTTGTTACAAGTTTAATATTTATCCATTCTTCGTCACTTTTTTCCGCTTTTGTTTCTTCTGCCACTTTTTTTTTTTTTTTTTTTTCAGGAAACTTTTTTCCAGTAGCTTTTTTCCCCGTTTACCTATGATTATATTGACACTTCTTGTAGTTTGAGAAAGACTCCAACTGCATGCAATGACAAAAGAGGAAGAAAATTGTTTTTTTTTTTCCGCAAAATACTTTTTTTCCTTCCAAAATCCCATAGCAAAGATATTCAAAGTGTGTTCAAAACTGACCTGTGAATCTATTTCAATCATTTCCCCCCAAACTGCCTCTGGGCAAGTACAGCGGGGTGCATGCATACACAGATGATTAGATAAGAACTTTACTTTCAAACTCATAAAACATGTGCAAAACACCAGGCCCGTCTAACAAGTTTTTGTGACCAGGGCATTTGAAATTTTTCGTGCTACTGTAACTAGTTTTTTTCTGTTTTGTTACATGCTACAACCTTACTCAAAAAATTTTACGGAAGAGTTCTTCGGAAAATTAAAAAACGGTTCCGGGAACAAAAATAAAATATTTTTAATTATTATTTTACCATATATTGAGTTATATTTAATATTTTTGTCATTTCATTGTATTTTCATGTCACGCCAGTCTAACCGTTCGAAGTTTGCGTGGTTCTCTTCGAATTTTGGGAAACTTTGGATAAATACGGGTTAGGTTCCCTCAGAAAGACCCCTTCGAAGGGCACACCGCTGGGACCTATATTCCTCAAGAATCTATGAAAAAAGTGACCTGAAAAAAGTGACATTGCGTGTCACTTTTTTCCGGTAACTTTTTTCCGTATCACCTTTTTTCCGCTTTTGCAGTTTATGTCACTTTTTTCCGATAACTTTTTTTCCGGTCATTTTTTTTCCGTTTACCATTCCTCAAAGATACCATTAGATAATCGGTTATCACAACACAGCGCCGAAACTAGCCTTTTTCGCACTCGGGGCAAACATGGATTTTGCCCCCCCCCCCCCCCCCCCCACTGTCCACATATATGCATTCTTTGTATCAAACACACCAAACAAAATCTTAATTTGGCTCCCCCTTCACCTTCTGTTCTGGTGAAGCCCAGGGCATGTGCCCCCTCTGCCCCCTCTAGTTTTGGCCCTACAACATAAACCAAATCAAACCAAACCAATAACCGTGCTCAGGGTATGAGCACGCATCTTCTATTTGCAATAATTATTTTATTATTCTACACTCATATATCGTGAGATTTTTTTTTAAATATATATATGCGTTCGTAATTATGCAAAAATGTAGCATCTACAGTTGTCGTTCAATCCGCCCGTCTGTTCGCATATAACAACACAAAAGCTACCCAACCGAATCGTTTGAAATTTAAAATACATAATTATTACCATAATTTTGACGAGTCATTTCAAATTTTATGAAAGTCGGATGTGTTGTTCAATTACAGGTACAGGGACAATCAAAGTATTCCGATTACATTGCGGTCAATGGAAAAAACAGTTTCAAGTCAAAAATTTCGAAGATAATAAAATTGGTATGCATCTATTAAATACGTACTATAATACACATTCTACACAATCTGCGGTGCAAAGGATAATTGTTATGCATTTCAGTGTTCGAAATCCTTGGTGGTCCGCTGGTCCGAGACCACCGATAATTCAATCGGACTACTAATTTGAAAAATTTGGTGGTCCGCAGGACTAGTGCCTTTTTTCAGGCCCTGAGAAAACTGCAACCGATCGCACATAAGATTTTTTTTATTATTATTATCAGCGATGCCGCGGACGGCGCTATACTACTCAACGCGTAAATTACTCAATTATACGCTTAAATTACTCAAAAAATCGGCGATGGGACGCAAAAAATAGCTCTTACGCGTCCCACGGGACGCGTAATTTCGTTACAGAATCGCGAAAAAACGGCAAATTTCGTTAAAAAAATCGCGAAATAACGACTAATTTCCGGCAAATTTGTCAAACAATTCTCAAAAAACGGCTAACTTCATTCCAAAACCCGAAACAAAAGGCAGATTTCTTCGAAAGATCGCGAAAAAACGGCAAATTTCGCTCAAAAAATCGCGAAAAACGGCAGATTTTTTCCCAAAATTGCGGAAAAATTTCAGATTTCTTCAAAAAATTGCAAAAAATACGGCAGATTTCTTCAAAAAATCGCGAAAAAAGACAAACTTTATCCGAAAATCCTGATAAAACATGAAATTTGTCAAAAAAATCGCGAAAATCGACAAATTTCACAAAAAGATTGCGAAAAAAAAACACACTTTGTTAAAAAAGCGCTAAATAACGACTAATTTCCGGCAAATATCGTCAAAAAATTCGCGAAAAAATGGCTAATTTTATTCTAAAACGCGATAAAACGGCAGATTTCTTCAAAAAATCGCGAAAAAACGGCAAATTTTGTCAAAAAATATCGCGAAAAACTGTATATTTCGTCAATAAAAACAAAAGATTTCATCAAAATAACGCGAAAAAACGGAAATTTCGACAAAAAAAGCACAAAAATAAATAAATAAATAAGCGAATGCCGGGAGAGAATTTTTCTGTTTTAAAAACTAATTTTCCTGCTTCAAAATTGTTGTTGCTGCTCCAAAAACTGATTTTCCTTCTTCCCAATCGGTTTTTTATTGCTCCAAATCTTTTTGAGTGAATGTGACTCCTGAAAGCACTATTTCATTAACCAAAGTACCCATTTACTCAACAAAAATATTCCTTTTTTCAGCAAAAATGTCTTTTTCAATAAATCTGTCTTGCCCCATTTTAAAAGAAATGCGAACAATAGTGATACTTGTTATCTTCTGCACTTTAATAAGCATTATTTTATAATTAAATTTGTATCTTGCATATTTATTCTTTAAAAAGTACAGAAAATTTACTCTAAGTGTTAAAATTTTTTAATAGAAATTTATGTAGCGGACCAGTGATGATGTCTGTGGACCAGTAAATTCTCATGCTTACTGGTCCTTTGGATCAGTGACTTTTTTTTAGGAATTCTAATGCTGCATTTATAGGCCCCCACAAAAGTATTTCATTACATAATGATATAGGGGGATATTTCCGTGTAATTTCTGACTTATAAATGTTCAATTTAGGTAAACATTTCATTTTTATTTATTTATTTATTTATTTATTGCACAAAAATATAGCAAAATTTATGGTTCAAGAGCCTCTAGAAACATTGATAATGATGTAAAATTAATGCTTTTGTAAGCAATATACTTCATTTGTAAGCAATCTATATATTTATTTGTTTTTTATTTCAATAATACATTTTTTTAAATTTTTATTTAAATATAAAATTTTATTTATTTATTTATTTTATTTTATTTATTTATATATTTATTTGTTTTAAAAATTGTAAATTTTACGCAATAACAATAATACTAAATTTAAAGTATAAATTATTCTTTGCATTATAATGAATGTCATTTACTAAGTTTCATACAAATTGCTGTAATAGTTTTTGAGAAATGTTGTGAGAAAGCTTAAAAGCTAAGAAATTGAGAAAATTGTATTTCAAGATCAAATTCTAACAAAAGTTTAAAAGCTTATGAATATAACAAGATTGAACAATACTAAGATGTAGATTGTGTCTTTGAAAACAATTTTTTTCAGTATTTAGCGGAAAAAAAAAAAAATAATAAAAAAAAATAAAAAAAAAATCTGTGTTTAAAAATAAAGTTTACGGCATAGTTCATTTTTTTTTTTTTTTTTTACTTTAATTTTGTGTTTTACGTCTATGAGCATAACAGTAGAAATGATTTATGTGCTTATTTGGCATGAAATAAGATTTAGGTTTACTACAAAAAGCTTAATTAAGATACAATAATGATAAAATATTAATATGGAAGAGCAGTTGAAAATAGTAATACAGTCGGCCTGCTTATTTGCGTATTATTATTATTATTATATATAATAATAATAATAATGATAATAATTTATCAAATTACAAAAAAACATTTGGAAAATGATTCTTTCAAAAACTAAAGTTTAAGACTTATAAATAAATTCTATGTACAGGTAAACATGCTTTTTTTACAATTAATTAGGTCAATATTACATTACAGTAAAACCTCCATAACGGACACCTCTATTTAACGAGCAGTTTTCCAATCCCCACTTCCAAAACCTACATTTTTGTATGTTTAACCTCTTAATAACGGACATTTCAAATAGCGGACACTACTTTCGGCGATAAAGGATGAAAAAATATTTTTTAACAAGGAAAAAAAATGAAAAAAGAAAGTAAAAAGGAATCTAAATTTATCAGGGCAATGTGTCACAAATTTTATGATCAGAGATAAATGTAAAGGGTGGGTTGAGGACATTTCTCCTCCGCGTTCGTTGTTGAATTCCTGGAGTTGCTTGGAGTGACATCTCCCAGAGCATTCAAATGCTATGTCCCCCAGGAAGATTTTATGGTTTTAATGATCAAAAAGTGTAATCCCTATCCCCGCTCGGAACTCTATAATGACCAATATCATCACACTGAAAAACAAATTACACGTAATCACAAGCAAAAATAATTTTTTTTAACGGATTTTTTTTAAATAACCATGTAATAAACTGCAATTAACGATGTGCACAATTTTATTTAAGTTGTATTGCTTAAAAAATAATATCTCCTTAGTCATATAATAGAGATTTTAGAACATATAAATGTCAATTAATGAAATATTAAGCATTTCTGAGCGATTTTATCTCTGAAGTTTTTCCAATAGCGGACACCTCCGAATAGCGTACAATTTCTGCGTTCCCGAGGTATCCGTTATTTAGAGGTTTAGTGTATTTCCTTTTTCGTGATAGTCGCACATTTCGAAATTGGTAAAATTAATAATCAAAGCTCTTTTTTTTTTTTTTTTTTTTTTTTTTTTTTTTTTTAAGACGATTTTTTGTACAACGTCTTTTTTTAGATTAGTTTTCTTGCACATCTGATAATTTGCGTCTACCCTTTTTGTACCATTTACCCATTTTTTGCTTTCTAGTTTATTAATAACAATATTTTGTTTTCCTATATAAATAAAAATTTCTGTAAATTTAAAGAATTTCGTAAAATAATAATAATAATTAAAATAAAAAGAATATTGCCCAGTTAAACTGATGGCATTGAGCTCACAGACTATGCATACTAATTGTACATTATATCCTCGTATTATCGTTAATTCCGTTCGAAAAAAACATTAAGAAGGGGAAACAGCTCTCCCCTTTCTCCTTTTTTATAATTAATCATTGAACCTCCTAAATTATCAAGGACATGCTTTATCATATAAAAATCTATATCCAAAATTCAGAGCAAATCGGATAATTCTTAATAAAAACCCATTTAGCATTTATATAATTTAAGAGTTATTCCCCTCTTTTATACTTAATCATTAAACTTCCAAAACTATTCAGAGATTTGAACAAAATCTGACAATTCTGCATGAAAATCTCGTTTATATCAATTAAGGGGAGGGGCATGAGCCCTCCGTTCCCCCTGTTTATACTTATTCAATGAACACCTAATAACAGTCACGAAATCGCCTCATCAGAATGATCCTATATCTAAATTTTGAACGAAAACTGTTAATTCCGCATGAAAATCCCGTTTATATCAATTAAGGGGAGGGGCATGAGCCCCTCGTTCCCCCTCTTATACATATCGAATGAACTCCAAAAACTAATCAGGGAAGCGCCTTATCAGGATATACCTATATACAAAATTTCAAGTGGATCCGATATTTTTATCATGAGTTATCGCATTACGTACGAATGTACATATAGAACGGACGGGCACATAAGCTCTCATGCTATGATAGCCTGTGAGCTAAAAAATAATAATAGTGTTAATAATAATAATAATAATAAACATAATTTTTATGATGATCAAAACGTGACTTTAGTAGACTTTTGAAAGAATTCCTTTCTTTTTAAGTATCATTAAATTTATGTGAAAAGCTTTCAAAAGAGTTTTAGCTCCTACAGTTTTACAAGATCATATAGTGAAAAAAAAAAAAGTTCAACAGTAATGTCTTTGTAAAAATTCTTGAAATTAGTCGATATCTCTTCTAAAAGTCTTACAATACAAAGAAGTGTTGTATTTTAGAAGTGTTGTGTCAGGTTCCTAGAAGACATCTGCCCTGAATTAGAAAGGAATGACATTTCCTTATCTGAATATTTTATGTATTGTGGGTTGTGTATCCGTGAAGCTCGAAATACCTTTCTTTCTTTTCTATAATAACGAATGACAGATGTTGACACAGGTGTGCAGATGACGCACTCGTTGATGAATGAAAGTGATGGCCGCGGGGCGTGCCTCAGCTGTCATCTAGCTATTGGAGTGATGTGTAAACAGGAGATGTCATGACTCAAGGTTGGAGTGCGGGATTGAACCAATGGATGAGCTCTAAGGAGTCCTGCATGGGGGAAGGAAGATCTCTGAAGGTCAACTCTGGACTGAGAGGTTGGAGACAGTTCTCGCTTGGCGTTGAGGCCGATAGGTCGCTCAGGATTTGTGGTCCTGTTGGATAGTGTATATTTTGAGCGTGGGACAAGGCGTCCCGGTGGATAGTGTTATAGGCCGAGAAGTGAGGCCTAGTACCCTTGTGTATTGAGATTCTGCAGTAATCTCTGATAAAGCGTATCCAACGTGCGTTGAGTGTGAGGAAGAAAGTGTAAGTTGAATGGTACACAACCAACGTTTATTGTAGTTAATTTAATGTTGAACCGGATCATCCATATCCGAGTTGTAATTGTAGATAGTTGTAAATATTGTTTCATGTGTACATATCTATATCTTAAATAAACTGTTAGTTCAGTTCATTAACAGCGTCAGTGTTATTTTACCCAATCCTCACAGCAGGTGACCGATATCACCCATTAATATCGGTGGTGGCAGCTAAAACTACCTAGGACATTCTTCAAAGTTTTGTGGACTGAGAGGAGCGTCCGACATGTTGTATTTTAGAAGTGTTGTATTTTAGAAGAAACTGTTTACCCTTGTAAATGTGGCTAGAATAGATTTTCAAAGAATCTTTTTTTTTCTTTTTAAGCTTGAAAAGCTTTCAAAATAGTTTATGCTCCTGCGGTTTCGCATAATTATACGATTTTGAAACGCTGAATAATAATAATAAGTCTGATTAGAAATGTAGAGAAAAATGTTTGCTAATATTTTGTTCATAATTACATAAGATTTTGACTTTATTGTCATTAAATGCATGTTTTATTTCGGATTAGATTGAAGAATTTTGAATTCAGGCGGAATTAAAATTAGATAATTTTTGGTCACTCCAGAAGTTTCTGGTAGTTATTTTTCAGTTGATTTTTTTCAGTTACCTCTGGCATTTTATTTTATTTTATTTTATTTATTTATTTTGTGGCGAGCTAATTTTTGGTGCCTCGATTTATAATCGAGGGGTTGTTTTATACTCAGTGGTTAATACAGTGCTATGTATATCGTACATAGTGCACTTAAAATCTGTATTATTGAATGACTCCTTAGTGGGAGATTGCTGGGTCAAAAAACAATGCAAAATTGTTTTTTTTTTTTTGTTGTTGTTGTTGTTCTTTCAGGTAAGAAACGTTCAAAATTTTGTGGCTGTTGATTTAATCCGCCTATGGACCGGGAAGGGAGATGCATCATAAGTCACTATGCAAATAACTTTTTCACTTCGTTTCTCAGTAGTCCTTTTTTATAGGCAAATAATTTTGTATTTCAAGTAAAAATCGCTTGGCTTTTTACAATTGATCTCTAATTTAAATATGTTGTGTGACCAAACAATCCGAAAATCGTTCCAAAACAGACAAGGGAGAAAATTAGTTATATTCTTATAGCGCGTGGCGAAAGATCGAGTTCGGCGGTGGCCAGGAACACATTCTATCGTTCTATAGGTATCAGATTACAAACAGCTGCGTCCTTCTTTCTCCCCTCACTCCCTTAGGCTATGCTTATGTAGTGTCCAATTCTTTTAGGTTTTCTTATCTGCGTTCGCTGGTCAGTAATGGCAATTTTCAAGAACCATTAGGAAAGAATTGAACTGGGTCTAAGATATTTTTTCTGAGTTCAGACAAAATCCCACCGGACAAAACATCCTCTTTGCTGAATAAAAGATCTATTTTGACCAAGTTCTTTTTACGAAAACGATCTCCAAACATTTAAAAAAGTTTTAAGC
This sequence comes from Maratus speculifer, assembly GCA_964019185.1. Lineage (NCBI taxonomy): Eukaryota > Metazoa > Arthropoda > Arachnida > Araneae > Salticidae > Maratus > Maratus speculifer. The sequence goes on from OZ025289.1 coordinate 400,040,656, forward strand.
TTATTTGAAAAATGAAAGTGACAATTTGAAGTTGTAAGTTATGTGATAAATATTTTATATTTCTTAAATATACATGTACATTTTAAAGTCTGAAATAAAAGACTATTTAATATTCTTAAAAAATGCATAAGACTGTACACTTCACACTTTAAGCAATTTACGCCCAATACCTGCTATTAGCCCCCTATATGCTACTCCTTTCAGCTAGCGATTAAAGTATTGTTTCTAAAAAAATGTAACATTTCAGTATTTGAGCCAGTCGTAAAACAAAGGAGATACATTATTGTACGGCATAATCTCTATTGTAATTTTTTAAACTTTTAAGCATCGCGCATTTTAAGTTTGAGTAACGTTGGACAGAAGAAAAAAAGTACTTTTGAACGCAATTTGTTATGCGCACTATTTATTCAAAATAAATAAGTAAAGACTTTACCAGCATCATGTAATGCGAAAAAAAAAAAAAAATACTTTTACACTGCGAAAACTCATCGCAATTTCTTTTTGAGATATTAATTATTTTGTAGCTTGTTTTCGTATTTTTTTCTCTTTTCATTTTGGTAAATTTAGTACTTCATTCTAAAAAAAGTAAAGGAAAATTAGTTAGAAAATAGAAGATTATTACATCTTTTATTTGGTATTTTTCCATAATAACTGAAAAAAATTGTAAGTGTGGCTCAATCCCGCTCTACAGGAAAAAGTAAGACTCAATCCGCCCCGGTTCTGAAAGTGTAAAGACCTGACCCAGTTCCGTGACTTAAAAAGTGGCGCGGCCCGACCCGGGCCGTGCCGATCTCGATCCAATCCTTTTTCCGTGCGGGCATCTTTTTAAGACCCTTTACTGAGCTCAAGGGGGGGGGGACGATCGCCCCATCGCCCCCCCCCCCTTAGATCCGCCATTGGTATGCAGTTATGCGTTATCCTACTAAGTGAGGCCGGCTGTACTTCGGAATAACATATCGAAAGTAAGCAACCTGGAAATATACATCCCTCGTATATACTTTGCAAATTATATAAATCCTGGGAAATTTACAAATTCCAAATATATTCCACCTCTCTTTCAATTTTCCTCTCTATTTCATAAAAGTTATATCTAAAAGCTTCCCTTAAAATTATTAGAATGTTTTGCCTGCTAAAGGGGGACTTACTTTCGGTACTTTACTTTAAATCATTTTTTTACTTTCTGAACACAAAATACTTTAATTTAAATAATTTCAAAATTTAATCCTCATATTTTTAATGCTTTTATTTTAATTCATATGTGTGAAGTCACACTTTTTACCCCTCACACAAACTGTCACAATTTTGACAATTTAAAAAAAAATCCATCTCTCACAACCCAATCTATGTTTTAAAAGGGATGAAGCAACAATCTTTTATAATGTTCTCTTCTTTTTATTTTTTTTTCTTTCAGTCGCCAAAAAGAGTGTAAAAGTGCCAAAAAAAAACCTTTTACCAAATGGTTTTACTCAAAGGAATTTCCGGTATTCTACTATTGGTTAAATGATAAAGATGCAAAGAAGTGGGTTTGAAGAAGGTGGAGTAACATAAATCAAATTGTACAGCTAATAGATAGATAAGTAATGCCACCTGAAGTCGTTAAAATGGCGGATCTCATTCTGATAAACATCCTTAAATGAAAATTTAAATACAATCTTATCAAAATCCGTATCAAATAAAAATACAGTTGACTCTTAAAATTAATCTCAAATTTTTCCCTAATTTAAAAAGTAAATTTCATGTACATGTTTGTGACTTAATGAATAAATGCATGAAATTTGCAGAAATTACTATTTGTAATCTGGCTAATTGAACAACATTTTTCAACTTTCTGCAAAAAATGTACATCTTTCATTATAACCTATTCCTTTCTCATAACAATCTTCCGTGATTGATAGGTGCCTGAAAATCAACGTAAAATTTAAAAAATGACTTTATTATCTTAAAGGTCCGATGCTTTTATAGGAAAGGAGGAAACACTGAACAATTGCTTTATATCAGAATAACATAATAATTATTTTTACTTATGCAGGAAAGTTGACTTCGAAAATGTATATCGTCCTCAGCATGAACAGACTTCATGTTGACAAATAGATAGAACTACCACTAATTTTCATATGAAAAGCGACTATGACTCGTGCACAATAGAAGATTAAACAATTTGCAAACCTCCAGCTAATTTTCGTCTATTAATAACATAAGAAAGTACTATCTTCACGTTATGTAACTAAATAATAAATAAATAAATAAACGATCCTATTAAAAAATATATGCCAATGAAAAGCCAACAAAAAGCAAATTCATATCTGTGTTTATTTTGATTGGCGCCATTTAGTAGGTCGTCGTCGGAAATTATGTTGGCATAAATCTGTAATTAACACAAATTTTCATTTGAAATAGCAAGGAAATGCTAAAATAAATAAACACTACTTCAGTTACCCATTATTTTGATCTAAATGACTTACTTGAAAAGGAATACAGTGGTGGTCATAATTATAAGGACAAGGCAAAAATTGCTATATCTTGGTTACATTTGGCGGGAGACTTATGCTCATTTAATAAATGAAAACCAATGAAAAATGAAGATTATTTTTGTATGTTTTTATAAAAATATGTGGTAAATTCATATTCATAAAATGTATTATAAATTTATACAGGCCATTGGTTTTGGACAAAATTATAAGAACAACTGTATTTGTGTGTTCTAAAAAGTAAAATTTGCATGTTTTTTGCTCTGCACACGGAATTTCCAGACGATATAAATGCATAGTAACCGTTTGGGATCGTATTATTCTGTTTTTCAATCATGCCGCAAGGTGCAAACCTTTTGGAGTTTCTGAAAGGAAAAATGGATGCATTTCAAAATTCAGGACTTTTTGTATGATAAATTGTTACAAAGTTTAATAGATCAAGAAAGGTTATTTACAATTATCTTTAAAATTCCGGTAAATATGGACGGCAAAGACATAGAAGCAGGCTATCTTCTCTTTCTGAATGGGGGGAAAGAATGATAATAAAGCGAGCTTGCTCCAAAAAACGGGAAATAACCATGAATTGAACTTAGAATGCAAGTGCTCGAACTGTTCGACGTGTTTTATAAAAATAAAGAAAAAGGTTTGCTGTAGTAAACATGTGTCAAGACCACGTCTTACAAAAGTTCATGAGAGACTGAGGATGGAGTTTGTCGAAAACAGAATACTATGGGGAAAAAAATGGGATTTTGTATTTTCCGATGAGAAAAAGATTAATTTGGATAGACTAGATTGTTTTTGCAACTTCTAGTATGATCTTCGTAGAGATAAAACGATTTTTTCAAAGCATGTAATTGGAAGTGATTCAGTAATGGCCTGGGGAGGTTCTGAAACTGGTAGAACTACTCCAATAGTTTTTGTGCAGGGTAGGAGGAATTCTGAGAGTTACATTAATTGTATTGGGCGATAATCTTCTACCTGAAGCACCGTTAATAGCGATTGGAGGCTATTTTTTCCAGCAGGACAATGCCTCGGCTGATGTTTTCCAAACTTCAAACTCGTGGTATAACGCTAATTCCGTGAAACTACTTGATTGGCCAGCCAGAAGTCCTGATCTGAATCCAATGGAAAAATCTGTTGGGTATTCTGGCACACAAAGTATGCAAAAATGGTATATAATCTCAAAACAAGCAAGGACTCATGTCTTCCATCGAAAAAGATCACTCAAAATCTTTCAAGAACATTCTAAAGGAATTGTCAAACTCCATGACGTCAAGACTGATAAAAGTGATTGAGAAGAAGTGGGGAGATTATTAATTATCAGTGTGTTTCAGGCAAAAACATTCGTTGTCCTTATAATTTTTCCAATTTTTACAATGACATATTTTGTTACTTGTGACAAAACATTCTTATTTTGCATTTTCCAATGTTTTGAATTCTACAATGATTTCTAGCATAGAAAAGCATTTAGTGTATAAATTTCATTTTATTTAGTTCAGAAATAATTTTTTTCTGCGCAATTTTCAATTGTTCTTATAATTCTGACCACCACTGTAAGTATGCAATTTTAAATGAAAAAAAAAAATTTTTCAATCTTTTTTACACATGAATAAATATAATTTTTCGGTTTCAGAAAAAATGAGTCCGAGCCCGAAGATTAGAATAAAAATTGAGCCCGAGACCGTATCAGGCCCGGGTTGATGGGCATCTTATCTCTATTCCTTATATTAATTTGAATTTTGCGTATCATTATTTCTGATTTTCAAAGGAAGCAGATTTATGAGACCCCTCCGTTCCCCAGGCTAATCACATGGTGGAATTATCATTTCTCATCTGTATTTCCTTTTTTTTTTTTTTTTTTTTTGTTCCTATCTAGATTTTAGATTACAAGTAAAGATATAAATAGTGTGGGATGTTATTCGGTACTTAAAATATAGAACAGAGATGATACAGTCACATTTTATTGTAGACGACACAATACATATCACATTATATACAAATCGCAAGACGAGCGCAACTCAATCAATTGAATATTCATAAAAATTACTTAGCATAAAGAACATCTCTAAGAGAGATGTATAGCGAACACACATCCCAATCTTACATCTTAACTGCAAACTCAATTACTTCACTTCATTTCATGTCTTTTTAGAAAAGGAAGGCAAAATATCTCCGGATATTTTGCCGAAGGTGGCAATAGCTCCACCTATAGATACTATAATTTAGGGAAGGCAGTCACCCTGTTACAGCCTCCCCCTCTGGTTCCGCGAACGTCCCGGTGTGGAACCAGTAACTTTCTTTGGTGGCCTACCGCGTTTCTTAATGGGTGCGACAGGCACTATGTCAGAGTCATTACATAGTTTTAAGGCAGAAGTGTGACATGTAGCAAGTGGATCATTTGGACTGTCCATACTTGCTATGACAAAAGTGGTGGGTGATTTTTGAGTTAAAATGATGTAAGGTCCATCACGTTTAGGCATGAACTTCGACGTTTTGTTGTTAGAGGCTTTACTTACTGGATGTAAGTCAACCCAAACTTTGTCTCCTGGAACAAAACTATGTCCCGGTTTCCGACTACGGTCAGCAAATTTTTTCATCTGATCTTGCTTAGATTCAACTTTGTCTTTGATTTCTTTGGTGAATTTTGCGAATTTCTTGAGATATGGAGTAATCTCAGGCACAAAATTATCATTTTGAATTACAGCACGAATGTCATGCTGAACATCATCCGTTGTTCTCAATTCTCTTCCAAACTGCAAGAATGCTGCTGTTTCTCCAGTAGTGTCACACTTAGCAGTATTTAGTGCAAAACGGATTGTTGGAAGCTTTTCTTCCCAAGAGCAGTGATCATTTTCTACTAATATAGCTAATCTCGGCTTGAGATCTCTATTTTTCCTCTCCACAGGATTAGCCTGGGGATGGTATATGGGAGTTGGATTTTGTTTGATACCTAAAAGAAAACAAAGTTGTTGCATCACACTACTAAGAAATTGGGGTCCGTTATCACATATTATACGTCTCGGTAGACCATATCTAAGGATAACTTCTTCAAGCAACGTAGTTACACACTGCGCTGCAGTAGCATGTGTAAGGGCAAACAATTCCACCCATCTTGTAGCACAGTCTTTTACTATAAATATCCACCTTTTACCGTTTTTACTTTTTGGTAAAGGGCCAAAAAGATCATTTGATAGAACTTCAAATCTTTGTGAATACACTGGTGTTTGTAACGAACCGGATGGTTTTTGATTAGAAGGCTTATACCTATTGCATTCAGCACAATTTTTGACATAATTTGCAATGTATGAACGCATTCCAGTCCAATAATACCTTTTGGATATTCTATTTAACGTACCTTCAGCACCGTAGTGACCAGCCGTAGGTGAATCGTGGTGTTCTTTTAAAATTTTCTCCCTTTCATGTGACGGGACAACTAGTTGAGCTTCTTCTGATTCCGAACTTGGAGAATACCTGTATAAAACTCCTTGATTCATAATATAACCGCGATCAGTCCAGTTAGTATAGTCAAGAGTTTTTTCTTCATCTTCGAAACTTTTAATAATTTTCTTTAATTCTTCATCTTTCATTTGTTCAGCACGTAAATCACTTGATGATTTAGAAGGAATATCAACTATTATAGCGCAAATATCGCAACTTTCTTTATTGGTATGATCACAAGCAGGACGAGAAAGCATGTCAGCTATGACGTTAGCTTTGCCTGGAATATATTCTATTTTCAAATTAAATTCTTGTAATTGCAAAGCCCATCTGGCAAGTCTTCCAGAGGGTGACTTTAAACTCATGAGCCATCGGAGAGGCTGGTGGTCGGATGCCACAGTAACTTCTGTTCCATCAATATATCCTCTGAATTTATTAAGAGCCCAGACAACAGCAAGTGCTTCTCTTTCTGTGGTGTGATAGTTGCGTTCTGCAGCAGTCAACAATCTACTTGCATACTCAATCGGATGCTCTTCAGCACCTTCACCCTGTAGAAGTACTGCTCCCAGAGCATAACTACTTGCATCAGTTCGAATGAAAAAAGATTTAGTTTCATCAGCTTGTTTCAATATTGGAGCTGAAACGAGGCATTGCTTCAAGGTTTGAAATGCATTTTCTTCATCGGCACCCCAGTGCCATTCCACATTCTTTTTTGTGAGATTACTAAGTGGTCTGGATATTTTTGCAAAGTCTTGTATAAAACGGCGATACCATGAACATGTCTGCAGAAAAGATTGCAGTTGTTTTATATTCTTCGGAGGTGGGATCCTCACAATAGCATCAACTTTCCCAGGATCAACTTCTAGGCCATTTGGTGTGATCCAGTGTCCTAAATATTTTACTCTGGTACAAGCAAAGTTGCATTTTTCTCTATTAGCAGAAAGTTTCCATTTGTCTAATCTTTTAAAAACAGCTTCAAGATCAGCTAGATGTTGTTCAAAACTTGATGATAAAACAATTAAGTCATCAAGATAAGTGAGAATATTTACATCTGGGAGTCCTTTGCGAAAGCTATCCATTGTCCTCTGAAACGTTGCAGGGGCATTGCGGAGACCAAACGGCATTCTTCGAAAGCGATATGTTCCTAGAGGGCATACAAAAGCAGTTTTATCTCGATCAGGTTCATAGACACTCACTTGATAGTAGCCAGCATTCAGATCCAGCGTTGTCATGAACTGAGCAGTTTTCGCCTGATGCAAAAGATCGTCCATACGAGGGAGTGGATAGGTATCTGGTATAGTAACTTCATTCAGCTTCCTGTAGTCTACACATAAGCGAACACTACCATTTGGCTTAGGAATGAGCACTATTGGTGCAGAGTATGGAGACTCGCATTCTTCAATAATTCCTTTGGCTAGAAGATCATCAATTTGGGTTTTACACAATTCTTTCTTTGCCGGTGATAACCTGTAAGGAGGTAGTGATATAGGACGATGGTCTCTGGTATTTATATGATGTTCGACGACGGGTGTTGCTTCTCCCCCTGGTCGAAAGGTATTGGAAAATTTTTCAAGTAAGTCATTAAGCCTTTTTCTTTGTATCTCAGATAGATGCTGACCTTCTGTTTCTCTTAACATAACCGAGTTAACTGTGGCAGTTGGTGCTAAGATTTCAGGCATCGTAATGAAAGGATCATCAGAAAAGGGAATTTTACGTTTAGGATTGTTCTGGAAATACCAACTTTGGCTTCTCATGTCTAGCACGATCCCCATTTTATTTAAAAAATCTATGCCTAACAATGTTCTATTTCCCTGGGCTTCGGGTAAGGCAAAAATCGTTGTACTAGTTGTACGACCTTCTATTTCAACTGTGATTGTTGCTTGAAGAACGTTGGTTTCTTTTCGTAGTCCATCAGCAAGTGTTATGCTTACACCGGTGTCTTCGAACACAGTTCCTTGGTCACACAGAATCTTGTATAACATTTCCCCAGCAATGCAATGAGTAGCTCCTGTATCTGCGCAAGCAACCCCTGTAACACCATTTACCTTTATGTATAACAAAGATGTTGCTTGAGTATTGACAGAACAAGATTTGAGATGAAGGGAACGAAAATTTGCTGATTGCGTCTGCGTAGAAGTAGATGGAGAATGTTATGTGAGTCTACTCACATAACTAGTGCTAAATTAAATCAAAGCACTTATTCTAATACTTCCTAATATGGAGCAAAGTAAAAATGCAACAGCAGAAGCAAAGACCCTAAAGTGTGTAAAAGAGAAATAATGTTTCAAGTTGTAATTAAGCAGTAGGTGTAAAAATTATAGACTGAATGATGACAAGTGAATTAATTTAAAACTCAACTTTTATTTAAAATCTTTTTCATATTTAAAAATAACGATGTCTAAAAATATCATTCAAATAAATAACTTATCAATATAATTCTATAACTAAAAACAATAATTGGCTTAACAAATAAATAATTAAAAACCTCCCTCCAGTGCTCATTTTAGAATAATTAACTTTAAATAAAGAAAGTACTTGAAAGACGTAAGTTGAAGAAAAAGCAAACAAAAATTAAAAATCATCTTCACCGTATCAACCGTATTCCTTTTCAGACTTCATAATATATTAGAAACAAATGGATGACCATCGCATCAACTTCTTATCACTAGCAAAAACATGACTACACGAGCTTCCGACAATATAAACAAACAGCAAATCAGTCATCTATCCACCTGCAAGCAAACACCACCGTCTCTTATTTATACTCCCTCGCAGATCAGCCGGACTGGACCGCACCTTAGACCGGAAGTGGGAAACTCCCACCTTTACTATTGCACGTGCCGAGATCATTAGCATAAGCGCGTGCCGATCTCAAAGCAAGCTCCGCGGAGAAAAACATCAGTCACGCCGCCTGTCGATGATTCACGCTACCGTGCAGTCTAAACAAATCTACGGCGAACTCTGCGTGGAAAAACATCAGCAATGAGATCCGATAGGAACGAAATAAGATGGTTTAAAATAAATATTTCTCCGTCTGCAAATTAAATAAAATGAAACAGCTGCATCGATGGAAAAGGTAAGTAATAAATAAAAACTTAGTGGATATTGTATTTGATTAAATAAATATATATTGAATGCAATTGATAAGAAAAATATGGGTATGTGGCTAACAAATGCCCCCCCCCCCCCCCCCTCTTATCAATTGTTAAAAATACCAAAAAGGTAAAGTCCAAAATAAAATTTACCAAAAGAAAACCAGAAAAAAATGAAATTAACGACTACTCAAAACTGCATGAACTTAACTGGTTAAATAATGAGCACCAGAGTGATTGTACAATCCAAATAATCTATATACTGTAAAACAATAAAAATTCTACATCATTCAATAAAATAATTAATAAAAGAATTTCAAACATTCATTCAAGAATTACAATTTGTAAAAAGTAAATTCATCTAAATATTATAATTCATTTAAATATACAATTCAATAACAATCTTAGAACTTCAAACTTTAAAACAATTCAACATTTCAATTCATGAAAAATAACATGAAATATTCAGAATTAAATTTCCTCAAAAATTTTACATTGAACATGTTAAAACTTTCAATACAATTCAGCTTTGCCTCATGGCATTAAATCTTTCAAAAATTTCAGCAACAAATCAAAAATATCAAGAACAGCATCATCAGTTCATTTTCAAAAGAAATATCAAATTCAAAAGCAAATTAGGATAATTAAATTACATTTAAATTCAAAAGAAGTTTCAACAATTTCAGAAATAGAATATTCTTCCACATGTCCGTACGACATTATGTGAACTGTAATACAGCAAGAGAAAACTATTGCAAATATAACTTATACATTTTAATCTTCCACATGTCTGCAAGACATTTCGTCAGTTTACAATGTTACAAAGTACCTACATAAAAAGTTAGTTAGACAATACAGTACATGACATATTCGAACATTCAACCTTACATACAACCTTACGTGGCGCCACGATTTCATCAATTCATTCACTCACATAGAGACAAGGAACTTGTAACAATATAGAAAACTATTTAAATTTCAAAAATATTTAAATTTTAATTGAAACTGTTATACTTGAAGCAAACCACTTTAAATGTAAAGAATTCCTATTTCTAATACAAAAACCTCCCTACCTGGGCGCCCGGGACACCCAAGCAAAAATTTCAAAAATTCAAATTTCCTTATACATTTTTCAAATGAACTTTAACTTTATGCTAATTAAGCAGTGGCGCAGCGAGGGGGGGGGTTTTGGGGGTTAAAACCCCCCCCAGAGCCATGACAAAAATACAAAAATTTCCACTTTTATGAACCGAATCATAAAAAAAACTAAAGTTAGAATTTTTTTTGTTTTGTTTTCGAAATCTGCCGCTTTATTGAATCAAATTTTATTTAAAAATTTGACTCGTTTAAGCGGCAGTAATGTATTTGCTTTGAAAAATAGGGAAAGCACATAGCAACAGTATCAGTATCGAAAACTAGTCACTCAATTTCGGAAAAGGCCGGCATTCATTTATACTATTGGAAATCAGCCGAAGGCTAAAAGGAATGGTCATTTCCTGTCGCTGCCAATGCCGTCTTGGGTTTTTCAATACTGCACCACTGGAGGGGGGGGTCTTAATTAGTTGCATCTGTTTCTTGCTCTTTTTTTGGAAACGGGACTGGACTCTCGAATTCCAGGAAAAACACAAAAACACATGCTCGCATGCTTTGAAGGATAGACTTAATTCCACAAACATTGTGTTGTTAGTTGCTGTAGTGCTAAGGGTTTTTTTTATTGTGCGTTTCGCTATGGAGGATATTAAATCCTCTTCAGAGAAGAAAATTATGAAAAAGATGGATATAAGAGATCATTTTTTTTAATCTTTCGAATTCCTTCAAGCATTCTTGAAATCCAGGTATGTTTGGAAAGTATATAATTCGTTTATATTTATGTTTCTGGAAAGATATTAACAGCGCTGTGCGAAAGGGGGAAGGGAGGGCGGTCGCCCAGGGAGCAGAGATTTAGGGGGCGCCAAATTTCTAACTATTTTTCTACTTACTACTACTTTAAAGGGGCTACTTTCAGACAATTTTTTTAATTAATATTAATTCTTATTTAAAAAACGCCCGAAATAGGCAAGTGGGTAAACGGAAAAAAAGTTACCTGAAAAACAGTTATTGGAAAAAAGGGACATGACTACAAAAGCGAAAAAAAATGTTACTGGGAAAAAAAGGGACATAGAATTGATTTAGGGAAATTATTATTGATTTTGAGGATTCATTGGTTAAGTATTTAGAAGGGATCAGGGGGAGGCTCTTAATTTAGGTAAATGGTTTTTTCGTGCTGAATTAACTGTTTTTGTTCGGTTTTTGGACATATGATAACCCCCCCCCATCCGTAACCTCTCAAATTAAATCAATAGTTTTTTACGCAGATTTATCCGATTCACTTGGAATTTTGGACATAGGTTCATTATGATAAGACGTATCTCTGATTAGTTATAGGGTTCTTTTGCTTATTATAAAGGGAGGATGGTCAATTAACTCCCTCCTCCCACAAATTAGATAGATCGGTTTTTATGCAAAATTATCCGATGTATTTCAGATTTTAGATAGAGATTCTTTCTGATAAGGTGAATCCCTGAATAGTTTTAAGAGTTTAATGAGTAAGTATAAAGGGGAGAGTGGACGGGGGATAACCCTTCTTAAATTAAATTAATGGCTTTTCACGCAGAATTATCCGATTTGCTTCGAATTTTGGACATAGATTCATTATGATAAAACATATCTCTGATTAGTTACGGGGTTATTTTCCTTATTATAAAAGGGGGGCAAGCAATTATTTCCCCCTCAAATTAGATAAATCGGTTTTATGCAAATCGTTGTTTTAGCCGATGTATTTCAAATTTTAAATATAGGTTCTTTCTGATAAGGTGAATCCCTGAATAGTTTTAAGGGTTTAAAGGCAAAAACGAGGATAACTTCCCTTAAATTAAATAAATAGCTTTTATGCAGAATTATCCGATTTGCTTCAAATTTTGGATGTAGCTTTTTTATGATCAAGCGTATTCCAGATTAGTTATGAGGTTCTTTAGCTTATTATAAATAGGAAAACGGACGATTATCCCCCCCCCTTAAATTAGATAAATTGTTTTTTATGCATAATTATCCGATGTATTTCAAATTTTTTTATATAGATTTTTTCTCATAAAGTGGATTTCTAAATAGTTTTAAGGGCTTAATGGCTAATTATAGAGGGGGGAACTGGGGATAACCCCACTTAAATTACATAAATGGCTTTTTACGCAGAATTATCCGATTTGCTTCAAATTTTGGATGTAGTTTCCTTATGGTAAGGCGTATAAGCTAATGAATGTAGTTAAAATAGGGAGGGATGCAGCAGTCCCTTCAGGAAACTCTTTCGGGGAAAGAAGCTTGCTTTCCCCATTCGACGGAGGGGGATGTCTGGTAGATATCGCGGGCGGCTAGCCTCTTAGGAAATTTGTCGATCAGGGGATTTTCCGGTAAGGGTTTGACGCAAAAATATTCAAGTAACACAAAAAAGCGAGTTGAATGCAATTGAACGCAAATAACAAATAAAAACAATTTTTCTTTATTTTTTAATTTAATGATTGAAAACTATTATGTCAGAAAACATTATAACACGTTTTACCTTTTTTCTTATAATGATTAATTTCCATTCATTTTGCATTTAAAACTGGTTTATTTATTTATTTTTTTTATTTGTGAAAAAAGTAATATACTAAATCATTTGTTGTAATTGTCATTTTAATTTACGCCAAATATTTATCATTTAAAACTGGATTTTTACTAATTAATGTCCTATATTATGCATCACAAAATATAATATAAAACATAAAAAAATATATGTTAGAAAACTTTAATGTACAAACTATATTGTATGTCACGAACGAATGAACTAGTGAATTCATTAATTTGTAGTAATAAAAATAGTTCTTTTTATTATTAGCTTATGTTAGTAATTAGAAAGTTAATTGTTAGTTCTTGATAGATCTTCAGGTTTGAACTCTTAAAAAAAATAAAAACAGATTTAAATTAAAAGGAAAAAAACGATTTTAAGAAAAACAGGATATTTTTTTCTTTGTTATTTTATTTATAGAATACTGAAACTGCTATGCAGCAACATAAATCACAATTTTAAATGCAAACAGCTATTGAGGATATATAAACAAACACTTAAAACTATTCAGGGATTCACTTTATGAGAAAGAACCTATAGCCAAAATTTGAAATACATCGGATAATTGTGCATATAAAATAATTTATCTAATTTAAGGGGGGGGGGGAATAATCGTGGCCCCCCCTTTTTAATTAGCAAAAGAACCCCATAACTAATCAGGGATACCCTTTATCTTAATGAACCAACCAGTGTTGCCAGTGGGCTACTTTTTTTAAATTGAGATTTCTTGATTGGCACCACTTTTTGAAACGGTAAAATTCCCTTTCTTTTGGTCTCAATTAATATGTCATTAAATAAGGGTTATTTTACCATTTCAAAAAAGTAGTGTCAATCAAGTATATAATTTTTTAAAAAGTAGCCCATCTGGCAACACTGGAACCAACATTCAAAATTTGAAGCAAATCGGATAATTCTGCGTAAAAAGCTATTTATTTAATTTAAGAGAGGTTATCCCCCATGCACCCTCTATACTTAACCATTAAACTCCCAAAATTATTCAGGCATTATATACTGTGATGACGTACTGACAACTTTAATCGTGGCAGAAGATAGATAGTGAAGTCTTATTCTGAAAAAGTATGCATAGTTGAAAGTATCTTCATTCAAAAGCTGTTAAGAACAGGTTCTATTGACCTCCAGGGATATGCCTAGAAAATAATTGCACTGGTCTAGTGGCAATGAGCTGAAGGGGACAATGGGATTATTGCGCATCGAGAGGGAAGGAAAGTAGTTGGAAGAGAGACATGTGCTGGTAATGTACAAGAAAATACATTGATGTAAGATGGCTTGGACGTGCTAAGCGAAATGTAATATTGGAGTGAGGCTCCTATGTAGTTGTAATGTCGTTTTATTTATTTTTTTAATAATTGGTGTATGGTTCTAATAAAGAACTTGAGGAATTAAAATTGTGTTATTGATGAACTTAACAAATAAACCAACTTAGTAAAGAGAAACTCAGGACGCGACACCACAATACTATATATAAGCCTCGTCAGAAAGAACCTATATCCAAAGTTGTTTGAAATAACACGTTGGATAATTCTGCTTAAAAACCATTTATCTTATTTAGGGCGGAGGGGAGGGGGTAATCGTCCATTCCCAAAACTAATCAGGCAAGCATCTTTTCAGTATGAACGTATATCCAAAAATTGAATCAAAGCGGTTAATTCAGCATGAAAAAAACACTCACTTAAATTAAAAGCCGACCTCCCCCCCTTTCATACTTAGTCATTAAATCCCCAAAATCAATTCTTTGTCACTTTTTTTCCGGTAACTTTTTTTCCGTGTCATTTTTTTTCGCTTTTGTAGTTTGCCGGGTTTTTCCGTTAACTCTTTTTCCTAGATTCAGGCAAGTAGATATCATGATTAAAAAACTATGTAACTGAGAAATGTTCTTCATTCTTTAATAAGATCTTTCAGAAGACGATTCTCACAGTTGCCAACTTGTACGGTTTAAAACAATCGCGGAAAAATGCAAATTTCATGAAAGGATCGCCCAAAAAGCACACATTTCGTTAATATTTTGTGAAAAAACGACAATTTCGTCAATGTTTTTGTCAACGAACTTTGTCAAAAGATCGCCGAAAAACGCGAATTTCCTGTGCGGATCGCGGAGAAAACGGCAATTTCACCAAATATCGCAGATAAAACGCTGATTTCGTCTGAAGACCGCGGGGAAAACGTCGATTTCGTCTAAAAATTTCTGATATAATGACGATTTCGTTAAAAAATCGGGGGAAAACCGCCGTTTTCGATAAAAGATTGCTTAAAAATATTTTGTCAAAAGATCATTGAAAAAAGGCCGCTTTCAGCAAAAGATAACGGAAAAATTTCCGATTTCGTCGAAAGACTGCGGGGATAAAACGCCGTTTTCAAGAAAAGATCGCGTAAAATTGCAAATTTTGTCTAAAGATCGTCGAAAAAAACGCCGATTTCATATAAAAAACACACTGAAAAACACCGATTTCGTCAAAAGATCGCAGAAAAACCGCCGATTTCGACAAAAGATTGAAATAAATCGCCGATTTTGCTAAAATATCGCAAATAATTCGCTGATTTCGTCTAGAGGTCGCGGAAAACGCCGATTTCGTCAAAAAATCGCGGAAAACCGCCGATTTTGACGAAAGATCACAATAAATCGCCGATTTTGCTAAAATACCACAAATAAATCGCTGATTTCGTCTGAAGGTCGCGGGAAAACGCCCATTTTGTCTGAAGATCGCGGATAAACCCTCTTAAAGGGGGGGAACTCGCGGAATCCTCCCCCCCCCCACCAATTTCCAAAAAAAAAATTTCTACCAGAATCACCCCTGAAGCAACTCTATCCCCCCCCCCCAGAGCCGAATTCTGGCTGCGCCACTGAATTAAGAAAAACCTTTAAAGAAATATATAGGTTGCAACCCAACAAAAGATATAACAATAAAAATATATAACAAAAGGTCATTTGCAAGGTAGAAGGGAGTTAAGTGGCAGTTCCATATATTAACATAATAAAAATAGGACTTACAGAATTAAAAATAACCTGCCCGCGATAGGACCCTCCTGTGGCAATGGTCAACTCGAAAATCCACCCCCAGATGACACTCTGACAGATTACATTGGCACCCCTGCGAGCCGCTTCCTGGGGCCGTTCGGACATCCAGAAATGGACATCGAGAAGTATCACCACATTCAGGCGGGATTTTAAATATCTACCAAGCAAAAACCATAAAAAAAATCTTAAATATTTCAATACAAATTTCCATATAAATTTAACTTCAACAAATATACATTTAATACTAATACTGATACAAAAACATAATACAATATTAAACTTCATTAATTATACAAAAATACATTTTTCAAAATTACTTAAATATATATTCAATAAACTTTGTTAATTCAAATTTTGTGAGTGGCTTAGTGAAGACATCAGCAAGGTTATCCTTGCTACGGACAAAAAGTAAGTCAAAAGTATTTTTATCAACTAAATCTCTGACAAAAAACAGCTTAACATCAATATGACGACTCCTATGGTTTTCTATGGGCGACTTTACAAAATCTATAGTAGCTCTATTATCCACATACAAAACAGATTTAACCCTTTCCCCAGTGACAATTTTCTTACTATAACACTCATCTAAAATTCTGTCAAACCAAAGAAGTTCCTTCGTGGCCTCAGTCATGGCTATAAACTCAGCTTCCATTGTAGACAAACTTACACTTTTCTCCTTAAATGTTCGCCAAGAAATGGGAGAGTTGCCTAGAAAAACAATTTGACCGCCCAACGAAGTTCTATCATCTCGGTTTGCAGCGAAGTCTGCGTCGGAAAAAGTTATCAGCTGGGGTTTTTCACAAGACAACTTAAGGGTCATTTTAACTGTATGTTTTACATATCCCAATAACCTGAGCAAGCCATACCAATGTGTCATACCGGGATCTGATTGAAACTGACTAAGTATATTTACTGCATATGAAATATCTGGACGGGTTCTATTTGCAATAAAAGACAAACAACCGAGAATACTTCTATATGGTAATTGAGACATTTCTCTGCGTTCATCCTCAGATTTAGGACAATCGGACTTAGAATAGACAGAACCTTTACTCATTGGTAGGGAAGAAATGGGAAACCTGAACGATTCAAACCTTTTACAAACATCCTCAATGTAGGATTGTTGGTGAATTCGCAGGCCCTCCTCACTTTCTTCAAACTCTACACCTAGCAATTTCTTAGTCTTTCCTAAGACTTTTAAATCGAAATGCTTACTCAAAAGTTCTAAAGCTCTATCTATAATCCTTTTATGTTTCCCAAATAAAACAATGTCGTCCACATATAATAATAAAACTAAATCTGAATCTAAAATGTATACGCAATTACTCCATTCTAATTTTACAAAACCTATTTCTAAAAGTACTCTATTTATTTCAAAGAACCAAACTCGACCTGACTGATGCAACCCATAGATAGCCTTATCCAACTTACAAAATAAATTTTCCTTACCAACTTCAACAAAACCTGGGGGTTGTGACATAAAAACATTCTCTGTCAGAGGGGCATAGAGATAAGCACATTTGACATCACACTGGGTGTGTAGCCAACCTTTGAGGGACACAAGTAATGAAAAGAAAAAGCGGATGACACTAAAATTAACAACCGGACTGAATGTTTCTTCATACGATTCTCCCCTGATTTGCTTAAAGCCTTGGGCTACCAACCGGGCTTTATACCTGGCTATGTTACCTTTGTCATCTCTTTTTACTGTGTACACCCATCTGCAACCTACAGGATTAACCCCTGAGGGCAATTCTTCTAAATGCCATATACCCCTTTCGTGCATGATTTCAATTTCTTCCCTCATTGCCTTATGCCATTCATTACGTTGGTCAGATTTTAAAGCTTGATTATAAGTTTTAGGAATAATCAGATCATATAGTCAGGATTTAGTTTGGCAAATGTCTGCACTGGGATCAACACTGTTGGGGTCAGAAACTATTCCTTCATAAGTATTACTTCCTGTAAAAACAAACAAATTGGGCTTAAAAATTATGTCATTTTCCCTACAATAATTCTCTACCTCTCTATTAGACCTTAAACGTTCAGAACCGTTATCTACATCAAAATAGTAAATGTCGTTTCGAGAACGACCAGTCTTTCTAGGTACCACTTTTCTTTTCCAGTGAGTATCGCGTAAAGTGGTGTGAGGTATATTAGGGGAATCACTACTAGTGTGAACTTCCTGACCTGCACTCTCTGTACCAGAAGATGATTCGAGGGAGTCGTTGGAGCTGTCAGTGGTGGCTCTGACCTCCTCAACAACGTCTTCTTCCTCGATATCACTCCCAGTAACTGGAACCCACTGATACTCCCTTGGTATGTCGCCCAGCACAGCTCCTTTAAGCGCGTCTCTATAACTGGTGTGTTCATCGAATGATACATTTATGGTTTCTACGATTCTGTCGTTTTCAGGTAAATACACCCTGTATCCCTTAGTTCGAAAAGCATAACCAACTAGGAATCCTTTTGTAGCTTTAGGATCTAATTTAGACCGTTTTTGACGAGGGATCCCAACATACGCTACACATCCAAAAGGTTTCAGGTGTCTAACAGAGGGTTTGGTACCGCCAAATAATTCAAAGGGAGTTTTTGTTTGATTTTTATGACAGACGCGGTTCCATGTGTAGGTAAAATGAAGAACAGCCTCTGGCCAAAATTTTAAATCCATACCACTTTCTTCTAACATGGTTCTAGCCCCATTTACTACAGTCTGATTATAACGTTCAACAGTACCATTTTGTTCCGGAGTAAAGGTATTGGTCAACTCATGATTAATTCCCCTTTCAACACAAAATTCTTCAAACTTATTATTTTCATATTCTCCCCCATTGTCAGACCTAATGGCTTTCACTTGTCTGCCCAAAAACCTTTCAGACCTTATAATGTGTTGCCTTAAAATTTCAAAAACTTCCGACTTTTCTCTCATGGGGTA
This sequence comes from Maratus speculifer, assembly GCA_964019185.1. Taxonomy (NCBI): domain Eukaryota; kingdom Metazoa; phylum Arthropoda; class Arachnida; order Araneae; family Salticidae; genus Maratus; species Maratus speculifer. The sequence continues at coordinate 400,059,263 of OZ025289.1, forward strand.
TAATGAAACTTTACGTGAGAAATCATCTATTATAGAAACAAAATACCTTTCTCCTTTTCTACCCTCAACCTGACTTGGACCCCAGACATCAGTATATAAAAGCTCTAAAGGAAATTTTGATCTTATGTAATTTCTAGGTTTAAAAGATATTCTCCTGAATTTATTAATTTTACAAGACTCACATTTAAATTCCCCTTCCCTTAAATTTGACAAACCCCTAGCTCCAGCATTTCTACATGTATGTGCTATCAAATAAGGACTAACATGGGCCAGTCTCCTATGCCAAACATACATGTCGTCACGTTTATCAGCAGAAGATGCTTCAAAACTGACTTTCTTACTAATTTTACTAGGAACTTTGGGGTACAAATAGTAAACGCCATTTTTAAGTGTTGCTTTAAAAAGGGGTTGTCCGTTGCATGATATCTTCACCTCGCCATTCCCACCAGAAAAACATGCCCCATTTACATCCAATCGAGGCCCTGATATTAAATTACGTCTTAATTTAGGAGAAAACATAACATCTTTAAATACTAAAATTCTTTGCCCAAATTTCAATTTAATGGTTCCACATCCAACAATAGGAAAAGTTACACCCTCTATGGCTACTGCCATATGTTCATCATTTAATGGTGTATAATCAATAAAAAGATCTCGATCTTTACAAAAATGATGGGAAGCTGCTGTGTCAAAGACCCAGTCAGCTTCTCCATCGACTAAGTTAGCCTGAGACCGGAAAAAGGATGTAAAAGACTTACGTTCAGGACTGAACGATGAAGAGGACTTATAGTCAGGACTTCTTGCACGAGTGTCTCTGGATCTGCCTCCTTTACGTCTATCATCAGGTCTACAGGAACCAAACTTTTGATGTCGAACTGGGGATTTGGAACGTCGGAGTGGAAACCTCTTATCTCCAGGGCTAGAAGATCTGACAGGTGAGGAGCCTCGGCACGACGAAAACTGGGCTGATGGGGACTTGTCTCTGCTATAGGAAGGCATATTTTGCAAAAATAGATGACACTGACTCTTGATATGATTTGGCTTTTTACAAAAATGACACACCATTTTCCTTCTTGATCTCTTCTGATACTGGATTGATTGTGCCTCTGGATACACTTTTCTATGATCGTGCTCTCGAACTTGGATTCTAGTTTCCTCCGCGACAAGTGCTGTCACCACATCTTTAAAAATAAACTCTTCGTCTTTCCATCTAAGTATTGTCTGTACTATAGAATCAAATTTAGGAGGTAAAAACCTCAATAATTGAAAAGTGACGTATGTATCATCAAAATCTTTATTAATGGATTTTAACTGATTTGCTACTCTTAGTAATCGAGACGCATACAAATTTATGCTCTCACCATTGGCCATTTTGCATTCACACAGCTCGGTAAAGACCTGTATGTGTCTACTTCTAGTATCAGGGTAGAAATGAGTGCGTAAACAGCACCAGGCAGAAACAGGATCATCACAATTTTCTATTATTTTTCGAAAATCAGGCTCGACATTTAAATATATCATTGAAAGAGCCAATTTCTGACGAACTTTAAATTCTTTTACATCTTTATCAGTGACACCTCCAGTACTTGTTGTACTTTTCTCACTTAGAGCACTGCTACTTTCATTGAGCACAGGAGGTTTCTCAATTTCTGCCACTATATCCCAAACATTTCTTTCCATTAACAAATATTTCATATCGGATTGCCAATTAGCATAATTACTAGAATTTAATTTCTGAATTTGATTTTGCATCATTTTTGATGAAATTAAATATAAAAGACCAAAAATTTTAAAAATTTGGACCAGCCAAAAATTTATGTAATTAAAAACGTATTTTATTAAAAATCTTCAAAAAAAATTTATCTTTTATAATATAAATTACTTCAAAAACAAAAAAAAATCTGTCATCATTTTAAAAACTAACGGCCCCCCCTAATAAAACTATCTCTTAATTCTTATTGGGCCGTAGTTAAAAACACCTTACTGCATTAAAGGCATTGCCAAAAATTAAATTACATGGGTCTTAGGTGCCCATAACCAAAAATGTTATGTGAGTCTACTCACATAACTAGTGCTAAATTAAATCAAAGCACTTATTCTAATACTTCCTAATATGGAGCAAAGTAAAAATGCAACAGCAGAAGCAAAGACCCTAAAGTGTGTAAAAGAGAAATAATGTTTCAAGTTGTAATTAAGCAGTAGGTGTAAAAATTATAGACTGAATGATGACAAGTGAATTAATTTAAAACTCAACTTTTATTTAAAATCTTTTTCATATTTAAAAATAACGATGTCTAAAAATATCATTCAAATAAATAACTTATCAATATAATTCTATAACTAAAAACAATAATTGGCTTAACAAATAAATAATTAAAAACCTCCCTCCAGTGCTCATTTTAGAATAATTAACTTTAAATAAAGAAAGTACTTGAAAGACGTAAGTTGAAGAAAAAGCAAACAAAAATTAAAAATCATCTTCACCGTATCAACCGTATTCCTTTTCAGACTTCATAATATATTAGAAACAAATGGATGACCATCGCATCAACTTCTTATCACTAGCAAAAACATGACTACACGAGCTTCCGACAATATAAACAGAAACAGCAAATCAGTCATCTATCCACCTGCAAGCAAACACCACCGTCTCTTATTTATACTCCCTCGCAGATCAGCCGGACTGGACCGCACCTTAGACCGGAAGTGGGAAACTCCCACCTTTACTATTGCACGTGCCGAGATCATTAGCATAAGCGCGTGCCGATCTCAAAGTAAGCTCCGCGGAGAAAAACATCAGTCACGCCACCTGTCGATGATTCACGCTACCGTGCAGTCTAAACAAATCTACGGCGAACTCTGCGTGGAAAAACATCAGCAATGAGATCCGATAGGAACGAAATAAGATGGTTTAAAATAAATATTTCTCCGTCTGCAAATTAAATAAAATGAAACAGCTGCATCGATGGAAAAGGTAAGTAATAAATAAAAACTTAGTGGATATTGTATTTGATTAAATAAATATATATTGAATGCAATTGATAAGAAAAATATGGGTATGTGGCTAACAGAGAACAATTAGGATATTTGGCTTTGACAAAACCTTGTTTACCACAGCCATAACAATTTATAATCGGACGCTTATCATTGTTTTCGTATCTTGAATTTGTATATTTTGAAGTAGAATGATTATTTTTATAATTTGAAAAATGTTCGTTATTTTCATGTTTGGGTGTTTGATTTTTCCAGAATCCTTGACCATTTGAATTTTTCAGCAAAACATGTTTCTGCGCTTCACGCGTTTTTGGATAACTTGCTGACTTTTGAGAAGAAGGTTTAATGTTTTCGTAAATGTCTAGCTTTTCCGCCAACACGACAGGATCATTTAACTTGTCCCAACCATTTAAATAATGATTTTTATATTCATGTGAACACTTTTTCTTAATCTGATCAGCGATTATTAGTTCAGTTAGTTTTTCAAATGAATTGATTTCTAATTCGAATAACCAACCCTCAAAATAATTTCTAAGTTTAAAATAAAAATCCTTCCAAGTAGAATTTTCTCTTTTTTGATGTCGGCTAAATAATACTCTAAATTTTTCTGCTGTCAACTTAAATCTTTTAAGCAATATGTCACGAATATAAGAATAATTTTTGAACATTTCTTCTGGTTCTCTGGCGATTAGTTTACCAATGTCGTTCGGAAGTACGGCAATTAATTGAGAAACCCAAAATTCTTTGGAGATATTAAGTATTTTCATTTGACGTTCAAACATTGTCAAAAACAAAGACATATCATCCTTTTCAGGAATAAATGTTGGCAAGATATTTTTAATATCTATACGCATCTGGTCTATTTGATTTTGTGGTACTGTTGTCGCGGTAGGGTTTTGAGCATGTAGCTTAAGCTTTTCTAGCTCATATGCTCTTTCCTCTGCAATACGTTTATCCTGAATCATTTGTTGTTCTGAAATTTCTTGTTTTTTGCGATCTTCCACGATAGCAATAAATGCCTCTTTAACAAATTGTTCGTCGTCTTTAAGCAGTTGACACTTCATAATTTTCTCACGTAAGACTGATAGTTTATCATCTTTATCTACATCTAACTCTAATTCTGTGCCCAAATTAAACAAATCGATTTTTTTTCCTTTAGAAAGAAACGCCATTTTTCCCAAATTGTTGTTAATATTGTTGATTTATGCTTAAATTAGAAAACTATTAGATACGTGACCCATTAAATAATAAGAACAAAATGACTACCTTCCCCTTACAGGTAAATAAAACATGTAAATATGGATAAATTTTCATAAATAAATGTTTAAAAAAATGCAGGAAATAATTTAAAACATACTAAAATATACCACTAATTTAATCATGAGCTCATGAAAATATTTAGAAGAAATATTATTATACGTTAAAATTCAACCTTTTTACCAAATTAGCTTACCAATGACATAAATCATTCATTTTAAATATATGAAATATTATAGGTAATTCATTGCGAAATAATTATCAACCACACATAAATATGAAAACAACTCGAAATATGAATAAAGAACTTACTTTACATCTAAAAAATAAACAACATACAAAATAATAAAATTTATCAAAATCATTTTTAAACTCTGTGCACAGATTAAAAAAAAAGTAATAACACAAAATTCACTTACTCAGAATCCTTGCTTTTAAAAACAATATAAAAAAGAAATCACTTTCAATTTCAGAAAACTAATGTTTCTTAATAATCTTACTCAAAATCAACATAAAACAAAACAAACAAAAAAAAATTATATATATATATGAAACAGCATTTGTCTTAAAAAATAAAAGAAAATGAAAACTTTTTTCCGCAGCTGGCCCGCAAAAAAAAAAAAAAAAAAAAAAAAAAAGGAGAAACAAACAAACAATCAAAAAAATAATTTCAACTTTTACCGGTAAGAAAACAAATAAAATAAAAATTTATTTTTAGATAAAGGTTGTCGATGATTCACATAACAATTAAAAGCACGCAGAAGTAAATAGGTATCGAACACTTCTAAGAACAAAATCAGATTATAAGTAGAATGCTTTTATATGACGAAATGAAGAAGTTTCAATTACAAACACCAGTTATGTTTAAAAACTAGAAGATATTTTGTTGCTTATGAAGACTGAAGAACATTATTTATTGTCATGTCGACAATATTTTTCAATTAATTCCAATGTGAAGGGTACGGATTACCCTTTTTGAATGCATGTTCTTGCCTTTTTTATCAGGATGACGCACTTAAAACACACAATTGAAGAAGAAGAAAGCACTGTTAAAAACAAGAACAGAAGCTTGATTCAGAACAGAAGCTTGTAGATTTGACAACACCTTTAAGATGGGTACGGATTACCCTTTTTTTATATACTTTCTTGAATTTTGTCGCGATGATACTACCACACATAACTGATATTAAAGAAATTAGCACCAAACTGGAGTATATCTTGATACTTGATATGACACCTTATATAATAGAACTTTTTGGAAATCACAGGATGAATTGTTCTTGACGAACACGGCACTTGAGAACACAAAACTTCATTTACTGCCGAGGTGACAATAATTTAGAAGTGGGTACGGATTACCCTACTTTAAATATAATTTTTGGAACTTTTGTCAGGATGACAACAGCGAACTTGACACAAAGACTTTGAAAGCACAAAAATGTTCCGAAAGAACTCCATTTTACGTTGGGCGCCAGTGTGGGATGTTATTCGGTACTTAAAATATAGAACAGAGATGATACAGTCACATTTTATTGTAGACGACACAACACATATCACATTATATACAAATCGCAAGACGAGCGCAACTCAATCAATTGAATATTCATAAAAATTACTTAGCACAAAGAACATCTCTAAGAGAGATGTATAGCGAACACACATCCCAATCTTGCATCTTAACTGCAAACTCAATTACTTCACTTCATTTCATGTCTTTTTAGAAAAGGAAGGCAAAATATCTCCGGATATTTTGCCAAAGGTGGCAATAGCGCCACCTATAGATACTATAATTTAGGGAAGGCAGTCACCCTGTTACAATAGTTTCTATCCTTGTCGAGAATTTGTGCTAATTTCTTAAAGAATTGCAAAAACATGCATGAGAAAGAACGGCGTTAAAAAAACTTCCATAAACAAAATACATTAAATTGGGATTAAAAAAACAATTTTTTGACTTATTGTGACTAATGCAGATTCCAATAAATGTTCTAATTTAAAAAAAGATAAACAAAATATTAAAAAAAAAGAATGTGGGTCTTTTTTTTTATTACATTTCAAAACATAGACTGTTAGTTTTGAGTAACTAATTGAACTAACTTGGCTTTCAATTTTCTTCTTTTTTCTTTTATAAATTTAGATTTTTTAAAATAATCAAGCTTGGGTCTGCGAGGGGCACCCCCCCCTAGCTACGTGCATGTTTAAGAATGCTATCTTCAAATTAAAACAACTAATGCTAATATGAAAGTATAGGTTTTTTTATTTTTTATGTATAATTTATATTTTAACAGCTTATGAGATTTTAGATATACAAGTATTTATGTAAGTGTCACATGCAGGACATTTTGTTAGTTTTTCAAGGAATGATCCTCTTAAATGTGGATGCTTTTAATTTATACTTGTAATTTGAAAGACCAATAAAAGAGTGACATGAATTTGAGTTTAATGTTGTAATCTCTAGGTTTAATTTGAATGAACAAAATCAAATACAAAACTAGAAAGCTACATAAAATACTGTCAACTATAAATAAAAAAGCTGTGTAACATTATCATTCATTATTACATACATATGTATTTATTTTTTCAGATCTACCCTCTAATGTGGACATAATAATTGATGCATTAGATTCTGTCGAAAATCCAAAAATAATAGATGGAGCCTGGCATGCTAGTGCTAGAAAATGGGCAAAGCAGTCAAAGGCAACATTAGTTTTTCTTGATCCACCTCCGGAATGCAAATGTGAGGAGAAAGATATTATATTAGCTCCTGCATTACCTTTTGCATTTGAAAATGATAAATGCAGTTTAAATATCTGTGATATTGGTCTGCCACAAGGCATATTTTATAATTCAGGAGGTTCATATTCTTCTCCATTTGGTTCAAAGTTTATAATTACCCTCTATCCAAAGCAGGACTGATTCTCTATTAGTTACGTCATCATTAAAAAAAAAAAAAAAAACTTGCTCCTGTAAATAGACAGAAAGAAAACTAAATATTTTTATTCTCTTGTTTGTGATCTGGGTATAGCTTCTTTACTTATTTGTGCCATATTGCTTTTAAAAGACCTTTTGTCTGACATTTTCTGCTGGTGTAAAATATACTTGCATATTTATCTCGTTATTCCATGTGCCTTATAAAAACTTTATTTTTGAATATTTTATACAATTTTTAGTTAATTTGCAGCCAATTCAATTCATTGGTTTCCTATAATTATTTTCTATAAGGGTTATTTTAGCACATAAAATATTTGAGTTGCTGTTTGAAAATTTTTGTATATGTATGAGACTATTTCCTAAACTTCTGTTGTATATTTAAATTGACTTTATCTAATTGTTTTATGTAATTAGTCTTATTTAAAAAAGTTGTCATACATGGATTATGAATGTTTTTAAAACTTCTGATTATTTTCTTATATTAAAGATCTGTATTCTCTTTAATTGTTTATTCTGTATAAAACTAAACATGTTCTTATATTCATAAATTTCATGCACCTGTTTAAAATAATTAATCACGCACATCATACTTAAAAATGTTGAGTAACTTTGTTCATATTCTGTACATTACTGTATATAGATTATACTTGCATATTTTAGGATAAATACCTTTTGTATAAACAAATAAGCAAAAAATATATTTCACAAGTTTTGTAGAATTATTGTTGTATCTTATGACTTTTAAAAATATTTTATAATCTTCTTATATTAAAATGAAAACTATTCAAACTTAAAATGCTTCATTACAAGAATAAGAAATTTAAAAATTATTTCTTGTTACTATATATTCATACGCAAATTTCTTTTAACAATGGAGTAATAAAATTAAGAGCAATAAGACCATTTTTGGGTAATATTTACTAGCATAACAAAATATTTAATTTTAACTGTTTTTTTTTTTTTTTAATTGTGTTGAATAAAAATATTTCTGCTTAAATAAAGAAAAAAAGTATTATTCATTTGAGCTTTATAGATCTCTTAAAAATGTTAATAAACTGTGTTATTTATTTGTCTGTGAAATGTAACAGTTTAATCTGTTTTGAAGATTATATTTGTTATTTTAATAAAAAATATTGCATTCATCTCTATTGAAATTTTTTATTTCTCTGATTTTTATTTACAGTCTTACAAAGTAAAAATCATATTAAATGAGCAAGCAGTTTTCAGTAATTATGGCTGAAATAATTTCCATAAAATCTGCCTCCATTACTAAGGGAAGTCTAAAAAAATCAATATAGATAGATCTTGAATTTGAAAAAATTCATTTTGACAACTTAAAATAAACTCAGCACTGAAAATGTTGTTTGCTCTGTAATCAGAATTCATGCCAGTATTATTGGTCATGGATCATCAACACGATTAAGAATTACTCCGAAGGTGGCACTGATGATTTGCCTTTTATATACAATTGAGCACAAGAAAACAGTCTAGCTTAGATCAAAACATAGTAAAATTAATTTTAACAGATTAGAACAAATTCAGATTTGAAATTGTTGCTATGATTCGAAAATTATTTGAACAATTTTCATGACATAAGTATTATTGTGTTCAGACCTGAAGTTAAAATAACACTGCAGGTACACATTCATTGATTTTCCACAAACAAACAGTCACCATAGATGACAGAAAGAGTCTTTTTACTGAAATTGATATTTTAGGGAGACAGTAATTTAGGTTCACAAATACAGATAAAATATTAATAAGTACACACAAATACAAATAAGATTATTAATATCATTAAAATATTGATTTAATTATTGATAACCTAAATAATGCAGTAAGAAATGGAAGGCCTTTAAATCAATTGAATGATCTTCGAATCCTCATTTTTTTTTCTTGTAAAGCATTTAAGTTAATCAATTTTAAAAATTTTGTATTTTCTTACACACACTGTCTGGAATGTATTTTGCAAACTCAAATGATAATAACTCTTATTTTATGAGGAAGTATTTTATACATTAGTGCGGCCATTTGTTGGCTTCGATCAAAGGCCAAGAACATTCAGCTATATAAAAGTAAAGTAAAAAAAATCAGATAGTTTAGTTTGTATCTTGCCCGGTTCCAAAGAATCACTTGTGCTACTTCTAAACCAAACAGATTAAATACTTATCTGAGCACAGTAAAAATCATCTAACTGGATCTTAATTTGAAAAACATATGCTTTGATAGTTTTAGCCTTTTTTTCTGTCATAATCTTCCATAATTAAAGTTCTTGCTAATACTATTATTAGGGATTCACAACCTGCGGCCCGAGATGGGTTAACATGTGGCCCGCAAACTTCGTCAATTTACAACTAGAAAAAATGCAAATTTTGTGCAAGAGTTGCAGAAAAAAAATCATCAATTTCATCAATTTACCACAGTAAAATATAAAATATCGTCAGTCAAGTATCGAAAATTTCGTAGGATTCATTCATAAAGGGTGGAAAAATCACACATTTCATTCATGAGGTATGAAAAAATCGCGAATTTTTCCTATGAGGCTCGGAAAAAAATAGCAAATTTAGCCGATCGGATATGGAAAAATCACGAGTTTTGTCGATCAGACACGGAAAAATCGTAAATCTCGTTGGTCGGAGGCGAAATTTTGTACATTTCGTTGATCGGGCGAGAAAAAATCGACAAATTTGTTGATGATGCATGAAAAAATTGCAAATGAAACTCATTGGTTGGGAGAAAATTGCATGTTTTCTCAGTTTATCGCGTGAAATAAACGTGAATTTCATTGATCGGGCACGAAAAAAAAATTGCGAGTTTTGTCGATCAGAGACGAAAATACCGTTTATTCATAAGCCACGGGAAAACTGCAAATTTTGTGATGATGCGCAGAAAAATTGAAAATTTCATTGATTGCTTGTGAAACAATCATGAGATTTGTGAGTTTATGAAGAGAAAAAAAATCGCGAATTTTATCTTGCCACATAAAAAAAATGAAGACTTCGTTAAAATTAGTTTCAAATCGTGAATTTCGTTGATTGGACACGGAAGAAAAGCGGAAAAAAAAAACCGCTCATTTCGTCGGTCAGACTTGAAAAATCGCGAGTTTTGTTTATCAGGGTTACGAAAAAATTGCAAATTTCGTTGGTGGGACACTGGAATATTGAGAATTTTGTCGATCTCATGCGGAAAAATTGCAAATTTCGTTGATCAGACTCAAATAAAATTGCGAATTTCGTCTATCCGACGAGAAAAAATCAGGAATTTTGTCTATCAGGTGAAGAAAAATCGCGAATTTCGTCAGTTGGCTTTGCAAAAATCACAAATTTCATCGATCAGGTTCGTAAAAATTGTGACTTCTGTCAATTGGCTTTATAAAAATCGCGAATTCGGTCTATAAGGTTTGTAAAAATCGCAAAATTCCTCGATCTGGTATGGAAGAATCTCGAATTTTATAAATCATGCGAGGAAAAATTGCAAATTTCTTTGATCAGCTTCGTAAAAATTGTGAATTTTGGCGACCAGCTTCATAAAATTCGCAAGTTTTGAGGGTCAGGCTTGGAAAGATAATGAATTTTCTCTATCGGCTTCGAAAAAATCGCGAATTTTGTCAATCATGGTCGAAAAAATTGCAAATTTCATCGATCAGCTTTATAAAAATCAGCAATTTTGTCGATCGGCTTTGAAAAAGGGTGGTTTTGCCGATAAGTCTCGTAAAAATTGCTAATTTTGTTGATCAGGCGCGGAAAATTTTTGGGTTTTTTTTTATCGGATTGGTAAAAATCAGAAATTTTGTCGATCATACAAAGAAAAATCATGAATTTCACCGATCAGCTTTGTAAAAATTGTGAATTTTGTCTATCGGCTTCGGAAAGATCGCAAAGTTCGTCGATCAGCTTAGTAAAAATCGAAAATTTAGTCTATCAACCACAGAAAATTCACGAATTTTATAATTCATGTGAGGAAAAGCTAATTTCGTCAATCGGCTAAATAAAAATCGTGAATTTCGTCGATCTGCTGCTAAAAAATCGTGAATTTTATTGATCATGCAAAGAAAAATCACGAATTTCGCCATTCAACTTTGAAAAAATCTCGAATTTTGTCGATTGGTCTTTTAACAATCGCGAATTCTGTCGATTGGCTTCATGAAAATCGATAATTTCGTTGATTAGCGACAGAAACATCGTGAATTCTGCTGATCAGCTTTATAAAAATCGCGAATTTCGTCGATCAGCTTCGTATAAATAAAGAATTTCGTCGATTGGCTATGTAAAAATCACGAATTTTGTAGGTAAGTTTTGTAAAATTTGTGAATTTTGTCGATCGGTTTCGTAAAAATCGCGCATTTTCTCGATTGGTTTCATAAGAATAGCAAATTTTGTTGTTCAGGCACAGAAAGATTAAATTTTCTCGATTAGTTTCTTAAAAATTGCGAATTTCGCCAATCATTTTCGTAAAAATCACAAATTTAGTTGATCAGCATGGAAAGCTGCAAATTTTGTTGATCGGGTGTTGAAAAATCGTGAATCTCAGTCATGAGGCATGGAATAATCTTGTTGCTGGGCTCCTTCCCTCTCCTTCATTCATAAAGCTCACATTTTTTTTTTTTTTTTTTTTTTTTGGCACCAGCCACTTATCTTTGTTATTTTGCACTTTTAATAAAACAAAATTCACTCTCCTGAATAAAGTCAAGGAATATTATTGTATCTTGAGAGAGAATAAACCTTGCTATATCTGCTATATATATATATATATAAGTGTAAAAACTGCTGTTATATCCTTACCAACTGAATTGAATATTTTGACTAGTTAAGCAAACCTAAAGGGCTATCCCCCCCCCCCCCCCACTTCCCTCTGGAAACGCGTTTTTTATCCAGTCATAGGTCACCGATCACCTTCAAATTTGGAATATTTCCACGTTTTTGATGTGGCCCTCAATCACCTAGACATATTTCTAAGTGGCCCTTTCTTGAAAAGGTTCTGCACCTCTACTATTATCATTGATCAATACCGTAATTAAGATTTCTATTGTGTTGGAAAAGCTTGTAAGTTGAAATTAAAGTCTCTGTACTGAATTCTTAGGCACCCAGCCATATCACCTGTTTAATTTTTCCATTGACAATATTATTTGTTGAAGACTTATTTTTTTTGTTGTTGTTGACTTCTTCAATACAGTCCACATAATGAAACAAAAACATGTACAAATAACAGCAATGTCATACAGACTGTGGCAATCCCCTAACAACAATTCATTTTTATTTCAATTTTTGTAACTTCTAAACTAAAATATTGCAAAATTTCGATTTTCATGCCATCAAATATTTTTTTTTTTTTTTTTTTTACAATTAAAAAGTATTTAAAATTTATAATCCAAAAAACCTAAGTTGAATCCTAGTTTATATAAAATAAACTGATGCATGAGAAAGGAATTGGCTAAATACTGATTTCAGCAAAGTTTGTTTTGATATATTAAAATTAATTTAGTATTATACATGATGCTGATGTGTTGTTTTTTATAATGGAGCTAAAAGATATAAAACTCAAATTCTGAAGACACTGCATTTATATGTAACAAGGAAATTTTATATCATGGTATTCTGTAAAAGACCAGGGGTGACAGCACAGATAATCACCTCATGGAGTTCACTGTTGATATTCTAGAATTAGTTAAAACCTGATTTGCATATTAAAACAATTTGTCTGCTAAATCATATCTTGGTGGAAAGCACCCAGGGGTGATTCTCGTCCGAAATTTCCGAAAATTTAAGGCATCCTCTTCCGAAAATTTGAAATAGGGTTATCAGTTCTGCATAGTTGCCAACTTGTACGGTTTTGCACACGGAAAAAACAATTGCGTAGAAATGCAAATTTCGTGATAGAATCACCGAAATAGCATACATTTCGTCAATATTTCGTGGAAAAACGACGATTTCGTCAAGGTTTTTGTAAATGAACTTTGTCAAAAGATCGATGAAAAACACGAATTTCCTGTGCGGATCGCGGAAAAAACGGCAATATCACCAAATATCGCAGATAAAATGCTGATTTCTTCTGAAGACGGCGGGAAAACACCGATTTCGTCTAAAGATTGCGGATATAACGCCGATTTCGTTAAAAGATCGAGGGAAAAAACGCCGTTTTCGATAAAAGATCGCTTAAAAATATTTTGTGAAAAGAATATTTGAAAAAATGCGTCAATTTCATCAAAAGATCACAGAAAAAACGCCGATTTCGTCAAAAAGTCGCGGGAATAAAACGCCGTTTTCGAGAAAAAATCGCGAAAAAAAAGCAAATTTTGTCTAAAGATCGTCGAAAAAAAGCCGATTTCACTTTAAAAAAAACATGGAAAAACGCCGCTTTCATCAAAAGATTGCGAAAAAACCGCCGATTTTGGCAAAAGATCGCAATAAATCGCCGATTTTGCCAAAATATTGCTGATTTCGTCTGAAGATAGCGTGAAAACGCCGATTTTGTCCGAAGATCGCTGGAGGGTGGGCGGGAACTCACGCCCCCCCCCCCCCCCCCCCCCCACGCGCGCCGATTTCCGAAAATGCGATGCGAATTTCCGAAAAAAAAATTTCATCCAGAATCACCCCTGAAAGCACCTGAAAATCCAATTTTAGCAGTTGACTCATTGGTTTAGCATTGTGTTTTCCTGCACCCAAAGGTATCAAAACATGAAGAAGTGGGAGTGGGAAAACACAATGTTAAACCTACGAGTCAACTGCTAAAATTTGGGTTTTTCAGGTGTTTCCCACCAAGATATGGCTTGGCAGACTGGATGGTGTTTTAATATACGAATTGAGTTTTAGCTAATTCTAGAATTTTAACCATAAACTTAATGAGGTGATTTTCTGTCTTCCGCTCTATCAATAAATTTATCAACTTATGCTTTTTAAAAACTGCTTGTCATAATTTTGAGGAAAGTTCTATAAGCAGATATTTCATCAATGTAGTTTCATTGTGCCCTGATGCAAATTTAATTTTGTTGCAAGCTTTTTTTTTTTTTTTTTTTTTTTTTTTTTTTTTAAGATGTTGAAATAAGATAAAATATCTGTCATTTTGAGTTTTTAGCATATTTTAGTAGTAATATCTGCAATATATTTACGATTTTATATTTTATTCAGGAATATGAAAATATATATATACAGTGAAATTTCCATTTAACAAAGCCTCAGCATTAATTCATTAAATAAAATACAAATCAAATGCATGTAATTTAATAAAATGCACATGCATAAAAAGAAATGTATGCATAAAATGGAAATATTGGATACACGTGTTTTAATTCAGGCAGTAACTTTTTTTTTTTTTTTTAATGTAATTCAGACACACGAAAGAAGAAATACAATTGGAATAATACCTTTAAAAATACACAATAAAGAGAAGTAAACAACAACTGAAGCAAAACATACCTTTTCTCTTTTTTTTGTTTTCTTTGTTACTATTGCGAATTCTTTATTATAAAATAGTCTATAATATTACTTTGTACAAGTTTCTGATAAAAAAAATCTAATGTTCTTAATTGTTTTTGCAATTTTATAAATAACAAAACAATTCATCTGCAGCATTTTTGTTAAACTGGAATTCCCTTCTTATATGTCAGAGGTTTTTAAAAAATTTTCTTTTAAATACAAATGATTAGATAAATAATTTCCTTTTAGTACAATCCTCTGAAATAAATTTATTCAACTATCGCAACAGTAACTGTTTGAATGTTGGACACGCACGAAAGTAGGTTAAACTCCGTTATGTAGAATATTTTTTTGTAATATGGAGATTAATTTACATGGTGTTCAAAGTGAAGGTTACACAGAAAATTTCGTTTACTAGAAAACTACATTAAAGAGAAGTTCCACTGTACATAATTTTTAAAACATGAAACAGCATAATTTTCTTTTGTTTTAAGTATTTTTATAATTCACATACAATTCTTTTTTCTAAAATTCATTAATTGATTTGGTGAATTAGATAGTTTCAGAAACATTCTGTAAATGTATTAACATTTCTTGATAGATAACTGCTCTTATATTTTTGTTACTACTACTACCACCATGTTGTTGCCAACAATGCTATTGTTTGATACCACGCTGATGAGCCAGCTTATTGAACTTTAGCTACCTTGTTAAAATATGATTCAGTAATAGATAACTCATTAAACCAAAAGTTCCTGAAATGAAGCAATTCCATACTTTATTCTTTTTGAATGCTGCTCTTTAATATTCAGCATCCTTGAATAGTATACATAATTATCTGCAATTTTAAAACCAAAATAATTTTTTTTTTTTTTTTTTTTTGTCAAACATGCCACTTTGTTGCTAAAATCACTCATGTTTGCCACTGACTATTGATGGGCACCAAATGAGGAAGAAGAATCATTTTCATAACTCATGCAAAATAGCATTCAGAATGCATATGACACCTGGATAACACTTAGAAAATGAATATAGAATGATAGATTAAAGATCAAGAAAATATTTAAAAAACAAGTTATTAACATTTGCTATTTTCAAAAAGTATTTGTCTGCTTTTTACAAATAGGATTAATTTTAAAGGTGGTAATAGAATCTTGTCATAAAATAATCGACTCCAAGGTATTCTGAAATGTTACATTTTACTTTTAGGCAATCCCAGTGTCTCTGACCCTTTTCCAAATGAAAAAAAATAAAATTCTGGCTAACTTTAATAAGCTGTTAAAGAATTAAATAATTAAAAACTTAAAAAAAAACTCTAATTTTATATTAAATTTTTAAAAAATTGAAACTTTTTGTCCATTTTGTTTAAGTGTATAAATCCCTCTACTGTAAAAATATAATTCTTCAAATGAAACAAGTGTAATGCAGAAATCTTTGTGGAATCTAAACGCTTTATAATTTTGATTTTATTTCCTTACTGATTGTTTGCCATAACAGTTTTTAATAGTTAAAACATTGTTTTTTAGTTTTACATACAGTGCTGTAAAAAATTATAAAGCTGATAGAAAAAAATTACGAAAGTCAAAAAGTAATGGAATTGTTGTTAACCCAAGTTCTATTTTCATTTGCATGATCATGATCAACATCACAAAGATATGCACAACTTTGTTTAGAAAAATGGAAGGGGGAACGTAAATTATGCTAATTTCTTACAACCAATGAAAAACAACTTAAAAAAAATTATAAAGCGGATGGTTCTAGCCTCATTGGCATAATGCCAGACTTGTGAAAGCAGGTCACCGTGAAAGTTTAGTAAATGTAAACGTGTTATGTGCATTCATTTTGTATTTGATGTGTTTAATAGAATGCCAAGAGGAAAAAAGTTATCCAATGGTGAATAAATTAAAATATTAACTTTAAATGAAGCTGGAATGTCTGGTCCTAATATTGCAAGAAAAATAGGAAGGTCAAAGGCAGCAGTAAGCAGTTTTCTCAGAAATCCCACAGATTAGGGCAGTAAAAAGCATACAGGACAACTGAAATCCTTAACTGTAAGGCAATTAAGACAAATACAGAAGCTGGATTGCAAAGAAAAAATGTTCTCTCTCCAAATTCAAGAACAGTTACAATTATCATGTACAAGTCGAACAGCAAGAAATGTTTTAAATAACAATCCCATTGCTCAATTTTAAAATAAAAAAAGAAAAAGAAAACCTCCATCCAATCACCACAAAAATGCTCACTTAGATTTTGCATGAAAACATTTAACCAATGGTAGAAATTGGTGTGATGTCTTTTCCAATGAAAGTAAATTTAATTTCAATGGACCTGATGGCTATAAATATTTTTGGCATGATTTATGACAGAAACCTCATACTTTTTTCAAAGCGCCAATTTAGAGGTGGCTCGGTAATGGTTTGGGCTACATTTGCTGTACTGCAAATACTACATTTGCTTTACACCACTCCTATTGTTTTTCATGCATAACAAAATGAATTCAATTATGTACCAAGATATGTTAGGAGATATTTTATTATCTTTTTTCTCCTTGTATAACTTCAGGAGACTGGATAATTCAGCAGGACAATATTTCTGTTCATGTTTTGAAGTCAACAAAATCGTGGCTGGAAATTAATCGGCAAACTTGCATAAAACCAAAAACTTTCTGCACATGGGTCATTCCATGTCAAGTGTTCTAAATTTTGGCATGGTTCCCGCTCGACCCCCTTCGATTTTTATGAAATTGATACAGAATATACAAGTAGGTATATGATGAATATTTGGAAACTGTTTTGTGCAAAAAGTTGTACAGTTGGAGAACCAGGGGTCCATTTGTAACAATCACTATTTCAAATCATGAAGTTTGGCATCGTATTGCTCATGATATATGAAACCTTACTTATTGAAAATAGGTGATCTAGTACAACATTTTGTGCTAAAAAATGTAATTGCAGTATTAAAAATCACAAATCAAAACTATCGTGATTATTAGGCCTCAAAGTAGGCCGTATGGCCAATCTGGTTGAATTTTACCCTTACTTTAACATACTGTAACTATTGCAAATATTATTTTAAAAATTTCTCCCTTTACAAACTAATTATCTATGGATATATCGTAAAGCCGCTGTAGTTGTTTTTTGATTGCTTAAATATTCATTAAATTATTGATGTTCAAAATCTAATAAAAAATTAAAATTGTCGATTTTGCCCCATATTCAAAAGCGTATATCTCAAAAGGGACACTTCTGATTTGGTTACAATTAGTACCACTGGAAAGAGCATATCTTAATTTATAAAAAAAACTTTATTTCATTTTAGGCCTCTTAGATAGAGAAGGAAAATAATAAAATTCAAAAACCTGTTGTACGAGATAATCCAGATACATACAAGAAAGGTATATATTACAACAGGGTCTTTCAACATATTTTGAACCATACTTTTTTATTACAACGATTAATGCATATAATAATTATCACTTTTTCTGGTCACAGTTTCTTCCCCTTTACCATTATGAGTGATTTGTAACCGCATTGCCAATGAGTTATATCCAAAAACCAGGCACGACTAGCTCCTTGTTGGGTATTACATGTTTAACAAGATTTATGCAAAAATATTCCTTTTCTCTTTCAGTTTATTCTTTACATTACTGTTAAAACATTCTGTATCAAGATTTTAGCTCTATGGATTCTCATGATTATGATCAGAGTCAATGTAGCATTGGCTATGCTGATAATTCTCAGTGCCATTTGACGACTTATTGTGCACATAAAGGTTTTCAGCTTTTTGTAGAATTTTCCTCTGAATAACAGGAGTTAATTAATCGCCGAAGTTTATTGCATCTTGCAGAAAATTCTCAAATATGCTTTCATCACGAAACATTGCTTTTGCATAAATCTGAGTTTCTTCAGCGAACATGCTGTAATCCTTTCACTAAAGACAATCAATGCGTATGAAAATCTTTGCGGTCCATCAATTAAAAAAGTTCTAATCACTAAGAAATTAAGAAACTAAGAAAAATGTCAAACCAGATCAAAAAATATGTAGATCATGCAGAAAAGAATTCGAAGAAACAAGAACAACATTGTCCTCTTCTTCAAGGGAATTGGAGCAAGATGAAATAGATGTAACAGAAACGTTGAACAAAAGTCTAACAGCTATTGATTTATCTCCTTTAAAATTTCAACGAACATCAACAAGATATATTAAAAGCTATGCAAAGCGAAAGATAAGTGAAACTGAAGATGTGATTTCAAAGAAAATAGCTATTGTTGCTGGTATAGATCCATATAAATTAAGACAACCTACTACATGCAACCAATGCCTAGACTGTTTAGTTTACAAACAGCTAATTAAAGAATTGAAGGAAAAGTTACAGTTGTCAAAACTTCCAGAACAAAATCAAATATTAACAATGGCACCTCAAAGTTGGACAATAAAAGAAGTTATGGAAGAGTTTGAAGTTTCAGAAAGAATGGTAAAAGCAGCGCGAAAATTAAAAGCAGACATCGGGATATGGGTTTTACCTAGAGCAAAGTTTGATAAGAAGTGCCAGACAACATAAAAGAAAGAGTATTAATTTTTTTTCAAGATGAAGAATTTAATCTAATATGTCCAGGAATAAAAGATTTCATTTCTGCTCGGATAGATGGGAGGAAAGTTCAGATGCAGAAGCATCTATTACTAAGCAATTTGAAAGAAATGTTTGCAGTCTATCGAAGTAGTAATGGACCGGAAATCGGATTCTCCAAATTTTGCGAGTTAAAAGCAAAATGGTGTGTGACTGTCTTTGCAGCAAGTTCACATTCCCAATCTGTGTGTAAAATGCATCAAAATGTGAAGTTGATGCTAGCAAGCTGCCCAACTGATGTAAATTATAAATTCCTTATAAGTAAAACAGCTTATGACTTGAATTCTAAAGATTGTATGCTTCATCGCTGCAAAGAATGTCCTGGAACAAATGATTTAAAAAAAAATTTGGAAAGTATTTTTGAAGATAGCGATCCAGAAGACGCCATTGAATTTAAACAGTGGGTTCACACAGATCATGGCACGTTAGAAACGAAGCAGATGACAATTGAAGATTTTATTGAAGAATTGGTATTGAAAATCTGAGCAACGATGTCTTAATAAATTTTATGCACCCTCATAGACCTTTGAAAACATTTTATTAGCCCACTAGACAAGACCTCTGTTCGATTCCGGATGAGCATATAATTACTGTTCCATTTCCAATAAAAACAAAAATAAGTCAGCAATACAATTTACCAAAAGCTGTTGCAATCGCAATCAATAAGAAATTTGACAAACTGAACCAATGAGTAATGTTTTTTATAGATTAGGGATCAGGAATCAACATAATGGGAGCTTGAAATAATCAAAACATTTAGTCTATAATAATCTATAGATCCCGTTAGGTACCCGCATTCAAAATTTAAAACATGCCAGGAATCAACATAATGGGAGCTTGAAATAATCAAAACATTTAGTCTATAATAATCTATGGATCCCGTTAGGTACCCGCATTCAAAATTTAAAACATGCAATACACAACCAGGAGCTAATCTTGCTTGGTTATTGGATATAACCCATTGGCAATGCGGTTACAAATCATTCATAATGGTAAAGGGGAAGTAACTATGACCAGAAAAAGTGATAATTATTATATGCATTAATCGTTGTAATAAAAAAGAATGGTGCAAAATATGTTGAAAGACCCTGTCATAATTATATACCTTTCTTGTATGTATCTGGATTATCTCGTACAAGAAGTTTTTGAATTTTATTATTTTCCTTCTGTATCTAAGAGGCCCAAAATGAAATAAAGTTTTTTTTTATAAATTAAGATATGCTCTTTCCAGTGGTACTAATTGTAACCAAATCAGAAGTGTCCCTTTTGAGATATACGCTTTTAAATATAGGGCAAAATCGACGATTTTAATTTTTTATTAGATTTTGAACATCAATAATTTAATGAATATTTAAGCAATCAAAAAACAACTACAGCGGCTGTACGATATATCCATAGGTAATTAGTTTGTAAAGGGAGAAATTTTTAAAATAATATTTGCAGTAGTTACAGCATGTTAAAGTAAGGATAAAATTCAACCAGATTGGCCGTACGGCCTACTTTGAGGCCTAGTAATCACGATAGTTTTGATTTGTGATTTTTAATACTGCAATTACATTTTTTAGCACAAAAAGTTGTACTAGATCACCTATTTTTAATAAGTAAGGTTTCATACATCATGAGCAATATGATGCCAAACTTCATGATTTGGCCGTTTTTTCTACAAGCATGAAATAGTGATTGGTACAAATGGACCCCTGGTGCTCCAACTATACAATTTTTTGCACTAAACAGTTTCCAAATGTTCATCATATACCCACATGTATATTCTGTGCCAATTTCATAAATATCGAAGGGGGTCGAGTTGGAGCCTCTAGGCCAGTTGACATGGAATGACCCACATGTAAATATTGGGTCAAAAACTTTTTGCAAATTAATTTAATGTTTAATAAAATTACATGTTATATTATCTTGACATGGATGAAATTCACGTTTTTTATGTGAATCACGGATGAAATTCCTGTTTTTTGGACAATCTTGAGAAGAATTTTGTATTTTTTGCATGATATTTTGACAAATTTTGTGTTGCTTTGTCAAAATTTCTAATTTTTGTGTCATCCTTTATTGAAATTCGTGTTTTTTGCTTGCTCCTTTGTCAAAATTTATATTTTTCACATGGTCCTTTGGCAAAATGTATATTTTTTATGTGGTTCTTTGTTGAAATGCCTGTTTTTTATGAGATTCTATCTTGAAATTTGCATCTTTTTTTTTTTTTTTTTCTCAGAGCCCCTTTGACAAAATTTGCATTTTTTTGTGAGCGTTTGACAGACATTTACATTATTTTCTCTATGCTTTGATGAAATTTCACTTTTTTTGTGGGGGGTGGGGGGGGGTTGCTTTGACAATATTTTGGGTTTTTCTGTGACACTTTGACCAAATTCATGTTTTTTCTGCAATAATTTGATGAAATAGTAGATTTTTTTTCTGTGAAAGATTGACAAATTTGATTTCATTTGTCAAAATTTGCAATTTCTGGTGTCTAAATTTTTGGACTGATGAATTTTTAAATTTTTCGGCATTTAATACCTTAATTTTTCTTTTAATTCGAAAATCAGCCTTGTTTTTAATTATGTGCTAGCAATAATTGAATCTTACATAAAATTGGGGGGATATTTTTAATTTTTTGGTATTTTTTTAACCTTTTCCTGCACAGTGTGCCCACTCTGGGCATATCTAATTTTAATTCCAAACTGGCATATGGCACCAAGAATATTTTAATAACATGTTGCTTTTATAATGAATGCTTGAATTAAGGCATTTTTTTATTTCTAAATTCCGGTGCCAGTCAATAATTGCTCAATTTATGAACAGAATTTGCTCATACCGGAAAGGGTAAAAAAAAGTTTCTTTCCTAAAAATTTCTACAAAGCTCCAAAATTTTCCACACATAGGCTGCATACATGCATCTATATTATACAAATCTGCTAATTGGGTGAAATGCCTCCAATGACCAGCTCATAGCCCCAATCTCTATGTAATGGAAAATCTTTGAGGAATTTTAGCTGAAATGTTTACAAAAATGAATGACAATTCAATTCAAAGTTAGATTTTATAAAGCTATTAAAAACTGCTGGAACAATATTGATGCAAATACTTTGTGTGTTCTGGTAGATTCAATAAACAAACAAACAACAAAAAAAAAGTCTTGATTATTGTTGAAATAAATTAATGTATCTCTACTTTATAATTGTGTCAGACTTTCTTTGTACAGAAAATTTTCTTAAGTTTTTTAACCTTTTATTAATGAATTTATTTTTTCTTTACTTCCTTGTAGTATATATATGTACGAAATTTCATAAATGTTCCATTTTTTGTTTTTTAATCATGTCATATTTTCCAAGTGGCTTTATAATTTTTACCACCACTGTAGAACAATCCTAGAAACAAAACCATATAAAGAGAGTGGAAAATCCCCAATTAGCAACTTTCTATCAAAAAAGTTAGCACTACGTCACCTAATAGAAATCATTGGAAATGAATTATTTTAATTATGTTACCATAAAATCTGGTGTATAATGCACACTTTTAATAACAAAAAAAAAAAAAAAAAAAAAGAATCAAAATTTATGGGTGAACGTTATGTGCCGAATATAAATATGATAGATTTAAAAATAAGGAAAAGATGAGCATAAAAAATAGCTTTAATAGTTAATAAACTTTTATAATTAACAGCTTTAATGTTAGTTATATGAGCTGATTCAGTTAGGATTTAAAAGGTAAGTGAAAAATATATTTTTTTATCATATTATGAGTAAAAAATGCTTGTGTTTAAAAATATTCTTCTTCTTATAACTTGTTACTTCAGTATACCATTTTTCGAAAATTGGAACATTCTTGAAAAAAAGGACTTCAAAAGAAAAGCGCATTGCATATGTAGGTATATCTCAGATATCTTTGGAAAGAAAAGAGGTGCATTATAAGATGAGTATAGCTAAAAATAGAAAAATACATGATCGATTTGAAAATATCATCTTTCAAAAAAAAAAGAATGAATAAATAAATAAATAAAGTGAATTGGTCATGTAGTTTTGGTGTAAAAATAAGCAAATGAATTAATGTGATCTAAGATTTCTCACAAGTTTTTGTGTAATAATTTTTCGAAAACCTTTTATTTTTTAATTAATAAATCCAAATCATTAATTTATAATTAAACGTAGATGATAGCACTATTAAATCTAATTTTAAAATGATTAGAAAAAAGGAGCTATTTTTTAAAATTAAATTAAATATATTCAAGTCAAATTATTTAAATAAGATTCATAAATTTAGTATTCAACAATTTTAATCTTAAAATGAAGAAAAAAGGGCAAAAATTCTGTATAATAAAATCCATTTCGGGGAAAAAAAAAACAGGAGGAAAATCCATTACAATGGGGATATCTTGTCCAAGGGAAAAAAAAATAAAACTAGGTTCTGTTTTAAAATCTAAATCACAAGTATGGTCGGATGTTATTAAATTACTTCATTTAATTAAAATAACTGGAATGCGGCATTCAAGAAGAAAATGAATCATTGAAAGTGTGGTTTACTATCTTCGTTGTTTAAAATTTGTTTTACAAAGCTCATGAAAATGCTAAACACTGCAGAAATATTTTTCTTTTTCAAATAATAAATATTCCCCCCCTTTTTTTTCCCCTTTTGTTTAACATATTGCAGAATTTAAAAAGAACATGAATGTAGATATAGTCAGCAGATTTTTAAAGATAGCAGAAATCACAAAAAGTACCAAAATACTTTCGGGAAACGTTCTTTTTAAGGGTCCATTAAAATTTTTTTGAATGGTTTGCAACATCTTAAACGAAGATTACAATAATTTATTTGGAGTAACTTATTTTCTATACTTTGATTGGTTAAATGGATGTAAACTTCGAAAAAGGGATAAAAAGGCAGGAATTTGATTTTTATTAATTTCTTTTAAAGGTTTGATATTAATATTTTTTTAAAAAATAGATTGCTCCTTTAGGAAGCTTTTAAAAAACGTAGATGTAATTTTTGGGCCATCCATTTTTCTTTATTTTTAACAGTTCGGTATTAAATAGAATGGAAAACCCCATGGTAATTGAATTATATGGGAGAGGAGGGGGGTGATTTATCACATTTTAAAATTTTTAATTCGCTAGATATATATATTTTAAATATGGAAAAGCATGTGACCCCACTTAAAAAGAGTACATTTTGCCTTAAAATGACACATATTCTTTTTTAAAAGTACATAAAAACTGCGTGGCCCTCAACATTGCGAATGCAGACGCCTTTCTTAAGAGGAGACGCCTTTTTTTTTTTTTTTTTTTTTTTTTTTTTTTTTTTTCTGTGGCTCCAGGAGGATATATTATCGAGTAGTCTATGAATTAATCTTAAAGTGAGGAACCGTCACTGTTAAAAATCTGCAGCTTTTGCTATATGATCTTTGCTGCAGATTTTTAACAGTGATTCCAGCCTTGTTTACACTGACGATAATACACTCTATCATTATTTACAAAATATAATAATTTTTCATTAAGTAAAAGCACATTCAAAATTTTTATATTAAAATATCTATAAAAAAAAGGTTTTTGTCCCCGTGTTTTCTGCTTTTTTGTTGGTTTGTGATGGCTAGATGAAAATTTTCATTTTAGATTAAAATGCGATTCCTTGGATAAATTTCTAGAGCAAAATCTCCTTTACAGAAACCACTTTATACTTTTTACAGAGTCACTCTATTGGAAAAGGTTTATTATTACTTAATGATATTATGGAGCCTTCTCATTTTGGTCAAAATAGAGATATTCTACAGGGTGATTCTGAATTTATCATCAATATTTGGTGGGGAGGTTGGGAATAGGAAAAGAACACTATTTCACAATGGAAAGCATGGGCGCAGACGTCATGTAGTAGGGCAATATGAATCCGGTTAAATGATGGAAAGAAAACATAACAAGAAAGTGGTAAGAGAAAAAACATTTATTTGTGCATCTTTTGTACAGACTTACAAGAGGTACTCGAAATTCTGACCATTTGTTAGAGTACATGCCTCACAACGACGTTGCACGGACAACCGAACTTTCTGGAATATGCCTGGCGTTTCCCGGATGTTTGCGGCGGCAACCGATATACGTGCTACAAGGTCCATAGCACTGGCAACAGGGGTCTCGTACACCATGTTTTTTCATGGCACCCCATACAAAGAAGTCTATTGGAGATAAATCCGGTGACCGTGGTGGCCAACAAACTGGTCCACCGCGACCAATCCATTGAGCTCCAAATTTTCTGGTCAGGTAACAACGCACATCATTTGCGAAATGTGCTGGACCGCCGTCATGCTGGAACCACATTCGCCGGAGAATAACAGCAGGAACCTCGTTCATAAGACCCGGTAACACAGTCTGAAGAAATATGAGGTAGTTTGCGCAATCTAAACGGGATGGTAGTAAATACGATCCCAGCAAACAGTCGCCGACGATCCCAGTCCACACATTGACGGCAAAGCGTTGTTGCGCAGCTCTAACTCTCGTATCGTGTGGATTCTGATTAGCCCACACATGCGAATTGTGTGTGTTGAAGACACCTTCACGAGTGAAGGACGCTTCATCTGTGAAAAGAACATACGTTGGGAAATTGGGATCAACGGCTGTTTTCTGCATGAACCACTGACAAAAAGTAACACGCTTGGGATAGTCCTCTGCTTCCAGTAACTGCACTCTTTGCAAATGAAAAGGATGTAAACGTTCCTCGTTTAGTACCCGCCACACTGTTGATTGTGAAACTCCAAACTGGCGAGCAATACCTCGTGTGCTAGAACTTGGCTGTTCTTCGATAGACTGTAGGACATCTTCCTCGACTGAAACTGCCCGTGTTGATCGGCGGCTGCCTCGATCAACATTAATACCAGCAAATGATCCAGTTTCGCACAGTTGTCGATGAACACGTGAAAACATTTGATGCTGTGGCACGCGCCGGTTGGGGTAGTGCTCTGCATACATTTGCCTAGCTCTAAGACAGCTTTCTCCTGCGGCACCGTAAGTTAGATGCATATCTGCAAGTTTTTGAAACGTATACTAGTTTATGTTACTTCTGCGAAGTCACCTTGTCGAATGACGATGACGACTGGCCAAAGATCTTAGAGGAAAAGATGTGAAGGCTCCATAGGCGTAACGTAAATCCACAGCTGTCAGTGAAACAGTGCAAATAGCTAGGCAATAGAAGTCGCATACAGGGGCGAAAGATAAGAAGCGTTCACTTGGCGCGCTTTAACTTTATCACCAGTAGCGATAATTATCAAAATGTAGAGTAATGATGTGGTCATCGCTGCCTGCCTCGGTCCCCGCGAAAGCAGTGCGCGCCCCCCTCCCTCTCCATCCGTTTTCATGGAGGGAGATGAGTTAGGTCAAAGTTCATACATTACGTTACCGAAGACTACTTATAGATGAATCTGTTCGTTGTTATGTTAGTTTTCGAGTGAAAGTGGAACTTTCGATACATAAAATTTATTATTTAACAAGTTCAGCATCACTGAAGATTTTTCAATTGTACATGTTAATCGGCTATCTATTTTCAATATAAAAAGTATATCACAACAAACAAATCATATTAAAAAATCTCCCACAATCTTTAAGTCTCAAGACGAACTGCCAAAAGAAATGGCGTTTTGAATTCTCGCGGGGGAGTTGGCGCAAGGAGGTTTACTAGAAAAATATTTGGCGAAACGGTGGATGCAATGAACCAGCCTACGATTGGATCTCCCCCTTTGAGCGTGTTTCATAGCAGTGCTGTTTGCACGCGATTTTCTAAATTGTGTTCGATTC